>JARYZH020000025.1:2751096-3498792 GCA_030021035.2 Notholithocarpus densiflorus | reverse complement strand
TAGTGCAAAATTCCACAGATTCTTGGTGTGTGGATTCAGGTTGTACTAATCATATCTACAATTTTTTGCAGGGGTTCCAGGAGACTAGAAAGCTTAATGAAGGGGAATTGTTTCTTACTTTGGTTGATGGGAGCAGGATTTCGGTTGTAGCTGTTGGTGCTTTTAATTTATGCTTTGAGTCAAGGGTTTTAATATTAGAAGACTGTCTATATGTACCTAATTTTCGTAGGAATTTAATTTCAGCAACTTATTTAGGTAAACATGGATATTGTGTTATCGTTAAAGACAATGTTGTAATAAAGAATGGTAAAGTGTTTATCTGTTCTGGCAATATTGTGGATGGTCTTTATATTTTAACTCCTGATAAGCATGAATTATATAATTCTGAATTAGATAATAACTCTCATGTAAAATCATTAAAGAGAAAGTTTTCTTCTACTAATGATGCATATCTTTGGCACTTACGTTTGGGTCATATTAATTCAAATAGGATTCAAAGACTGATCAAAGATGGTCTCTTAGAGCTATTAGACTTTAATGACTTTCCAGTTTGTGAATCTTGTTTGGAAGGTAAAATGACCAAACGACCTTCTAATGTAAAAGGTAGAGGGGCCCAATATTTTCTAGAACTAGTACATTCAGATGTATGTGGTCCTATGTCAATCCAGGAAAGAGGTGGCTATGAGTATTTCATTACTTTCACTGATGATTACTTTAGATTTGGTTATGTGTACCTAATGAAACGAAAGTCTGAAGCCTTTGAAAAGTTCAAAGAGTTTAGGGCTGAAGTTGAGAATCAATTGGGTAAACTCATAAAGGCCATTCGATTTGATCGTGGTGGCGAATACCTTCTTAGGGATTTTAAGGATTACTTAGCTGAAAATGGGATTGTATCCCAATTGATTGCACCTGGAACTCCAACATAAAATGGTGTAGCAGAAAGAAGGAATAGGACTCTTTTAGATATGGTTAGGTCCATGATGAGTTATTCAACTCTACCAATTTCTTTTTAGGGATATGCCTTGAATACTGCAATGTATCTTCTGAATTAAGTACATTCGAAGTCTGTTCCTAAAACACCTATAGAGTTGTGGAATGGGCGTAAGCCTAGTATGAGACATCTCCATATTTGGGGTTGTCCAGCATATGTGTTAAAAGGAAAGCCTGACAAGTTACAGCCTAAAACAGAAGTGGTTTTATTTGTAGGGTATCCAAAAGGAACTGTTGGAAGTTTATTCTATAGTCATAAAGATAATAAAGTATTTGTTAGCACAAATGCCAAATTCTTGAAAAATGACTATGTGAATAATTATACTCCTAGAAGTAGAGTTGTGTTGGCTGAAATGAATGAACTTGTAATTGAACAACCAATGAATGAAACTAGGGATGATGTGGCTGTATTAGATACACCACAAGATACTACTCATGAAATGTCTAGTACACAAGTGTCTCGTCGTAGTGGAAGGATTGTTAGGCCACCTATAAGATTTATAGGAGTGGGAGAAACTTTTGAAGCTATCTCAGAAGAGGCCGAAACTGATCCTTACACTTATGAAGAAGTAATGAATGATATAGATGCACATCATTGGATCAAAGCTATGAAATCTGAATTAGATTCTATGTATTCCAATCAAGTTTGGGATCTTGTAAATGCGCCTAACGGCATTAAACTTGTTGGTTGCAAATGGGTTTACAAGAGGAAGAAAGGGATAGATGGGAAGGTTGAAACCTTTAAAGCAAGGCTAGTAGCGAAAGGGTATACTAAAAAAGAAGGTATTGATTATGAGGATACCTTTTCACCAGTAGCAATGCTTAAATCTATCATAATTCTCTTATTCATTGCTGCTCATTATGATTATGAGATTTGGCAAATGGATGTAAAGACTGCATTTCTCAATGGCAATCTTGAAGAAGAAATCTATATGATGCAACTGAAAGGTTTCATAACAAAGGATCAAGAGCATATGGTATGCAAGTTGAAAAGGTCCATTTATGGACTTAAGCAAGCATCTAGGTCATGGAACATCAAATTTGATCAAGCAATCAAGTCATTTGGTTTTGAACAAAATCTTGATGAACCATGTGTGTACAAAAGACATCAAGATAAAGTAGTAATATTCTTAGTGCTTTATGTTGATGATATTCTACTCATTGGAAATGATGTAGGGGTAACGTCATCGGTAAAGGTTTGGTTGTCAAGCCAATTTGATATGAAGGACTTGGGAGAAGCTAACTTTATTCTAGGGATCAAGCTTTGGTGAGATCGCAAAAATAAGATGTTAGGCTTATCACAAGTTGAATATACAGATAAGGTTCTAAAACGGTTTAGCATGCAAAACTCCAAGAAAGGAATACTTCCTTTCAGACATGGAGTTCCTCTGTCTGATGACCAAAGGCCTAAGACTCAAGAGGAAGAAGATATGATGAGACAAGTTCCTTATGCTTTTGCAATAGGAAGTCTCATGTATGCCATGCTTTGTACTAGACTAGATATCTACTATTCAGTTGGCATGGTCAGCCGATATCAATCAAATTCAGGACCAAAACATTGGCAAACTGTAAAGCATATTCTCAAGTATCTATGGAGAACGAGAGATTAGATGCTTGTTTACCGTTGTGAGGATTTGATTCCTATTGGCTATACAGATTCAAACTTTCAATCAGATCTAGATTTCAGAAAGTCCACTTCAGGATGTGTATTCACCTTGGGAGGTGGAGCCATAAGTTGGAGGAATGTTAAGCAATCTTGCATTGCGGACACCACCATGGAAGTTGAGTATGTTGCCGCTTGTGAGGCAGCAAAAGAAGCTGTTTGGCTCAAGAAATTCCTTTCTGACCTTGGTGTTATGAGAATGGAGCAAGTTTCAATCACATTGTTTTGCGACAATAGTGGAGCGGTTGCACAATCAAAATATCCAAGAAATCACAAGAAAGGAAAGCACATTGAGAAAAAGTACTATATCATTCGAGACATAATTGCTCGTGGAGATGTAGTAGTTGGCAAATCCCATTACCAAAGCCTTGCCTCAAAGGACTTTCGAGTCACATTTGGAGGGAATGGGAGTTAGATTAGTGCATAATAGTCTTTAGGGCAAGTGGGAGATTGTTGGGATTAATGCCTTTAAATCCTATTGTATGATGCTATGTATGATATTATGTATGACATTATGTATGACATTATGTATGACTTAATATTGTATTTAATAAAGTTATTTTATTATTATCTAAAATAATGGTAACATGAATATTTGGACATTATCATATAGTCCATGAGATGCATAGTATGCGATTTATGTGAAAAGTCACAGAAGATATAAATCACAGGTTCTTTGTAAACTCAGAATTGTAGTTCGTAGTCGGTGATGAAATTGGGCGTTTCATCTGCGAAGACTATAACATATCAACTAAGATGATTTGTCTTGATCATGGAAGTGGAGACTTCTAGTTGATATGTTGATATGTTTTAAGAGTTAAGACATATTGAACTGGACTGTTGTGAAATTTATTATTTTCCTAATGATTGTCAAATGAATAATAAATCTTATGACTTCTATTCACATGAACTCTTAATCCTGAGAGAATAATGGACCTGATCATGAAGTGTAGGTTACTTTGATATATCAGGAGTGAGATCTAAAGTAACGGTCAAAACCTCAGTATGTTGGGCAGCCACATTTAGTGTTGATGGAACATATATTCTCAAGATGAAATTCATAGTCTCTTAACGGAGATACAAAATATTCCTTTGAGATAAGTTTAATGGGTTTGTTATTCAGAATGTTAGGCCTAACTACTTTAGTAAATAGTTACTAAAGTATATATTTATGAAATTGGATTTCATAAATATATGATGAATAATTTAAAGGATTAAACCGGGTACTCAAGGATTAAGATGTAGTATTCTACAAAGTGGCAGTCTACATTCATGAATTTGTGTTACTACGAATATTTTATGAAGGGATTGCATGTACAATAAAGTCTTGGGATATAATTTATTAATAAGGCCTATAGTGCAATTATATTTATATAGTGGTATTAAATATAATTAATGGTAACTTTGGACTTGTCAAGAGTTGACAGAAAGCCCAAGGCCCATTGGAGTTAGTGTCTTATTTGTTCCCTTTTTGGTCCTACTCCAAGCCACATCCTAAAACCCAATTGGAAAGGCCCAATAGGCTAGCCCAATTAGATAATCAGTTATAAGGAGAGAAACATACAAATTTTGGCAAGTGCATGAAATGGTATGCATGTGAGTGTTGGACACTCTCTAATTCTCCCTTGAACATACACATATAACTGATTGAGAGACCACACATCTTGGGCATCAAGTGGAATTGGAGTGAAGATTAAAAGTGCTCCCAAGTGCTTCTAATCTTTGTTTTGAAATTCACCACACCAAGGTACACTCTCTTGTTCTTACATTCTGAAACTTACATAGCGCATGTTATCAATTGCGAATGAAGTAGATCCGTTAATTTTTCGCTGCATATGTTTTGTATGCGATACAAACATGTATTTTTCCATCAGATTTTTAGTGGTTATTTGCTAGATTTATTTTTATTTTTTATTTTTAATTTGGGTTTTTGATTCCGATGAGATTTTTGTGGGCAGTGGGTAGTGGTGGCGTGGTGGTGACTGGGTTGTTTGGTTGTTTTTTTAATGGGTTTGTGGTTGGTTTGTGGTTGCGTATTTGCTAGGTTTGTGGTGGGTTTGGGGTCACGGTGGTTACTGTGTGGTGGTGATTGGGTTGTTTGTTTATTTTATTAATGGTTTGTGGTTGGTTTGTGGCTAGGTATTTACTAGGTTTGTGGTGGGTTTGGGGTCATGGTGATTGCTACGTGGAGGTGTGGTTGAGAGAGATCATTGCTGGTGGTGTGGTTGAGAGAGTGACAGAGTGGCAAAAATTAGAGAAAGGAGTGATAGATAATTTTATATTATTTTTTGTATAATATATATTATTTTAATGTGTTGTATGTTAAAATAAAAGTTGAGATGTTGGGTGAATTGTAAAATTGTATTGTATAATAGATAAAGTAGCTTTTTTATGGTAAAATAGAACTATTTATCCAATTTCAGATGCTAATGCTCTAACAAGGGGAATGAAAATGATTTTTCTTAACTGTGTGTGTTTGGATATAGGAAGGAAAGGAAAGCCACTCAAGGGTACATTTGAATATTTACTGCACATTATTTTATAAGAGCATTAGCATTAGGTATTTCAAATACTAAATTTTTAGCATTTGTCACACTAAACACCAAAAAACCATCTACATCACATGTTTCAAATGCTAAAAAATTTGGCATTGATCTACAATATCGTTCCATTAATAGAACGGTACGGTAGGAATGCTAAATTTCTTTTTCCTTTATTTTATTCTACTTTTCTCTCTCCTCCCTCACACATTTCTATCTTTCTCTCCAAGTCGCCTCTCGCTAGCTGCTAGTCTCCCCAAGCCACTGATCTCTCCGAAAGTCCCAAACCTCTCATTCAGCCACCAACGCTGAAATCGCGGCCACCATCTCTGCCAAGGTCATCCATTTGGATGAGCTTGGGTTTTATGGTTTTTGCTTAATGGGTTTTGATTGTTGGGCTGTTGGGTTTTGCTTGCGGGTTGATTGGGTTGGGTTATGGTGGTTGGGTTACAGTCCGATGGTGTTTGGGTTGTGGTCTAGTGGTATAATCTTTCTCTTTCAATTATTTAGGTTTTTTTTTCTTGGAGGATTTTGTGGGTTTTGGTAAATTGTTACTGTGTTTTTTTTTTGTTTTTTTTTGTTTTTGTTGTGATTTTGGTTTTTTTTTTTTTTTGTGAATTTGGTTGGGTTTTGAGATCCTGTCGACAATTTTTTTGCGAATTTGGCGGATTTGGGTTGTGGTTACGATGGATTTGGGTTGTGAAATTATTTTTTTATTGGGTTTAAGGGCTGTGGGTTCTAGAGAGAAGAGAGAGATACAGTAAAATAAGCTTTTAATAGGATGATTTATATTATTTTAATGTTATGGAATTTTAAAATAGAAGATGTGATGCAGGGTGTATTGCAAAGTGATGTGGTAAAATAGATAAAGTGGGTTTTGGTGTGTTAAAATGACATTTGGCATTGTGATGCAGGCGTATTCCCCAACCACGCGTTGCGCCCACACCTACAAAGATTACAACAAAAATGATGTGGCTTTTTGTGTAGGGTTTCCTAGAGAGAGAGAGAGGATTTCTTTAATTTTTCTAAGGTATTTTCGGATTTTTTTTTTATGACTTCACCCTATTTTTCTTCTCACTTTTTCTCCCTATTTTTCTCATAAAATTTTCTACATTTTTTTCTACATGATTTTTCCAAAAATGGAGGGGGGGGTATTTATAGGAGAATGTGAAGGATAGAGGGCTAGCATTATTACTAGCCGCCCCTTCAAAGAGGTGGATAGCATTGGTGTATCTTGGTACACCAATGGTAGCCTCCCTTCTTGTCCGCCACGTTAGCGCTTTGTTTTGTGTCTTTTTTTTTTTTTAATTTCTGGCCCGATCTTTGTGAGGCTGTTTGGAGGCCTTTCTAAGCTCTGTTTTCTTCAAATTTTATATGCATGGAAAGCTCTGGATGTATAGTTTCCAATGGTCTTAGCCTTGTTCGATTTGAAGCTACGGTTGTCAAGATATTGCGCTCGGAAGGAAAGTGATGCAAAATTAAAAAATTCAGGATGTCTTTTCTTGAAAAATTCATATCTTCTAATCCAAAGCAGATATTGTCGATACTTTTTGGTGAAAAATAGCTAAGACCTTGTTCTTCAAGATGATCCAACCCGCTTGTTCCGGTTCTTGCCCAATAGGTACAGTTTATTACGCGAAGTTTGGTAAAAACTTGGCAGTTTTCCTGAAAAATACAGTGAAAATTTTATTAGGGTTTTAGTATTTTTTTGATATCTCATCCGTTTTAACTCCAATTTTGGCCCGTAAACTATCCTTTTGAATGGAAAAACATGCTCTACGAGACGTTTCAAAATTCAACATGATCCAACAGTCGGATAAAAAACTTAGCTTTTTGACCATCTCTAGTTTGGGTTTTGGTCAGATTTTCCGTAAAATGGAATTTTCAAATGTTGTGACTTTTTGATTCATCATTCAAACATGTTGTATTTATTTTCATCTTTTTTGGATTTGAAATTCATGATTTTGCGCATTTTCTAATTTTCTTGATTTTTTGGGTCTTTATTTCGACGCGTGAATTAGGGATGGACAAAATACGGTATCAACAGGTATAGCACAGTTGATGCTAGTGCTCTAATTGGTTAGTCAATACTTTGTCTTTTTCGACTTCCTTCCATTTTTTCCTAATTTGGGTAGGCAAGGTTTTATGGACCTGGGTAGAAATTTGTTCTTTCCAATTCCCTCATATTTCCTTTCATTCATTGAAATCAAACAAGGAAAAAATGTCTTCCCTTCTCTCATTTTATTTTCCTTTCTCTCACCTTCGTCCAATCCAAACATAGCGTAAGTGTTATGTTCACAACATTTTCACAATATTTTTCACAACAAACTTTAGGTAGATAGTTGTTACTGGTTCTAATTTGAACTCACCACTGAAATCACTCTTTTTCCCATTGGTAATAACCCGTAACAACTTGTCATTTATGATTTATTGCGAAAATGTTGTGGATATAGGATTTTTATTATTATTAAAATAACGGTTGCTAAGAATCTTTTAACTCAACTAGTTGGCAATTTTTAGTGTGTATAACATCGACGATTTGGATCTCCTATCTGTTGTTGGTGTGGGTGTGTTCCAAATACTTTTGTTATTATTTATTTTCTAGCCGTTGGGAATTTATGAGTAAAATAGTCATTTGGAAATCATAAGAAAAATAGCCGTTGGACAATAATGGATAATCTAGCCGTTAGGATTTTATGGGTTATTATTAACTAATAGCTATAGGTTATTAAAACTACACCAAAAACCGATTGGTGTCTTGGTATGATAATATAGAGCTATCATCAGGAGCGGACGCCATAGGTTGAAACTTTCTCTAAAAAAAAAAAAAAAAAAAAAAACTATAGGTTATTATTGTCATGAATAGCTTTTATAACATCCATCATAGAACCCTTTCTTATTAGTCTTTTTACTACTCTTTATTTACAAATACACTATTTTTTCTACAATTTATACTTATCTTAAGTAAATGCATTAGAAGGTTGTTCTTGAACCTACGTGAATGAAATTGCATCCATCACGAAGGTTGACTCTATAGTCTATCTTGGGGGGTTGTTTGGCTAAGAAAACCAATCGCACCGAGTTTTACTCTGGTTGGCACAAATCAATATTTAAGGACAACGCTTTTGCAACATGATTCTATAGCATTGTGAGATCGTTCTAAACTTCTTTTTATTTTATGTTCTTGTAAATTATTTGAGTTATTATCTATTGTATTAAAACTTGTTTATTCACTAAAAAATTTCCAACATCTCTCATTGGTCTTTCTCATTAGTCTTTTACTACTCTATATTTATAAATACACTATTTTTTTCTCTCTCTCCCACATATTTTTTCTACAATTTATACTTATTTTAAGGCATTAGAAGGTTGTTCTTGAACCTCCGTGAGTGAAAATGCATCAATCACGAAAGTTGATACTATAGTCTAATCTTGGGGGGTTGTTTGACCAAGAGAACTAATCACACTGAGTTTTACTTCAGTTGGCACAAATCAATCTTTAAGGACAACGCTTTCGCAACATGATTCTATAGCATTATGAGATCATTCTAAACTTTTTTTCATTTTATGTTCTGGAAAATTATTTGAGTTATTATTTATTGTATCAAAACTTGTTTATTCACTAAAATATTTTCAACATCTTCCATTGGACTTTCTCATTAGTCTTTTTACTACTCTATATTTACAAATACACAAATTTTTTCTCTTTCTCTCTCACATATTCTTTGGGATAATTATAGTAAACCCACCTATGCTTTGGCCCATTTGCACTTTGCCTACCCATGGTTTAAAACTTAACACTTTGCCCACCTGAGCTTCATTCCGTTTGGTCCCTACCACCCACCTTACCCTCAGACGTTAGAAAAACACGTTTTTCATAGAAATCACAACATAAGAAGGATCAAAACCACTTTCCCTTACAGGCTTTCCTCAGGAGCCTTAGAATCATGAAAAATTCCCATATACAAATCGTGCTGCAAGAATAAACCGAGACAAGCAACAGGTTGTTCGAGGGACCCAAATCCAGGTAATAAATCAGTCATTGTTTGAGTTTTCAAACTATTTTTCTTTGGGTTTGTTTGGGTTTTATAATTTTTTGAGAAATCAGTCAATGTTACATGTATTTATCTGTCGAAGCTCATCATTATTGAGAATGTTACATGAATTTGTTGATGTTTATGAAAAATGTGACCACCTGTGGATATAATTTGTTGATGTTTATGGACATTTTTTCTGTCGTGGTCATTGTGGACCCTAAGAATCTGTTAGGTTTTAATTTTAGTGTTTGCATGTGCTTATTTAGTAAAACAAAAATATGTGGTCCCTGCCCCCTGTGTGTGTTGCTCCTAAAAGCAAAACAGAAACATACAAGTGTTTATTCTTTATGTGTCTATTATTTTACAATTCGTTAATTGTCTATGTGAAAATGGTAATTTGGTATTGCAGATGGATGATATAGACTTCAAATTCGAGGTTTATTATGGGGGTAGTTTTCTGTGGAACCCAAATTTAGAATATTTTGATGGGAAAGTTGAAATAGTGTATGATAAGGATCTTGATAGGCTTAGTTATTTTGAAATAGAAGGTATATGTGATGATTTAGGGGTTGATGAACCATATAAGTTTCATTATTTAGTTCTTGGGGGCAACTTGGAGTAAGACTTGAGGCTCATAAATGATGATGCAGATGTGGTGTCTATATGTAAGCTTTATGCAGAATGGCCAATAGACACCATCATACTGTATGTGGAAAGTGGTCATGCTTCCCTTGCAGTTGAACTTCCTAAAGGGGTTGGTGGAGGGGTAGATGGAGGGGTTGGTGGAGGGGACGATGGAGATGGCCAACTGGAGAGTGATGGTGATAGTGTGGTGGTAGAAGAACCACATGGTGCAGCAGCTGCTGTTGAAGAGGAGTTTGATTGGTTGAATGAAGGTTTAGAAGGAGAAGACTTTGATGATGATGTATTTGGTGTGGTTTCTCCACATTATAGTGTTCCACCTAAGCCTAACACTGTTCCACCTGAGTCTACAACGATCCACCTCAACCAACCACTGATACACCTCAGCCAAATACTAATACACCTTCTACAAACATTGATACACCTCAGCCAAACACTGTTCCACCTCCATATATAGATGTAGATGAAGAGTAGGCTAAACTAGCTCTAGAGGATGACATTGCAAGTATGGATGGTTTTGATGATGTGAGGCCTGGCTACCCAGAATTCAATGAGAAGTCTAATATGAGAAATGTTAAGTTGGTAAAATGGATGAAATTTCCAAACTCCAAGGTTTTTAGGAAGGCTCTGAGGGAGTATGTCATTGAGAAGCATATTGATATCAAGTAGAAGTTAAATTAGAAGAAGAAGATTTTTGTACATTGCAAGAATAAGTGTGGATGGAGGTGTTATGCTTCTATGGTTAGTGGAGAGTGCACATTTCAGATCAAGGCACTTAATCCTGAGTGTACCTGCTCCCTAACATTTCAAAATAGTCAAGTTACATCAGCATATGTGGCAAACAGGTATTTGGAAGATTTTAGTAGAAATCCTAATTGGGAGGTCTCAGGTGTCCAACACCATGTCATGCAGCAGATTTCAGTTGATTTAAGTCTTAGTCAAGTGTATAGATCAAGAAAGGCAGCTAGGGGTTTGATCACTGTGAATGAAGAGCAGCAGTATAGCCTACTTAGAGATTTGCAGAAATGATAAGAAGGACAGATGTAGGAAGTAAGGTGATATTGCAAACAGAGATGGAAGATGAGAATGCACAACCCAAGTTCAAAAGGATGTACATTAGGAACAATGCTAAAAAACAAGGATTTCTAGGTGGTTGTAGACCATTTGTTGGGCTGGAAGAATGTCACTTGAAGGGTAGGTTTGGTGGGCAATTACTATCTGCTACTGCCAAGGATGGAAATGACAATATATTCCCAGTGGCAATGGTTGTGGTTGAGCAAGAGAATAAGGATAGCTGGATCTGGTTCATGGAGCAGTTTGCAAATGACATTGGTAGGCCAGAGCAACTGAATCTGGTATTCATCAGTGATAGGCAGAAGGTATTCTCATATTGCTCATAATTATTACTTACTTGTGATGTTCATATTGATCATACTGCTTACTTACTTGTGATTCTGAACTTGTTTACTTGCTTGTAATACTCAGGGCCTTATACTTGCAATGGAGACTTAATTCCCAAATGTAGAGCATAAGTATTGTATGAAGCTTATATACAACAATTTCAAGGTTAACCACAAAGGTATGGAGTTGAAGAGTGTATTGTGGAGGTGTGCTGGCACAACATCAGTTAAGGAATTTGAGAGGGGATGCAAAATCTGAAAGATTTGGATAAAGAAGCTTGGAAATATCTTACAGATATAAATCCTACACAATGGACCAGATCTTATTTTACTCATAGGGCTTTGACTGATTGTATTGTCAACAATTTGAGTGAGAGCTTTAACTCCATGATTTTAAAGGCTAGAGATAAGCCAATCTTATCAATGATGGAATGGATTAGGATTAGACTTATGAGCAGACTTTACATGAAGAGGACTGGCATAGAAAAGTATCGTGGAAAATTGTGTCCAAACATACAAGACAGGCTAGAGAAGTTGAAAGTAGATTTTAAGGGCTTCTATCAAATGCCATCTGGGAGGTTTGTGTATGAAGTTGACAATGAGAGGGAGAGACATGTGGTGAACTTGGTAAGGAGGATATGTAGTTGTAGAATGTGGGACTTGATAGGAATCCCCTGCAAGCATGGAGTTGCAGCCATTTTTGTGAATCGTGAGAAACCAGAGGATTACACATATCCATGCTACTACAAAGATGCTTATGTAGAGACATACAAGACACCCTTACCTCCTATGCTTGGCCAGTCTGAGTAGATTCCAAGTGGCCTACTTGCTCCTGTTGCACCTAATGTCTATAAGCCACCAGGCAGCCCACCCATAAAAAGGAAGAGGGGTGCTGATAAGCTAAGGAACCCTTACAGAGTTTCTAGAGAGAACAAGCCCATCAAGTGTAGAAGATGTCAAAAGGAAGGGTACAATGCAAGAGGATGTAAGGCTAATGTCACTGGTGAGACACTATAGGAGAGGAGGAAGAGAATGCAGAAAGCTAAATCAGTAAGTATTTTGTATGTGTTCATTTAATTGTTACCACCAATACATCAGTAACTACTTTAACATGCTAAAATTTGGTTGTAGGCAAGGGGAAGGGCTTCTACATGCAGATAAAGATCCTATGCCCCATCTTTATCTCAGGCCCCACCAACTTATTAGCCTTATAATATAGCCTTCTCCAACCAGACTTCAGGGTCATAGCCACCAGCTCAATGGTACTCTTCAAATTTCAGGTACACACTTAAAGGAGGTCCATGGTTCTTTTCAAGCCAGCCAGCTCTACGCACCTCTGTAGAAACATGGGACACTAAGGCACCATCATCACAGGTACTATAGTTTTATGTTTGATGTTTATTTATAAATCAGTGAAATGGGTAGTTAACATCTCAATTCTTGTATTTTGTAGCCTATAAGACCACCTGCTACTAAAGGAACTACTTTCAGAGGAAGAAGTAATATAGGAAGGACACAAAAATGTAGCACAAGAGGTGGAAATGGCAGTTATGGGAGGATAGGCAACCATAGGGGCAAGGGCAGTCAATGAAGCAAGGGTAGGGCAGCCATGAGGTTATCTATGTCAATTAAGTGTTAGTTTAATATTTTGTAAATAAGGGCAGGGCAATGTGTTAGTTTATATGCTGTTGGGGTTATATGATTAAGTGTTAGTTTATATGCTGTCAAAACATTGTTGGGGTTTGTGTTATTTTTGTAAGTTTTGTACCAAATGTCAAAACAATGGTCATAGCAGGTGCAACTGTTTTGTGATTGTTGTACCAAATGCCTTATTTTGACTTGTGGTTGATGAAAGACAATGTTTAATGCCACTTTAAGTGTATAGACAAATTCCCAACTTAATGGCAGGTGTTTTATATGATTATTTTGAGTAGTTGTTGTCATATGGTTGATTATTGCAGTTGAATATAATAGGTTTATGTGTGTATGTGTTGAATACAACAGATTTATTATTTTGAGTAGTTGTTGTCATGTGGTTGATTATTGCAGTTGAATATAGCAGGTTTATGTGTGTATATGTTCAATACAGTAGGTTTATTATTTTGACTAGATGGCATTGCATTTGTCTTATTTTACAAGTTGACAGATGGATGTCATGCACTTTTAACACAAACATCAGACACAATTCACTTTAAACAATGCACTTTAAACAATTCATTTTCAACACAATTCACTTTACACAATGTACTTTCAACACAAACACCAGACACAATTCACTTTAAACAATTCACAGCATCTAACAAAACAAAAGACACAAGTTGCCAATTCACTTTAAACCATAGTGCTATTACAAAACAAAGTGGCTTCAAGCCAACATTGGCCAACTAAGAAACTACTTATACATTACAACCCACTAGATAGACTCAATCTCATCATTCCAACATTCTCACTTGAGCCTAAACAAAAAAACAACATAGCCAAAACAAAAAAAAAGTCATGAAAGAATTAGTGCAATTCTGGACTTTCTCTCTTGCTCTAAAGCTCTCGCTGCTATCTCCTTGGCTTTAACAGACTTAACTCGAAACCTCCTCTCCCTCTCAGTAGCTTTTGCTGCCTTTTCTTGAGCAATTTCTGTCATTTGGGTCGCTTTTACTGCTGTTTGGCTAGCTGTTCTTTCCCTTTCATTTGCAAGTTGCAGCTCACTCCACAGTATAGATAGCTTTTGTTGCACCAAAGGGGCAACATCATTCCCACGTATACAAGTGGGATTATCAATCCAATGAAAGAAATGGCACTTGGGACCAACCTGTTCATAAATTTAATTCAACATATCACTTTCCAAACTCACTTCAGTCAACTAGATTAACTAAAAACTAAACTTACCTTATAGCGGCTACAACCTAGAAACCTTCTCCCAAAATTATCCACTGTCAGACTTGTTCTCAGCACATAAGTCTCATATGTACACATATGCCCACTTGAACCTGAGTAATTTCCACTCGAAGAAGACATTGCTTATCAACTTCTGCCCAAATTTCATGTGAATCAAAACTACATATCAATGGACTTCTGCCCAACAAACCCAATCTTTTAGAAGGTGAAAACCCAACCCAAATAAAGCAGAAATTTCGTACCTAGTTTGTTGTATCTTCGAATTAGAAATGCCTCAAAACAACCCAAAATCAGAATTTCTGGGATGATGAAAATTTTATGAAACAGCAGTAGAAAAATTAAAAACCCAGCTAATTACAAAGATTTTTCGTGATTCTAGGGTTTGTGAGGGAATTCTTTAAGGGAAAGTGGTTTTGATTCTTCTTATGTTGTGATTTCTATTAAAAACGTGTTTTCCTAACATTTGAGGGTGAGGTGGGTAACTGGGAGTAAACGGAATGAAGCTTGGGTAGGCAAAGTGTTAAGTTTTAAACCATGGGTAGGCAAAGTGCAAATGAGTCAAAGCACAGGTGGGTTCATTGTAATTTCCCCTTATACTTATCTTAAGGCATTAGAAGGTTGTTCTTGAATCTCTGTGGATGGAAGTGCGTCCATCACGAAGGTTGACGCTATAGTCTAATCTTGAGGAGTTGTTTGGTCATGAAAACCAATCGCAACGAGTTTTACTCCGGGTGACACGAATTAACCTTTAAGGACAACGCTTTCGCAATATGATTCTATAGCATTGTGAAATCGTTCTAAACTTCTTTTTATTTTATCTTCTTGCAAATTGTTTGAGTTATTATTTATTGTGTCAAAACTTGTTTATTCACTAAAATATTTCCAACATCTTTCATTATAACTATTAAATTATAGATAAAAGATAGTTTTTTATGTTGATATATGTTGATAAAACATCTCTCATTATAAAGCTCCATTTGTTTTGAAGTAAAATATTTTACACATTTTACCATGTTTGTTTTGTAGTAAGATATTTGGTCAAATGTAAAATATTTTCAGTCAACTTTCAAACTCAAGGTAAAAACTTGTAAAATGTTTTACACTTAAAAAATCGGTAAAACATTTTACACTTGCTCACATTATGACTCTCAATTATTCTTGCCCAAAGCTTACTCTTAGCTCCTTTCCCACAAAACTAAACCAGCCACTCTCCACCGAGCCACTCATCACCAGATCCACCATTGTCGGTGCCACTCATCATAGCTCCACTGTCATCAATCCTTAAATTGGTTCTCAGGTTCACAACCCGACTCCAATCCAATCCAAACTCAAAAGCTCTCTCTCACCAACTAGCTTCTCAAGTTCTGATCTAGGTTTTTAGATTTAAGGGTTTTCGAGTTATTGATTTGGATTCGTGGTTTTATGCTCAGATTTTTAGGTGGTTGTTTTTTGGATCTGAGTTTATGGGTCGCTCGTTTTGTGGTAATTATGGCGAATTCGGTGGACTTTCTAGATCTGCCTCCTTTGGCAGCCATGTGCCTCTGTCTTGATTGGCACTTTGGAGTTTGATTACTTCGATTGGTTCCATGTGTGTGTGTGTATGTGTGTTCAAAGTGATATTATGTTTTCTTTTTTGAATTTGGGCGGTCAGTGGTGGTGTGTAGCTGTGCATGCATTTGGTGGGTTTTGTATTTTGAGAAATAGGAATTTTTTTTGGTTAATTTACCTCAAAACAAACATCGAAAAATAATTTCCACTACATTTTCATGTACACAACCAAATACTATAAAATGCAAATATTTTCCTGAAAATATTTTGCATGTAAAATATTTTACATTTGAAAATGTTTTATATCGAAACAAATGGAGCGTTAATATATGTTGATAGTTTTATGAATCTTATTATAACAATAAGTTAGATTTAGAAGAGATTTATCTAAATAGATTTTAAGAAAACTGTCTATTTAATACAACTAAAAATAAAATAAAAAATTTTCCCAAACCATTGAAAGATAGTATTCTAATCCAGTGACTAAATATCACATGTGGCAATGACAACATCTTTAATGGATACATGGACAGCATAAAAGAATATAATTCAAAAACGACATGTAAGAGCATTTACATTAATTTATCTCAAAATTTCACTTAAAAAAGAATTGCAAAACAACGGATCTAATTTTTTTCCCTCTAATATACAATAGTAACTTACACGGATGGGTCAGAGAGTGATTCCAATGACGGTCAAGTTGGTGCTGATCCCTCCATTCAATCCGTCATAGGTCTTGATGGACTAGGGAGTTCATCATGCTTCTGTTGTGGACGGTCAATGATTTTATTTCTTCCATCAAACAAACATATTTTGAAACGCTTAGGGAGAAGTATCAGATACCCATCCACATACCCATCCGTTTACCCTACAAATCCGAGAAGTGTTACTATAGGGGTGTTGATGACGTCAGGGTGTACAAGCAAATGCTGAAAGCAGGAGTCAAATTCCCATTGAGTGCTCTTCATTGTCGTCTCCTTCATTACTTAGGGCTAGCCGTCACCCAAATCTCCCCGAATGCCTGGAGGGTTTTCCTAGGCGTGGAAGTTTCATATGGGGTGATGTCTGATGGGGCGCGTAGGTTGACGGTGGAAGAGTTTTTCCATTGTTACCGTCCGTCTGAGATCACCCAGTCTAAGGGTATGTACAGTTTCTTATCGAGGAGTTCATTACTTAGGTTAGTATGCGAGACACCAGATTCCAACAGAAACTAGAAAAGTCGTTATTTTTTCATTCAAGGGGACGACTGGATGTGTCATCTCGGTGACCAGGAATACATGCCCGTAGACAAAACCTGGGGTATAATGCCCCCGTCTGGTAGGTGTCTGTCCGTCTTAGGTTCCATTCTTTAACTTGCTCTGTTTAATGTTCTAACTGTCCATTTTTGCAGCTTAGGACCGTCTAGAAATCTCCCTTGAACAGTGGAGTTTTTTGGAGAAGATCTTCAGGACCATTGAGCTGTCGGAGAGGACGTGGGCTAAATTGGTTACTTTAGACACACTCAACTGGTACTATGATGGTCCTGAACCAACAGCAGCTGCTCGTCGATACGACAAACAAGTTCACAAACGTAAGTCCGTCGCCCAATACTTTAATTTCTTGCTTTTCTTGTAAGTTATACAACTTCTTTTATCCATCCATCTATATGCAGAAATGGAGGAGAGTAGGAGGAGAGCTTACATTAAGTAGCAGGCTGCTGCTAAGAAAAAGTAGAAGGAGAGCATACCTCCTAAGGCGACGGGTCAGGCTAACCCGTCTGCCAAGAGGAAGCCGTCAGATAAGGTGGACCGTCTACACAAGAAGCGCCCAAGGTGGCGATGGAGCCTATCGTTGAAACCGCTGCCAAGCTACCCCCTAAACCTGGTCTGGGGAAGGGGAAGGGCTTGATGACGGGTGCTTACCCCATCACAGACAATTGCCCCATCCTCCTCCGTGAGGACTCAGGGTATGCGCTCAAGCAGTTGTCGTCCATCATCCAGGACGACGACTATGAAGACTTGGGCAATCATGCCACTAAGGCTATGGGGGAGACTGGCCTTTTCAGTTTGGTACAGGTATGTTTATTCGTCCCTTTTCCTCCATCCATTCCTGTTGTCGTCTTGTTCTAACATTTATTTTTTTATTCTTGCAGGGGGTCGTCATGATGAAAGGTCTCATGGACCGATGTACGTCCACGAGACGGTGATCACCCGTCTAAGGGAGAAGGTGGAAACGAGAGATGCAGAACTGAGGGAGCTGACGGCCTGGAAGGATGTCCAGGTGACCAAGCTTGATTATACAAAGAAGCTCTTAAAGGAGTCGGAGGTGCAGGTTGAGGCGCTGAAGAAGATTCTCAAGGGTAAGGAGGCAAAGATCTTGGAAGCAAAGCGTCACCTCTATCAGGCTAAGGAGGATGCAGTGTGAGAGTACCGTGACTCTGCCCTCCTGAAGGTGCTTGGTGGCTCCTTCGCTGACGGTTTTGACAACTTATTCCGTCAGGTCAAAGCCTCCTTCCCTGACCTAGATCTTTCTCACGTCTCTATCGACGCCCAGGCTCAGACTCCGGCCCAAGCCGTCTACTCCTAAGGAACTAACGAGCTCTTCGCCGATGAGACCAACTCTGACCTTCAAAGTGACGGGGGTGCTGTTCAGGTTGACCAGGAAAAATCCGTGGAGGATGCTGCCCGTCACCTTGAAGGGGATCAGACCGTAGAGGAGAAGGCCGAAGATACCCCTATCGTCTAGTCGTAGATTTTTTTATTTGTAAATTTCTAGCTTTTGATTTTTTTGAGAGAACTGTACCCATTTTGTTCCATCGACTTAAGATGTAAACATTCGCCTTTTTGTGGGCTTTTTTTTATTAATTATCTTTATTTATTTGTCGCTTATATCTGTTCAATCATATGTTACTTTCTGTTTCCAAAGGCATGTTCTTACTAATTTAAGGAACTATTTATTCGAGAATTTAATATACTCGTCCACCTATTTACTTGTGGACTTTACAATATTTATGTTATTCGCTGATGTGGGCCCGTCCTGTATTGACTTTTTATCATCCTTCAGGATGAACCCGTCCATTTTGTGAATTCATAATTTTGACTCATCCCTTGAGATGAACTCGTCCACTTAAGGACTACAACTTGTACTTATCCCTTGGGGCGAATACTGTCCATTTATGGACTTTATATTATTTTTTATCATCCCTTTAGATGAACCCGTCCACGTATGGACTAATTTTCAGCTCACTCTTTGGTGTACCCGTCCATTTGTGGATTTTATATAATCTTTGATCACCTATTAGGATGAACCCGTCCACTTATGGACTAATTTTCTGCACACTCTTTGGTGAACCTGTCCTCTTATGAACTTGATATAATCTTAAATCATCCCTTAGGATGAACCCGTCCATTGTGGACTTTATATAATCTTTGATCACCCCTTAGGATCTTAGGATGAACCCGTCCACTTATGGACTAATTTTTAACTCACTCTTTAGTGAACCCGTCCACTTATGGACTTGACATAATCTTAAATCACCCCTTAGGATGAACCCGTCCATTGTGGACTTTATATAATGATAATGTAGAAAATGTAGATAGCATACACATGGCCCTTCTGAATAACTCCTCTTATTGTGATAAATATGCGCATAGAAATTGTCTTTTGGAAAACGAAAAAACTGTCATTTAGGCTTAAAAGAAATTATAGATAATAAATATTTAACTAAAAAGAAATAAAATGGAAATGAGGAGTATTGTTGTCCGTGTTATTGTCTTATGGGTAGTACTTCTTCAGGTGCTCCGTGTTCTAGGGGTGGTGCAACTTCTGCTCGTCTAGTGTCTCTAGGTGGTAAGTTCCTTTCCTCTGCCATGATGCGATTCTGTAGGCTCCCTCCCAATTAGGACCGAGCTTTCCTTGGGTGGGATCTCTAGTGGCGCCTGTTACCTTCCTCAAGACGAGGTCTCCAACCTTGAAGTCTCTGTGTTTGACTCTGGAGTTGTAGTGCTTGGCCATGAGGTCCTAGTATCGCGCGAGCCTCTGTTCAGCTATCGCCTTGACTTCGTCTATTAAGTCGAGCTGTAGACGCATGGCCTTGTTCTTCTTTTCGTCATAATTGTCCACCTTGTAGCTTGTGAGTCCGACCTTAGCTGGGATAATTGCTTCACTCCCGTATGCTAGTCGAAACAGTGTCTCCCCCGTTGGTGTTCTTTCTGTCGTTCTATATGCCCATAGCATGCTTGGCAACTCTTCTGGCCATACACCCTTTGCCCTCTCGAACCGAGTTTTGATGATTTTAAGCAAGGATCGGTTCGTGACCTCTACTTGTCCATTGGTCTAAGGGTGGGCGGGAGATGAGTAGTGATTCTTAATGCCCAGTTGCGAGAAACAATCTTTGAATGTGTCGTTGTCGAACTGCTTCCCGTTGTCTGAGACCAGCACTCTGGGTATATCGTACCTGCAGACGATGTTCTTCCATACGAAGCTTCGCACATTTCTTTCTGTGATGGTGGTTAGTGCTTCGGCTTCTACCCACTTGGTGAAGTAGTCTATACCGACCACCAAGAATTTCAGCTGTCGAATTGCTTTTGGGAATGGGCCCATGATGTCCAATCCCCATTGCACGAAAGGCCATGGGGCCGTTATTGGAGTAAGTTCTTCTGACGGCTGCCGGATGAGGTTGGCAAACCTTTGGCACTTGTCACATGTTTTGACGTAAGCAGTGGTATCCTTCTGCATGGTAGGCCAATAGTATCCTGCTCGGATGAGTTTGTGCACTAATGACCGTGACCCAGAATGGTTCTCGCAGACTCCTTCATGGACTTCTCTCATGACATAGTTTGTCTCCTCAGGGATGAGACACCTCAGATACGGTTGGGAGAAGCCCCTTTTGTATAGAACGCCTTTAGTTAGAACGAAGTGTGCTGCTTGAACCTTCAACTTCCTTACAGCTTCCTTACCGTTAGGCAACACACCGTCCTTCAAGTAGGAGGTTATTGGTGTCGTCCAATAGTTCCCAGAACCTATCTCCTACACACTGATGCCATCTATTAATGGTGAGATTTGAACGAAGGATAGTACCTGACTAGGGATGAGCATGTGCTCCACTGAGGCAGCTTTAGCAAGACGGTCGGCGTGCTCGTTCTCTTCCTTTGGTATTTGCACAAACTTCACTTGAAGTTTGTCAACTCGATCCTTCACTTGCTCAAGGTATTTCTTCATCCGTTGTTCTTGCATTCCTAGTCACCATTAACTTGACTGGTTACTACTTGGAAATCGCAGTACACGACCATATTTTCAGCTCCTGCCGCCTTGGCAAGATCCAGCCCCGCTATCAAAGCTTCGTACTCTGCCTCATTATTGGTTGTAGGAAAATCAAGACGGACCATGCATTCGACCATATCCCCTTCCGGGCTGTGGAGTACCACACCAGCTCCGCCTGCTTGCCTGTTGGAAGATCTGTTCTTGTGGATGCTCTATTGGGGGCTCTCTTTTGCCCTCTGGTCTTCCGCAAGGGTGAATTTTACGATGAAGTCAATAATAACTTGTCCCTTTATAACCGTACGTGGTTGATACTGTATGTCAAATTTGCTTAATTCAATCGCCTATAACGCCATCCATCCAGCGGCTTCAGGGCTGCTCATTGCTCTTTGAAGGGGCTTGTCTGTTAGGATGATCACAGTATGTTCCTGGAAGTATGGATTGAGCTTTTGGGCCGTAGTAACTAATGCGAAAGCGAGCTTTTCTATCGGGGGGTATCTTTCTTCCGCTCCTCAGAGTGCTCGGCTTGTGAAATATACTGGTCTTTGCACCCCGTTCTCTTCTCTGACTAAGGCCACGCTGACAGCAGCTGGGGAGACGGCTAGGTATAGGAACAGTTCTTCCCCCTGGTTTTGACGGGCTTAGTAATGGCGGGGAAGAAAGATACGCCTTCAGGTCTTCGAATGCTTGCTGACACTCAGTCGTCCATTCAAAGGACTTTTTCAATGTGCGGAGGAAAGGCAAGCACTTATCCGTTGCTCTTGAGACGAATTTGTTTAGTGTAGCTACCTTACCGTTCAGGCTCTATACCTCATTTACGGTCTTCGGCGGGGCTAACTCCATTATGGCCTGTATCTTATCCGGGTTGACCTCAATACCCCTTTGGGATACCATGAACCTTAGGAATTTTCCTGTCATCACCCCAAATGCACACTTGCTTGGATTCAGTTTCATGTTATAAGACCGAAGGGTATCGAAGGTCTCTTTGAGGTCGTTCAAGTGGTCGTCTTCCCGTACGCTTTTTACCAGCATGTCGTTCACGTAAACTTGCACATTCCTCCCAATCTGATGTGCAAACATTTTATTCATCAACCTTTGATACGTAGCGCCCGCGTTCTTGAGCCCGAACGACATCACTTTATAACAGAACAGACCTTGGCTGGTGACGAATGAAGTCTTCTCTTGATCGGCCTCGTCCAGTTTGATCTGGTTGTAACTAGAGAACATGTCCATGAAACTTAGCAGTTGGTGTCTTGCTATTGAGTCCACCAAGATGTCAATCCTTGGGAGAGGATAGCCGTCCTTGGGGCAGGCCCTATTTAGGTCCATGAGGTCCACACACATCCTCCACTTTTCGTTAGCTTTCTTGACCATTACCACGTTGGCCAGCCAGTCAGGGTAGTACACTTCTCGGCTGAAGTCTGCTTCCTGTAATTTGTGAACCTCTTCTGCTATGGCCTTGTCGCGCTCCTGCGCGAACACCCGTTTTTCTGGCGGATGGGAGGGAAGGAGGGTGATATGTTTAACCTGTGGACTATGATGGATGGATCAATTCCGGGCATGTCCTCATGACTCCAGCGAACACGTCCTGGTTCTCTCTTAGAAATGTCGTCAGTGCTTGTCGGACTGGCGGGCTAGCCAGAGTGCCTATCCTGGTTGTTCGGTCAGGCCTGAAGTCATCAAGGAGTACTTCTTCCAATCCTTCCATTGGTTCTGCCACCGTCCGCTACTCTTCTATACACATAGTCTGCAAATGATCGTCCATTTCCAGCATGGCAATGTAGCATTCGCGCGTTGCTACTTGATCTCTTTGTACCTCTTATACTCCATACTCTGTGGGGAACTTGATCATCAAATGGTAAGTTAAAGTTACGGCCTTCCAAGGATTCAAAGTAGGAAGACCCAATATGGCATTGTAAGCGGATGAATAGTCAACAACCAAGAACGTGACATCCCTGGTGATCTGCTGTGGGTAATCTCCGATTGTAACGGACAGAGTGACTGCTCTTAGGGGGTGTACCATTGTTCTTCCAAATCTGACAAGTGGCGCGTTAACTGGAATCAGCCGTTCCCTATCAATCCTCATCTGCTGGAATGCGGGGTAGTAGAGGATGTCGGTAGAACTCCCATTATCTACAAGGACTCGGTGGGTGTTGTAGTCCCCTACTCGAATGCTAACCACGAGCGCATCGTTGTGAGGGTGGTGGAAACGCCTAGCATCTTCCTCTGTGAACCCAATAACAGGGTTGTCGATCCGTGCTATCTTCGCGATGAATCCCGTCAACTGGACGTTCTGAACCATCTATAGGTAGGTTTTTCTTGCCTTCTTGGACGAGCCAGATGCCGTGGTTCCTCCTACGATCATTCTTATTTCTCCTAGTGGAAGTCTGGGATGCTCGTTTTCTCTCCGGGCAGGTGGTTCTTGGGGCTGATTCGTCCTTTCCTTACCGATGAACCTTTGTAACTTCCCTTGCTTGATAAGAACTTCTATCTGCTGCTTTAAGTCATAGCAGTCAGATGTATCATGACCGTGGTCACGGTGGAAACGACAGTACTTGTCTTTGGACCTCTTGCTAGGGTCTCCCTTTAACTTGCTAGGGAATGTCAGGGCTCCTTCGTCCTTGATTTGCATCAGGACTTGATCAATCGGGGTGTTTAGTGGTGTGAAGCTTGCGAATCTTCCGGTGGGAGGCTTGGAGCGTCTATCTTCCCTTCTATCTCCTGTCCTTGCTATTTTTCGCCACTTGTCTTGTCGTGATTCCTCCTATCTTCTTGGGCTTTTCTTCGTGAGCCATCAGCGCATCTTCCGCGTTCATATGCTTAATAGCCCTGTAGAACACATCCGACATAGTTTTTGGGTCATTTTTGTATAAAGAAAACAGAAACTTACCCTTCCGTAGCCCATTGGTGAATGCGGCGACGAGTATCTTGTCGTCGGCTTCATCGATCGAGAGAGCCTCTTTGTTGAAGCGTGTTATGTACGATCTCAGCATCTCATCCTCCCGTTGCTTAATGTTCATCAGGCACGCTGTGGACTTCTTGTACCTGTGTCCCCCGATAAAGTGTGAGGCAAACTGGCGCTTAACTCCTTAAAGGTACTAATGGAATTGGGCGTTAACCTGCTGAACCAAATCCTCGCGGGGCCCTTTAACGTAGTAAGGAAGGCCCTGCACATGATTTCGTTCGCCACTCCTTGCAAGTGCATTCCAAGGGATCCTTTGACCCGTCGTAGGCTTCTACTAGTGGCATGTGGAACTTTGGTGGAAGGGGGAATGAGGTGACCTGTGCAGTAAAGGGCGAGTTCGTCCGATGGACTAGCTCGTCGAGGTCGCTTGACATTCGTCCTCTAAGGGCATTCATCATTAAGTTCATCCATTCCTTCATCATCTGCATCTTTGCGACCATGCATGGTGGAACAGTATCCACAGCGGATGGACGGCTTGTATCCTATCACTCTTGTCTGCTTAGGGCATTGCTGCCTTCTGGCCCCTCTTGGTTCCTTCTCTCAGTGTTGGTACATTCCTGGTCCTTCTCCTGGGTGTTAAGCGCTGGGTTCTTTTGGCGCAGCTGCTCCTCTAGGTCATGATTCTGCTTAGTGAGACGTTCCACTGCTGCTGCGAGAGTTTGAACCTGTCTCTCAAGGGCAGTGGTGCGTGATTCATCACCCTGATGGTTAATGGTGGTTGCCATCGAACGAGTAAGTACCATGCAAGTTTTTGTCTGGGAAGCGGTAAGTATGGCTTACTTCCTAGTTTCCCACAGACGGCGACAATTGATGATGTCGAAAATCGTCAGTAAGTCACACAGTCCTCACGTGCTCAAGACAACACCTGCACAACACAAAACAAGAAGACCTTAGGAGAGTACCAGTGTGGTACCGGCCAAAGACCCTCCGAAGGTTAAGTTAGAAAGCTTCTCACAACTCTAGAGTGCCAGAGTTGGGATGAATTATGCGTACCTTATTTTCTGAGGGCTTTGGGTTTTTATAGTAGTGTAAAACCAACTCTGTTTCTTGGGTGGAAAGATCTTTCCTTGTGGAGAAGATCCTAATAAATGTACTTACTTTACAGGATTCTTTCCATATAAGGTCCCCATTGACTAAGGGCTATCGTGGGGTGCAAGGTATTCCCATTTAGAGTTCCTTGGAGTTTACCTAAGCCACGTGAGTGCCATGTGGCTTTGGTATCCGTCGGCCTTAGGCCCAAGAACCCAGAATCCGTCATATAGAGGGACTATCCGTCCATTATGGAGAGGGGTCCATCCGTCATGTGGTCCATCCGTCCATCGCACCATTTGCTGCCTTGCTCTCAACGGCTCATTAATTCAGTACCATCAGGTTTACTTAAACGGATCCGTCATTCTCATTTTTTATCCCCTTCAGCTAACTACTTTTGAAAATATTTATATACATAATTCTCTATTATATTGAAATATATATTTTTTTTTTTTGAGAATCCAAAAGTAGATTAAGTTGATATACTTTGGTGAGAGAAAGAATAAACAAAAAACCATTTACATAAGTTACAATGTCTTCTTAATTTCTTTTGGCAAACTTTGAGCCTACGGACACCATGGAGGAATTAGCAAGTCAATGGAGCAACTTATCACTATCAGAGAAGGAAACAAACAGATATATGCTTTCAAAGGAACAACGATCCTGGGAATTTCTACTTGCTGCAAAATTCCTCACCCTTCGGGTTCTGAATAGGGAAGCAATGGCTCAAACTTTCAAACAGTTGTGGAGGTCAACTAATGGATTCAAAATCCAAAACCAAGGCAACAATATGGTGCTCTTTGTTTTCAATAATCCTGATGATGTAGACAGAATTATCTTGAACCAACCTTGGAGTTTTGACAAACACATTGTAATGCTGCATAAGTACACCACGGATGGCCCAATCCGTGAGTTGGATTTCACAAAAACCTTGTTCTGGGTACAGGTTCATGATATCCCAATCCGATACATGATGATGGAAGTTGCGGAGAATATTTGCGAAACAGTTGGGGAAGTCCAAAAATCGGCAAGAGCAGTCAATGAAGAGGGCGGCTATTTTGTGCGTGTTAAGTCAAGGTGGATATCACGATGCCCCTGTGCCGAGGAAGGGTTATTACCTTAGAGAATGATGAGAAGAAGTGGGTGAAATTTAAGTATGAACACTAGCCAAATATTTGTTTTTGGTGTGTATGCCTGAATCATAGAGACAAGAATTGTGAACTTTGGCTGCGAAGCAAAGGGACTCTATCTCCGGACCAACAACAATTCAATTCAAGTCTAAAGGCATCTCCATACACGCCAAATGCAAAGGAAGTCATTATTGTGCCAGGTTTTTACGAAAGGAAATTTCCATTCACACGGAAAGCTTTTGGTGATGCATGGATGAAACCGGCAGTAGTGGGATCAGGTGTGGATGCCAATCAGGCAAAGGATTCATAGGCGAACATGGAAACCGAGGAGAGAGATGAAATTAATGAGATTGATGGGGCGGTTAAAACTGAGATTGAAGAGGGTAACACGTTACAAACGGTTGAGGATATTGAAGTGGGCAATACGATTAGTCCAATGTTTGAGGTTGAGTCAAACTCTCCAGCTATAACATAGGTGTCGGCAGATTTAATTGGGAGTCATAATGGGAAGGAGATTAATAAGGAAGGAGTTATTCCTCATACGACAATAATCCCAGAGAATTTATTTGATATCCAAATAAATCAGATTGATGCAAATTTGGGAAGATTTGACAATAATCAAAATTCAAGGGGAGAAATGGCTAAGGTATTCAATGCAAATAACAATTCTGAGGCAATTTAATTTCCACTAGCCTCTCAATTAACAATTCTGAACCTGGAAAAAAAGAACTCGCAAAAACTATGCAGCAAACTGTATGGGGAGGAAGTAGGCCAGTGAAAAAAGAGGAAGTGTTGATCATCTAGAGTTACCAACAAAATGTAGATTGGTTTCAAAGGATGGAGAAAGTAGTACAATTTCGTGGGGTAGACTAGGTTTGAAGGGTCTTTTGTTATTTGTGTACTCCAACTTATTCTCTAGTGGATCGATTACCGCTTGGAGGGTGGCGGAGAGGTTTTTCGCCGAGTTCTTCAGTTTCCTCTTCGATAACACATCGACGTGTTATCTTATGTTTGCATTCTTCTTCCCTACTCTTTTAGCTTTCATTTTACTGCTGTGATTTGATAAATATGGCTTAGAGTAGTTATATTGTTTATTCGATCGTATTTACTCTATTCTGCACTTAGTTTAAGTTAGAGTAAAATCAACCGAGCCATAATTTTAATTTGGGGGTTTAAACAGCTCTTGTGTTTTCACACATTTTCGAGCTTTCAAGGTTCAATGTGATGCTAGACACAAAGTAATGAGAAAGGTGGAGAAGTGTGGATCCGAATTAAATCTTTGGAGTCGCAGACACTTTGGGAATGTGAGAAGAGAACTAAAAGAGAAAAAAAAATTGCCGGTGAAGGTCGAACAGGTGGCAGTACACATGGGTAACAATTATCGGGTTAGAGAATTAAAAAAAGAAGTGACGGAGTTGATGATCAAGGAAAATAGGATGTGGAGACAATGGGCAAAATTGTTTTGGCTGATTGGAGGTGATAAAAATACAAAGTATTTTCACAGCAGGGCAACTCAAAGACATAGACAAAATAGAATTTTAGGGGTGCTTAACTCAAATGGTGTTTGGGTTACACAGCAAGAAAAACTATCAGATACTTTTATTGAGTTTTATCAAGGTTTGTTCTCATCCTCAAATCCGATGATGCATGAGGAAGCCTTGAATCCGGTGCCAAAGCTCCTTACTGAGGAGATGTATGCCTTTTTGTCTCAAGATTTCATGGAATGGGAAGTGGAAACAGCATTGAAACAAATGGCGCCTCTAAAAGCCCCAGGATCCGATGGTATGCCCTCCATTTTCTATCAAAATTACTGGAATTTGGTAGGACTTGATGTCACTCATACCATATTATCTTTACAGAACACCAAAGTGCTTTCACAAAAACCGCCTGATTTCTGATAATATCCTTGTTGCTTTTGAAACCCTCCATAGCATGAATAATCACAAAACTGGCAAAACTGGCTACATGGCCTTTAAACTAGACATGAGTAAAGAATATGATAGGGTGGAGTGGTCTTTTTTGGAGGAAATTATGAGGAGGTTAGGGTTTGAGGAAAGATGGATAAATTCGATGAGGCTATGTGTCAAAATAGTGTCCTATTCGATTCTAGTTAATGGGGAACCAAAAGGCTTAATCCATCATTCTAGGGGTATCCGCCAAGGTGATCCTTTATCTCCATTCCTTTTCCTCTTGTGCACCAAAGGTTTACATAGCCTTTTTTCCAAAGCTGGTTTACATAGCCTTATTTCCCTTAGTAGAAGAAGCTCAAGACTAACTCATTTGTTTTTTGCAGATGATAGTGTGCTCTTTTGCAAGTCAAATACACAGGATTGTCAAAAGGTGTTGGAGATATTGGCTACTTATGAAAGTGTTTCGGGGTAGCAAATAAACCGAAGGAAAACATCCTTGTTTTTTAGCAAGTCCACTACCGAGGAAAAAAAAAAAAGAAATCAAGGAAGCTCTTGGAGTACCGGAAATTCTCCACTATGACACATATTTGGGGCTACCTTCACTTACTGGAAGGCACAAGAAAGCCAGTTTTGACTATTTAAAAGAAAGAGTGTGGAGGAAACTGCAAGGTTGGGAAGAAAAATTACTATCATAAGCGGGTAGAGAAGTTTTGATTAAGGCGGTAGTGCAAGCAATTCCAACTTATACAATGAGTTGTTTCATGCTTCCACAAGGCCTTTGTCATGAAATTGAGGGGCTTATTCGTAAGTTTTGGTGGGGGCAAGGGGAAGATCTTCAGAAAATTCATTGGGTGCAGTGGGGTGTAATGTGTGATCCGAAGTCCAAAGGTGGAATGGGTTTCAAGGAGTTGTCCCTTTTTAACGAGGCTTTACTTGCAAAACAAACATGGCACTTGCTGCATAATAAAAATTCTTTGTTCTATAGAGTTTTTAAAAAAAGGTTTTTCTCAGATTGTTCCATTATGGAGGCAAAAGAAGGCCATGGAGGTTCCTATGCTTGGAAGAGCATTTTGAAAGGGAGGAGTGTTATTGGAAGAGGAGCAAAATGGAGAGTTGGGAATGGTGAATCAATAAAAATTTGGGGTGATAACTGGCTGTCTATTACAAGCAATCTTGGTGTACATGGTCCCTTAAAGGCAGAATTCCAAGACGGCACTGTAAGTGCTCTAATTGATCCATTTTCACGTACTTGGGATCCTCATGTTCTAGCTTCTGCCCTTAGTCCCACGGAAGCAGAGCTAGTCCAAAAAATTTCCTTAAGCCATGGACATGCCGAGGATGCTCTATTCTGGCCCTATGTATAATCGGGTCAGTACACAGTCAAGTCCGGTTACTTTTTCCTCAAATCCGAGTCACGGAGCACGCCTACAACAGACAACCTTCCATCCATTCAGCCAAAACCACCGTGGAAACAGATTTGGAGCCTTTCGTTGCCAAGCAAAATAAAAAATTTCTTATGGCGAGCATGCCGCAACGCATTGCCAACGAAGGAAAATCTGGTGAGACGTGTTATAAGTGATCCAACATGCTCTTTCTGCACTAATCAAGCCAAGGATGTACCGCATGCTGTTTGGAGTTGCCCGAGTGTATCACAGGTATGGGACGGAGATCCTCAGTGGCAGTCCTGACAAGTTTCGATGCACTCAAACTTTGCTCAGTTGCTGTCCACGATACTGGGGTCCGATTGTGATACAGAGCTGTTTCCAATGATATCCTGGACTTTATGGTTTCGACGTAACAAGTCAAGCTTCTCACCACCATGTATCCCACTTGAATAGGTGCTTCAACGTGCCAATGATGGCCTTCAGGAATTCCGGACAGCCAACCAACCAGCCCAGCAACAACGAGCAAGGCAGAGAGAACGCTGGTCTGCTCCACACGCTGGGTTCTACAAAATTAATTTTGACGGGGTGTTGTTCACCTCATTGGACAGAGCTGGTATAGGTGTCATAATAAAGGACTGCAATGGCTTGGTAATGGCTTCCTTATCTCAAGCCATTCCTCTTCCTCTCACTGTGTTGGAGACAAAACCAATTGCAGCCGCAAGAGCCCTGGAATTTGCAGTAGAACTGGGGCTGGATTCGGTCATTTTGGAGGGTGACTATGAAATACTCATGAAGTCATTGATGGAGGATTCGCTATCCTTAGCTTCATCTAGTATTTTGATTCAAGATGTGAAAGTTATTGCTGAATCTTTTCAATGTATTAGTTTTTCTCATTTTTGTAGGGAAGGAAATAAAGTAGCTCACAACCTAACTAGGCATGCTCGCCATATCATTGGTTTTTCTGTGCGGATAGAAGATGTCCCATCGCACACCTTAGTTGCTTATCAGACAGATTTGCCTAATCTTTAATATAAGTTTTAAAGTCTTCTTTCTCAAAAAAAAAAATATATATATATATATATATATATAGATAAACATGGTGGCAAAATTTTATTTTACTAAATGGTTATATAAGCGGATGTGAGTGTTATTGTCTTGTTGGGATTCATTAGGCAAATTTGATTGCTTTAGCTTATTTGATGTGAACTCTCTAATTTGCATTTTTTTTTTTTCCTAATATCAGTAGTATGCATTTTAGTGTAAAAAGAGAAAAATCAAAATGCTTTTTTTTAGCTGAAAATAGTATCTAAACTAAACTTTTTATTTTTATTTTTTATAATAGTATCTAAACTTTTTTTTTTTTTTTTGAGAAACAAATCAGTACGTATTATTAAAGGAGGCTATTTAAATCAGCCTGAATTACAGATTAAAGGTTTGGTGGAACATCTTCCATCAAGACGGATAAAGGGGAGGAAAAGATTGCTCTTCTAGCAAGCGAATGAGCAACCTTATTACATTGTCTTCAGACATGTGCAACACTAAAACATGAGAAGCGCAAAGCAAGAAAAAGAATATCGTTTATGATGTGCCCAAAAGGCGCCAAAGACCTGCTACTACTGTTCGAGAGCTTGATTAAGACTTCAGAATCACCCTCAAGGAAGATGTTATCAAATCCCAGTTCTAGAGCGAACTTCACTGCCCAACGTGCTGCTAGAGTTTCCATTTCAATGACTGTGGATGGCAGCGGAATAACCTCAGACAATGAAGCCATCACCAATCCATCATGGTTTCGTATAACTACTCCCAAACTAGCTCTGTTTTTTTGTTCAAAAATTGCTCCGTCGAAATTGGTCTTGTAACCATGTAAAGGTGGGGGAGTCCAAGGTTCTGTTGCCTGTTTCGGGGCTTCTGATGTGGAGATGGGACTAGGTAAGCATCTCGGTGTGAGTTCACGAGCTCTGTCTAGCAGCTGCTCCAGCGGGATAGAAGGTTTCCCTAGTCTAAGATTGTTTCTTCAATTCCCCAACGCCTAGGCCACTGATGAGAACAACTCCGAGTCCTTGTTTTCTGCACAATTAACAAACATTATATCCAAAAAACTAGTGCTTTGTCTAATGGTGCCGTGACTCCATAAAGGGATGTTTTGCCAGAAATTCTCCAGTCTTGGGCAACGATATAAAGCATGAGCTGTGTCTTCAGGGTACAGCTTGCACATCTCACACAAATCACTAGTAACCACTTGGCGTTTAACCAAATTTGTCATGATGGGCAGCAAATTATTATAAGCACGCTGTAGACACCGCATTTTGTACCCCTTATGACTCGGGCCCCCGTTCTTCAATGATGCTCGAACTCTAAGGCTCAAGGCTAGTTTAGAGCCCAATCAGATATCAAATTGACTTGAGGAGTGTTAAAATGGAAAATATCACTTTTTAAATGCACAAAAATCTATTTTTGGAAATAAATGACCAAAGTGACCCTTGGCCCACGTACATGGGCCGCGACCTGCATACGTGGTCCAAAGCATGCATACGCAGGCACAATCCTACGTACGCAGCTAGGTTTTCAGAAGCATGGAAAATACAAGTTTTCTGTAATAGTGACTAAGGTTTGGAATGAATCCCACATTGTTTGGGAGCCGTTCCAAACCCCATTTTTTTCACTATAAAAAGCCTTACATAGTACCTTTTCAAAACACATAGAAATCCCACAGGAAAAACCTAAGATTCACTAGAAAATAGTGAATCAAAATAGAGTTTTTCACAAAATACCCTCAAGTCATTTTTATTTGATTGGAACCTTTTCTGGTCCCAATCCTTTGAGTTTAAGATTACTAATCACGTGTTTATTGACTGTGATAGATTTGACTGAGGGGAATGGTCAAAAATCAAGCCTAAGAGCTTTTTACTTTAAGGTATTCATTCTTGCTTCCTTTTTCTTTTCTGTCTTTCGTTTTAGTTTTAATCCTGTTTCTTGCTTTGTTTATGTTCTAACATGTTTTCTTAGGTTAGTTTTATAGTTCTTTTTATGTTCTGAGCATGTTTGGTTGTTAGAATTAGGTTTTTTGTTCATGCTCTGTTTTCTGCTTCGTGTTTCTGGGTTAGGGTTCTTGAATAAGTCCCACGCACGCATGTCATGAGCATGCGTACGCAGGTTAAATCCTGCGTACGCAGGCCTCTAGCCGTGTACACTGGTACTCGCCCAGAAACCCTAATCCAGATTTCTCATGTTGTTTGGTTTGTTTGTTTCACATGTTTTTGCCACTTTTTAAATCCTTTTCTTATGTCCACATGTATCTGAGTTTCTGCCTTGTATGCTTTTTTATCTTTAACATGCTTAGACTAGGGTTTTAAGTTTGATGCCATGAACATGCATTCACATGCCCATTCGTGATGCCATAGGTGCTGTGTTACTGAAAGGTAAGTGAAGGTAAGCCATGCATAGGTATGAACATGAACTTGATGGTGTGTATTGTTGAATGCCTTGTTTTGTGTCTTTCAATACCAATTATATGCTTTACATGATCTAGTGATTGATGATATGCTTGCTGCCATGTTTGGGGCTGCTGCCTTGTTTAGATGTATGATAGGGTTTTCACATGTTAGATGAATTTTAGGGTTTCTTATGTGTGTTCGGCTCTCTTTTTGCTTTAGGAAGATAAGTTGTTGTTTTGGGATAAAAGGTGTCACGTTGTATGTTAGATGCAGGTCAGTGTGTGTGTGAGTTTAGAATGCAAGTGTTGAAGTCATTTTTTTAATAAGGTTAAGATTAAGACACAATGATGGGAGGCCAACTTTAGGGTTGGGTGATCTTAGGTGCCTAACACCTTCCCAAGAGCATACCTAAACTCCAAACCCGTACTCTGCTAGTAAGATCAAAGGACCTTCCTTTAAAAGGACGTTATATATATGGTTCCTAAACCATTGCAAAAACTAGATGGTGACTCCCCCCTTGTGTCCACAGTGGCGATTCCACTGGAGATAGTGAGTTTAATTCCTATATGTCTTGTTTCTTAACCTTAATAAAAATTGTTTCAATACTTGTTTGCACACACTTCAATTGTTCTCTTTTGTCCCTTATGTTGGGGTTTATGCCCTAAAATCCAATAATTGGCATGTCATAAATAATTAAATTGTTTAATTATATGAGACTATCTATAAATGAACTAATGAGACATTATCTTAGTCCATGAGATGTATTGTATGTGATTTATGTGATTTAGTCACAGAAGATATAAATCACAAGTTCTTTGTAAACTCAGAATTTTAGTTCGTAGTCGGTGATGAAATTGGGCATTTCATCTACGAAGACTATAACATATCAACTAAGATGATTTGTCTTGATCATGGAAGTGGAGACTTCTAGTTGGTATGTTAATATGTTTTAAGAGTTAAGACATATTGAACTGGACCGTTGTGAGATTTATTATTCTCCTAACAACTGTCAAATGATTAATAAATCTCATGACTTCTACTTACATCAACTCTAAATTCTGAGAAAATAATGGACCTGATCATGAGGTGTAGGTTGCTTTGATATATCAGGAGTGAGATCTATAAGTTACGATCAAAACCTTAGTATGTTGGGCAGCCGCATTTAATGTTGATGGAACATATATTCTCAAGATGAAATTCATAATCTCTTAACGGAGATATAAAATATTCCATTGTGATAAGTTTAATGGGTTTGGTTATTCAGAGTGTTGGGCCCAACCACTTTAGTAAGGAGTTATTAAAGTATATATTTATGAAATTTGATTTCATAAATATATGTTGAATAACGTAAAGGATTAAATCGGGTACTCAAGGATTAAGATGTAGTAATCTTCAAAGTGGCAGTCTATATTCATGACTTTGTATTACTACAAATATTTTAATGAAGGGGTTGCATGTATAATAAAGTCTTGGGATATAATTTATTAATAAGGCCTAAAGTGTAATTATATTCTTATAGTGGTATTGAATATAATTAATGGTAACTTTGGACTTGTCAAGAGTTGACAGAAAAGCCCAAGGCCCATTGGAGCTAGAGTTTTATTTGTTCCCTTTTGGTCCCACACCAAGCCACATACTAGAGCCCAATTGGAATGACACAAAAGGCTAGCCCAATTAGATAATCAGTTATATATATAAGGAGAGAAACATACAGAATTTCATTTGGGTTTTCATAAGACTTTCATATTGGTTTTCATTAAGATTATATAAAAGATAGAAATGGTTTTGTATGAGAGTGTTGGACACTCTCCTATTCTTTCCTTGAAAACTGATTGAGAGACCACATTTCTTGGGCATCAAGTGGAATTGGAGTGAAGATTAAAAGTGTTCCCAAGAACTTCTAATCTTATTTTTTGAATTTCACCACACCAAGGTATGCTTTCTTGTTCTTAAATTCTGAAACTTACATAGTACATGTTATCAATTGCGAATGAAGTAGATCCGTTAATTTTTTGCTGCGTATGTTTTGTATGCATTACAAACATGTATTTTTCCAACACCTTAACCTTGGTTGGTGATGAGTGGGAAGATGGAAGGTTCCATTCGAGCCCAAATCTTCCGAAGTTCATCCCACCAACTCACAATCGGTGCCATCGCCTATAATGGGCTTTGAGTACATTAAAGGTTTGCTACCAATCCACTATGGGGTCCACTTAGGACCTCGGTTGGAATCATAGCCCACCTAGTTGTGAGTGACCTACTTATCTATCCCTTTAGCCTTAGGGAGCCTACTCACACTAGAGAGATCTTAGACCCTATCTCAAAGGATACCCTTTATATATCTCTTGTTTGTTCAACCATATACCATGGGTTCACCTAATTCTAAATGACAAATAAAAGATATAAAATGGAAGGGATGGCCCTAAAGTTATGGTATATCCTAAGACATTATGGGACAAAAAGAAAAGAAGTTTTCACATATAAGAGGCTTGTCCCTAAATCCAAAGGCATATCTTAACTTGAAAGGTTTATAAGATCATAGCCTAATTAAGATCATAGCCTAATTGCTATCATAGACCCAAGTAGGAAAAAACCCTTTGAAAAAGAGAACTTTGGGCCTAAGGTAACAAATATGCCATGAACTTAGCATCAAACATCCTTTAAAGCCCAAAATGAAACTCCTTAATCTTGGGCCTCTTTGTTGCATGCCTAGGGTCAAAATGATGAGAATTTCATAGGCTTTGAAAGCAAGGCTACAATGTATTCTAGCTAAAGGGCTATTTCAAGAAAAAAAAAATGAGATGAAATGATAAATAAAAATGAAAAGCCCAAAGGTGATGAATACATTGTAAGCCCATGTTTGAGACAAAGGGTTGAAAATTTCTAAAGACATTCTAATGAAAACCCATGAGAGTAAGATGAGAGATTTATTGTAAATGGACCAAAGCCCAATGAAACAAGGGGGCAAAAATCCATGAGAGGGAAGGGAGCGACATTGTAATTGGGCCTTCATTAAAATGAATTCAAGAATTTTCAAAGGACATCTAAAGTTTAAAAGGAGCCTTTAATTAGGACATGAACTTAATGAAAAATTGGGCTTCTTTTCAGGCATCATTGCACCATCAAAGTCAAGAAAACACATCCCCACTCCCATTTAGATTCGAGAGAAAGGAAGGTGTTTGATCAAGATTGAGGACACACACCAAGAAGAAGAGACCCCCCAAACAATGACCACCTCCATGGACGAACATGGAGAGGCCCTTAAGAAGATGGGAGGGCGTCTTACTAGGTTAGAGGAATCTAAACTCAAGAAGCCTCCACGTGTGGAAATCCATGATGATGAGGAGGAAGTGGAAGAATGGGATGAAAAGGATAAAGACGAATATGAAAGGAACAAGCAATTTGAGAAGCTCATCGCAGAAACCATGGCTATAAGGGAAACGATGGAGAAAATGCAACTCGCCTTCCGCAAGGCACAAGGGATGGATGATTACCTCTATAACATGGGGGGAATGAGTTCATAGGCTCCTATTGCATTGCCTCCCAAGTTTAAGATTTTCGATGCAGAAAAGTTTGATGGGACTGGAGATCCGAAGCAACACGTGAGGAGATACCTAAGCATCGCTAAAATGAAAGGGCTAGATTAGAAGCAAACTTTGCATGCATTTCTCCTCTCACTCATGGGAGGTGCATCAAGGTGGTACTATAGCCTTGATCCAAGCAAAACTAAGGTGTGGAATGAAATAGTGGAGTTGTTTGTGGACCAATTCATCTTCAACACCATGATTAATGTGACTCTAAGGGATTTAGAGACTACCAAACAAGTTGTGGGGGAGAAATTTTTCGAATACATGACTAGATGGAAGACCAAGGCGTCTAGAATGGTCAATAGGCCGAATGAGAAAGACCAAATCAACATGATCATCAAAAACTTGCTTCTGGCTTATAATAGCAGGCTTTTGTCATTGCCTATTAGCTCATTTGGAGAACTATGTGATTGTGAGACAAGAATTGAAGACGCTATCAACAATGGGCAATTGGAGAAAGGTGAAAGTAAGCCTCCAACCAAGAATACGTATAGAGGAGGAGTAACCACCACTAAAGCACCCAATCCCGTAAATGTGAGCGCCATTATACCCCAACAAACACTAGCCTACCCAAAGAAAGCTAGCCGAGAATTGTCCAACCTAGGAACGACCTTTACCCTAGCATATGAAAGCTTATCCTCCAAAGGATTCATCAAACCTTTAGACCCTACACCCATGTTTAATCCCATACCTCTCACTTGGAACCTCAATGAATGTTGTCACTACCACCAAAAATCCGACCACAAAATAGACAATTGCTTTCGCCTCAAACACGAGATACAAGACCTCATAAACAATGGGACCCTCCTAAATCTCAACATTATCACCAAACCCAACATTAGAAAGAACCCTTTACCCGATTACCATAGGGCTCCTCCTCCATATCAAAATTGGGTGCAAGTAGATGAGATTGAATGAGATTGCTTAAAGTTGATAGAAACTACAAATGTCAATGTCAATGCCGTGGAAGTCCAAGGAATATGGGATGAAAAAGATGAAGTCTTAAGGGAAGCGATAGCGATATGGGGAATACTTCCCAAAGGAGTGACGGAATTGAAGAAAAGGGTTTTGGAGGACAATGCAGCAAATATCACTAGGAGTGGGAAGCACTACAAGCCATCTTTTTTGGAAAAGGATCTGGTAGGGATCTAGAGGAAGGGTCCAAGCCCATGGAACCTAAAGGAAGAGAAGATAAAGAAGAAGAATATAGGGTCTTAACGTTATTGAAGAAAACTCAAGCTCATGTGTCCATATGGGGCTTGCTCATGGCCTCTCAAAAGCACCATAAGGATCTCTTGGACACCTTTAATGAAGAAGAAGTACCTATAGAAACTACACAATAAGAAGTTTTGTCACTCGTAGGAGTCGAGGGTTCCTCACACCCTCTCCTTGCTTTTTCCGATGAAGATCTCCCTCCCAAAGGAGCTACTCACACTAGACCCTTACAAATCACCATTGAATGCATGGGTGCTAAGGTTCTAATAGTGCTTATGGACAATGGGTCTGCCTTGAATGTTCGTCCTTTTAGGACCGCTCTCACTGTTGGCCTAGATATGGAGATTATCATCCCTTCTCCCTTGACCGTAAGAGCATATGACAACATTTTAAGGAAGGTCATTGGTACTTTCAAGACTCCTTGCAAGATTGGGCCAATGGAAACTATTGTGGAATTTCATGTCATGGACATTACCCCAAATTACAACCTTCTCTTGGGAAGGGCTTGGCTTCACCCCAATGGGGCAATCCCCCCCTCACTACACCAAAAGATGAAGATCCTATGGAAAGGAGGGATTGCCATAGTGCTTAGAGATGTTGAAATTCTAGCACCGGTTTGTGGACTCGAGGAAGGAGGAAGTGAGCTTCAAATGAGTGGCTTTGAGTTTGTGAATATGGCTGACTATGGGTTGAAAGATGAAAGGTATGCTACCGACTTGTTTTCATATTATAGCCATAAGGTGATTGCAATGATGAAGAACATGGGATTCATGCTTGGTATGGGCCTTGGAAAAGAAGTAAAAGGGGTAGTCAAGTTCCCTAACATCAAGACTTAAATGACTAGGGAAGGTTTAGGATTCTTTGAAGGCTGTGATGGAATCAAGAAGAACCTTGGCACTCTCAATGGGAACTTTGTGAAGGAAGGGGGAAACTTCCCTTATTCTAGCTTCCCCGAACCTTGGATAGGAAAGGATTGGAAAGGTGTATCTGGAATGGGAAATGTTCTTTAATGAAAAACTCACCTTTAAGGAGAAGCCTACCGTGGTGATCAAAGAGATACAAGAAAAGGTCGATTGAGTGAACTACATGAATGCTGAAGCAATGAAGACCATGATAAAGATGAGTGGGGACGTGTTCGCCATCACCGATGAAGAGCCAAATGATCCTTCCAAATTCATCATGACTATTGTAGGGCCCATTAATAATTGGACTTGGGTTGGGTTTTCTGAAAACATGGGGAAAAAGTTTTGTGAAGCAAGTTTCAATGTACTTTTCAATATTTTTTCAATAAGATAAATTCTGATTTGGCTTACTTTGATGTGTCCCATAACATTGAAATTCTGCATTTAAATGATTCAAATGAATTTGAAAATGAAATTAATAAACAATTGGAAACAAAAATTGAACCTATGGAACTAATTCTTGAAACTATTAATTTGGACAATAATGAGAATCCACGCTTAATTAAAGTTGGCTTAACTCTAACTGAAAAAGAAAGAAAAGATCTTCAAGAACTCCTTATGGAATTTCAAGAGGTGTTTACATGGTCCTATGAAGATATGCCTGGAATTGACCCTGAGATAGCTCAACATCACATTGATACTCATGATCATATAATGCCCATTAAACAAAAGTTGAGAAGAATGAGGACCGAATGGCTTTTAAAAATCAAGGAAGAAGTCACTAAGCAATTAAAAGTAGGGTTCATCAAACCTGTACACCAAGCCGAATGGATAGCCAATGTCGTACCCGTGCCTATGAAAGATAGGAAGGTGAGGATGTGTGTGGATTTTTGGGACTTGAACAAGGCATTCCCTAAGGATGACTTTCCTCTCCCTCACATTGATGTCTTAGTGGATAATACGGTGGGAAGTGCCTTGATGTCTTTCATGGATGGTTTCTCGGGGTACAACCAAATCAATATGGCTCCCCAAGATATGACCAAAACCACTTTCACTACCGAATGGGAAATCTATTGTTACACGGTGATGCCGTTTGGCCTCAAGAATGCTGGGGCAACCTACCAAAGGATGATTACGGCCTTGCTACATGATATGATGCACAATGAGGTAGAGGTGTATGTCGATGATATGATAGTGAAATCCAAGGATAGAGGAAGCCACACCATAAACTTGAGAAAGTTCTTCGAGAGGATTAAAAAGTTTAGGCTTAGATTGAACCCATAAAAGTGTACCTTCGGAGTAACCGTCGGAAAATTACTAGGCTTCTTGGTGAGTGATAGAGGGATAGAAGTTGACCCATCCAAGATCAAAGCCATATTGGAGATGTTGCCACCCAAAAGTGAGAAAGAGATAAGGGGTTTCTTGGGTCGATTACAATACATTAGTTGATTCATTGCTAAGCTCACCTCTACTTGTGAGCCCATCTTCAAACTCCTAAGGAAAAATGAACCACATACATGGAACGATGAGTGCCAAAAAGCCTTTGAGCTTATCAAGGAATATCTCTTCCACCCACCTATCCTAGTGCCTCCACAACATGGGAAACCCTTACTCCTATACCTTTCCATCATAGGGGATGCAGTTGGAAGTATGCTTGCACAAGAAGACGATGACAAGAATGAGAGGGCCATAAACTATTTGAGCAAGAGGTTCCATGATTATGAGACTAGGTACACTCCCATAGAAAAGTCATGCTTCGCATTTATTTGGGCCGTACAAAAATTGAGACATATCATCTTACCTTTCCAAATATAGGTGGTAGCAAGAATGGACCCATTAAAGTATCTCTTTGAGAAACCCGCTTTAAGTGGAAGATTGTCAAGATGGTTGATCTTATTGGCAGAATTCGATTTGAAGTATGTGGCTAGGAAAACTATCAAGGGAAGCGTCGTGTCAGATTTCTGTGCCGAGAATTCTATAAAGGGAGAATATGGTAAAGAAGATTTTCCAGACGAGGACATTTTGGACATTGAGTTAGGGGTGTGGAAGATGTACTTCGACGGAGTCGTAAACTAATATGGGAATGGGATAGGAGTTCTCTTGATCACTCCCGAGGGATCTCACATACCTTTGGCAATCAAGTTGAACTTTGAAGCAACTAATAACATGGCTGAATATAAGACTTGTATTGCCAAAATGGAAGCTTTTTGAGAGTTGAGGGTAAAGGAAGCCGAAGTCTTTGGACATTCAACTTTGGTTATAGCCCAAGCACAAAAGTTGTGGAGGGTGAAGAAGGAATACTTGAAGCCTTATCAACAATACTTGAAGGACTTGACCAAGACCTTTGACAAGATTAAGTACACAATCATCCTTAGAGCTCAAAATCAATTTGTGAATGCCTTAGCTACCTTAGCCTCCATGATTTAGATACCCGAGGGAGTGTGGACGCGACCTTTGGAGATTGAGCAAAGTCATGAAGAAGTGCACAAAATGAAGACTGAAGCTTCAGTAATGACCATAGAGGAAGAGGAAGTTCCGTGGTACTATGACATCATGAAGTTCTTGGAACTAGGGGCATATCCGGATGGTGCCAACAAGAAAGAACATCGTTTCATTAGGATGATGGCAACACAATACATCCTATGTGAATGACAACTCTATAGAAGATCCTATGATGGCATACACCTTCGTTGCTTGAAGAAGGAAGAAGCAGAGAGAGTAATGGAAAAAGTTCATCAAGGGATTTGTGGCCCTTATATGAATGGAATAATGTTAGCCAAGAAAATCCTAAGGATGGGGTACTTTTGGAATACAATGGAAACTGATTGTGTGGAGTGTGTGAAGAGTTGCCATGATTGTCAAACACACACCAACTTGAACTATGTATCGCCTAGTGAGTTGTATAACATGACTTCTTCGTGGCTATTCTCGGTTTGGGGCATAGATATGATTGGAAGGATAGCTCCTAACGCTTTAAATGGGCATGAATACATTTTGGTTGCAATTAACTATTTCACCAAGTGGTGAAGGCAACCTCCTACTCCGTGTTGAAGGTTAAGCATGTGGCTCGGTTCTTAGAGAACAACATCATATGCCGGTTTGGAGTGCCCTAAGAGATCATTTCTAATAATGGTTCCCACTTTAAGGGAGAGGTTTAAAGGATCATGGAGTTGTACAACATTGAGCGTCACAAGTCTTCACCATATCGACCATAAGCTAATGGTGTTGTAGAAGCAACTAATAAGAATGTGAAGAATATCCTAGCCAAGATGGTAGTGACATACAAAGATTGGACCGAGAAGCCTTCGTTTTCCTTATGGGGTTATAGAACTTCTATCCGTGCGTCGACTGGGGCAACACCTTACTCTTTGGTTTATAGTAATGAGGCGGTGCTTCTTATTGAGGTAGAGATACAATTTTTGAGGGTATTGGTGGAAACCAAAGTCTTAGAAGAGGATTGGGCTAAGGCGAGATATGAACAATTGGCTTTGATAGATGAGAAGAGGGCTAGGGCACAATATCATGCACAAGGGTACCAAAAAAGGATTGCTAGAGCATTCAACAAGAAAGTGAAACCAAGAAACCTTAGAGAAGGGGACTAGGTCCTAAAGGTGCTTAGAGATGAGACTTTTGACCCAAGAGGAGATATGAAGCCAAGGTAGTTTGGGCCTTTTGTCATTAAGAAGATCATGTCTGGAGGTGCTACAAGGATCACAAATTTGGATGGGGAAGAGATGTTTCGCCCAATTAACATGGATAGACTCTAGAAATACAACATTTTTTAAATAAAAAAAAATGGAAAAGCTTGCTAGGTTGAAAACCCGAAAGGGCATCTTAGGCAAAAATTAAGGCAAAAGAACCCGGCTAAATTGAAAATCCGAAAGGGCGGTCTAGGCAAAAATTAGGGGAAAAGACCATGAGCATGGCGAAAATTCTCAAAGGGACGTCATGGGCAAAAATTACATGGCAAAAGAAAAAGAAAAGAAAAGAAAAAATAAATGAGATGACAATAAGCAAAGTTAAATAAATAGTGATTCTCTCATTGCTTAAATTAAAAGATGATAAGATTGTTTTCATAGGGGATTTGGAACATTCCAATTCTTTATTAAATTCAAAAACAAAAACATGAGAATCATAAAAGTGCAGAAAAGTAAAACATGGGCATATCAAGGTGATCACTCAGTCCTCCTTGCTTTCTTGCTAGTCTTCATGTAAGCTTTCTCATCCCTCAGAATCCATTTCATGTCATCCTCCAACCATTGCTTGTGCCTCGTAGTGGGATAGACGTATCGAGGTGGAACAATGCCTATCATCACCCTACGGCGTGGCCAAGCCTCACTAATCTTGCCCAAGATCCTATTGGTAAACACCGTAGTGTGGAAGGCGCCTTCATCATGAAGAGCTCCTTAACGCTTTCCAAATTGCCTTAAGATACGACAAATGGAGTAGTATGAGCAGGAATGAAGTCCAACTAAAGTCATACAATAGTCCTTGTAACAACTATGAACCATGCTTAAGATGTGCCACCACTCCATGACCCACTAAATGTCGGTCTACTTGAGGTGACCCATAAGCTCCATGTACGCCTCAAAGCTCATGTCTTTTGATGAAGCCGGCAGTCCTTAAGATGCCTAGGGAGGTAGGTGCTGAGAGGTACGGTGGGAGGTTGAAGCAATCGAAGCCTTTCTTGTAGCCATATCTGGAAAAAAAAGAAAAAAAAAAAAAGAGGAAGGAGTAAAAGAAGAGGGAGAGAGAGGAGGGAGTAAAAAGAAAAAGAAAAAGAAAAGAGAGCATGAGTGAAAAAAATAAATGATGAATGAAAGACGATATAAGGTGCCTCGATGGATTGAAAACCGAAAGGCAACCTATGCAAAAATTTGAGGAATCCTACTAGATTGAGAATTTAGGCAAAAAGTTAGGAATTATACCTGAAGGAGAAGAGGACTTCCCACAAAGAAGCTTGCTTCCTTCCTATGAAAGGCATCCAAACCATTGAGGGTTTTCGTCAAGATCAAGCCCACCGGGTTACTTTCTTTAGCTCATAAGCTACCATGCACATCTGAAGGTCAACACAATATGAATTTTGGACCAAGAAATACCTTGTAAGAGCACACAAACAAAAGGCACGAAGAAAGTATGAATGTGGCCTTTCACCTATAGGAAAGGCTGAAGTAGAAATGTACTCGAAAACCAACCTAAGGTTGAGCTTGCTAAAGACACACCACCTATTTGCCGTGGTGGAAAGGACACCTAACACGACTTGCAGCAAGGAGGGGAGATCTCTGCCCATGGTAGGGAAGATGAGATCATCAACTTCCGGTTTACCCATGATGGCACCAAAATTTTCAATAGTGGGACATAGCTCTATTCTATTGAAGCGAAAAACATGTCAAGAAGGAACCCAATAATTGGCAACAGCTTAAAGAAGAGGCTCATCCACCCTAATTTGATGGTATGGGAAGACACAAGAAAGACCATAGGGGGTGATAGAATCCTTGAAACTAGGGCCAAGCCTCCTAATCCAAGCTGAGACATCAAGTGGAAAGTTTTTTGCCATTAGGGGACCTCAAAAAAAGGCTCTCTGGGTTGAAAATACGTTGGTGGGGGTTTTAGACTCAAATGGTTACTTTTATACTTAAGTGAGTCAGTTAGGGTTTTTCTGATTCGCGGCCCACGTACAGAAGGTCAACCTTGCGTACGCAAAGTCAAAGCTGCGTACGTAGGCCCATCCCCACGTACGCATGGCGCTTGGCAGAAGCCCATTCTCCCCTGTTTTGAGCATAGTTTTCACTTCAAGGCATTCCTAGGGTTCCTACAACCTAAAGGATCATCCAAGACATATTCCAAGCACAAGATTTCAAGCATCCAAGAGGCAAAGTTTTATAGAAGCATACAATTAGTCATATATCTTGTAATTTAAGTGCTAAGTCCCCAATTAAAAGCATGAATGCAAAAGATGTTCTTAAATACAATCCTTTGTCTCAGACTAAATCCAAATGTTTGCTAAGGGAAATAAAATATTAAAAAAAAAAAAAACCCATAAAAGCAGAAAAAGAAAAAGCTGTGTTGTATGCCTATATACGTCTCGACTGCAGGTATTCAATGGTGCCGCCTCTTCCTTGGTTGGTAGCTAGGAGTCACCTCTGAATCCTCCCCATCACCTCCATCATCATCATCATCACCACCGCCCGGGTGGGCCGCTCCTCCAGGACCATACAAGTGCCTTGAATAGTTGGTCACCTCTAACTTGAGATTCCCAACCAGCCATACCAACTCCTCATACTCTTGGATGGTGGTCTGCAATTCAAAGAAAGAAGAGTTAGTGACTGAAACAAAAAGAGAAGGACAAAAGGAGAAAGAACTCACAGCCCGAGTGTTAGAAGGGAAAGGATAGCCCATGACATTAGGATTACGGGGCATGGCACGCTCCCGAGCAAAGCCATCAGGGCCATAAGCATAGACCGTCCAAGGGAGATGTGGAGGACCAATGGGCTTACCGACAGTAGGTCCCACGTACGCAGAACCTTAAGAATAGAGCTGCGTATGCAAGAACAGAGCTGCGTACACATGAATCTAAGCCACGTACGCAAGCCCGAGCCTACGCATGCAAAAACACAAACTGGATCAGTTATTCGACATTTTCAAGCATACATCATCCAAAATTAATCCTAAACATGTTTTTACCCCTCCTAAGATATCAGGTTTTCATCTAAACCCATCCTACAACAAAACCCAAGCATTTGGATGGCCAAAAACACATTAAAACGGAAGATCAGAGAGACACTTGAAAATGAGAAAAAGTTTGAAAACGAGAAAAAGTTTAAAAACTTACAAATTCAGCCATGGGAATGTGATTCTCTAACCAGTATGTCAATGGTGGAGACCCCCATCAACCTCGTTGTCCCACTCTAGCGGGTTAGATGGAAGGCATCAGAAGAGAGGATGTAGAAGGACTTCTTGGCGTTGGGTGCCATTGAGGAAGATGAAGAAAGAAAATGAGAGAAAAGAGAGTTTGAGAGAATGAGAGAGTCAGAAAGAGAGAGAAAGAAAGTAGAGAGGGAGGTTTTTAGAGAAAAAAAAAAGAGTTATTGAGAATATGAAAAGATGAGGGAGATGAAGAGAATGAAGAAGAAAAAGAAACGGTTGGTAACCGTTGGAGAAAAATGAATAGGCGGGAACACACCTGATAGCTAAACTACGTGTAGTTTAGTCATGAATGGTTAAAAAAAAAAATTCCTTCTTTCAAAAAAGGGAGGAACATCTTAAGATTGCAAAATTATGTACAAAATCATCAAAGAACTCCCTAGTGAACAATAAAGGAAGTAGAAGACTCTTCCCCCAATGAAGCATGTACATCCCAAAACCATTTCCAGTAGATCACACAAAATCAAGGACATTATCCTCAATAAGGAAGCATAAGATTCTTCCTCAATGAATCAAGCAACTCAAGGACACTATCCTTAGTAAGAAAGCAGATTATTCTTCCTCAATGGTTCAAGCACATCAAGCTATCCCCAATAAGGAAGCAAAAGATTCTTCCTCAATGGTTCAAGCACATCAAGCATCATCCCCAGTAAGGAAGTAGAAAATTCTTCCCCAATGGATCAAGCAAATCAAGAACACTATCCCCATGAAGGAAGAAGAAGATTCTCCCTCAATGGTTCAAGCACATCAAGTATCATCCCCAGTAAGGAAGTAGAAGATTCTTCCCCAAAGTATCCCTGGTAAATCAAGTACACCTAAAGTATCCCCTGTGAGGAAGCAGAAGATTCTTCCTCAAAGTCGTCAGTAAACCATGAAGGAAGTAGAAGATTCTTCCCCAGTGGATCACACATCTACACTACTTCTCAGCGAGCCCATTCCTACTACTCCTCAGCGAGTTTCTCATCCCAAATTAAGTCATAAGAGGCAAAAGATTCCTCCCTATGCACATCTACTCCTCAGCGAGTTTTCACCGTCCTAAGTGGATCCAACAATCAAGACTACTCGTGCACATATCCTCCGGGAGTTGAACATGCAGGCACGATAGAAAAGGGTAGAGATAATGGGACCAAGGTTAACCCGAGGCAAGAGCCTCACCGAAAAAAGTAGAGAAAGAAGTGAAGAAGACAAGAGGAACAAGTCACCTAGAGAAGTTTAAGGTAAGAGCCCCTGTAGACACCGTATTTTGTACCCCTTATGACTCAGGCCCCCATTCCCCAATGATGCTCGAACTCTAAGGCCCAATGCCAGTTTAGAGCCCAATCAGATATTTAATTGATTTGAGGAGTGTTAAAATGGAAAATATAACCTTTTCAATGAGTAAAAATCTATTTTTGGAAATTAATTGACCAAATTAACCCTCGGCCTGCGTACGTGGGCCACTACATGCATATGCAGGCATGATCCTGCGCACGCAGCTAGGGCTTCAGAAGCATAAGAAAGGCAAGTTTTCTGCAATAATGGCTGAGGTTTGGAACGAATCCCACATCATTTAGGAGCCGATCTAAACCCTATCTTTTCAACTATAAAAAACCTTACATGGTACATTTTCAAATTAACAGAGAAATCCCACGGGAGAAACAAAAGATTCACTGGAAAATAGTGAATCAAAAGGGAGTTTTTCACAAAACATCCTTAAGTCATTTTTATTTGATTGAGACCTTTTCTGGCCCCAATCTTTTGAGTTTAAGATTATTAATCACTTTTTCATTGAATTGTGATAGATTTGATTGAGGGGAACGGTAAAAAATCAAGCCTAGGAGCTTTTGCTTTAAGGTACTCTTTTAAACTTTTTTTTTACTTTTTTGTCTTTAGTTCTTGTTTTCATCTGTTTCTTTTGTCTAATTTACTTTTATATATGTTTTTTTAGGTTAGTTTTAGGTTTTCCTTATGTTTTTAAGCATGCTAGATTGTTAGATTTTACGGTTTTAGTTGTTGCTCTGCTTTGTGTTGATTAGGGTTTCTAGGTAAGAATCTGCGTACGCATGATCTAGCCTGCATATGCAGGCTAAACTTATGCGTATGCAGACCTGTTCTAGCGTGCGTGATGCCGTTACCCCAGAAAACCCTAATTTTTGTTTGTCTTGTTTTTGTTTTCATATGTTTGTCTGCATAGCCTCCTTTTCACAAAGCCTTATAAAGTATTTGCTCACCTTGTTAACATACTTGTTTGTTATCACATGTTAGAATTAGGGTTTGTTTAGTTTTCTTTTCCTTGTTTTGATGACATGCCATTCATTCACATGCTCATGCATTCCTTGGTTGGTGATGAGTGGGAAGATGGAAGGCTCCATTTGGGCCCAAATTTTCCAAAGTTCATCCCACCAACTCACAATCAGTGCCATTACTTATAATGTGCCTTGAGTACGTTAAAGGTTTGCTACCAATCCACTATGAGGTCCACTTAGGCCCTTGGTTGAAATCATAGTCCACTTAGTTGTGAGTGACCTACTTATTTATCCCTTTAGCCTTAGAGAGCCTACCCACACTAGAGAGATCCTAGATCCTACCATGAAGGGTACCCTTTATATTTCTCTTGTTTGTTCAACCATATATCATGTGCTTACCTAATTCTAAAGGACAACTAAAAGATATAAAAATGGAAGTGATGGCCCTAAAGTTATGGTATACCCTAAGATGTCGAGGGATAAAAGAAAAGAAGTTCTCACATATAAGAGGCTTATCCCTAAATCCAAAAGTATATCTTAACTTGAAAGGTTCATAAGACCATAGCCTAATTGCTATCGTAGGCCCAAGTGAAGAAAGCCCTTTTGGAAAAGAGGACTTTGGGCCTAAGGTAACAAGTATGCTATAGACTTAGCATCCAATATCCTTTAAAGTCCAAAATGAAACTCCCTAATCTTGGGTCTCTTTGTTGCATGCCTAAGCCCAAAACGATGAGAATTTCATAGACTTTGAAAGGAAGGCCACAAAATATTCTAGCTAGAGGGCTATTTCAAAGTGAGGAAATAATGAATAAAGAATGAAAAGCCCGAAGGTGATGAATACATTGTAGGCCCAAGTTTGAGACAAAGGGTTGAAAATTCCTCAGTACGTTCTAATGAAAGCCCATGAGAGTAAGATGAGAGCTTTATTGTAAATGGACCAAAGCCCAATGAGACAAGGGGCAAGGATCCATGAGAGGAAAGGGAGTGACATTGTAATTGGGCCTTCATTAAAATGAACTTAAGAAATTTCCTAGAACATCTAAAGTTTAAAAGAAACCTTTTAATTGGGACTTGAACTTAATGAAAATGGGGCTTCTTTTCAGACATTGCTCCAATCCAAGTCTAATAGAGGGTGAGACATCCAAGTTGAAGGCTTATCGAAAGGGAAGAATGGATGCTACAAGTGAAAAGGTCTTCATGCAAAAGATGCTCGAATGTGTAGAGGCACAAGTTGAGGTCCTCAAGAAGATAATAGGTCACCTTTCTAAAATTGAGAAAGAGGAAGCTGAGAAACACAAGGCTGAGCATGAACCAAGTGGGCTGACTCAAGAAGGCATCGATCGCGTGATGGCATAAGGGAAAGTCCGCCTACCTCTACCCAACTTGAAGCCGCAACTAAAGAATGCTCCGGGACCATGGACTTTCAAGAGGGGTCATGTCAATGACTTTTCCGAATCAGGAGACGGGGGATCATGGAAGGATCACGATTGGCCATAATGGACCTTAAAGGTAGGGACAACCTAAGTCCCCCCGACTTGTTTCATACTTGAGCGCAACATGGACCCTTCTTTTGACGACGATCAATACCTTATAAGGAACAAAGAAGAGGAAAGAGATGATGAGGTGATTAGCTGCTGGAGTGGGGATGATGGTGACTGGTTCCTTGACGAAGGAAGAAGAAACTTCCCCCACGAGGGCAAGGATCTGTATGACATGACCGAAGCTATAAGGCAAAAGACGGGATGAAGAGGAACAAGAGGAGGAACGACGAGCCTTAAGAATTCATCATGCCTATTATAGGGCCCATTAATAATTGGACTTGGGTAGGGGTGTCAATTCGGGTTAGCATGTCGGGTTCGTGTCGTGTCGAGGTAGGGGTATTCGACTAAATGGCTCAACCCTAACCCGACCCATTTAATAATCGTGTCATGATCCTTCAACCCTAACCCGACCTGTTAATAAGGCGGGTTGACTTAACCCAACCCATTTGACACGCTTAATAAACGAGTCGTGTTGGGTTGACACGAATGTAACACAATCCATTTCAACCTACATAATATTAAATAAAACATCCATCTAGATTTTTTTTTTTTTTTACTTCCCAAAAGCAATGTATACACTTCAAGTCTTCAACCCACATTCAAAATAATATAGTTCAATAAAAATATAACATTCATCTAGAAATAAGTTCTTTACACTCTAAAAGAAGTGCATACACTTCAACCCAAATTCAAAATAACATAATTTAACAAAAATGAAATAACATAGTTCAACAAAAATATAATATCATTGGAACTCGCCAAATGCTAAATATCAATATTGAAAGAATTAAAGCAAATAGTTATCATCCATAGATTCTTTGTTGATGTCCAAATTCATAAAATCTTCCACAAGCTCATCCAATTTCATTTGTGCAAGTTCTATGCCAAAAAAAATATTTATATATATATATAAGTATTAGTAGTTACAAAATATGATCATGCCTCAACAATTTTAAAAGCAATACCCATCAGATCTAGTTTATAAACTATCTCAATAAATCCACTTGCAAGATATGCAGACGGTATCCAACATTAATACAAACACAAAAAAAAAAAAAAAAAAAAAACACACGGCATAAGACAAAAGCTACAACTGTGGCCTTAATCAACAATTAATATATCTCATATATTAATAACAGCACATGGGTTCGAAGTTTATAGAACAAAAACATTATGCAGAAAAAATTACTATAGAATTTTGAAACACCAAGAAAACGGTTTTTTTTTTTTTTTAAATTCTAAAACTCACTAACCACATAAGAGAGAGAGAGAGAGAGAGAGAGAGAGAGAGAGAGAGAGAAATAACCAGTTTGAGACTTTGAGTTTAAGAATTGGGCGTGAATCTATAAGATAGTAGAGTGAGTAGTACAACTGAAATAAAAAAATAAAATTAGATATTTATAAGAAGGTTTAAAGATTTAGGGTTTGTAGAGTTTAGAGATCTAGAATTTATAAAGTTTCAATTTTCAATTATATCCCTTATAAGTTTTTGTAATTACTCACTTTTCTTTTTAAATTTAAAATATATGTTGGATATAAAAGATATTTGACAAATCTAAAATAAAATGAATATTTATTTGTTATATGAGTTAAACGAGTTGTGTTAAGTAAGTCATTTTGGGTTGACACAAATAAATTGGCGTGTCAAACGTGTCTATTGCGGGTTGACCCGCTTATGACACGTTTTTTATCGTGTTGCTTTCGGGTCGACCCGTTTATGACCTAAACCCATTAAGGCCCAACCCTAACCAGCAAAAACCCGTGTCGAGTTTGTGTCGTGTTCGCAGGTTGGGTCGAACATTGACACCCCTAGACTTGGGTTGGGTTTTCTGAGAACATGGGGAAAAAAGTTTTGTAATGCAAGTTCCAATGTACTTTTTAACATTTTCAATAAGATGAATTCATTGAACCTATGGAACCAACTCTTGAAACCATTAACTTGAGCAATGATGAAAGTCCACTCTTAATTAAAATTGGCTCAATTCTAAATGAAAAGAAAAGAAAGATCTTCAAGAACTCATCGTGGAATTTCAAGAGGTGTTTGCATGGTCCTATGAAGATATGCTTGGAATTGACCCCGAAATAGCTCAACACCACATTGATACCTATAACCACATGGTGCCCGTCAAGCAAAAATTGAGAAGAATGAGGACCGAACAGCTTTTAAAGATCAAAGAAGAAGTCACTAAGCAAGTAAAGGTAGGATTCATCAAACCCGTAAGCCAAGCCGAATAGATAGCCAATGTTGTACCCGTACCTAAGAAGGATGAAAATGTGAGGATGTGTGTGGATTTTAAAGACTTGAATAAGGCGTGCCCTAAGGATGACTTTCCCCTCCCCTACATTGATGTCTTAGTGGATAACACGGTGGGAAGTGCCTTGATGTCCTTTATGGATGGTTTTTCTGGATACAACCAAATTAAGATGGCTCCTAAAAATATGACCAAAACCACTTTCACTACCGAATGGGGAATTTATTGCTACACGGTAATGCTGTTTGGCCTAAAAAATGTTGGGGCAACTTATCAAAGGATGGTTATGGCCTTGCTACATGATATGATGCATAACGAGGTAGATGTGTATATTGATGATATGATAGTGAAGTCTAAGGATAGAGAAAACCACACCCCAAACTTGAGAAAGTTCTTCGAGAGGATCAAAGAGTATAGATTGAGGTTGAACCCACAAAAGTGCACCTTTGGAGTAATCGCTGGAAAATTGTTAGGATTCCTAGTGAGTGATAAAGGGATAGAAGTTGACCTATCCAAGATCAAAGCCATATTGGAAATGCCTACAATATATTAGTCGATTCATTGCCAAGCTCACCTCTACTTGCGAGACCATCTTTAAACTCCTAAGGAAGAATGAACCACACACATGAAATGATGAATGCCAAAAAGCCTTTGAACTTATCAAGGAATATCTCCTCCACCCACCTATCCTAGTGCCTCCACAACATGGAAACCTTTACTCCTATACCTCTCCATCATAGGGGATACAGTTAGAAGTATGGTTGCACAAGAAGATGATGAGAAAAATGAAAGAGCCATATACTACTTAAGTAAGAGATTCCATGATTACGAGACTAGATACACTCCCATAGAAAAGTCGTGCTTTGCACTTGTTTGGGTCATACAAAAATTGAGACATATCGTTTTACCCTTCCAAATATAGGTAGTCGCAAAAATGGATCCATTAAAGTACCTCTTCGAGAAGCCTTCTTTGAGTGGGAGGTTGTCAAGATGGTTGATTTTATTGGTAGAATTCAATTTGAAGTATGAGGCTAGGAAAACTATCAAGGGTTGCGTTGTGTCAGATTTTTGTGCTGAGAATCCTATAGAGTGGGAAGATGGCAAAGAAGACTTCCCAGACGAGGACATTTTTGATGTTGAGTTAGATGTACTTTGACGGAATATGAAGTGTATTGGGGTTAAAAGAAGCCGAAATCTTTGGGGATTCAACTTTAGTTATAGCCCAAACGTAAAAGTTGTGGAAAGTGAAGGAAGAACACTTGAAGCCTTATCAGCAATACTTAGAGGATTTGACCAAGACCTTTGACAAAATTGAATACACAATCAGTCCTAGAGCTCAAAATCAATTTGCGAATTCCTTAGCTACTTTAGCCTCCATGGTTGAGATACCCGAGGGAGTATGGACATGACCCTTGGAGATTAAGCAAAGTTGTGAGGAAGTGCACAAGAGAAAGACTGAAGCTTCAATAACGGCCATAGAAGAAGAGGAAGTCCCGTGGTACTATGACATCATGAAATTCTTGGAACTAGGGGCATATCCAGATGGTGCCGATAAGAGAGAACGTCATTCCAGTAGGATGATGGCAACCCAATACATCCTATGTAGAGGACAACCCTATAGAAGGTCCTATGATGGTGTACACCTTCGTTGCTTGAAAAGAGAAGAAGCCAAAAGGGTAATGGAAGAAGTTCATCAAGGAATTTATGGCCCTCATATGAATGGAAGAGTGTTAGTCAAGAAGATTCTAAGGATAGGGTACTACTGGAATACGATGGAGACTGATTGTGTGGACTATGTGAAAAGTTGCCACGATTGTCAAACACACGCCAACTTGAATCATGTTCCGCCTAGCGAATTGTATAGCATGACCTGTCCATGGCCATTCTCGATTTGGGCATAGATGTAATTGGAAGGATAGCTCCTAAGGCTTCAAATGGGCATGAGTACATTTTAGTGGCAATTGACTACTTCATTAAGTGGGTGGAAGCAACCTCCTATTCTGTGTTGAAAGCTAAACATGTGGCTCGGTTCTTAGAAAACAACATCATATGTCGATTTGGGGTGCCCCAAGAGATCATTTCCGATAATGGTTCCCACTTTGAAGGCAAAGTCTGAATGGTCATGGAAGAATATGGCATCGAGCATCACAAGTCTTCACCATATCGACCACAAGCTAATAGGGTCATAGAAGCAGCCAATAAGAATGTGAAGAATATCTTAGCCAAGATGGTAGTGACATACAAAAATTGGGTTGAGAAGCTTCCATTTGCCCTATGGTGTTATATAACTTCTATCCGAGCATTAACTGGGGTAACACCTTACTCTTTGGTCTATGGTAGTGAGGCGGTGCTTCCTATTAAGGTGGAAATACAATCTTTGAGGGTGTTGGTAGAGACTAAGGTCCTAGAAGAGGATTAGGCTAAGGCAAAATATGAACGATTCACTTTCATAGATGAGAAGAGAGCTAGGGCACAATACCACGCACGAGGATACCAAAAAAGGGTTGCTAGAGCATTTAACAAGAAAGTGAAACCGAGAAACCTTAAAGAAGGAGACTTGGTCCTAAAGGTGCTTAGAGATGAAACTTTTGATCCGAGAGAGAAAATGAAGCCTAGATGGTCTGGGCCTTTTATCATTAAGAAGATCATGTTTGGAGGCGCTACAAGAACCATAGATTTGGATGGGGAAGAGATGCTTCGGCCCATTAACATGGATAGACTCCGGAAATACCACATTTAAAAGAAAAAAAGCTTGTTAGGTAGAAAACCCGAAAGGGCAGCCTAGGCAAAAGTTAAGGCAAAAGAACCTTGCTAGATTGAAAACCTGAAAGGGCGGTCTAGGCAAAAATTAGGGGAAAAGACCATGGGCATGGCGAAAATTCCTCAAAGGACGTCATGGGCAAAAATTACATGGCAAAGGAAAAAGAAAAGAAAAGAAAAGAAAATGAATAAATGAGATGACAATAAGCAAAGATAAATTCTTTCATTGCTCAAATTAAAAGATAATAAGTTTGTTCTCATAGAGGGATTTGGAACATTCCAATCCTTTATTAAATTCAAAGAAAAAAACATAAGAATCATAAAAGTGCTAGGAAAGTAAAACAAGGGGCACATCAAGGTGATCATTTAGTCCTCCTTATCTTTTTGCTAGTCTTCATGTGAGCCTTCTCATCCTTCAGAATCTACTTTATGTCATTCTTCAACCATTGCTTGCAGCTTGCAGTAGGGTAGATGTATTTAGGAGGGACAATGTCTTTCGTCACCCTACGATGTGGCCAAGCTTCAGTAATCATACCCAAGATCCTATTAGTGAACATTGCAGTATGGAAGGCACCCTCATTAGTAAGAGCTCCTTGACGCTCTCCAAATTGCCTTGAGATACGACAAGTGGAGTAGTAAAAGCTGTAACGAAGCCCAACTAGAGTCACATAATGGTCCTTGCAGCAACTATGGACCATGCTTGAGATATGCCACCATTCCACAACCCACTGGACGTCGGTCTCCTTAAGGCGACCCATGAGCTCCATGTATGCTTCAAAGCCCAAAGCATCTCAAAGCTGGCGGTCCTTAAGATGCCTAGGAAGGTAGGTGTTGAGGGGCACAGTAAAAGGGTGGAGCAATTGAAGCCTCTCTTGTAACCATATCTGAAAAAGAAAAAAAGAGAAGAGAAGAGGTGGAGAAAAGGAAAAAGAAAAAAGAGAAAAAGTGGAGAGCATGAGTGAAAAATAAAAAATAAAAAATAATGAAAGACGATATAAGGTGCCTCGATGGGTTGAAAACCGAAAGGCAGTCTATGCAAAATTAGAGGAATCTCGCTAGGTTGAGAACCTAGGCAAAAGTTAGGGATCATACCTGAAGAAGAAGAGGACTCCCCGCAAAAAATCTTGCTTCCTTCCTTTGAAAGGCATCTAAACCATTGAGGGTTTCCGCCAAAATCAAACCCATTAGATTGTCCTTCTTTAGCTCATAAGCCACCATACACATCCGAAGGTCCACACAATATGACTATTGAACTAAGAAATACCTTGCAAGGGCACATAAGTAAAAGGCACGAAGGTAGTATGATCGTGGCCTCTCACCCTCAAGAAGGCCCGAACTGGAAAAGTAGTCAAAGACCAACCTAAGGTTGAGTTTTCCAAAAACACACCACCTATTGCTTGTGGATTTAGGGACACCAAACACCACTCGCAGCAAGGAAGGTAGATCACCACCCATGGTAGGAAAGATAAGGTCATCAATCTCCAGTTCGCCCATGATAGCAGCGAATTCCTCAATAGTGGGGCATAGTTTTATTCCATTGAAGTAGAATACATGCCAGGAAGGGACCTAATAGTTGGCAGCAACATGAAGAAGGGGCTCATCCACCCTAATATGATGATAAGGGAGGCTGCAAGAAAAGCCATAGGGAGCAACGAAATCTTTGAAATCGGGACCTAGCTTCCTAATCCAAGTGGAAACATCAAGATGAGAGTTTTCAGCCATGGGGAGACCTCAAAAAAGTGTTCTCCGGGTTGAAAATACGTTGTTGAGGGTTTTGGACCCAAACAACTACTTTTATACCTAAGTAAGTCGGCTAGAGTTTTTTTGATTTGCAGCCTACATACGCAGATTCAACCCTGCGTACACAGAGTCAAAGCTACGTACGCAAGTCCATCTCTACGTACGTGAGACGCTTGGCAGAGGCCCATATGCCCCTGTTTTGAGCAGATCTTTTCCACTTCAAAGCATTCCTAAAGTTCTTATGGCTTAAAGAATTATTCAAGACACATCCCAAGCAAGATTACAAGCATTAAAAAAGCAAAGATTGTATAGAAACATAAAATTAATCATTGTACTTGTAAATTAAGTGCTAAGTTACAATCAAAAGCATAAATGTAAAAAAATGTTCTTAATACAAATCCTTTGCCTCAAACTTAATCCAAATATATGCTAAGGGAATTGAAAAACACTAAAAAGCAAAAGGAAACAAAAGGTTGTTTGTTGTGTGTGTATATATGCTATGACTACAGGTAATCAACGGTGCTGCCTCTTCCTTGGTTGGTAGCTAGGAGTCGCCTCTAAGTCCTCCTCCTCGCCACCATCACCATCATCATCATCATCATCATCACCACCCCCACCCGGGTGGGCCGCTCCTTTAGGACTATAAAGCTCCCTCGAATAGTTGGTTACCTCCAACTTAAGATTTTTAGCCAACCACACCAACTCCTTATGCTCTTGAATAGTAAGTTGCAATTGGAAAGAGGAAGGGTTAGTGACTAGAACAAGAAAAGAAACAGCAAAGAATGAAGAGCAAAAGGAAGAAATAACTCACCGCTCGAGTGTTGGGAGGGAAAGGATAGCCCATAACATTGGGATTACGGAGCACAACACGCTCTTGAGCAAAGCTATCCGCTCCATTGGCATAAACCGTCCAAGGGATATGTGGAGGATCTATGGGCTCACCAACAGCAAGTCCCCCCTATTACAATTCCCCATATTAGTAGTCATGACAAGCCAAGACAGAAGAAGAAAACAAAGAACCATAGTTTAAACATATACCTGAACAGTGAGTAAAGGCATGAGGCGAGTGAGGTTGAACTCCTCATAGTCCAATCCCTCAAGGAGCCGCTCAGCATAGGAAATGCCACTCCCCCATGTATTGTACTTAGCATTAGTTATGGAGTATGGGGCAAGCATGAACTCAGGTGGATCCATCAGAATTTGTGGTTCATCTCTACACACCAACTGGCATCACACTCTCTCCACCTGATATAGCACCCTCAAGCCTGCCCTTTCAAAGGGTCGGGTAATTTCTGGAGCAATAAGAGCGGCAGGCTCCAAGTCTCGAGAAGCAGGAAGGGGTTGGCCGGCCTATGGAGTCTAGTTAACCTATGATGACACACGGTTAGAAGAAGAGTATTCTAAAGGAAATGCATGAAGAGGCATAAACAACTAGAACTCTTAAACCTACCTTATCCGAAGTTAACCTAACAAGATGGGCCCTCACTAGGGGAAACTCCCTCAGAACTAGGTCGGTGCCTGGAGTTATGAGACCATACCTAATAATCCACCGCTGCAAAAGAAGAAACACAAGTCACAGGTTAGATGCAAGATGACAAATGCAAGATGACAGTTTGCAAGATGATATATACAAGATGATAGTTTTCAAGATAGTACAGTTTGCAAGACTACAAGCTGCAAGTGGAAGTGTAAAGAGTAAAAAGAGAACTGACCCCAAGGAGCTTCCAAGGCCCCACAAGCTGCCGTAAAGTGCCCCGGCTAAGAGTGTTGAGAGTGGAGTAAAGATAAGCAAGACATGCTTGCCCCTAGTTGGCCCTCCGTGCCTCCTTAAAATCCTGGAAGAGGGTTAGCCACCTCAAAGGCACTGTTTGCCTACCATTGGTAAAGAGGTGGGCCCCCATCAAGTGGAGAAGGAAAACTCTAGCCATACAGACATATTCCTTTGTGGTCTTCTATGGGAGGAACATGTAATCCGACACCGGGTCGAAGTAGCGGATGGTCTCAGTGGAGTACTTCCTCCCTAACATGTCAATGCCTAGCTGCATGCCCAACACACCATCCAAGCTAATGATGGCCCCCTTGAGGCCAAGGCCGGTCATGCGGTAGAAGTCATAGGAAGTCACCGTCATCTCCCGCTCAGCGACATGAAAGGTGTGGGTAGTGTCCCACCATCTCTAAATGAGGCACTGCACCAAGGTGGCACTCGCGGACTTTGCTGGAAGAAGGCTAATGATGGGCTCAAAGCCCGCCTTTCGGACATAGCCTCTGGTTTTAAGGGTGAGCAAATTGAACCACTTCACCACCTTATTGGTGCTTCCCTTACCAGTATAAGAGGTTGATGACTGCAAAAAAGAAAGATGTCATTAGATTCATGATTCAAGAGAGATTCAAGAAATATGGTGTTTTAATGCGAGAATGAAGATAAAAAGAATGATACAGTGATAATCGAGTGCAAAAATGGTAAGAATATGCGTTAGAATTGCATGTGGAAGTGAAACTGTTGAAAAAAGGAGTAGAAATGGACAGAGTAGGGCTTCTGCTAGGCGTCTCACGTACGTGGGTCAAAGCCCACGCACGCAGGCAAGACCTCACGTACGCAGGTTCATTCCCACGTACGTAGAAACTCAAGAATACACCTGCATACTCAAGAACAGAGCTGCGTATGCATGAATACAAGCTACGTACGCAGGCCCGAGCAACGAAATCTTCGACATTTTCAAAGAGGCATCATCCAAAATCAATCCTAGACATGTTCCTACCCCTCCTAAGGCATCAGGATTTCATCTAAACCCATCCCACAGCAAAACCCAAGTATTTATATAGCAAAAAACACATCTAAGCCAAAGATCAGAGGGAAACTTGAAAATGAGAAAAAAAAAATGAAAAACCTACCGATTCACCTACGGGAATGTGATTCTATGGTTGGTATTTCAATGGTAGAGGCCCTACCAATCTCGTGGCTCCACTCCAACGGGTGAGACGAAAGGCATTAATGGCAAGGACGTGAGAGGATTTCTTGGCCTTGGGTGCCATTAGAGGAGATGATGAAGGGAAAAGAAAATAAGGAAATGAGAGAGTTTGAGAGAATGAGGAAGTCAGGAGGTATGAGGAAAAGAAAGGGGAGAGAGACGTTTTTGTGGAGAGAAAAGAGAGAGGAGTTATGAAGAATGTGAAGTGGTGAGGAAGATGAAGAGAACGAAGAAGAAGAAAGAAGAAACGGTTGGCAACCGTTGGAGAAAATAAAAAGGCGGGAACACACCTGATGGCTAAACTACATGTAGTTTAGGCCTCACTACTAAACTACGTGTAGTTTAGTCATAAATAGTAAAAAATATATATATAATAAAAAAATAAAAAATAAAAAATTCTTTCAAGGAAGGGGCATCTCAAGGTTCCTACAACTAAACACAAATTATCAAAATAAAATAAAAATAAAATAAAATTCCCTAGTGGATCAAGCATATCAGAATAACCCCCAGTGGATCAAGCACATTAGAATAATCCCTAGTGGATCAAGCACTTCATGGACTATCGCCGGTGGTTCAAGCACCTCAAGAACCTTCCCTTAGCGGGTCAAGCATGTCAAATACCATACTTGGTAAGGAAGTAAAAGACTCTTCCTCAACCTTTCAAGCATCTCAAGCAAAACATCCCAGTGAGAAAGCAGAAAATTCTTCCTCAAGTGAATCGAGCATGTCAAACACCATACTCGGTAAGGAAGCAGAAGACTTCTCCTCAACACTCCAAGCATCTAAAACAAATCCCCAATGAGGAAGCAGAAGATTCTTCCTCAAATGTATCAAATGTCATCCCCATGGAGGAAGGAAAATAGTCTTCCTCAATGATCCAGGCGTATCAAGCATCATAACTATGGAGGAGGCAAAAGATTCCTCCCCAATAGGCCCAAGTACATCAAAGCAAGTCCCTAGTAAGGAAGCAGAAGATTCTTCCCCAATGAGTCTCATGTATCAAAAAATCCCTAGCAAGGAAGCAGAAGATTCTTCCTTAAAATCCTCAGTAAACCATGAAGGAAGCAAAAGATTCTTCCTCAGTAGATCACACATCTACATTACTCCTCAGAGAGTTCATCTATACTACTCCTCAGCGAGTTTTTCATCTCCAAGCAAGAGGTAGAAGATTCCTCCCCATGCACATCCACTCCTCAGTGAGTTTTTCACCATCCTTAGTGGATCCTACTCGTGCACATATCCTCTAGGAATTCAACATGCAAGCATGGTAGAAAAAGGTAGAGATAGTGATAGAGAAAGAGGCCAATGCCAACCTAAGGCAAGAGCCTCACCCGACAAGGTAGAGAAAGAAGTGAAGAAGACAAGTGGAACAGGTCACCCGGAGAAGTTTGAGACAAGAGCCCTAGATGGACACCACAGAGACTATATCCTTTTGTTGTTTGTTGGGTTAGCTCGCAAGAGCACCCTTGTTTGTTTTCTTTTTTTTCTTTTTGTGACTCTAGGATAGTGAGTCACTCGCCATTTGCTTACAAGTTGCAAAACAGATTCTGGGATAGTGAACTTGTCATTGCTTGTTTCCCAAGCAACAAAGGTGGGACTTTGAACATACGAATCCCACGCAACTCTTCGGAGTTGCACCCCTCCCCATGTATGCATGATGTGTGTTGTGTGCATGGGTTAAGCTCGAGCTGTACATCGAAACAAAATGTTTTGTCTCTTATTCTTTTGATTCCGTTAGGGAAGCTCAAAGTTCATTTCCCTTAATACTCCTCAGCCCATCGCATTTTGACCCTTCATTTCTAGCTACCTAGACTCTCCTTCTGACACTTGTCCCCTTCAACTTCTGTTGAAGGTGGTAGAAGGAGTTACTTAGCTGTAATTTCCACTGTTCAGGTCACTTCCTCATTAATGCAGCTGATAAGGCTGTTGCCAGTCATTTAATGCGAAAACAGTAGGTTAACTCTTACTGGAAACTTCCTTGATTTTCTCTCTACACTCTATCCTCCTCATCCAGACTTCCTAGAAGTCCTTTGTCACTTTTCCCTCTATCCTTGGGCAGACCCCCTCTTCGGGCTCATGATACCTCAATAGTGACAACTACAGCTCTATGTATCCTTCCTCGGTCATCAGGCCCCACAGTTTGAATTGATGTAATAAAATTGAATACTAACATGTCCATTATTATTATTATTTTTATTTTTATTTATTTTGGGATACATGGATGTTTGGGTTAGGGGGATTTACTGTGTAGTCGTTTTGTTTAAAGTCACTTACTTGTTGCTTTTTTTGTGGGCCTTGTTGCCTAGTCTCATTTTTCTTTTAGGAAAGAAAGTCTTTAAACTGTTAGCTCACAGTTCATTATATTACTACATTACTGACCAATGTTATTAATACTGTTTGGTAACCAATGGTTAAAGATTTAAACAAAAAATATAAATTATTACAATGTTTTGTATTTTCATACTTGAACACAATCAATTCAATCAATGGTCAATGTTGTTTTATTTTTGTTTCTCAAAAAAAAAAAATGTTTTATTTATATATTATTATTAGTGCAACCATTATTTTTTAAAATTAGAGATCATTATTTAAATAAGTTATTCCCAAACAGACTCTAAATATTACAAATTTAAATATTTATTTAGTATTGCATTATTTAAAATTTAAAATAACATTATAGTTTGTATATAGTTAAATTCATAAAATAAAATCTAAATTAATTATGAAATAGACCATCTTTATTTATTTCAAGTAAACTTCAAAAAATATTATTTGGAAAAAAAAAAAATTCCTGTTAAGCATAAAAAGACTCTCATTAGAAGATCTACAAGAAACTATTCGGTGCTTAGCAATAACCCTAATGGGATGATCTTGAAGTACAAATCGCTAATAATTTGCAGTGACAAAGGAACTAATAACTACCAAACTAGAAGCCTTGTTGGCTACTGGTGCTATCCAAGGCTTGAAGCTGTAAAATTTCTTCGTGAAAAATGAAGGCAAACAAAAGAAGGAAGACAACAATTTTAACGTGGTTCGGCCATAAAAGCCTACATCCACAGAGTCTCTATTATTTTTTTAAAGCAATGTTACAGCCACAAATTATTCCATGGATATTAAAAAATAAAATTAAAAAAAAAACAAAAAAAAAAAAACTATGACAAATACAAGATAAACTAAAAAGTGAGTGCTAAAAGAAACAAAAGGAGGTGCTACAAATCTGATTATTTTGTTCCAACATTATACAAAATCAAAACCTAATCAAGTCATGTTGCCTTCCAATAGGGTCACTGGCCCTCTGTACCTGCATTCAAGGAGGACAATTATCCCTCTAAATCATTGAACTACGGGAAATCATTTCTATGCATAGGAAGAAGTTTTTGTTTTCAAAATAATAAGGGGATTCATAATAATGCAAGAAGGTTCAATTTTCGAATCCTAAACTCATTAAATGTTTTATGGAAATGGTTATCCTGGTACTTGAGAGATCGTTAAGATTATAAACACTAAATCATTCCCAGTAAATTAGTTAAACTTCTTACCCATTAAATTCCATACTTAGAGTAATTTAAGCCTGTGTCTACTTCAAAGTCATCAAACGCATCTCTATAAAAAGTACTGAGTGTAAGTACAATACCAATAATCACTAATGGTAGAAATCACCAAATTGAAAATAGCTTAAACGTCATTTTGATTTATGTATTTTTCAACAAACATTTTGAGGGGGGACGGGACAAAAAAGAGCATATTTTGAATCATAGAAAACAAATGAGATGAATCTTAATCATATGAATAGTACCATCATGCATTCAAATTTCACATGGCATCAATATTATCAATTTCGCTAGAACAAAAGAAAGTACCGTGACAAGCACATGGCATTGTGTTGGATATATGATCCCCCTCCCTCCATAAAGGTTTGGAGTGGGTGTTAGAGCAACAAGTACTGTGTCATGAACAATTTACCTGTAAGTTGAAGTCTTTCTCGGCTATTCTTGTTCTGAGGAGCTTTTCTCTAATCAAATGCAGTTGAGCTACAACATCACTAATGTTCATCCTTTCTCTTGGAGATTCCATAGTACAAGACACTCCAATTCCAAATATCAAAATCAAGCACTCCAGAATTTTGGGACTTCCTATTTGATTTTGAATGTGAGTATCATTTGTCCTTGTTTCCATATCTTCTCTTTCCCAAAGAATAATAGGATCCACAATGTTAATCACTTGTTCGGGCAAAGCTCCTTTAACGAAATCATGAAGGTTCAAGTTGTCTTTGAAAATGTTATTGGTTGGCCTTTTTCCTGTGAACATCTCCAATAATAGTATGCCATAACTATAGACATCACCATTAATTGACACCTCATTTCCTATACCATATTTTGCAATTGCACATAAGTTTACAATATGATTGATCAAGTTTCATATTAAAAAAAAGTAAACAATATAATAGCACAACATTCAAATAGCTCTTTAGTGGCATATGAGAGGAAAAAAATAATTACGACTAGAGGAAATTTCTTCCAGGACATACTCCATCTTCTAAAAGGCTCCCTTAAGTTATTTTCATACTTGAAAGTACATTAAGAAATATTATGAAAAGAAAAGAATTTAATGCACAAAAGTGGAAAAGATATTCACCTGGTGGAGCATAACCAATTGTTCCTTTCTAATCCGAAAGAGCTTGATTGATTAGTGAAACGCTCTTGGGTGGCCTCGCGAAGGAACCTTGCCATGCCAAAGTCACCAACATGTCCAATCATTTCATCATCGAGAAGAACATTGCTAGGCTTGAGGTTTGGAAATAAATTGACCAAAGTAACCCTCGCCTTGCGTATGTGGGTCTTGGCCTGCGTACGTGAGCCATGACATGCGTACACAGGCACAATCTTGCGCACACAGCTAAGGTTTCAAAAGTATAAGAAAGGCAAGTTTTCTGCAATAATGGCTGAGGTTTGGAATGAATCCCACATTGTCTGGGAGCCACTCCAAACCCTATCTTTTCAACTATAAAAGCCTTACATGGCACATTTTCAAAATAACAGAGAAATCCCACGGGAAAAACCAAAGATTCAAAATCCCATGGCACATTTCTCAAGTCATTTTTATTTGATTGGGACCTTTTATGGCCCCAATCTTTTAAGTTTAAGATTATTAATCACTTTTTCATTGAATTGTGATACATTTGACTGAGAGGAACAGTAAAAAATCAAGCCTAGGAGCTTTTGCTTTAAGGTACTTTTTTAAACTTTTTTTTTCTTTTTTTTCTTTTCTGTCTTTAATTCTTGTTTTAATCTGTTTCTTTTGTTTAGTTTGCATTTATATATGTTTGTTTAGGTTATTTTTAGGTTTTCCTTATGTTTTTAAGCATGCTAGGTTGTTAGATTTTACGTTTTGGTTGTTGCTCTGTTTTTGTGTTGATTAGGCTTTCTGGGTAAAGATCTGCGTACGCATGATCTAGCCTGCGTATGCAAGCTAAACTCATGCGTACGCAGACCTGTTCTAGCGTGCGTGATGCCGTTACCTAGAAAACCCTAATTTTTTTTGCTTTGTTTCTGTCTTCATATGTTTGTTTGCATAGCCTCCTTTTCACATATTTTAAGCCTCATAAAGTATTTGCTCACCTTGTTAACATGTTTGTTTGTTATCACATATTAGAATTAGGGTTCGTTTAGTTTTCTTTTCCTTATTTTGATGACGTGCCATTCATTCACATGCTCATGCATTGACGCCATAGGTGTTATGTTGCTGAGAGGTGAGTGAAGGGTAAGTCATGCAGTAACAATGATCATGCATTTATGTTGAGCCTTCTTAGATGTTCGATTAGGGTTTCTAATATGTCAATGTTTCTTTTTGTTTTGTGTTAACACCCCATTTTGCAACTCACATTTAACCTCACATTGAGGGTAAAAGGGTAATTTTGCCTTGAAAATATGCATTTTGATTCTGGTCACTAGATCCTTAATCTCATTTCACCAAAATGATCTTGATGTTGTAATTATCAAATCGACTGGTCATAAGCCCTAATCAGACCATCAAATTGAAAGTTATCATCAAATCAAGTTTTAATGGCCGAGTGCACTATCACAAATTGAGTCCGACTATATGTGATTATGAACAATTGATTCAAATTGGTTATAATTATAATCAATTTGAGATTAATGATGTGTCATAATTTGATTGGTTAGGACTACATTTTATGGTAAGGTTGCACACACCTAATTAATTAGATAGTTAAATATTAATTATTCAATGAGTAATTTGTGCAATTATCTTTTAATTAGAGTAAATTTAGAACTAATTAAGTCTGAAATGGAGTGATTGGAGCCTATTAATGTTAATTGGGAACTAATTTAGAACCTATTAATGTTAATTGTGCTGAAATTATTTTTCAACAAATGACCTCTGCTCACCATTTCCTTGATATCTCTCAGAATATTTTAAATCTGTGAATGAGGTTAATTTTCCCAGAAACTAGACATCTGGGGCTTCAATTTGAGGATAAGAATGAGACAATTCCGATCATAATTGAGTAAGATATGATTTTTTGAAGTTAGCTCTATAGGCTGTTACAGTAGCTGCGAGAAAACTGAATTTTGCTTGCTCCTTACTCTCACCAATCTCTACATTTAATGCACCCGATTTCCCCAAAGGCTAAAATAAGGTCTAGGTTTATGATTCTTTGTCAACCTTCATTAAATGACCTTCCATTCATATTTTCTCCGCTACTACTATAAAACCCCCCTCTCCTCCATTCCAAGAAACACAAAAAACCCACTCTCTTTTCCTCTCTTGCATTCATATTTTCTCCGCTACTACTATATAAACCCCCCTCTCCTCCATTCCAAGAGACACAAAAAACCCACTCTCTTTTCCTCTCTTGAGTTCTAGTGAAGTTGAGTAGTCTTGTCATATCTTGGTCTTCTTGAAACTTAAGGTATTGAGTGAGACTCACTCTTCCTCTCCTAACTCTTCTTTTCCTCCACCCTTAGGACCTCTACCAAGAGTCTCCTCCTCCACTGTATGGATCTTGCATGAAGGTATAATCCATTTCCCTAACTTGTTTTTTTGTGTTGCCATGATGAGAATTTAGAATTAAAGCATGATAGTAATTATTTGAATTCTCTTTAATATGTTTGAATGTTCTTAAATGTTTTTATGTGTTCTTCATATGTTCTTGGTTGTTCATCACATATTCATGCATAACACTAATTTTTATCTTAAATCCACATCAAAAACATGAGAAAAGATGTTTGTTTAATAATTCTTTTAAATTCTTGAATCTAGGATATCACCATCCACACATATTCACTAGAATTTATTTTTCAATGTAAACGAAATGCTTAATAAATCGAATTAGGGTTTATCACATGCACACACATTAAATTCAACATGCAAATTAATTGACATATTGGATGATATGAGATGAATGTTGACCACCATAGTCTAGAAGACCGGTTTCACTGAGCAAGGTGGGTGCCTAACACCTTTCCACCTTATAACATAGCCTCCGAGATTAGATCAAGGGTTGATAGACCAATGCTTATCCTTGTAATTTTCAATTTTTAGATTGTAACTAGGAACAAAGTCATGTACTTTATCTTAGATTGTATCCAGGACCAAAGCCATGTAATTTCTTATGATTAATGCAAATTCAATTGCAAATCAATAAAATAAGGAATTTTTTAATTTTTTTTCTTATTTATTCCAATAATTAAATAAGTAGCGACTCCATTGTAAAAACCTTAATCTAAAGGGGAAAATATAATCAGTCTGTAAAGTTGTAATTTACAACTATGTATTTTGTTGGCTTTATTCCGTGCCAAATTTGATTGTAATTTTATTCAATCTTTTGTACCTTGTATTTATTGTGGGATTTAATTGTAAGGGTTGTGTAATAGAGATAGAGTGTGTGAAGACTCAAGCAATTGAAGACTAAAGAGTTTTCGCGGGTAGCTCGCAACTAAGCATCCCGCGAAATGATGCATGTGCCCTGCACATGACTGGAATGCGAAGAGTCAAGATAGATGGAGACAGCTGTGTTTCGCGAGTAGCTCGCGGGTAAGACCTTCCCGCGAGACACTCGTGAAACATTCTGTTTTGCCAGACTGTGTTATCTGATACACACTTTTTGTACCCACACTATATATACCCCATTTACCCACAAAAGTTGAGGGGTGCTTTTGAGAAAAAACCCTAGCCATAAACCTTGAGAGTTAGAGATTGTTATACCCACAATTCTCTACACACTTGCTTGTGGATTTTCATTAACTCCTACCTCTCCATTTTCATATCTTTGAGAGGTTGATAGCTCAAATACTTATCACACCCTTTCAGAGTGTTTAGTGAGGTTTTGGTGCTGCTGGAAAGTATTGGAAAAAGCCAAGGATGGCAAATGCAACATGGAGCTTGTTACGGGATCCGGAGAGCTAGACAAGACATGGTTCCGAGTAGCCTTGTTGGAGTAGGAGCTTGGAGGGCTTAGGTACATCAGGTAGATTAGGCTTGGAGGGTCTCTTGCTAACTCATGTATCCCAACTAATTTTCTAGTGAATCGATTACCGCTTGGAGGGCGGCGGAGAGGTTTTACGCCGAGGACTTCGGTTTCCTCTTCGATAACACATCGTTGTGTTGTCTTTGTGTTTGCATCTTTCTTCCCTACTCTTTTACCTTTCATTTTACTACTGGGTTATTATGAATATGAGTTAAAGTAGCTTGTTTGTTTATACGCTCGCATGTACTCTATTCCGCACTTAGTATTAAGTTAGAGTAAAATTAATTGAGCCGTAACTTTAATTTGGGGGTCTAAACGTTCATAGATGTTTTACACACTATTTGAATTTTCATTTGGTATTAGAGCGGGTGCACTAGCTGTGGTTTAATTATCTTAGTGCGATCCTTGATCCCGTTTGAGATGGACCGGTCTCAATCTTTAAATGCTCCACCATATTTTGATAGTAGCAACTATGCCTTTTGGAAAGTCCGAATGAGGGCATTCCTATGTTTAATCGATGAGGCTGTTTGGGATACAGTAGATGTAGGATGGACTAGGGCAGAGGCCTCTAAATCCACATGAGATAAGGCGGCTCTCGCGGCGGCTAATGCAAATAGCAAAGCACTTAATGCTATTTTTTGTGGTCTATCTCCAGATGAGTTTCACAGAATATCTCACATTACAATTACCAAGGAAGCATGGCAAATATTGGAGACCACGTATGAAGGAACAAAGAAAGTGAAAGACACTAAGTTGCAGATGCTGACCACTCGGTTTGAGGAGCTGAAAATGAGTGAGGACGAGTTATTTGACTCTTTCTATAGCAAGCTGAATGAGGTGGTCATTGGCAAGTTCAACTTGGGTGAGAAAATGGAGGACTCAAAGATAGTGAGAAAAATCCTTCGGTCATTGCCAGAGAGCTTCCGTGCAAAGGTTACAGCAATTGAATAGAGCAAGGACCTTGATGATATCAAAGTTCAAGAACTAATTGGCTCACTTCAAACATATGAGCTGTCATTGCCCTCACAAAGGAAGAGCAAATCCCTTGCTCTTAAGACAATCAATGAGAGGGTAGAAGCTCACGACTCATCAGATGAGGATGTTGTCAATAAATATGTGGCATATCTAGTAAAGAATTTCTGAAAGTTCTTGAAGTTCAAGAAAAATGGAAAGTTTGCTGAGAAGGGAAAATTTCCAAGTTCCGAAAAGGAGAAAAAAGATTTTAAGAGCAGAGATGGAAAAGACTCTCAATCCACTTAAGGAATCACTTGCTTCGAATGCAACGAACACGGACATTTCAAGAAAGAGTGTCCCAATTATTTGAAAGCGAAGGGCAAAGTGTATGCCACTACTCTAAGTGATTCAGACTCCTCTAATTTAGATTCATATGAAAGTTGTGATGGAGAGGGAAACTTCTCTGCATTCATGACAATTGCTCATGTGGAATCTTCAGATGATTTGAGTGTGCTAGTGGAAGAGTTTGGTGAGCACACTGAATTGGAGTCAATTAGGATTGTTGAGGAATCTGATAATGAGGAAGATGAAGAAGCAGTGGGACTGCAAGAGACCTACAATTCCCTTATTGAGAAGATCGGTGAATATGCAAAAGTGGCTAACGCAGCCATCAAAAAGATGAAGAGGGCAGAGGAAGATTATAGAAGTCTTCTCATGCGATATAAGGAGGCCAAATGTGAGATAAAGACTTTGAATGGAGAGCTGACCGAAGCCTACTCAAAGATAAAATTTCTTGAGCTTGAGGTGGTTCAAGCCAATGCTAAAGTAGAGCAAGTCTTCTCTAAGAAGCTTGATGAAGTCCTTTCTCATCAAAAACCTTTCTCCGACAAAACCAAATTGGGATGTGCTAGAGAGAGTAGTTCAGCTGTCAATATCTCCAAGGAAGTAAAGTTTGTGAAAGCCAACGAACCGATTGTAGCTACCACAAAGGCTGAGAAAGTGAAGCCGGAGAAGAAGAGGAATGTGACTTACCAACGGGTGTTAAATAAGCCTCGTAACTAATCAGTGGTCAGGTCTGAAACCAAAGGGAAATCACTTCCAAAATCACAAAGAGGTCCGAGAACAAAACATTTCTGCCATCATTGTGGACTTCAAGGACACACCAGACCAAATTGTCATCAACTTAGAGCATTGAAGAATGCAAGTGATCAGAGGTCAAGAAGACCAAGAAATGACAAAAGAAATTGGGCTGTTGAGTAATCAAGAGGTCGAGATGGTGATTCCGGAGATGGATGTGATGAAAATGATTGATGCTTTCACCACTTGTTTGACAAGTTTCAACAGAAGGTTTGAAAGCCACAACACTCGTACCCAATCCTTTAGAGATATCACCCCAAACGCACATGTCGTGTGGGTGAAAAGGGGTACTCATGCATAAGCATTACAACATATCCATGCATTAATACTTCCTATGCTTTGTGACTTTAATTGGTTGTATGCTTTTTGTTATAGTTCCAGCTTGGGTTGAATATTGTGCTTGTTTTGTCTTTCAAATGTTTTTACATGTTTGTTGATCTTACTTTACTTGTTCTGTTTTTGAGTGTGTTCAAAAATTCAAAAACCCATAAAAATTGAAAAGTCTTCAAAAAGTTTGATCACTTGTGTTGTGTATATCACATGTGAGTTTGGCTTAGTACATTCGTACTAATGGCGTAGTGCATTTACGAGCTTAGCTTGTTATGTATGCACATATATCTTTGTGGGAAAAATCTTGAAAACTATGGGTGATTGTTGTAAATAGATCTTCAAGCTTGTCATGAATGATTGGTCAACAGTCTTGATGGTCTTGATACTTGCATAGACTTGTGCCTATATATCTTCCCACCTTTATTTTCTGTTTTTGCAATAAAGCTCACTAAATGTAAATCTCAAAATGAAAAAGAGATTATGAGTTGCAAAAGCCTGTCGCACATACTAGTATTTGACTAGGAAAAAGGAAAAGTGACTTTTGTTTTGAAATGTATGATGCTCAAAAAGCCAAAGGCTAACTATCAATGTTGAAATATCAAAAATTTCAAGCACCTATCCCAAAAAGAGATGTATTATCCAAAAAGGATCAAATGTTATGATTTATGCAGAAGCCAAATGAAAAGCTTCTAAGTTTTGTAATCATTCTCTTGTGGGAAGTCATATATGCTCATTTCTATAATTGAGATAGTCCACTTGACTGAGTACCAGTTGTGTATGACTTGATTGAATTAATCATTGAAACTTCACTCTGGTCTAAGGACTATTCCACATTTGGTACTCACCCACAACACACAAGACTTTGTTCAATTAATGCTTATCTCATTTGTATGATTGTACATGTTCAAATGTGATGTGTATGCTCAATTACTTTTCGATCAAACCCAAAAATATTTTTGAGTGTTTTATATGTTTTTGAAAGTGATTTTATACTTTCATGCTTTTAGTTTTTGTTTAAAATGCATTTTTGTGTTTTTTCTTCAAAAACTGGTTCAGAGGCTGTTTCGCGAGAAGCTCGCGACTTAGAGCTTCCTGCGAAATATGCTTAAGGGAAATTAAAAAGTCACATTTTTATACAGAGAGTCTCGCTACTGCCTCACGAGTATTTCGCGACTAAACTCTTCTTACGAAATGTTTTTAGGCAAAAATTGGAAATTTTCCAATTTCATACAGAGGCTATCGCGACTGTTTCGCGACGAAAAGCTTCTCGCGAAAGCTTCAGTGTGTCTCGCGACTTAGATCGCGACTGCCTAGCCCGCAAAAAACGTGTGTTTCCAGTTTTTATGTAGCAGATGTGACATTTTTTTCAAAATCACTTCACTTCCCTCACACTGCCTCTCTCGAACCCCTTTTAACCCAAATCTCATTTTCTTTCAAAAACCCATCTTTTTCAAGATAATCTCTGCTTAATCACTTCAAGGTATGTGTTTTTAACACTCTTTTCATCTTTTCTACTTAGTTTATGCAGATTTTAGCTTAGAGTTTTGAAATTTGTGGATTTTCGAAAAAGGGGTTGGGGTTCTTGATTTTGTGCAAATTTTTTCAAAATTTTGATTAGGCTGAGTCCCATTTGATGTGTTTGTATCTGTGTTGGCCCCATGTGGCAAATTTAAACATGTATTGAGGCAAATTTCATCATGTTCATGCATTTCCCATAGGTGTTGTGTACTGTTGCACGTTAGGTGTTTGACAAAATGTTCATGTGACATTCTTGTGTTGTCTTAGACTCAAATGAGTTCCATTGATTGGGTTTACTCTTGATTGAACATGTTTGACATGTTTTAGTCAATGGGTGCGTGTTTTACACTCTATGCCCATTTTGTGCCTCAATGCCATGCCATGCACACACTAGGCACACACTGTGCATCACCTGCTGCAATCACATGCATCAGCTCATGCACAGCACATGCACAGTCACTTATTTTCATGCATTGTGCTTATGTTTACTTGTTTTAGCTGTTATAGCATGGTGTTTTAAGTTTGTTATGCTTTGTTTTAAGCTATATACTTTTAGTTTGGAACTAACTTGAATCTAATCAAGTTTTGTGTTCTGTTTTGTGTTTGTGCACATGTTTCTTTTCTGTTTTGTGTTCCCTTGTGCAGATGTCTCCTACCAAACATTCTGCGACCAAGAAATCCAAAAAACATGCTCGAACAGATTCTGCCAACTTCAAATCCATTGAGACAGATTTGAAGTACAATGACTGCTACAACAAAGCCACCATTATCATGGAAAGGGTTGTTAAGTTGGAAACCCTTGAGGACACTTTCATACCTGAAGTGTTCAAGGAAAGGACGTGGACAAAGCTCTTGAATCCGGTTGGGGTTGTATACTCGAAGATCATAAAGGAATTTTTCTCCAATGCTAGTGTAGAAAGGGGTCATATAGATTGCTAGGTGAGACACAAAGAGTTTGTCATCAGAAGAGAAAGCATTCAAGAATTTTTGGAGATTCGTCCTCCCTCACAACCACTCACAGTCCAATATGAGGATCGCTTGGACTCTATTGAGGAGATGGTATTGACATTTGGTGGTACACTTAAGAAGACCTCCATGAACACAATTCCATTTAGTCCGGAGATGAGGACCCTTGCTTATGTGATGATCAACAATTTATATCCGGTCACCAACCTTACTACATTGTTTGCTCCAAGGACAATCTTTTTGTATGATCTCTTTACTCACAAGGAGATTGATATTTGTGGACATATCTTCCATCTTTTGAAAATGAGCATTGAGAAGCAGAATTCCAGAACAGTCATGCCCTTCCCCACTTTCATTATGGGCTTAATTGCAAAGGCAAGGCTCAAACTTCCGAGAGGCCTCACTGTGGTTCAGAGGGACTATCCTATTGGTGCACACACAGTGACTAGGAGCACAGCTCACATCAAAGGCTCCAAAACAGGTGTGCATACAATACAGATGAGGAGATTGATAGATTCACTTCTGCCTCAGAGACTTCAGCACAACCATCCTCTTCAGCACCTACACGAGGACCAGATAGACTTGATAGACTTCTTGCTAGAGTGGACCAGTTGTATACTTTGCTAGACTCCTATATGCAGCTTGTTGGAAAATCTAGTTTTGCATCTCATACAAAACACATAGCAGAAGCAACAAACACGGATCGACTTCATTCATGGGAAAATCTGGTTTCTATATTGTTAGTTACAAAATTCTGTATGTTTCTCCCTTTATATCTAACTGATTATCTAATTGGGCTAGCCTTTTGGGCCTTTTCAATTGGGCTTAAGTGTGTGGCTTGGAGTGGGACCAAAAGGGACCAATAAGACACTAGCTCTAATGAGCCTTGGGCTTTTCTGTCAACTCTTGACAAGTCCAAAGTTAACATTAACTATATTTAATACCACTATATAAATATAGTTGCACTCTAGGCCTTATCTATAAATTATATCTCAAGACTTTATTGTACGTGCAACTCCTTCATAAAATATTTGTAGTAATACAAAGTCATGAATGTAGACTGCCACTTTGAAAATTACTACATCTTAATCCTTGAGTACTCAGTTTAAACCTTTAAGTTATTCATCATATATTTATGAAATCCAATTCCATAAATATATATTTTAGTAACTTCTTACTAAAGTGGTTAGGCCCAACTCTCTGAATAACCAAACTCATTAAACTTATCTCAAGGGAATATTTTGTATCTCCATTAAAAGACTATGAATTCCATCTTGAGAATATATGTTCCATCAACACTAAATGTGGCTGCCCAACATACTGAGGTTTTGATCGTGACTTTAGATCTCACTCCTGATATATCAAAATAACCTACACCTCATGATCAAGTCCATTATTCTCTCAAGATTAAGAGTTCATGTAAATAGAAGTCGTGAGGTTTATTATTCATTTGACAATCGTTAGGAGAATAATAAATCTCACAGCAGTCCAGTTCAATATGTCTTAACTCTTAAAACGTATAACTAGAAGTCTCCACTTCTATGATCAAGACAAATCATTTTAGTTGATATGTTATAGTCTTCACAGATGAGATGCCCAATTTCATCACCGACTACGAACTAGAATTCTGAGTTTACAAAGAATTTATGATTTATATCTTCTGTGACTAAATCACATAAATCACATACTATGCATCTCATGGACTAAAATAATGTCCCATTAGTTCATTCATAAATAGTCTCATATAATTAACCAATTTAATTATTTATGTCATGCCAATAAATTGGATTTTAGGGCATAAACCCCAACACAGCACACCGCGGACCAGTTTGCTTATGTCTAGGGTCAGATTACTGTCTTATCCTCTCAGATCGATGATTTTTCCATCGACCAAGGTTCAGATTCAGAGTCCGATCAGTTCTAGCCTTTTTGGCCATTCCGGTAAAAAAGGGGGAGATAATTTTAAGGGGGAGCTTGCACAGTTTAAGGGGAGCATAGCTTAGACCTTAGATACATTGGTTTATTACAGACGGTTTACCATTGCTTATTTTGGCTTTTATAACTGTTTGGTTTATAGTTTTTACTGCTTTTGTTTAAAACTTTAGTACATTGTTCTTAATTTCAGTCTTATATTTAGTAGTTGTGTTTATCTCAATGCTTTGTAGCATTTTTTTTTTGTGCTTTTAAGATATTGCTAATATGTCTTAAGTACCTCACACTTGTACCCTAGTAGGATCTTGTATCCTAAATGCATATACTTTGTGTATTTTGCATTGGTTGTGTATTGGACATGCAATTGATCATTGTGGTTGGTCTTCATTGCATTGCATGTCCGGATGAGTATTTACTAGTTAAATGTTCATTGTAGTCATTCTTTAATGACTGTTCTTGTATGATCAAGATATGCTTAAATGTTTTATAGTGTTTACAAACTTGATCGCACTTTACTTGCTCATGTACGTACCATGTATTCATCTTGTCATAAGCTTAATGAAAGTTCTGTTTGTGTGCAAGTGTTTCAGGTTACAGGTATATACGTGCAAGTGCTTCACAGCTTCTAGATTAGGTGTGAGTGAGTTTTGCCACTGTTCCTAAACTCACGTTTAAGTCTAGAGTCTGTTTTAGGGGTTTTGTCACGGAATAGCCAAAGGGGGAGATTGTAAAGTTGTAATTTACAACTATGTATTTTGTTGGCTTTATTCCGTGCCAAATTTGATTGTAATTTTATTCAATCTTTTGTACCCTATATTTATTGTGGGATTTAATTGTAAGGGTTGTGTAATAGAGAGAGAGAGAGTGTGTGAAAACTCAAGCAATTGAAGACTGAAGAGTTTTCGTAAGTAGCTCGCGACTAAGCATCCCGCGAAATGATGTATGTGCCCTGCACATGACTGGAATGCGAAGAGTCAGGATAGATGGAGACAGTTGTGTTTCGCGAGTAGCTTGCGGGTAAGGCCTTCCCGCGAGACACTCGCGAAACATTCTGTTTTGCCAGATTGTGCTATCTGATACACACTTTCTGTACCCACACTATATATACCCCTTTACCCACAAAAGTTGAGGAGTGCTTCTGAGAGAAAACCCTAGCCACAAACCTTGAGAGTTAGAGATTGTTATACTCACAATTCTCTACACATTTGCTTGTGGATTTTCCTCAACTCCTACCTCTCCATTTTCATATTCTTGAGATGTTGATAGCCCAAACACTTACCACACCATTTCAGAGTGTTCAGTGAGGTTTTGGTGCTGCTAGGAAGCATTAGAAGAAGCCAAGGATGGCAGATGCAACATGGAGCTTGTTACGAGATCCGGAAAGCTAGACAAGACACGGTTCCAAGTAGCCTTGTTGGAGTAAGAGCTTGGAGAGCTTAGGTACATCGGGTAGATTAGGCTTGGAGGGTCTCTTGCTAACTCATGTATCCCAACTGATTGTCTAGTGGATCGATTACCGCTTGGAGGGCGGCGGAGAGGTTTTATGCCGAGGACTTTGGTTTCCTCTTCGATAACACATCGCTGTGTTGTCTTTGTGTTTGCATCTTTCTTCCCTACTCTTTTACCTTTCATTTTACTGCTGGGTTATTATGAATATGGGTTAAAGTAGCTTGTTTGTTTATACGCTCGCATTTACTCTATTCCACACTTAGTATTAAGTTAGAGTAAAATCAATCGAGCCGTAACTTTAATTTGGGGGTCTAAACGTTCATAGGTGTTTTACACACTATTTGAACTTTCACAGTCGAACCTCCATTTTGAGAGGCAATAACACAACTCCACTCATTCATGTGGGTTTAGCCCAACATCCTAAAAAAGGGGGCTGGGGGCGCGATCTCTCACATTTTGATATGTTTTGTATGATGATATACTTGCTGCCATGTTTGGGGCTGCTGCCTTATTTAGATGCATGCTAGGGTTTTGTGTTAGATGGATGCTAGGGTTTTCTTTTGCGTGTTTGGCTCTCTTTTGTTTGCATAGACGGATAAGTATGTTTTGTTTAGGATGAAAGATGCCATGTTGTTTGTTAGATGCATGTTAGTGTGTGTGTGAGTCTAGAATACAAGTGTTTGGATAATTTTTAATAAAGTTAAGACATAAGACACAACGATGGCCAACCTTAGGGTTGGGCGATCTTGGGTGCCTAACACCTTCCCAAGAGCGTACCTAAATTCCAAACCAAAACTCCGGTAGTAAGATCAAAGGTCCTTCCTCGAAAAAACGCTATATTCATGGTTCCTAGACCATATAACTAGGTGGCGACTCCGACACTTTCCGTTGTGCCCACAGCCCTGGATGGACACCACAGAGACTATATTCTTTTGTTGTTTGTTGGGTTAGCTCGTAAAAGCACCCTTGCTTGTTTTCTTTTTCCTTTTTGTAGTGACTTTAGGACAGTGAGTCACTCGTCATTTGCTTGCAAGTGACAAAACAGGTTCTAGGATAGTGAACCTGTCATTGGTTGTTTCTTGAGCAACAAAGGTGGGACTTTGAACATACAAATCCCACTTAACTCTATGGAGTTGCACCCCGCCCCATGTATGCGTGATGTGTGTCGTGTGCGTGGGTTAGGCCCAAGTCGTACGTTGAAACAAAATGTTTTGTCTCTTATTCTTTTGATTTCGTTAGTGAAGCTCACGAATCAAAAAGGGGAATCTGTAGACACTGCATTTTGTACCCCTTACGACTTGAGCCCCCATTCCCCTATGATGCTCGAACTCTAAGGCTCAAGGACAGTTTAGAGCTCAATCAGATATCAAATTGACTTGAGGAGTGTTAAAATGGAAAATATCATTTTTTTAAAGCACAAAAATCTATTTTTGGAAATAAATGACCAAAGTGGCCCTCGGCTCACGTACGTGGACTAAAGCATGCGTATGCAGGCACAATCCTATGTACGCAGCTAGGGTTTCAGAAAAATAGAAAATGCAAGTTTTCTGCAATAATGACTGAGATTTGGAATGAATCCCACATCGTCTGGGAGCCACTCCAAACCCCATTTTTTCCACTATAAAAAGCCTTACATGGTACCTTTTCAAAACAGAGATATCCCACGAGAAAAACCTAAGATTCACTAGAAAATAATGAATCAAAAGGGAGTTTTTTCACAAAACACCCTCAAGTCATTTTTATTTGATTGGGACCTTTTTTGGCTCCAATCCTTTGAGTTTAAGATTACTAATTACATGTTTATTGACTGTGATAGATTTGACTGAGGGGAACGGTCAAAAATCAAGCCTAAGAGCTTTTTGCTTTAAGGTATTCATTCTTGCTTCCTTTTTCTTTTCTGTCTTTCTTTTTAGTTTTAATCCTGTTTCTTGCTTTGTTTATGTTCTAACAAGTTTTCTTAGGTTAGTTTTATAGTTCATTTTATGTTCTGAGAATGTTTGGTTGTTAGAATTAGGTTTTTTGTTCATGCTCTGTTTTCTGCTTCGTGTTTCTGGGTTGGGGTTATTGAATAAGTCCCATGCACGCATTGATGAAGACATCTCTATGATGTAACTAGACTTGTACATAGCAAAGAACTAGTAGTGTTTAGTATGCAAGTTACTTAAATTCCTTTTATGGACTAAATCAAGCATATGTATCATAAAATATCATCTTTGATCAAGAAATCAAATTGTTTGATTTTGATCAAGTATTAAAAGGCCTTAGGTGTGTAAAGCTATATAGAATAATAAATCTCATAATGTATGTTGATGACATTCTAATCATTTAGAATGATGTAGAGTTATAGTCATCAATTTGTTGTCTAGTCCAGTTTGATATAAAAGTATTTGGAAAAAACTAGTCACATCCTAAGAATTAAACTTTGTTAAAATTTAGAAATTAGGATGTTGGGTCTATCTCAAACTGCTTAAATAGATTAGATTCTAGCCAAGTATGGCATGTAATATTTCAAGAAATGATTTCTTTCCTTTTAAGTTTGGAGTTCCTTTATATAGGACTATAGTCCTAAGACATATAAAAGAAAGAGCATATTAAGATGGTTCCTAATATCAAATCAATAGGAAGTCTTTATGCTATGCTATATACTAGGCTAAATATCTATTTTTGCGGTGGGCATGGTAAGCAAATATTTATTGAATCAAAGATCACTTAATTTAGTGGGAGTAAAGCATATACTTATATATTTTATGAGAATGAGGGATTATATGCTTATCCACCAAAGTGAAGTTTTGATAGTTACTGGATGTACAAATACTGACTTGTAGTTTGATTGTGATTCATGAAGTTGGACTTCAAGATATGTGTTCATCCTAGGTGGTGAAGATACACATTAAGCGTAAGTATTATCTCATTAGAGAGATATGAGTACTTAAGAAGTAGTAGTAGTAGAAAAGATAATTTATGCAATAAATCTGACTGAAACTTGTTTCCAAACCTTGCCTTAGAGTGACTATGAATTACTCTAAAGGGAGATAAGTGTCAGATATATGATAAATTGTCTTTGAGGGCAAGTGGGAGATTGTTGGGGTTTATGCCCTAAAAATCCAATTTATTGGCATATCATAAATAATTAAATTGTTTAATTATATAATACTATCTATAAATGAACTAATGAGACATTATCTTAGTCCATGAGATGCATAGTATGTGATTTATGTGAAAAGTCACAGAAGATATAAATCACAAGTTCCTTGTAAACTTAGAATTTTAGTTCGTAGTCGGTGATGAAATTGGGCATTTCATCTGCGAAGATTATAACATATCAACTACGATGATTTGTCTTGATCATGGAAGTGGAGACTTCTAGTTGGTATGTTGATATGTTTTAAGAGTTAAGACATATTGAACTGTACCGCTGTGAGATTTATTATTCTCCTAATGACTGTCAAATGAATAATAAATCTTACGACTTTTATTTACATCAACTCTAAATCCTGAGAGAATAATGGACCTGATCATGAGGTGTAGGTTGATTTGATATATCAGGAGTGAGATCTATAAGTTACAGTCAAAACCTTAGTATGTTGGGCAGCCGCATTTAATGTTGATGGAACATATATTCTCAAGATGGAATTCATAGTCTCTTAACGGAGATATAAAATATTCACTTGAGGGGTTTGGTTATTCAGAGTGTTAGGCCCAACCACTTTAGTAAGGAGTTACTAAAGTATATATATTTGTGAAATTGGATTTCATAAATATATATTAAATAACATAAAGGATTAAACCGGGTACTCAAGGATTAAGATGTAGTAATCTTCAAAGTGGCAGTCTGTTTCATGACTTTGTATTACTACAAATATTTTAATGAAGGGGTTGCATGTATAATAAAGTTTTGGGATATAATTTATAGATAAGGCCTAGAGTGTAACTATATTTATATAGTGGTATTAAATATAGTTAATGGTAACTTTGGACTTATCAAGAGTTGACAGAAAAGCCCAAGGCCCATTGGAGCTAATGTCTTATTAGTCCCTTTTGGTCCCACTCCAAGCCACATACGAAAGCCCAATTGGAATGGCCCAAATGGCTAGCCCAATTAGATAATCAGTTGTATATAAGGAGAGAAACATACAAAATTTCATTAAGGGTTTTTCCATGAGAATCTTTCATGAGAATTCTCATAAGGAATGAAATGGTTTGTATGTGAGTGTTGGACACTCATTATTCTCTCCTTGTAAACTGATTGAAAGACCAGACATCTTGGGCATCAAGTGGAATTGGAGTGAAGATTAAAAGTCTTCCCAAGAATTTCTGATCTTCAGTTTTGAATTTCACCACACCAATGTACACTTTCTTGTTCTTTAATTCTGAAACTTACATAGTACATGTTATCTATTGCGAATGAAGTAGATCCGTTAATTTTTCGCTGCGTATGTTTTGTATGCGATACAAACATGCATTTTTCTTACACTACAATCCGAGAAAAATTTTGCTTTGAAGACCAGATAAAATAATGATTAATGATCATGAAGGAGTCTCCAAGTGTGTTTTGCCAAGAGAGCGTCATTGAACCAGGACAGGTCCTTAAATCCCACACCACCATGTAACTTTGGCTTACACAAATCCTGCCACTTCACCCAATGTATCTTCCTAGCATCCCCACGTTGTCCCTAAAAAAATTTCTAGATCAATGCTTCAATCTCATGACAAAGAGTGACTGGTAACTTAAAATAAGACATCGTATAGGTAGGGAGTGCTTGTACTACAGCTTTGATCGAAATTTCTCGCCCTGCCTGTGATAAGAGCTTAACTTCCCACCCCTGCTATTTCTTCCAAATCCTTTTCTTTAGATGAGCAAAACTTTCTTTTTTATTTTTACCCACAAGGGAAGGCAGACCTAAATACTTTTCATATTGCTGAACCACCTGCACCCTAAGAGCCCCTTTGATCACTTCTTGCATATCTGATGTGGTTGATTTGCTAAAAAAGAGTGTTGTTTTTGCTCTATTAATTTGCTGTCTCAAGGCTCTCTCATAGGTCACCAAAACATCTAGCAACTTTAAGCATTCATCTTCCTTAGCCTTGCAAAAAATTAAACTATCGTTTGCAAAGAGCAGATGTGTTAGTTGGGCCTATTTCGGTATATAGAGACTCCCTTAATGTCCCCATTGCTTGTTTCCTTTTTAATGAGATCGTCAAGTCCCTCTGTACACATGAGGAACGGGTATGGGGAGAGTGGATCGCCTTGTCGCAAGCCCATGCTTACCTTGATATCTCCATGAAGCTCTCCATTAATTAGAATGGAATAGTAGGCAGTAGTAATACACTCCATCATAAGATTCACCCAACGATTATCAAAACCCATCTTCCTCATCACTTTCTCCATAAATTCCCATTCAACCCTATCGTAGGCCTTACTCATGTCAAGTTTTAGAGCCATGTACCTTGTCTTACCTGCACAATAGTTTCTCATGTAGTGTAAAGTTTCAAATGCTACCATGATATTATCTGAGATCAAACGATCAGAAAGGAATGCACTTTAGTGTTCTAAGATAAGCTGAGGTATTATTTTCTTCAGTCTATTTGCCAAGACTTTAGAAAAAACCCTGTATAGTACATTACTCAGACTGATTGGTCTAAATTGTGACACAAACTCTGGGTTCTTCACTTTAGGGATTAAAGTAACAAAAGAGTGACCAAGGGCAGCAGGTAAAGAACCCAAATTTAAATAGTGCAAAACAGATTGTGTAACATCATTACCAAGTAAAGTCCAATAACTTTGATAGAATAAGGGAGGCATACCATCGGTTCCGAGGGCCTTTAAAGGGGCCATTTGTTTCAAAGCTACCTCCACCTCTATGGCAGTAAAATCTCCAGTTAGATCTACATTCATCTTGGCTGTGACCACCTCAAGAATAACGTCAACTACCTCTTCCAAGTGCTCGGGTCTGCTTGTAGTGAACAAGTCTGTATAGAAATCCACAATAGTGTCATTTATTTGCTGTTGATGAGTACATCAATTTCCGGCCGCATCATAGAGTCTAGTGATGTAGTTTCTTCGTTGTCTTTGAAAAGCTTTACTATGAAAAAACTTTGTATTTTTATCCCCATCTTTTAACCACATAATCTTGGATCTTTGCCGCCACATAGTGGCTTCCTTATCTAGTAGCAAGTTTATTTCCTCTTTCAACACTTTCATAAGCCTTGAGTCACCTCCACCGATTGCTATCTTCTCTGCCTTTGTCAATTGTTTTCTTTTCTTCTCGGTCTCACGCTTCACATTACCAAAAGCCTGCCTACTCCATTGTGTAAGTGCTTTACTACAGTGATCAATCTTGGTAATAATTTTAGTATCCCACAACTCATCCACATTTTTCCTCGAAACAGTTTCTATTGTATCAGTGCAACCTTTATCCGTCATCCACATTTGTTCAAACAGAAAGGGTTTTTGAAAACTACACTCCATACCCTCTGGTATAATCCACAAAGCTTTATGGTCCGATGTAGTGACATCCAAGTGGTGAATTTTTGTCCTCGAGAATATTGAAAACCAATCATTAGTAGCTACGGCTCTATCATGTCTCTCCCATACTGTATAATCCGCATAATGTTTGTGCCATGTAAAAGGTGAGCCTACAAATCCCATATCCATGAATCCACATTCATTGAGAACATCTCTAAAGGATTGCATTTGATTATGTGGTCTAACTCGTGTGCCTGTTTTCTCGGATTGGTGTGTAATTTCATTAAAATCACCTGCACAAATCCAAGGAGAGTTACTATGATTTTTTAGGTCACGAAGCTTTGTCCATGATTCATGCCTAAACTGCGTGTCTAGTTCCCCATAGAAAGTTGTAAATCTCCATTCATTCTCTTTATTCTTATTGATCGTGGAATCAATATGGCTTGGAGAGAAGGTTTCAATTGACAGGTCAAAATCTTCATTTCAAAAAATTACCAATCCCCCTTGCCTTATTTCTCCGTGGAACTTCGAGCATATTCTTGAAATCTATTCGTCTTTGAACTTGAACTAGCCTATCTTTATCTGTCCATATTTCGGTTATAAACACAACTGAGGGATCTTTTGCCCACACCAATTCTACAAGCTGATATTTTGTACGGAAGTTTTCAAGCCCACGACAGTTTCAAGCTAACAGACTCATTGCTTCTGGTAGGGCTGTTTAACAACAGTATCTAAGCTAAACTTGAAACTACATTTGAAAAAAAAAAAAAAAAGGTGTAATGGGATTTAAAGTGTATGTGGCAATATATCTTTACCGTTGATTCACCTTTACTCGAACGTACGGCCCAGATCAGAGTAAGTTCACTAATGTCAATTATTTTTATTTGTCACCAACGAATTTCAGCCGCCAATCACATTTTTCTTCTAACTTTTAAATTTAATTACTCGATAATTCTAATTATCCAAACAGATTTCTCATTTTCTCTTCAGCCAAACAAGTCCAATTTGAAAAAAAAAAACACTTTCCCGGAAAAAAATGGCTTTGTTTTCTCGGTTGAACTTTCTCTAATCCCACTTTTTCCTAACACCTAAACTTTCTCCCTTCGTAAATTTTGATCTTCCGATGGCTCTTCTCGTCCATTCGCCTGAAATTTCCACTTTGCCGAAGTTCTTCTGTAACCCTAACCCAAGGAATCCCATAAGCTTCGTTACATTGAGGAACAATAGGATGGTTGGGTCTAGGGATAGGGTTAGGGTTAGTGTTTCGGAGCTGGACCAGGGTCTGAATTTGTCCGGACAATTCTCAGCTCCAGTGAAGCGAGGTTCGAAGCCCGGCAAAGAAGAGGAAGATAAGCAGAATTACTACGTGAATATGGGCTATGCGATTCGGACTCTCAGAGAGGAGTTTCCTGGGATCTTTTATAAGGAGCTCAGTTTTGATATCTACAGGTTTGAATCTGATTTTTTATAATCTATTTGTTTGGTTGCTGAGAAAATATAGGGAAAGACGAAAGAGAAAGAAAATTCATGAATTTGTTGTTGCGTAATCGTTTTGTTTATACTAAAATTAAAACTTCAAATCAATTTAGCAAAAAAGTTAATTGTGCTTATTTTATTGATGTGATTGGAAATTAAAATTCTGAATTTGTTACGTGCATTATGTTTTTGAAAAAAATAAGTCAAAGATTATTGATTACTTAGTTTGAGTTTGTAGGAATTGCAAGCTTGGTGATAGTGTCAAAATTGTTTTGGAAATATTAAGCATCTGGGGTAAGAGCCTTGTAGCTCAAATTGGCACCTTTTGATGTTTCTAATGGACATGTTTAGAGTCCAAATCTCCCCTCCCCCATTGTAACTATCAAATTTATCAAAAAAATTATTAAGCTTCTCAGGTAGCCCTAATCTTTAGGCATTAGTTGGTTGTTTTTTGTATATAATGTTCCTATTTCTTAGGACTTAAATTGTGATAGCCCAGATTATATGGTTGGATTTAGAGTGTGTTGTGTGGGCTTGTGCTGAGTCCTAGATTGGGCATTTATTAGGTCGAATTGGCCTATATAAGTAATTAGGAGGAGCCCTAATTGTAACTTGACTTGTCATTTTGAGCTTGTCGCAATCGCAGATGTGGTTAAACCTTCTTTAGGTTGTGACGTAAATGGTGTTGTGCTATAATGATACCTAATTTACATTTTTGCATAGCTTAATAACTTAAAACCTCTGTGGATCCATGGTCATAATTTCTTTTCAATCCCAAGAAGTGGTTGAGTGTTTAGTTAGTTCGAGTTTGTAGGAAACATGTGCTTGGTGACAGTGTCAGAATTGTTTTGGGAATATTAAGATAATCGGGTAGTCATAGTTTTTAGACAATAGTTGGTTGTTTGTTCCATTAGTTGTTTTTGTTTTCTTAGGACTTCAAGTTGTAATGCTATAACAGTACCTAATTTCTATACTTCTTGTATACTTGGGTGACTCGTTTTTTATAATTTATATAATTTTATAACTTATAAAAAAAAACAGTACCTAATTTCTAGCTTTGAATCTTGGTCAAGCATATACAAGAAGCAAGTGCTAATCGATAAGTTTTTATAATTATCTGAAAACACTTGTGTTGTAAAGATTTGGACTTCCTCAAAATTGTATATTTCATCAAACTTAGAGACCTTGGTTCCCTTAAAGCAACCAATGAAAAACTTTGTTAGTAACAATTGCTATCAGACTCAGGCATAGAGGAACAGTGGTTAGGATGACTGGAGAAGCTGAGAAAGATATGCTAATTGGTATTTGATCAAATGAAAATGATCAAGGGAGTGCAAGTCAAATGCAATCCTTGTGTTTGGCTAATCATGGCTAAGTAAAAGAGAAGCCAACAAAGGAGGGTGGTGAGCAATGTGAGCCAGAAGATAGGAAGGCCATGTGAGCATTACAAAAATCAAATCATTTAAGCTTACACAACCTGAACATACAACTTTCAGATTGGGTTGAAGACATTTTTGCAGAACCAAAAAACTTACCATTGCAGATGCATGGTTGCAAGATCTTTTTAATCCCAAGAAGTGGTCCAGTTTGTGAGAAGCAACTTGGGAAGATTGGTGCATATTTAATGACAAGTTTCCAACTTTGCCTTTGAGGACAAGGGTTGACTTTAAGGGGGGAGTAATGAAATGTGCATTATATGTATATTGAAAAAAATGTCAGTGATTGTCTCTTAGTTAGTTCGAGTTAGTTGGAAACATGTGCTTGGTGATGGTGTCAAAATTGTTTTGGATATATGAAAGATTATCTGGTAGTCCTAGTCTTTAGGCAATAGTTGGTTGTTTGTTCAATATCTGTTCCTATTTGTTAGGGCTTAAGTGTTGCAGTGCTATAGTGATACCTAATTTCTAGCTTTTAATGTTGGTCAAGCATACATAAGTAGCACACACTAATTAATAAAGTTTTATGCACTTTTATTATGTGAAAACTTGTGTTGTGGAGGTTTGTCCCCCTTGAAGTAGTCCATTTTATTAAACTTGGAGGCCCTGGTTACCTCAAAGCAACCAATGAATAAATTGTGTACGTAACCGTTTTTTTATTATTTATTTTTAATATTTGGGAGTAAATTACGTAACGGAATTTGATTTGTGGTTATATTGAGGGTGTGCTTTTCCTTTTTTCTCTTTATGTTGTTTAAATTAAAAATCACATGGTGGGTTAATTTTATGGTACAAGTACAATTTATTAATCATTTATGGGTAAGTTACACATAATCATAAGCATTACAGCAATTAAATTTATAGTCCTTGATACTTCAAAAAAATTATGTGCTGACTGCTGAGGCTATTTGCATCTATTCATTTAAAAAAAAAAAAAAAAAAAAAAAAAATCAATCTAGGATCTCCTCTGAGAGGGATCTGGGCATGGCCAAACCAAAAAGCTACTTTATAAACTAAATACACATTTTTCTCCTATGATTTTTTAAACTATGATTATTACACTTTTTAGGCAGATTTTTTTTCCTTAGTCATCTCTACATGGAAGTTTAAATGAAAATAAACTTTGTGATTTTGATTGAGCATCTCATTCAATTAAGAGTACATGCATAGAAAGTGTGGAAAAGGTGTTGTTCATTCTCTTCTTAGGCCTGTATTTTTCAGTCATATTTAAGTAGATTATTAGTGTTACCTGTCAACAATAATATCATAATAAATTAACAGCAGACCTTCCATTAAAAAAAATTCATACTATTTATCACGGAAATAGTACTTCTAAGTATCAGTCTTGGAATAGGATTCCAGTGTTCAAATTCAAGCCCGTTTGTTTAATATTTATGTGGATTCGCACTTGTATATCCACAGTTCAGTTCTCTATTTTGATTAATGGGTCTCCAGCTGATTTTTTTTTTTTTTTTGATAAGTAATACGCTTTATTGATATAAAAAAAGGACACCCTAGTACACAGGGAGTGTACAAGGGTCAACAATCAAGAATAAAAATGACAAGAATCAAGAAAAACAAAAAAAGAAGAGAATGATTGGTTTTGCAAGACAGACAACCAATCCAATAAAGTTCTAAAGAAAAAAAGCTTAAGGTTGGGTATGGATCTCTCAATATCTTCAAAACATTTACTATTTCTTTCCTTCCAAAGACACCACATTAAGCAATGGGGAATGATTCTCCATATATTCCCATTTTGATGACTACCAAACCGGCCTAGCCAGCAAGTTAGAAGCCCGACAACTGATTGTGGCATAACCCAACTTACTCCAAATAAACCAAAAACCATAGACCACAAATTCATAGCAATCGGACAATGGAGAAAAAGATGGTCAACCGATTCACCATTACACTTGCACATATAACACCAATCCAATATCCAACCCCCTTACTGATGAGCCATATATGGTAGCCATGAAGCTTACTGATGAGCCATATATGGTAACCATGAAGCTCGACACAGCATCCAAATCCCGAACATGAAAACCCCTAAAGAAGCTTACATCCCAAAAAAGGACCCCATTAATGAACTTTATAAGCTCAGCCACACTTGCCTCCTTATTTCTACAAAATCGAAACAATTTTGGATAATTGAGAGCAAGTGGTGTCTTCCCACACCAACGGTCGAGCCAAAATTTTACACTTGACCCATCACCAATATCATACAGAATGTAATGAGAAAAGGAAGGCCATCCCCGACTAATATTTTTCCATAAACCAACACCATAAGGACTAGAAACAGAACTAGAACACCAACCACCCCATCTACAACCGTATTTCACCTCTATCACTTGCCTCCACAAGGCATACTTTTCAAGCCCAAATCTCCAAAGCCACTTCCCAAGCAAAGCTTCATTAAAACGTCTCACTTTCCTTATCCCCAAGCCACTTGAAGATAAAGGAGTACAAACAGCAGCCCATTTAACTAGGTGAAATTTGGGTTAGTCTCCTATCCCATCCCATAAGAAATTCCATTGAATTTTTTCAATTCGATTAGCCACAGCAATAGGGATAGGAAACAAAGATAGAAAATAAGTAGGTAAATTTGATAGAGTGCTTTTTAATTAAAGTAACTCTACATCCCTTGGATAAATACAAATGTTTCCATCCCGCTAATCTCCTTTCCATCTTCTCTAGAATCGGGTTTCATATTGTCTTATCCTTGAATTTAGCACCCAAAGGAAGACCTAAATATTTCATAGGAAGACTACCTTGCTTGCAGCCAAGAACAGACAGCAGTAACTCTATATTATGCACCACTCCAACAGGAACCAATTCTGACTTGCTCAGGTTTATTTTTAGACTAGTGCCCGCCTCAAACCAAATAAGCACCATACGGAGAATCACAAGCTGATCAAGATCGGCATCACAGAAAATTAGAGTGTCATCAGCAAAGAGGAGATGAGACACCACTAAAGATCTTCCCTCTAAATTACCCACACGAAAGCCTAACAGGTGACCTTCATGGACAGCTTTGTCTAACATTCTTCCAAGGGCTTCCATGACTAAGACAAACAGCAAAGGAGACAAAAGATCACCTTGTCTCAACCCTCTAGAACTCTCGAAAAACCCACATGGAGAACCATTTATCAAAATTGAGAAATGAACAGTAGATAGACAAAAGAAAATCCACCGCCTCCACTTATTAGGGAACCCACTGCGTTCTAACAACTTCATAAGAAAACCCCCAATTTACATGATCAAAAGCCTTCTCATCATCTAGTTTGCAGAGTAACCCTAGTAGACCAGTCTTCAATCTATTGTCCAGGCATTCATTAGCAATAAGGACAGGGTCAAGAATTTGCCTATTCTTCACAAAAGCATTCTGTGAAGATGAGATTATATCTGTCATGACTGTGCGTAGTCGAGTAGCCAAGACTTTAGCAATAATTTTGTAAACCCCCCCAACAAGACTGATCGGATGAAAATCCTTGACATCGATAGCGGCATATCTTTTTGGAATGAGAGTAATGAGGGTTGCATTCAGGCTTTTCTCAAATTGACCTCTTGCATAAAAATGATGAAAGACAACCATAAGATCAGATTTGAGAATCTTCCAGCAAGCTTGAAAAAATGCCATTGGAAACCCATCTGGCCTTGGAGATTTATCACCATTGAAATTCTAAATGACTTCAAAAACCTCTGCCTCCTCAAAAGGTCTCTCTAACCAAACCGCATTATCTCCGGATATCATTGGAAATTCCAGCACATCTGGAAAAGGTCAAATCACCTGCTGTTCAGAGTATAAATTCATGAAAAATTGTGCTATACAATTCTCGATCATACCTTGATCGGAGGACAAACTGCCATTAACCAATAGGCTCTCAATACCATTATTTCTTCTGTTAGAATTCGTCATCTTATGAAAAAAAATTTGTATTGGAATCCCCCTCCCTCAAGTGGAGAACCCTAGACTTTTGTCTCTAACTAATCTCTTCTAATAAAGTGAACTTCTCAATCTTTGTGTGGAGATTAATTAATCTGTTCTAGCTTCTCCTCAACTGTTAGAGTGTGCATCTCACCTCTAGCATCCAACTCATTCAACTTACTCCAAAGTTGCTGCTTCTTAAAGGCGATATTGCCAAACTCCGTTTCATTCCACTTTTTTAGATCCAATTTCAAAGCTGTCAACTTCTTAGCCAATATATAGCTAGGAGTACCTTGGAACATATAAGATGCCCACCAAACCTTTACTTTATACACAAACTCCTCTGCCTTTAGCCACATATTTTCAAACCGAAAAGGAATTCTCCCTCTCCGTTGACTCCCCCCCTCCAATAAAATTGGAAAATGATCTGATAGTACTCATAGTACTCTAGACAACCTTTTTTGGGAGGAAAGAGTGTACGGATCTGCCAGAATTGGAGAGAAGAGAAACCGGTCTATTCTTGATTTTGAGGATGTATTAGACCAAGTGTAAAGACCCCTTTCCATAGGTATATCCATCAGCCCATTAAGAGCGATGAAGTCAGAAAAACCATGCATAGCTCGGGTATAACTTACACCCCCTAATCTCTTTGATGGAAAACAGACTATATTAAAATCACCTCCCAAACACCATGGCAAATCCTACCAACTAATCAGCCCGATCAATTCCTCCCACATTTTACGACGCTTTCTGTTTGAATTGGGCCCATAGACTCCTGAGAAAGCCCACTCAAAATGATCACCAACATTTTTAAATTTGCAAGAAATAGAAAAAAAATCCCACGGCTTCCTCCACCTTTTCCACCTTTTCCCTTCGATCCCACATCAATAAAACACCTCCAGAAGCACCTTTAGAACCCAAGTACAGCCAATCAATATAAGGACAACTCCAAATGCTTCGAACAATTCCTCTAGTAATCCACTCGAGTTTAGTCTCCTGCAAACACATAATATCAGCCTTCCAAGTACGAAGCAAATTACGAATCTGAAGCCGCTTTTCCAACCTATTTAAGCCTCTGACATTCCAAGACAACAACTTTACACTCATTGAGAAACAAGCAGAGCCCTATCCCTAATAATACCTCTACGCAGATTGAGAAACAAGCAGAGCCCTATCCCTAATAATACCTCTACGCCTTGCTGAGGTAGAGCCATAATTAATCGAGCTAAAAAGACCCCTCTCAAGGGGTTTAAGACAAGGGGATCCGCTATCTTCTATGCTGTTTTTGATTATGATGGAGGTTTTCAGTAAAATGTTGAGAAGAGTGGAGGGAGCTAGCTTAATCCGTGGTTTCAAAGTTGAGGGTAGGAGGGGTGGTGGGGAATGTGTTTCACATCTATTGTTTGCAGATGATATTATTCTATTTTGTGATGCAGATGTGGAGCAAATTCTTCATATTCGGTTGTTGTTATTTAGTTTTCAGGCTGTAAATAGGTTTAAAGGTCAATGTGCAGAAGAGTGAAATGGTTCCAATAGGGGAGGTAGATGATGTGCATGCCTTGGCTGAAATTTTGGGCTGTAGAGTTGGAACTTTGCCTATGTCTTATCTTGGCATGCCGTTGGGGGCTTCGCATAACTCTCCTTCAATTTGAAATCCTATGTTGGAAAAAATTGAGTGGAAGTTGGCTAGGTGGAAGAAGTTGTATTTGTCTAAGGGGGGTAGATTGATGCTACTCAAGAGTACGTTATCTAGTCTTCCTACCTATTTTCTATCGCTATTCACCATTCCTACTTATGTGGCTAATAGAATTGAAAAGTTGCAAAGGGATTTTCTATGGGGTGATAGCAAGACTCATCTGGTAGGATGGGATAAAGATTGTGCACCTATAGCCAACAGTGATTTGGGTATAAGGAAACTTACTACTTTCAATAAGGCCTTATTGGGGAAATGGTTGTGGCGGTTTGGGAAAGAAGAGAATCGGTTGTGGAAGAGGGTGGTAGCTTCAAAGTTTGGAGAAGAGTGGGGGGGATGGACTTCTAAGCTAGGTAGGGGAGTTCATGGGTGTGGTTTGTGGAGAGGTATTCGTATGGACTGGGAGGATTTTAGCAAAAATGCTCAGTTTGTTGTTGGGTTGGGGAATAGAGTGAGATTTTAGCAGGATGGGTGGTATGGGGATCAACCTTTTCAATTGGCTTTCTCGAGACTGTATGGTATTGCTATTGACAGGGAGGCCTTTGTAGAAGCTTCTTTGTCAAGGTAGGGGGCAGAGGATAGAAAAGTTTGAGATGTTCGTTTATTCGGGAATTTAATGATTGGGAGATGGATGAAGGGCTGCATTTTCTTCGTATCTTGGGAGCCAATACTCCTTCAATGGATGTGGGAGACCGGATGAGATGGAAGTTGAATCCTAATGGGGATTTTGACATTTGGTCATATTATAACAAGTTGCGGGATTCTCCCTTAGTTGTCTTTCCTTAGAAAGATATATGGAGAATTAAGGTCCCTAGGCGTGTTTCTTTTTTCGTTTGGTGTGTAGCTTGGAATAAGATCCTATTGGGTGATAACCTAAGATTGAGGGGCTTGGATTTTGTGGACTGGTGCATTATGTGTCGACACTATGGGGAGACGGTAGACCACTTACTTCTTCATTGTGTGATGGCTTATTGATTGTGGAGCTTTGTTTTTATAACTTTTGAATTGGTTGGGGAAGCATTCGTCTCAGATCTAGAATTTAGTTCCATTGTGCATACTGTGGTGTATTTGGAAGAAATGGAATCGGCGGACTTTTGAGGATTTGGATAGTTCCGGTGATTAGATGCTTGCTTCTTTCAGTAGAACTCTTTTTGATTGGTTTCGGGCTTGGAGACTCACGACTAGTGATTCTCTCCCTTCTTTTCTTAGCTCTCTTTCTCTTTTGTAATTAATCTGTTGCTTGGTTTTCTTTTGTGTATTTTCTCTATTTTTTTCTTCTTGTAATTTTTGGGTTTGCTCTATGTTTTTCATGCATAGAGTAGCCTTTTGTATATATACCATTCTTACTTATCCAAAAAAAAAAAAAAAAAAAAAAAAAAGATGCATTAGATCTACCTATATGCCATGGTTTAGTTGCAGATACGTTCAAATGTTCAATGCATGAAACCACCTTTTAGACACTTGTACTCATAACTCAACTTGCTTCTCATACACTTCTATCCATGCCAAAAGAAAATTGCTGGGAAGTGAGCAGGTAATGAGTGGGTTCTTTCCCAATTCTCTTATTTTGTCATGTAGATAAAAAAGATTTTTGTTAATTAAGAACGAGACCAATCATGAGTGGGTTCGTTGTTGGGGTTTTATAATGAGTTAAGGGAGACTCCCAACTTTATCTTCCCTTGGAAGGGCATTTTGGAAAGAACCCACTCATTATAAAACCCCAACAACGAGACCAATCAAAAAGACTGCGTTGGCATAGAACCTTTAATTATTCCAATGTCTTCTTAGTGTCCTCAAAGGAACGACGATTTCATTCCAACCAAACAATCCACATCAAACAACCTGGAATCAAGTTCCAAATATTTGAAGTATGATTCCCAAGCCATTGACGCCAGCAAAATAACAATCTCGCCACTGAGCCTGGCATGACCCAATGAATGCTGAAAGCCTGAAGCATAAAAATCCATAAGGTGTGTGTAACAGGACAATGAAGGAGAAGGTGGTCTACCGACTCCCATCACATCGACACATACAACACCAATTTGCCAAAGAGCGACCCTTAAGCATGAGATTATCCAAAGTAAGAATTTGATCATGAGCAGCTGTCCATAAAAATAAAGCCACTTGCTTAGGAACCTTCGGTTTCCAAACAGCCTTCCAAGGGAATAGAGAATTTTAATCGCATGGTAGAAAGACCGGGTGTCAAATTTACCATCTCCTTTGGGATGCCAATAGAGAGAATCACTTCCTGCACCTCGAGGAATATGAGATTGGATAAACTCAAGGAGAGAATAAGATACTGCTAGCTCCTAGTCTTGAAATTCTCTATAAAATCTTAAATCCCAAACTCTAACAGTACCCCCTTCGGAATCCACTAAACCTTAGAAATACAAGCTTCCTTGTCAGCTGAACACACGTAGAGCTCAGGATGGAGAAATTTAAGGGTATTATCACCAATCCACCTATTGTGCCAGAAACGGATATGAGTACCTTCACCCACTACGAAAGACAAATGCTTAGAAAAGCTCTCCCACCCTTCATGAATACTTCGCCAAAGACCACATCCATGAGCCCTCCTGCATACTTTAGTACTCCACCTCCCTTGACCCTCACCATATTTTGTGGAAATAACTCTCTGCCATAGATGGCTAAATTCATGACCATACCTGCACAGTCATTTCCCTAATAAAGCTTGATTAAAAAACACCACATTTCTTATCCCCAATTCGCCCAATTCAATGGGTAAACACACCTTTCCCAAGCCATCAACGGGTATTTGAAACACCACTCTGAAGACCCCCATAGAAAATTCCTTTGAATACTTTCCAATCTAGCAGCCACAACTTTAGGAATGGTAAAAAGAGATAAAACATATGTTGCGAGGCTTGAAAGAGTACTCTTTATTAACGTGAGCCTATCACCCTTAAAAAAATAGAGACGCTTCCACCCTGATAATTTCTTCTCCATCTTCTCCAAAATAGGATTCCAAATAGAAGCTATCTTAAACGAAGTTTCCAACGGCATCTCCAAATATTTCATAGACAAACTGCCCACTCTACGACGAAGAATATTAGCCAAGACATCTAGATTATTCACCTCCCCAACAGGGACAATCTCACTTTTCCCAACATTAACATTCAACCCTGTAAAAGCTTGAAAACAAGATAAAGCCAACCTTATGGAAAGCAGTTGTTCCCTAGAAGCATCACAAAATAAGATAGTGTCATCCGCAAACAACAAATGGGAAATACGTACACCGACAGAATTCACTGCTCTCACATGAAAACTCTGAATAAGATTACTCTACTCTGTCTTCCTCAAAATTCTGCTCAAGATCTCCATTATCAAAAGAAACAAAAGAGGGGATAATGGGTCGCCTTGTCTCAAACCACGAGAGCTTCCAAAAAAACCTTCAAGAGATCCATTAACAGGTCTGAAAAACGGACAGAAGTGACACAAGCCTTAATCCACCCCCTCCATTTCTCCCTAAAACCCATTTGACCCAACAAATGAAAGAAGGCATCCCAGTTCACATGGTCGTATGCTTTTTAATGTCAAGCTTGCAAACCATGCCCAGTAAACGACTCTTCAACCTACTATCTAGGTATTCGTTTGCAATGAGCGCTGAATCCAGAATTTGCCTTCCACCAACAACACTCAAGCATTTGTGAAAAAAAGCCACGGTGAAACCGTCAAGACTAGGGGCTTTATCACCCTCCATCTCCCTTAGGACCTGGATAACTTACTCCTTTGTAAAACCCCCTCTCTAAGGACAACCTCTCACCCTCCTCAATACATGCAAAATCTAACCCATCCATAGTAGGGCGCCCCACCTTAGTTTCCTCATACAACCCCTGATAGAAATGAACTAACTAAGAATGCACATCAGACTCATCCTCGTAAAGAACACCATCCACCTCAATCCTCTTAATTTGATTTGCACTTCTATGAGAGTTTGCTAACCTATGAAAGAAATGAGTATTATTGTCTCCCTCCTTCACATACAAGGCACGAGACTTTTGTCTTCAGAAGATCTCCTTCAGAGAAGCCAAATGTTTTTTTTTTTGATAAGTAGAGAGAAGCCAAATGTTCTATGTCACCTTTGATCTGAATACGATGATTTTGATCGTCATTTGATAGACCCAACAACTCCTCTCTAGCATCTAACCCCATTAATTCAGTCAGCAAATTCTTCTTTCTAAAAGTCAAATCACCAAACTTCTACCTGTTCCACTTTTTAAAATCAGTTTTCAGAACCTTTAATTTTTGTGCAAAAATAAAACTTGGAGAGCCCACAAAACAGTACCCATTTCACCATTGCTGAACTCTATAAATAAAGCCCTCACATATTTTCAAATTTAAAAGCACATCGACCTCGGCGAACACCACCAGCCTCCAACAAAAGCGGACAATGATCTGAAATAACACGAGGAAGCACCTGTTGGGACTTGGGATACATTCCCAAAATGTTCCTCCCAATCTAGAGGTACCAAAACCCTGTCAATTCTTGACATAGAGGATATACCAGAATCTCTAAACCAGGTAAAAGAAGTCCCCTCTAACGGTAAATCAATCAAATAATTGCTCTCTATAAAATCTGAGAATGCAAACATAGCTGGGCTAAAAGACTCACAGCCAAGCCTCTCACTTGGGTATCTGATAATGTTGAAATCACCTATCAAACACCATGCCATGGCCACCTAGCACGCACCCTTGACAACTCCTCCCACAAAGCAGACCTCTTTCCATCATCATTGGGGCCATACACACCTGTACAAGCCCAAGCAAAATCATCCACCACCCCTCTCAATAAGACATTGACAGAAAACTGGCCTTGGTTAATCTTTTGAAGATCCACAGCTGACCCCAACTTTTGGGATTGAGGCTTTTTTCTTATTGTTGTAGATATGGTTTCATTTAAAATATATTTATATGTGAATGCTGTTAGTTTTTTGACCTAGGATGACCGAAGAAGACATTGGAATACCATTTCTATGTCTTAATATTAGATTTTAAGGGTTGGGCAGTTAGTTGAATGTTGATTTTGTGAAATTATGACAAAAAAAATTGTTGCAGATTATTGAGAAATGAGTTTGTAGTGTTTTGAGCCCATAGATGCAAATGAATGTAAGGAGATTTCAGGCTATATTATATTGGAGTTTTTATAATGTTTGTTACTTATTTTATTTTATTTATAATTATAATGTCTGCAGTTGTGAAGTGATCAATGTCCATAGAAATTAGTTATTTGGTTGCCTTAGGACATGCCTGTAGCCTAGATGAGAGCTGTATGAATTTGGCTTTTCAATAGGTCTCTTAAAAGTTTTTGCACCTCACATGGAATTTTGTTGAAATCCTTCCATTCTGTGGCAAGTGTGCTTGTTGAATTATTGCTAATTGCTATCTTTCTACTTTGGACAGGGATGACATCGTATTTAAAGATCCTCTCAATACTTTTAGTGGCATTGAAAACTACAAATCAATCTTCTGGGCACTACGATTCCATGGAAGGATGTTTTTTAAGGCTTTATGGGTTGACATCATTAGTGTGTGGCAGCCTAAGGAGAACATTATGATGGTTCGATGGACTGTCCATGGTATCCCACGAGTCCTGTGGGAGAGTCGTGGTCGATTTGATGCCACCTCAGTATACAAATTTGATAAGAAAGGAAAGATATTCGAGCACCGTGTTGACAACATCGCTTTCAATTCACCTTCAAAGTTTCGTGTGCTGGCTGTGGAGGAATTGATCCAAACTCTTGGTTGTCCCTCAACCCCCAAACCAACTTATTTTGAAATTTCTTTTCCTTCATCCTCAAAGAGAACTTATCATGACTAAACTGCTTTGAAAATTTTGGTTTATGTCAAGGTATGATCAAGTAAATATTGAGCTAGAGCTTCGAAATGTCGTCAATGTATATGTGTAATAACCTGGTTTCCTGGTTTAGTCTGTAAAATGATCTTTAAGTGCTTGGTTGATCGAATTATTAGCACCAGCTAATATGAATTGTATATGCATGTTGTAATTACTCAGACTTGAGGTTTCAGCCTTGGTCAACTATTGTATAACTTTTTTTTTTTTTTTTTTGGTATACTCAGTATAGAATAGGTTAAATGCAAGCTCCTTTATTTTTAAACTAGTAAGTAACTAGTATGTTGTCCGTGTGATGCACGGATAATATTATAATGTTTCATGTGAATTTGTTTTTGGAAAATATTATACATATATTATAGCATATTTATTATAAAACTTTGTTCGTAATGAGTTTATCATAAAAAGTAATAATTATAAATTGTACACATAAAACTATTATAATTATTTTGTTTAAGTAATGAGCAATAATTAAAACAACTTTGGAGTAATATTGAATAATAAAAGTTGATAAAAGCATTTTAATTCATTCTATATTATTGATTTTTATTATGTGATGTAATAAAAAGTTTCATTACGAAATTTTTCTTTTTTTTTTTCCTTCAATACTTTGTTATTGCGGTATGGTGACGCTTGTTATCATCATCAGTTTCTCCATTTTCAACATTTGAAGTTTAGTCCGTCCATATTTGTTCAATTTTTGAGCTTTCACCACTTTTTCCTTTTGTTGCATCATTTGTGTTAATCATTAATGAATTGGCACCAGGAGATTTTTGATTGAATTTTACAAAGTTTGGACTTTGTCGCTAAGATTTTTCATAAGTATTTGCATTTATGTTAAATTTCAATGATGTGACAGTTTTTTATAAATGTTTTTATTTTTTATTTTTGTTAATTTTGGAATAGTGCAGCAAAAAGAATTAATATAGCATATTGGATTATGTATATTTTTTATTTCTTTCATACCTTTTTGTCATTTGAAGGTGCATCAAAAATCTTAGTAACTATGTAATTTTCAAAACCATCCTTCAGATTAAATTCATTCAAATGAAGTAGGAAAATCCTTTTTTTTTTCAAATCAGATGGGATTCCTTTTCCAATATCAATAGTTTTACAATAATTTAAATAAGTTGTATCTCAATTTATTTTTCAGCAAGATATCTTGTAGATTTATTTAGGATTTTCTTTGCATCTCGATCAAATATCACAAAATTTGTTTTGTCAGTTGCATCAAAAACTTCAATTTGAATCTTGTATCTGAAATAGTTTGCAATTGTATATATATAGTAGTTATAGTGAGATAAATATATTATAAATATTTGGAGAGTATGTAGTTAATGTGAGTGTCTCTAATTTTGGGATAGAAAAATTTGTTTTTGTTTCGCATTTTGCACACCAAAATGATCCTGCTTGTGGTTTGACACTCCTTTCACAAAGTACACATAAAATGTAATACTAACCTATTGTTGTATCAATGTTACTTATTGTTGCAATACCCTAGCAGTTCACATCTTGTAATGAACTTTGAAATTAATATGTATTATTTTTCTAATGTAAATAATATCAACATAATTGATGAGTATAATTTGAAATGATTAACAAACTTGTTTCATAGGATCTCATGCAATGCATTTTATCTTTACTATTGTCTTCATATTATTTAAAGATAAATCCTCCTATAAAAATTGTTTTGCATGTATTTTTGATATTTCTTGTATAGGATCATGTTTTTTACCATTCATATCATTGAATTTTTTTTAAAGAAAATATTAAGTTAATAGCATTTAGTGAGATATCATATGCTATTTATTAGACTTTTTGTTATTATAAATTTTAGAAATATGCACTTGTCAATTATTTCAGCAATCTTAGGAATCTCAAGATTTATATATATTTTTGTTTCCACTAGTCGATGATAGAGAATTTGTCTGCATAAATTGCATAGCACATTATTAATAGACAAAAGCATATTGAATTGAAATTGGAGAAAAATGGAGACACGATTTCATGAGAATGAGATTTTCTAAAAATATCATCTATATGTGGGAGAAGAAGAAGAGAGTTTGTAAGAGGGTAAGAGTTTTTGCTTTGATTTACACGTGAGAATGGTCAAACTTGGGTCATAATATGTAAAGTAATAACTGGGCTTGAGTTTTTCATAAGGTTTGGTCTACTTTTAAAAGGTAGTCCAATTTGTAGTGAATAACTTTTGGTCTAATTGTCAAAAACAGCCCATATTTTATATAATAATAAAAAGAAATTATTATGATATATTAGGTAACAGTAAAAAAAACCTTAATAAAAAGGGGTGAAAAATGCTAAATTTATATAATAGTAAAAATAAATTATTATTATCTATTGAGTAACAGTAAAAAAATTTAATTAAAAAAGGTAAAATATGCTAAATGTAACATTAAAGTGCCACGTGGCAGGATTTCGTGCAATCTCATATGAAGTCTCTACTTTTATATATATTAGCTTTTAACCCGCACTATGTGCGAGAACATTTTTATTTACATTTATTAGAAATAATTTTTTGAGTAAACTACGTTTTTGATCCCTATCTTATATACCATATTTCAATTTGATCACTAACCTTTCAATTGTATCAATTTGGTCCCTAATCTTTCAGTATCCTGTTAATTTAATCTCTACCGTTATCTTTTGGATAAAAATTGATATGTCTAATGGCCAAAATAAAAAATTAGCTTCCATTAATGTGACAATAAAGTAAAATTTTATTTTGACCATTTGTCATGTCAGTAATGTTCATTCAAGATATAACGGTAGAGACTAAATTGACACAACACTAAAAGGTTAAGGACCAAATTGACACAATTGAAATGTTAGGGATTAAATTGAAATATAGTATAAAAGATAAGGACCAAATATGTAATTTACCCTAATTTTTTTTAATAATATTTAAATACACTTTTACCACATACTAAACACTCAACGCATATCTTCATTTACAAATATAATTACAAACACCAATAGGCAGATACCAAAAACTAATTTAGCCCAATTATTTAAAATAAAACCAAATCTAATACAAATACCCAATACAAAATTTATTTTAAACCCAATACCATAATTAAAACCAAATCTAACTCAAATATCTAAATCTAAAACAATCCAACCAAGTGCACTTGGAGATGCTGATTCAACCTCAGCTAACTTTTTTTTCTTCTGAATTCCAATGTGTCTCTACATTGTTTTTTGTATAGTTATGTGCTCATTTCATATCTCAGTTGTTCTTTTAAGGTAGATGAATAAATATCTCCCTTTTGAGACAGAGTGAGGGACAAAGAGAAACGAAGAATTTGAATGATGTGAGAATTGTTCCTGCTACCTTCCAATCGGCCAAATTTTTTTTCCCCTTCTTATGTTTTGCCTATCATGTCCCTTCCGTGAGGAATGAATATAGACCTTTGTAGATTTCATTCAACCCCAACATTTATATACTGCACAAAGTAAATGTATCTTAGAAGCTTGATAAGAAACTATAAAAAAAAAAAAATCACAAATGCATATAGACCACAAAGTTTGATAATAAACTATGTTTTGTTTAAGCTAACTTAGAACACAAATTTTCTCAACCTCATTAATTTAAGAGACATATTCTCCATACTCTATCCATTCAATAGATGGTTAATTCAATTTCACAACTCCTACTAAACCATACTAACTTAAAAAAAAAAAAATCCTATTGAAGTCTAAACATATATGCATTTTTTTAACACATAACATACATACTAACCAAAAAACTACACAAAACATATTGTTTATAAACCAAATTATTAGCTGTATGTTAATGGACAAAGAAAATGCTAATTTTGAGATTTTGCTGAGAAATTATATATGAACACTTTTAGTTTCTATTCAAATGCATGTTCAGTTACAAAAACGATGTCTTAATTCTTTACTATAAGTGGCTAAAGTAAGATTCTACCAAAATTAAGCACAGATATTGAAGAAAGAATCTTGTGCTCAATTTGAGCTCCAAATCACATTGGTTCCCCCCTTTAAGCCATAGTGGTTCATACTTCTCTTTACGTAGTTCCCAGAGTTGCTTGCCATGGGAGCAATCAACAACTTCATATGAAGCCCCCTACAAAAGGATATAAAAGAGTCAGACTACAAAAAAATTAATTTATACCAGCATGTGGAGCATTTTCACTTATTTCAGAAAACTCTCTTGGTGGGAAGCAAACAATCTACTTGTGATTATAAATGCTTACTTATGAATGAATGCCCTAAGAGAGGAAAGACCATGGCTCATTAACCTTAGAAGATTTTACAGAAGAAAAAGCTATTAATATTGGATTAGAAATATATATTTTTTGATATGTTTGGCACCAGGCGGAGGGCGAAGGGAAGATTTGAACTAAGGAATGTGGGTTCACTCCTGCTACCCACTAATAATGTATCCCTTAGATTGATCTTACAACTATTGCAAATTTTATTATATAGTCCTTACAAACTGATGTGCCAACTTTTAAACAAACAACTAAGCAATTTAGGAATTTATTATGCTATTGATGTAACCAAACACATTCATTGCCATGTCAGTTGTAAGCTTTTGTGGAAAATTGGTAGTAGCTTTAGCATTTTTCTAACTTTGAATGTCTAAATAACTAATGTAGTGTCACTGAATTGAATGTGCAATTCCCAGAATTTCCTCACACTTTTTTTCCCCAAGAAAGAGACATGAAAATAAATAGAAGAAAAGAAAACTGGAAAATTATTTTATGATCCCTCTAAAGGTCAAAATGGACACATCAATATAAAATCCTCTGAAATAATGGAACCTGGAAAATGTGTTAACCATCCAAACACTAATTTAGAAAATGTGTTAATCATCCCTAAGTTTACTCACTGAGCTGATGAAGGGTGCTACAAACACTAATCTAAATCCTTATCCATCATAATTTATCCTCAAAACTAACCACATACCACCCAAGAAAAATTATGAAAAGACCAGGGTAAAAGTTCTAAAATTTTAAACCTCCCACTCATATCATACTTATAAATAACCTAAAATTTACACATGCAAAAATGTTGCTTTATTATTAGGGGGGAAAAATTAGAGTCAAAGATTATCTGCATAGATCGGACTATGTCTCAAACCCAAAATCAAACTTCCACCTTAATTATTTCAACAGTATACCAAGTATGTTTTAAATGTAAGTTTGCATTTGATAGAATTCAAGTAGCTAAAGACATTCATAAAACTAACATCTTGTTATATTATAAGTGTTTCCAGTCATCTTATAAAAAAAAAGTGTTTCCGGTCACATTTCTTTAATAATATGCAATCATAATTAAGTTTATGACAATTCCATGTTGTGTTTGACTATTAGGTCTAGCAAGATGAGTGGGATTTTTTGGTCTAACAATTCATTATGAGACAAACTCTGTAGAACTGAAGCCAAAATTTGCGTAAATAAAGTCATCCCAATTTCACATAAACCTAAAGTAGAGGAAATGGATTTGAAATTCATATATTGTTCTATTTGTAGAATCTACTTTAATGGTAATATGAAACTCTCAAATTTTTCCCTAACTGCAAGCATAAAATCATACCTAGATATGCAAAATTTTTCCATCTCGATCAATGGATCTTTTTTTTTTTTTTGAGAAGATGCAGTGGATCATTTAAAACTTGATAGGCTTCACCTAATACTGCAAACATAAAAAATAATGAATAAAGTTGCATAGATATAAAGAATAAAATGAATGGTTTATCATTGTCAACCAAGTTCTAAGAGAAAAAGTATTGAGAAGGGGGCAAAAAAAGATTTTTTTTTTTAATTCATTTAAAATGAGGAATGTGCGTAGGAAAATCAAGAAAGAGAGATTATCTTTTGCTCACTATAATAATTTCACACAGCAATAGATGACAGATGGCAAAGTAAAACACCTTGCATCAAAAACTGAACTTGTAATTCTACTTTAAATGTTGTCTAAATTTTAAAGCAAATTTAGTATAATTTACGTCAAGGGCCATTCATCTCTCAAAGAATCACAAAATTAAAACCCATAAGAAGAATATAAATATACGAAACTTTATATCCAACTAAACTGAAAATCCTCAAAGAATACAAAATTAAAACCCATAAAAAAAATATCAAAATTCTAGGGAATACCTCCATAGATTTTTCTTTGCCTTTTGGTTTCTTAAACTGCTTCAACATTAATGTTGGCAATGGAAAAGAATACTGAATACACCAAATTATGCAATTCCACAAAAACCAATTCTAAACAGCATAGAAGAAGAAGATTAAGAGAGAAAATCTCAAGCACATTGGTAAAGAGAAACTGCCTAAAACTTTTATAAAAATATATATATATATATATATATATATAGTTAGGGAATTGTTAGTCTTTTACCATAGAAGCTGTTAACATCTGTTAGTTGCTGTCACTGTCAGTTAGTTAGTTAGTTAGAAAGGTTGTTAGAATGCAACATATATGGCTTTACTTGGAATAGCTTTGAATACTCAATAAAACTGGATATAAGTGGTTTGCTAGAGTGGGGATTGTAAGGACCATTGAATAAAATAACCAACAGTTTCTTATCAAAATACCTTATACTTTGACCATGTTGTGTTTGAAGTTAATGGAATTCTTAAAATAATCAGATATGAATTACATATTATGTTAAAGCTCTAAGCATAAAAGTTTGTGGAAAGTAAAAGAGACAATAATAATGAATTGTTATAAAGTTAGTCCAAATGGTTTGGCAATGTGTAGTAGCTCATATTTGTTTGCACATAGGCTATTAGATTTTCTATCAGACATTTCAACATACATTTGGCATTCAAATATGCTTCAAAACACAGTTCTTATACATGGATAGGAGATGTTAGTTAAGAACTCAAACATGGATACCTTTATTTTATTTTTTGTGAACACGTGGAAGAACAATTGAATGTATGAGGAGAGGACACTATTTTCTGTGATACTGATTTACAATAATGCTTTATGCTCACTGTGAAGCAGGTTACTCGGTACATATCTGATGAGCAAGGAGAGAGGTACCAATCTCCAAAGTTGTGAGAATGTCCCTGCAATATCAAACCAAAGTATTTTAAAGATGTTAACAGTACTATAGAATGTGAAATAGATTATAACATAAAAAAGTGATTATTGCAAAAAATCACAAATTTTTCAATTCCAAAGTCTAAAGGCAACCAAAGGGAAAAACACCCACAAATACAAACTCACCTCAATTTAGGCACTTAAAAGCATATAGAGTAGAAAGCCGCAACGTAAATGATTAAAAAAGAAAGTAAAATAAATAAAATTACAATCAAAGCAATGGTCGTGGAGGAGGACATAACGTGTGGGGACTGAAGTGCATATAATCAATTATTGGGCAGAGGGAAAGAAAAAAGGGTTTGAAGGAGGGGTAGAGGGAGGCCAAGAGATTCAAATATAAGAAAATAGAATTAAAAAAAAAAAAAAAAGGAACAGGGTTGTAAATAAAAAAAAGGAAAGAACCCAAATTGATTGAAACAAAACAACCTAGGTGCGGCATTTGTGTCATGTGCTGCTGAAGAAAACCCACCCTTTCACCAGTTCAGTCTAGCCTCCATGCCCTCATCTGCGGTATGTATCTCTCTGACTCTATTTCTCTTTCTTTGTGACTGTGTGTACCTTCCGAATACACCGTTGAAGAGAAGTTATGAAGGCAAACAACGAACAGAGCAGAGAAACATAACCCTAAACCAAAATCACCGTTGAGGCTGTGATTGAATGGAGCCGGAGATGGGTGGTGCTGGACCAAAAACGTAACCCTAAACCAAAATCAAGTCTTCCAAAACCCTAAATCATATTTAAAATTGAAAAAAAAAAAAAAAAAACATTTTGATAGAGAATCCAAAAACCCAAAACAAAAACGAATCAAATCTAAACCTATCCAACAAAAAAACTCAATCAAAAGTAACATTTCATACCCAAATCTAAAAAATAGGAAAAAAACAATTTACCGGTTCCGGTACTTCCGGCGGTCTAAGTCTGGCGAGGGACCCAAACTGCAGTAAACATAAATCATAATTATCACAAGATTTTGGTTTTCCTTTTAAAAATCAAAAATCAAAAATCAAAGAAAGCAAAAAAAGAGAACTCACCCTGTAACAGAGTACCGCCGGTTGAGGGAAGCAAGATTTTTGGTGGTCAGAGTCCGACGGTGGTGCTGGCCTGAGATGTCTCTCTATCTTGCTAAACTCTGCCTCTTTCTCTATTCTCAATTTCATCTCTGTGACCCAGGCCGCATCGCCTCTTTCTCTGTTTCTCTCCGTGTCCCAGGCAGGGCTTCTTTGTATTTATTTATTTATTTATTTTTACCGTGAGGCCATCAAACCGTGTGTTAAGACCGTAAAACAATATAATTTATCGCTTTTTAACTTAAACCTGTCTGAATTTTAGATAACCACTTTTCTTATATGGCAACATCTCCTTAATTGTAGGAATCAACTTTCTCTCAGCTTGATTAAGAGATAACATATCCATAAAAAATTTGGTAACAAACTAGGTTATAGAAACTATGTAGAATTGTCGATTTTGAGTATGGTTGGAGCTATTCTCCTCAATCAACTTCATATTATTCTTACCAAACTAGTTAAGCTGTAGATAATGGAGGAATTGTTCCTCCTTGTCTCTCTGTTGTTAAGCAAAGGGGGATTTTCCTCCTTGTCTTCAGCAGTAGAATTTGTCTGTCCCTTCTACACGAAGGAGTGTTTTGTTTTGGGATTGTTCTTTTGTCTCTCTAGGGATATCAAGAATATCCGTGGAGCTTGTGGGGTTTTTTTGTTGTGGGGTTGGGGAAACACTTTTCTTTTTGTGACGAGTCTACTACTCATTCTACGTCGACAAATATGGAGGAAATCACTGATACTTGGCGAAAAGTGTCAGAGCAACAATTTGGACCTACTCTCAGCCGGGAAAGGTGAAATGTATGTGCCTGGGCATTATGAGCAAAATTAGTCTTGCCCAACAGGGAGGAGTACGGCAGAGACTGGGAAAAGAGGGAGGAACGCAACAAGCTCGGTGGAGGAGGGCAGTGCTGACGTGGTGCACAGGAAAGTTTCTTCAGTTACAACTCATGAAGTAACGTCCTCTTTACTGCTGTCCATAGCCATGCAGTTGGTTACGGTTTCAACGCCTGCAATTATTAAGGTATTAGTGCTGCATAAGTCCACGTTTGTGGCAGAAATAAATAATAATGATGAGTTATTATTGGCTCGGACTATTGTACCTGATATGAAGTCTAACAACCAGCTAGCACAGAATCTGAAGTGTAATGCATCAATAGTCCAGCTAAGGTAAAGATTTTTTTGCCACCTAATCCATGCAATCCGGAGCCAATTAATGCAGCAATTGATGACACAATTATGCTCGAGAATCCTGGAGCTTGCTGTGTTTTTCCTTCAACGGATACAGGCGAGTTGATTCCAATTAATGCCTCGGATCAGTCAGTAAGGTCCAATTAATTCCTAGCAGCGGCTACACTGAAACCTATCCAATGGGTTCTACAAGATGCTCAGTCTGCACAATCATCTTATGTACGTTCAATTCCTCCAAAACCTCCAGACCGTGGCAACCTTGCTCATCAACACACGGGGTGGACTCCTCCAATCAATCACATGTTCAAGGTAAACTTCGACAGAGCTATTTTTAGAGAGGAGCAGAAGGCAGGTGTTGGGGTAATTATAAGGGATGAGCATGGCAGGGTTATTGCATCCATGGCAGATAGTATTTCTCTGCCCTTTTCTATTGATGCAGTGGAGGCTTTTGCAGCCAAGGAAGCACTTAAGTTCGCTCAAGAGCGTGGTCTATCAGCCATTGTTCTCGAAGGTGACTCAAAGCGCACTATTGATTCTCTGTTATGTAAGGACGTATCCCTAGCAGACATTGGACACCTCATAGATGAAGCAAAGATGTCCGGTATTGGAGTGGGAATACGGGAGAGTAATGGAGCTATTTTGGCTTCTTTCTCACAAAAAATCCCTCCAGGGTACAAGGCTGAAGAGATTGAGGCGCTGGCAGCCCTCAATGCATTGTCATTTGCGTTTGAGTTGGGATTTCGTAATACTATCCTTAAAGGTGATTCTCTTGGACTGACTCAAGCTTTGAAGTCAGAAGAGCGTAGCTTATCACCAACGGGTTTGCTGACTGAAGATGAGAAAATGTTTGCTAATAGTTTTGTAAGATTGTTGTATTCTCACATTAAGAGAAACGACAATGGGGTTGCTCATAGTCTGGCTAAAAATGCGTTATGCATACCAGATTTTCAAGTATGGATGGAAGATGTCCCATCACATATTGTTTCGATTTTACAATTGGATGTAGTTGAATTTCATTAATAAAATCCATCAGTTCTTTCTCAAAAAAAAAAAAAAAAAAAAAAAAAAAACTTTCTCTCAACTTTTGCTATAGTATATAATATATGATATATGATATGATCCTAGTCGGAAACCTGTGCGATGCACGGGAAAACTTTGCCTACAAGTATGTTGGTCTCAAGCTTTGCATAAAAAGTATAATTAAATTATATTGGTCTCAAACTGAAACAATAAATACTACAAGAAGACTTTAAATATATATACCAAAATTATTTTTTCATCATAGATTTTATGCCAAATATTTGTGGTTAGAATCTTATAAATTGTTTAGATTTTCAGAAATGACAAATGCTATTAGAATCCACTAAAGGAACAAATGCTATTAGAATCTATTACCGTAGTATCTCAATTATTTGTCAATATTTGAACTTATGATGGATCTACCACTTTCGATTGTAGGATCATATCAAAAGTCGTTAACAAATTGGTTTTCATACCTAGTACCATAGCATCACAGGCGACTCAAATTTTAATATGAATATAGTTAAATGCAATTTGACTATTGGTGATTATGCCATATCACATAGCATTTGACTTTTTCTTTAACACAGAAAATTCTTAGGTACTCTCAAAGTATAGTAAAATGGTGCTCCCTCCTCTCACATTCATGATGGACCCTAACATGAATTTAATGAGTAGACCCTACCATAAATGTGAGATAAGGAAACACTATTCACCGTGCTCCGGGAGTATCTAAGAATTACTCCTGTAACACAGTAAGAGAAGTACTCATTATCTTAGTAGACAATCCTTCCAATGTGTAGCCCATTAGTAAGATTGAATATTATCTTCAATTTGGGGAATCCTAATATAGCACTCAAAATGAGAGAGAGAGAGAGAGAGAGAGAGAGAGAGAGAGAGGGAGGGAGAAGTTTTGGAAGAGGAAGAGAAAATAGAGTGGTGGGATTGTTGAGGTTAGATTGTACATTTCCTTTTTCTTTTTATTTTTTAGAGTGATTGTACATCTTCCTTGACAATACATCTCCATTTGTTTACATAGAAGGGTTGAATTAAGACTTGAAAAATGAGTAGGAATGTTGGTTTGGTTAGATAGGATCAGTGAATCCGAACTACAAACCGTTTTGTAAAGAAGTTGCAGAGTGGGTGTAGTCTGAAAGGAAGCTTGTACGGAGGAAGAGAGCTTCTAAGTGAGTCAGGGTCTTGGCTTTCAAGTTTCATCTACGCATAGGGGAGGAGAAAGAGAGTTTGTAAGTGGGTTAGGGTCTATGCTTTCATCTACACATGGGAAATGATTATGCTTAGGTCATAATATGTAAAGGAATAAATGGGCCTAGACTCTTCATAAGGTTTGGTTTAATTTTCAACAACAGTCCATCTTTTAGATAATAGTAAAAAGAAGTTAACGTGACTTTTTGGGTAATAGTAAACAACTTAATGAAAAGATGTTAAAAAGGCTAAATAAAATATTAGAGCGCCATCGCCGCTACATAGCAAGAGCTCATGCACTCTTGCATGAGGTCTCTTCTTATATATATATATATTGATTGGTCAAGTGTATAACATGATCTATGAGACTATATTTTTGTATATTTTTTTACAGACAGGGATTGAAGTTGTGATCCAATTTCACCCCACGTTTGGACTTAGAAAAGAATTGCCATTTAATCTTATTCTAAGCTTTAATGTTTAGGTACATTATATTTTGGTCTTATTCTAAGCTTGGGATGGATATCAATTTAGTCCCTAGAGTTTAATCTTTTCAAAGGGGTTGTTGACATTGATTACATTTTTAGCTCACATGTAACATTTAATGAAGTAAATTAAGGATGGCAATTTTGGCCTAGCATGGGGACATCTGTTCCATTTTGTCCTGTTAAATGTTAGAGGGTGGGTTTTCATCCCTCTCTCTGTCCTGCTGACCAAGAAAAAGAGGATGAAAGCTAAGAGGAGGACCATAAGGTGAGTCTGTATAAGAAGTGGAACTAGAGGTGGTGAATGTACGGTGAGGTTTAGTCCAGTTTGAACTTTCTGGGGTGGAGGGAATGTTGTCAAGGTGGGATATTGTGGTCTTGACCTGTGACATTGGGGGGGGGGGGGGAGGGGAGGGTGGGGAATGGGAGCTTTATCAATGATGGGAGTGTTTTGTTTGAGAGAAAGTCTTAAGGGGTTGGGATTGGTGTAGTGATTTTGTCGATGGAAGTGTTCTTGATTATGTTTTGGGTTTTTCTTACAAGGATAGGTGCTTGGAAAGAAAGAATGGTGAAGGTTACTAAATTAGGGGGAAAATTATCATATAGATGATGGAAAAAAAGGGATGTACGAGTAATTATTTCATATTTCGAAAGTACTCCTCCTCACGTGATAGTCAGTTTTTATTATTACTAGTCGCTAACACGTGCGATGCACGGGAAAATTACTGAAAATGAAATCTAATGAATACTAAGCAATTATGGAAAATACCATTTAAATTAAAAGACAAATATTAGTGAATGTCGTTATTCTTAGTTGTTTGTGTTACATCTAGAGTTTCATATCTAACTAACTACAATACTACTTGTAGCAACTGAAGCTCATAATATAAGTATATTATATGAGGCCAAAACTTATATTATCTTCGAGCTCCCCTTAGCCTTACAGAGTCCCTAACAAAATTTCTTTTGTATTGAATTTGATTTCGGAGGACTTATTCAAATTTTTTTGAAAATCCTCACAAATTAGAAAGAAAAAATAAATAACATTACAACATTGTAACTGATTAATATACAAATAAACTACCAATTTAACATGATAAATCACTATTAGTAATTTAGAAAGCAAAAATTAACAAAATTAAAGTTGTTACCCATTTAACCTAAAACTTTTCATATTCTAAAGTTGTCAAACACCTATTAACAAATAATTATTGATATAAAATATTCAGTAATTCCTTCAATACCGCAAGTTGTTCATGCTGTAAAAAATTTGAGAGAATAACACATCAAGCATCTTATTCTCTTTCTTGCTTGGATCCTACGAAACTATATATATATATATATAGCAATGGAGACAGGACATGCCATTAAAGAGACAACCAATTACGATAGTGTTGGAGGCAAAGTAAAAAATTAAAAAAAAACTGATGAAGCAAGCGGTTTGGCTAGCATACCAGCTAGTTAATTTATATTAAAAGACATAAAAGTCTTACAATTAAATAGAATCCATCTTAAAAGTAAATAAATACATGTGGTACAATCAAATAAATAAAAGGTTTGTCAAGATGATCAGGTTTGGCAATGAAGAAGATGCAGTAGCTATTGATGAGAGTAATCTCTATCTTAAACTTGTGATGATGATGAAGATGCAACAACTACTAATTATGCAGATCTAGCATAATTTTATTTTGATTCAACAACAACAAAAATGATGATAATTACCATAAAAAAATTATATAAAAAAACAGTCTTTTATGATATAGCCAAGAGTACAATCAAATACAATCAAAGCTAATATAAGGAATTTTAAATTGATTCCAATGATGAAGGAGGGATTCACTTAAATGAGGAGACCAAGAAAAAAGAAGTATATGTTCTGAGTATAGTTTAAACTCTATAATTCAATTTGCTAACTACTAAAATACCTTAGCAAATTGAATTTCTAGAGGCACGGATTACACCATTTAATTGAATTTCTACAGGCACGGATACTACTAAAACTCTATCATTCAATTTTCCAACTACTAAAACCCTATCACACGGATACTACTAAAACTCTATCACACGAATAACACAATATAAACCAATAATGTTACCGCCGTCTCAAACATAAAAAATAAATAAAATAAATATAAAAAACCAAATCAATTTTAAACTTAGAAACAAACAATCATATATCAATTTTCAGTATTAATATAGTGTGAGGAGAGGAAGTGATGAAGGAGTTAGAAAGCCAAAGTCTGGCATTAGGAAGCTGAAGGGTTGCCATTTGAGATTGTAACCGTGGAACACAAAGGGTTGCTGTTTGAAATTGTAATTGTGGAACACAAAGGGTTGCCGTCTAAAATTGTAACCATGGAACATAAAGAGTTGGGAATTATTTTCTTTTTATTAGTATTTTTAAATTTAGGAAAACTAATTTTAAATTGTAGGACAAATTCAGGAAAAAAAAATGGTAATGACATGACAGCTGATGTGGCTCAACCTGAGCGTAACAACATTAAATGCTACGCTTTATCTTTTAGTAATAATAAATATAGATATAGATTATTATTATTATATGCAATATTGAGTTTTCATAATTTAAATTCATGGTGAGACTTGCCATTGTGAGAAGAGGTAATTGCTCTCAAAAGTATTAAATATTTCTTCAAGATGTGAAGAGCATTTTATTAATTAGGTTTACTTAATAAAAAAAAAAGAAGAGGTTTTGTTTGGCTCCTAAGAAATAAGGGAAAGTTTGGGGAAGATATTTGGGTGAGTCGTAGAGCAAGTACCCGTAGGATGGGGGAGAAAACTGTTGTGGTGGTCCGGGTGGGAAATCATATATTCTCACAAGAAAGCTATTGTGTTGTCATCTTTTATGGCCTATTTGGATTGAAGGAGAGGGAAGGGGGAGTAGAGGGGAATAGAGTAGAGTTGGCCCAAAATTAACTTATTTTTAGCCAATTCTACTCTACTCCCCTCTACTCCCCATCCCTCACCGCTCAATCCAAATAGGCTAATATTGGACTTGGATAGAAGGATTGCATTGACAGCAAATAGATACTTCGAAGACTAAAAATAAAATAAAAATATTGAAATTTTAAGGACCAAATTGACCAACTCAAACTTTGATTAGGCTATATATCATAGAATCTTATTTAGGCCCAAAACCGGGTAATGCATGAGCCTCTTCAATTAGTGATATTGAAACGATGACTTTTATTTTTGGAACGTGCTTCAATTGATGACCTTTTTTTCTTCCCCGTTTTTCTTTTTTGTGCTGAATTTTTCAGCCATAGTTCTTATTTGTATGAAGAATTAGTTTAAGAAGTTGGGAAAAATGCCAAGAGACCCTTGAACTTTGAAGTAGTGGCCATTGTACCTCCTTAACTTTTAATTTAGCCAAATTTTTTTTTTTGGTAAATTGGAAATTGCATTAAAAACTAACAAGGATTACAAAGGTGGGGGTAAACAATACCCTAAGAGTCTACCATAAGTTGGTACATAATACATGCCGGGGGATGGGGGTGAATAACAAAATCAAAATGGGAATGGTGTCCTTCTTTCGCCAAAAGGTCCGCGCAATAGTTTCCCTCGTGGTGGATGTGCGTGATGTGAACTTCCTCAAAAAGTAGGAGGAGGTACCTGCAATCAATGATGATGGCACTAAAGGGGTGAGTGGTGTCATGCACAGAATTTTCAGTGGAAAAAAAATTTTCCACAACACTAGCATCAACTTCAACTAAAAGTTTACGGATATTAATATTTCTAGCAAGAGTAAGCCCATCACAAAGGCCCCATAGTTTTGCTGCCATGGAGTGGGTGCGGCCAATCTTCCTGGTGCAACTACTGATCCAGCGTTTATGGGGGTCTCGAATGATTCCGCTCGAGCAAGCATCACCAAGATTGTTTCGGACCGAGCCATCGGTATTAAGCTTGAAGAAGCCATAAGGTGGTGGGGTCCAGGCAATGTGCATGGTGGTTTTTATGATGATGTCATGCTTAGCAAGGAGGACAAATTGGAGGTCGGGGGAAATGGCATTGGTTTTTTTGAGGATGGTGCGACTGTTGAACTGGGAGCCTCCATGACAGACTTGTTTCTTGCGGACCAGATGGACCAAGCAGCTACGGGGAAAAGGATGGGCCAGGGGATGCTACCTGGGGCTGTAAGTTGTTGATGGGGTGCGGTCATGCTTCGTACCCAGTCCAAGGTGGAGCTATATTGGAAGCAAGAGGGGATAGGATTGGCGCCAAAAAGAGTAGTCCATAAGGGGGTAACTCAGGGGCAATCTCTGAGAATATGGAGCGTGGTTTCTGGGCTCGTGAGGCAAAGGGGGCAATAATCATTATGAAGAATGTGCCTAGAGTGGAGATGAAATTTGGTAGGGAGTCTATCATGGCAAGCCAGCCAAAGGAAGGTAATGATCCTTGGTAGCGTGGGGATTTTCCAAAGCCATTTCCACGGACGAGTTGCATGAGTGACAGCAGAGTTAAGGGAAATGGTGTACGCTGAGTTGGAGCTGAACATGCCATTTGCAGAGAAGTTCCATGCTAGAAGTGTTAGGATTAGTGCTCTTAAATTCTATTGTATGATGCTATGTATGATATTAAGTATGATATTATGTATTTTATTATGTATGACTTAATATTGTGATTGATAAAGTTGTTTTATTATTATCTAAAATAATGGTAACATGAATATTTAGACATTATCATATAGTCCATGAGATGCATAGTATGTGATTTATGTGAAAAGTCACAGAAGATATAAATCACAAGTTCTTTGTAAACTCAGAATTTTAGTTCGTAGTCGGTGATAAAATTGGGCATTTCATCTGTGAAGACTATAATATATTAACTAAGATGATTTGTCTTGATCATGGAAGTGAAGACTTCTAGTTGATGTGTTAATATGTTTTAAGAGTTAAGACATATTGAACTAGACCGTTGTGAGATTTATTATTCTCCTAACGACTGTCAAATGAATAATAAATCTCACGACTTATATTTACATGAACTCTTAATCCTGAGAGAATAATGGACTTGATCATAGAGTGTAGCTTGATTTGATATATCAAGAGTGAGATCTAAAGTAACGGTCAAAATCTCAGTATGTTGGGCAGCCATATTTAGTGTTGATGGAACATATATTCTCAAGATGGAATTCACAATCTTTTAACGGAAATATAAAATATTCTCTTGAGATAAGTTTAATGGGTTCGGTTATTCTGAGAGTTAGGCCTAACCACTTTAGTAAGGAATTACTAAAGTATATATTTATGAAATTGGATTTCATAAATATATGATGAATAACTTAAAGGGTTAAACCGGGTACTCAAGGATTAAGACGTAGTAATCTATAAAGTGGCAGTCTTCATTTATGACTTTGTATTACTACGAATATTTTATGAAGGGGTTGCATGTATAATAAAGTCTTGGGATATAATTTATTAATAAAGCCTAGAGTGCAATTATATTTATATAGTGGTATTAAATATAATTAATGGTAACTTTGGACTTGTCAAGAGTTGACAGAAAAGCCTAAGGTCCATTGGAGCTAGTGTCTTATTTGTTCCGTTTTGGTCCCACTCCAAGTCACATACTAAAGCCTAATTGGAAATGCTCAAAAGACTAACCCAATTAGATAATCAGTTATATGGAGAGAAACATACAAAAAATTTTGGAAAGAGAACTTGAAATGGTTTGTATGTGGTTGTTGGACACTTTCTAATTCTCTCTTGAACAAATTCATATAACTGATTGAGAGACCACACTTTTTGGGCATTTGTGGAATTAGAGTGAAGATTAAAAGTGTTCTAAAAAACTTCTGATCTTTGTTTTTGAAATTCACCACACCAAGGTACACTCTCTTTTTCTTGAATTCTGAAATTTACATTGTACATGTTATCAATTGCGAATAAAGTAGATCCGTTAATTTTTCGCTGCATATGTTTTGTATGCGATACAAACATGTATTTTTTCTTTCAAGAAGGTCGTCTTGATTCGTTGAGAGGGGCTTGGGAGTGGCATGGATGGTGTCCACAACGTGTTGGGGTAAAACGAAAGGAAGGGTGTGGAGGGACCACTTCCCCAGGTGGTCCCATACCTCACTAACCCTTAAGGTGTCACCGTCCTTGTTTATAGGTCCATGAATGAAACCTCTAAGAGGTTCGTAGCCCATCCAGTTGTCATGCCAGAAGCTAATGGAATTACCGTTACGGATCAGCCATCTTGTTCCTTTATCACAAATGGCTTTGGCTTGGCAGAGACTAGCCTAAGTAGGGGAAGCTTGTTTGAGGGGAGTCGTGTAAGAATATTTTTTCCTGAACATTAAAGCATGCAAGCTTTCCGGATAAGTCTGAATATCCCAAAGACGTTTGGCAAGAAGGGCTTTGTTCCTGTGGATGCTTGTTTTGATGCCTAGACCACCCACGGCTTTGGGAAGGGTAATAGAATTCCAACTTATGAGGTGGATCCTTCTCTTAGTCGTGGAGTCTCCCCATAAGAAATTTTTGTTTATTTTGTCGATCTCTTTGCAAACTTTGGAGGAGAGCATGGTGTTGTGCATGATATGCGTGGGAATGGCAGTGGTGATAGCTATGATAAGGGTAAGGCGACCAGCAAGGATTAGGGCCGAAGCTTTCCAATTGGCTAGTCTCGAGCGGAGCTTATATAAGGAAAATAAAGGCCCTGGTGTTTCTCTTACTTGTGAGGATGGGAATGCCAAGATATTTCCCAAAGTCGCTGCATGCTCTAATATCGAGCTCTCTTTCGACAGCACTAATATTATTCGGCGAGATATGAGGAGAGAAGTAAATCCTAGATTTTGAGAAATTGATTTTCTGCCCGGAAAGAGAGCAAAAGTTATTAAGAGTGCTTTTAATGGTCTGGCAGTTCCGTTTGGTGGCCTTGGCAAAAAGAATGAGGTCGTCTGCGAAAAAGAGATGTGAGAAGGTTAGGCCGTCTCTCGAAGTTCTAATCCCCGACCATGAGCGCGTGTCAAATTCATTAAGGATGAGACGGGCAAGATATTCCATACAAAGGATGAAGATGTAAGGGGAGAGGGGGTTTCCTTGTCTAATGCCTCTAGAAGGAAGGAAGTAGTTTAGTCTTTCCCCGTTTACTAGGACCGAAAGGCTAGAGGTGGAAATGCAGGACATAATAAGCTCGACCCAGTCTGCAGGGAAGTTGAAGAAGCTTAGGATATGCTTTATGAAACCCCATTCAAGTTTGTCAAAGGCTTTTTCAAGGTCAATTTTGAGCGCTATGAGGCCTTGCTTACTCTTTGAAATGGACATGGTGTGTATGAGCTCTTGAGTGATAATAATGTTGTCGTTGGCCTTTTGGCCAGGGATGAAGCTGGATTGGAAGGGGTGGATGAGGTTGTCTAGGTGAGGTTTTAATCTCTGAAAAAGGACTTTAGTGATCGTCTTGTAGATGGTGTTGCAAAGATCAATGGGGCGATATTGGTGAATGGTTTCAGGTTTGCCAACTTTCGGAATAAGGCAGATGAGGGTGGTGTTCAGGTCGGGTAGGATTTTTCTAGCCAAGAAAATGTCTTTTATGCGAGAAGTGATGGAATGACCAACAATGTTCCAAAACCTTTGGAAAAAGTTGGGGTGGAAGCCATCCAGGCCGGGGACTTTCCGCGGTTGAAAAGAAAAAATAGCCCTCTTAATTTCACAGCCAGTGACCTCTCTTGAGATGGCTTGGAGGATATGTGGAGGAATGGGTTGGAAGTTAGGAGGGGTGACGACGGCGATGGGGACCGAGATAGCTTCCGAGGTGTAGAGCTTAGAGAAGTGGGCACGGATAGAGGATTTAATCTCTGCCGGATTATAGGACCAATTGCCCACTGTATCTTTTAAACACCAGATTTTTTTGCGGTGTTTGCGACAGATAGTAGAAAGATGGAAGTAGTTCGTATTTCAACCGCCTTGCAAAGTCCTGTCGATTCTAGACTTAAGGGCCCAAAATTCTTCTTCAAGGCAAAGGACTTACTGGTATTCACCCGAAAGTTTCTTTCTGGACTAAGTAGGGAGTCACTGTGGTTGGAGCAAAGAACTTTTTGGATGCCGCCTAGCCGAGCAAGGAGTCTTTTCTTTTTATGAAAGATGTTGCCAAACGAGGTTCAGTTCCAAGACTTGACCCGCTGAGTGAAATCCGTAAGGGCAAGAAAAATATCTTTAGGGTGTGCATTCCATGATTCTCTAACGAGGTTTGGGAAAGAAGGATCGTTAAACCACATCATTTCAAGACGGTAGGGGTGAGGGCCAAAGTTGAAAGCAGTAGGGTGAGTGTCAATGAGGATAGGGTGATGGTCGGAGGAAGTCCGGTGAAGATGAAGAATGGTGGTTTCATCGTAGAGCAGCTTCCATTGGGGGTTGGATAAAATGTGGTTGAGGCGTTTCATGACAAGACCAGAATTTCTTTTGTTTGTCCAAGTAAAACAAGGACCATTGTATCCGAGATCGAGGAGGTTGCAAGAATTGACAAAATCATTAAAAATGGATAAACGTCTGCAGTTGGGAGGGGAATAGCTAAGGCTTTCATGCTGGGCAAGGATCTCATTGAAGTCCCCGACGAGAAGCCACGGCGATGGGGGGTTGGGGGTGATGGAAGAGAGGTCATTCTAAAGAATAAGATGCTTATCTAAATCCAGGCTAGCGTAAATGGTAGAAAAAAACCAAGAAGATAAGGGGTTAGCAGGACAAACCTGGACGAACACGTTGATGGCTTGCTCAATCATCGAGAGGATATCGAGCGTGACGTTATCCTCATTCCAGAGCACCCAGATGCCACCACAGAAACCTGAAGTGTCAGAGCAGCACACATTATCAAAACCAAGTGAGGAGCTGACTTATTCTACACGGTGTCCAGAAATACGAGTCTCCATGACAACTGCTATGTCTGGTCTATGAGTACGACAAAGGTCGGTGAAGTTCCTTCGGAAGTTTTGGTTGCTCGTTCCTCTACAGTTCCAAACGAAGATCTTCATTGGAAGGTTGCTAAAGGGGTTGGTCATGTGGACATGACCGGATCTCCATTCCAGCGGCGCTGGCGATAGAAAGCTTTGCAATTGCGGGTTAAGAAATAGGCGATGAGTTATATCGCGTTGAGGGATGTTTATGTGGGTGTTGATTGAAAGCCTGAAGCACAAGACTTGGTGGCTGATGGTTATCACTGCAGCTGCCTCTTGTCTCTCTATGAAGGGGAGGAGAATGGGCGTGCTCTCTAGGGATAGTATGGTAGTCGAAACTTCTAGGGCTACGACATCGTTCCTTGCAGAAGTTTAGTTCAGGCGGGTTAGAGAAGGGTGGGGAAAGAGGTGGGGTGATAGCTCGTGGGCTGGGGTTGGGGGTGGAGAGATATTGTTGGAGAAACTAGGGCCAAGTCTTGGGAGAGTGGAATTATCACCCTGCCAACTGGGGTGTTTGGAGGTAGCGATGATATTTGAGTTCTTAAGGTTCGCTCTAGTTCCTCTTTGATGTGAGTCTAGAACTGATTCGGACATGTTTGGATCCATCTTAAGAGATGGTTCCCTATCGGTCTCAAGCGACCGTGGGAAAGGAGTGCCCAGTAGTTTTGGGTGCTTGTGTTGAAGAGGTTCAGAGGTTAAGGAGGAGACAAGTTTATCAGGAAAGGCATCAGGAGCAAGAGATGCAGGAATAGGTTTGGGGGGGGGGGGAGGGAAGGGTGTTTGTTGAGGTTAACAGGAAGTGGGGGGTGGGAGATTAGCGTACTTTCCCTCAAGAAAGGAGAGCTTTCCATATCTGTGAAAGAATGGGACTCAGTATTGACCGAGGAGCTGACAGAAGCGTTCTTGGAGGAACCGTTAGTGCTTGATGCTGCAGAGCGTGGACCGTTGGGAGGGAAAGGAGCGGGATCCTTGGAGAAGGATGAGGCTGGGTCGGGGTGAGGTTGGAGGTGATTATGGAAAGATTTTTCAAAATTTGAAATAATGGGGATGACAGACATAGGTTATGTTGTCTTTTCAATTTGGACAATGTGGGCTACAGCAGGTGCTGGTTAGGACTTTTGATGGGGGTTTCAGTATTGTCACTATCCGCATGGGCGTGAAGATCAAGCTTGAGGGACGTGTCTGCATGGTTTCTTGGTTCCCGTTCACGTACAGCAGGCATGTTGTGCGTGTTGAGACTCGCGGGGGGTGCATGTGGGGCCCGAGAGGTAGTTTGGGATTGGAGGGTTTTGGGCGGCTGTTGATTGAAGTGTGATGGTGTCCTCTGTTTGCGAGACTTACAGTTTCTGACAATCATCCATTCCCCGAAGGGATTGGTCGTGGGTGGGGTCAGGGGCAGGAAAGGGATGAGGGTTGAGGATTTTGAGGGGGAGGAGGTTGAATGACCGATGGACAGCTGGAGACCCTGTGTCCCACGCATCCACATTAGAAATAGATGGCCGAGACGCCTTCGTATTGAACCGGTTGGAGCAAGGAGCCAATACAAACCTTAGAAGTGAGTGGGGAGTCCAAGTCTATCTGGATACATAAACGAGTGTATCTACCTCTGACGTTATCGATGGTACGAGAATCGATCTTCAATAGGGTACCCAGCTAGTTTCCTATCCTATGGAGGATAGCGGTGTCGTAAAGCTCGATGGGAAGTTTGGGCAACCTGGCCTAGACAGCGGTGGTTGTGAATCAAGCTTCCGAAGGCCGAAAACTTGGAGTCCATTGTCGAACAGAAAGAAACTGTTGGCCAATGAACCAAGGGCCTTCATTAATGACCTTCCAATAATCCTCCTAGAGCTTAAATCTGATGAGGAAATAATCCAGGCCAAGATCAATACACTAGAGATCGCCTTGCGGTTTCCAGATTGCTCTAATCTTGAAGTCGAGATACTTGAAGCCTAGGGACTTTCCAAAAGGTTTAACGATTAATGCTGATCTCCAAGGGGCTCGGGTTCGCTATTTTTCTTCACTGGAGAGGAGGATGACTAGAAAGGTGTCGTCGGGGTCTTCGTCTAGGTCAGAGCCTGCGTCCTCATCTTGCAAGTGCAGGTTTTGGAGCATGTGGTTTTCCTAGTCGGGGGAGAGATGAATGCAGGAGTCTTTGTAGGATTTGATGGGGCGTTGGGGGCAGAAGCTAGTATCCGTGGACTTACGCTTCTTGGTGCTTCGAACAAGATGATCTACTTCTTCCGTTGAGCGAGCAGGTGAGGAATCCTCAGTCTCCATTCCATGAACTTAGCAATCTTTACTAAAAAAAGGAACAACTATGATAACGTATACATTACATTAATTTAGCCAATTTACTCCTTAAACTTCACACTTATGCCAAATTAAGGCATTTGTTAGTTTGCTGTTAATAGTGACTCACACGCATACGCATGTGCAATTAAATTACCAAAAATAATCTTTTCTTTAAAAAAATTCCAAAAAAAAAAAAAAAAAACCTGACAGAGAGAGGCTACAACATCACTAGACTTCGTGGTCCCGCCGCCATTTGTTTTCACCAATGATCTCACCACCCGGGCAGAACCAGCTTACGGTTGCTACCGATTGGGCCACAACAAGAACGTTGGAAATATGTGCACAAATCAGGCTTATAGATTTTTTTTTTTCAAGGAAGTTTATTATATGTGCATGTGCACAAATCGGGGTTGGCCATGGAAACACCATGATTCTAAAGATATTTTATTTTATTTATTTATTTATTTATTTTAATGGGGTGATTGTTTAGTATGCGGGTAGTGTTCATCATTAACTTTATCCTACATGATTTTGAGATGGCAAATGTGATTTGATTATAGCTCAAATATTCCTCTGTTTATTCCTCTTCATATACTTTCTTTAAAAAATTCCTCTGTTTATTCCTCTTATTCCTTTTTATTTATTTATTTATTTAATTATTGATTGCCTACACAAATGACAAAACCAATGATACGCTTTGGGGATGAAGGATCCAAGTGTTATTGTTGTCGAAAACTACAAGCGGTTTGGAAGCCAAGGATAGTGGTGGGACCATGAAGTCTGGTGATCTCTCTTCTAAGTATCTCTCTGTCAATGTTGAACCCAGCTTTCTCCCTCTCTTAATCGGTTTTGGTGAAGCTGCGTGAGTGCCATTAGTCACTTTTAATGGCAAATTAACAAGTGTCTAACAATTTGGCAAAAGTGTGAAGTTCAAAGAGTATAATGGCCACTACCTCAAAGTTCAAGGGTCTCTGGGCATTTTTCTCTAAGAAGTTTGAAGGTTTTAGGCACCCTTCACGTTAGGAGAAGAAGATTCTTGACTAATTTTTATTAGAGCTTGTAAGGTGCCTATTGGATTTAGAAAATTAGAGCAGGAACTATATATATCTTCTAATATACTTCGAATTAAGAAATCTCATTATACTAAGAAAATGTGACAATCGTGGAGGACCATGAATGAAGTTGGCAAGTCACTGCCTCTGGCGTGATGTGGAAAAACGCTGAGGACAACAAACCATTCTAAGGTTTAAGATGACCCAATCTAGATAACTCCAAATCAAAATTCAGGATATGGAACTTACAATTGGTTAATATTGGAGACAAACAAGATGTGACATAATCAACCCTTCAACCACAAAAAAACTACACTTACTAGCTCACACAAAAGCAAAGAAATGTGACGATCTCAAAAGAATATGACACGAGGAGGGCCAGAATAGTCTCCAATCTACAACTCAGTGTACGTGTAATAAAGATTATTAAGATTAGGGAAAATAAAATGATGTGAAATTAAAGTAACCCTTTAGCCACGCATTCCTTAATTATTGTTATTAGGCCATCAATCACCTATAATAAGCATGCATTACTCACTCTGCATAGTGGAGCAAAATATAAACAGTGCTAACTAAAAACTCTATACAACTTCAAAATGGCATTCAAGTCACCAATTTCAGTAGCTTTACTCTGCTTAGTAATGCTAGCATTGGCAATGGGTTCCAATGCTGGTGGAATAGCTATATATTGGGGACAAAATGGGAATGAAGGCACTTTGGCAGAGACTTGTGCCACAGGAAACTATGACTTTGTGAATATAGCTTTTCTACCCACCTTTGGAAATGGTCAGACTCCTATGATTAACCTTGCTGGCCATTGTGATCCATACAGCAATGGCTGCACTAGCTTAAGCTCTGACATAAAATCATGTCAAGCCAAAGGCATAAGGTTATTCTTTCAATTGGAGGAGGGGCAGGGAGTTACTACCTTACCTCTTCTGAGGATGCTAGACAAGTTGCTACTTATCTTTGGAATAACTTCTTGGGGGGACAATCCTCCTCTCGCCCACTTGGTGATGCTGTTCTGGATGGAATTGACTTTGATATTGAAGGAGGCTCCAACAAACATTGGGATGACTTGGCAAGATACCTATCTGGATACAGAAATATGGGTAAGAAGGTGTACTTAACTGCGGCTCCGCAGTGTCCTTTTCCAGATGCTTGGGTTGGAGGTGCCCTTAAGACAGGTTTGTTTGACTATGTCTGGGTCCAATTCTACAATAACCCTCCTTGCCAGTACACTCCTGGTAGTGTTAGCAATCTCGAAGAAGCATGGAAGCAGTGGACTTCAGATATCCCTGCTACCAAGATTTTCTTAGGGCTACCTGGTGCTCCTGCAGCAGCTGGAAGTGGCTTCATTCCTGTAGTTGATCTCACTTCTCAATTGCTTCCAGCGATTAAAAATTCTCACAAGTATGGAGGTGTTATGCTATGGTCCAAGTATTACGACGATCAATCTGGATACAGTTCGGCCATCAAGAGCCATGTCTAAATATCAAGATCACTATTTGAGATTCCTATTTAAGTAACTTCCAAGATGGAGGGTTTATGTCTCTTCCATTAGTGTTCTGTATGGCTGTATGTTTTATAAATATTATGTATAAAAACTTGGGAGAATTGTGTGTTTTTGGTACATGTACCCTCCTTCCCTTTGGTTTTTCTTGCAGTCTTGATGACATGCTTCATTAACACCCTTCATTTTCCAAAACTTTATTTACTATGACTACCAAGTTATCATAATTATAGTTTTATACTCGAATGATCAAATACAGTTTACATAATGCTCCATATAAAAAATTTAAATTATATCATATGAATGTAAATTGAAAAAATAACATTTAACTGATGGATTTAAAAAAAAAAAAAAATCAAAATCATATATTTGAGAAGCTCAGTTGCATATTCAACACAATCCCTCTGCAGGCTGAAATTTTTTTTGCTGATGAAACAAGTTTTTTTTTTTTTTTAGTAATTGACAACATAAGACTAATAAAAGAACAGTTTATCATAGGATGTTATCAAATTGATGTTCCTATTATCAAATTAATTTTTAAGATAAGACGGAGCAAACAAGAGATGGCAATAAGAGTCAAAATGGTATCTGTTGATGTACATAAAATAATAACTTACAATATTTAATTAATATTAGTGCTACAAATCCTAAATTTGTACTAGGAAAGGAAAGGTTTTTTTTTTTTTTTAAACAATTACTATATCGTGAAGGAAAAAAGCGGCATACACTTTTTCATATATAAATATATATATATATATATATATATATGAGATGAGTTCAAGTTACACCTGGTGTAACTTGAAAAGAGTTACACCTTTTTATAGCCTTTGGTTCTTATAAGATCTAAGGGCGAGAAAGACACAAATTTTCACATTATTAATATATTAAAATTTAATTACATAACTGCCCCCGAAATTAATGTACATCACTTTATTAATCATTTTTTTACGAAAACTATGCACCTTCTCTCTCTAATTCATCTCTCCCATGGCTCCACCTTATTACGTGGGCCACAAAACCAGCAAAGGAACAAAACATACTTAACCAAGTTTGTGGAGGTTGTTTTTCTCAAAAACAAAATTTTTTTGGAGGTGGTTTTTAATTCTTAAACGAGTTGGATTTTTCAAAAAGGGTGGGTCTCAGCAAAACTCGACGGTGGCAGGAAAGGCTTGGTCCTTGGTTAAAAATGATGGTTTTGGTCTAAACCCATTATCACTTTGTAATACATATGCAGCTATCAATTAGAATCCTAAAGAACCTTAAAATGTGCAGGGACTGTCACCGTGTGGCAAAATTGGTGTCCAAAGTTTACAGCAAAGAAGTAATTGTTAGAGATAAAACTTGATGATTTCACCATTTCAGGCTTGGTTTGTGTTCATATACATAAAGATATTGGTGAGAGCTTAATAAAGGAGACTCTGTAAATTATTGATCCAGTTTTCTTTGTGTGTACCATCTGCTTCTAAAGGGCAAACAAAATCAATACTTCCTTTTTCAATCTTTAACCATTAAGTCTGAAGAGACAATCAATACTTATAACTAGTATTTGTGAGGGTGGGTCTCCATCTGAAACCCAACTGGTTTTATGGTGAAGAGGATGGAGCTGTGGTAGAGGTGATGCCAAAAAGAGAAGGGAAATTGAGAAAATAAAGAATAAAATAATATACATTTATTGTGGAGACAGTAGAAATTGCTCTCTTTATAACCATTAGATCTTATAAAAATCAATAGCTACAAAAATGTGTAACTCTTTTGAAGTTACACTAGGTGTAACTTGAATCCATCTATATATATATTACACATTTTTTAAACTATTGGATTTAAGCAGATCCAACGGTCAAAAAAAGACCCCCATTAATGCTAATATTCTGATTAGGATCTCATTAATTATTCCTCATTTATTATATTTTATATTTATTTCTAAACCCAAAAAAAGTGTTATATTTGACTCTCTCTCTATCTCTTTCTCCTCCACCGTTATTCCACCTCCATGGATAGATTGCCAGCAGAAGGTTGTGAAGCAATGGTCTCTCATCCTTGCAAATCATACATTCAAAAAAGAAATATGTATGATGAACGGACTTTTCAACACAAACCAGCAATAGCCGCTAACCATAAACGCAAGAAAGCATGAAAACATCATAAAAAAAAAAATATGTAGACTCCACCTAAAACTGTTACCCAAGGCTTGCAACAAATAATTTACAAGTAAATGATCAAAAACCTTCTGCCAGGTTTGCTACATATTAGAATTGAATCTATCAATTGTTTTTCTAAAATATATTTTATATTTTTATAAGGAAGTTGTGTCCCAGTTTGAGTCTAGATTATGTCACTCTCTTCTCCCGATAGCCTATAAATACTATGAATTGATAGTGTCAAATGCATTTTTTTATGATGTTTTCATGCTTTCTTGCGTTTATGGTTAGCGGCTATTGCTGGTTTGTGTTGAAAAGTCCGTTCATCATATATATTTCTTTTTTGAATGTATGATTTGCAGGGATGAGAGACCATTGCTTCACAACGTTTGCAGGGGTGAGAGACCATTGCTTCACAACCTTCTGCCGGCAATCTATCCATGGAGGTAGAACAACGTGTACAGTGGAGGAGAGAGAGATAAAGAGAGAAACGTAGAGAGAGAGTCAAATATAACACTTTTTTTGGGTTTAGAGATAGATATAAAATATAATAAATGAGGGATAATTAATGAGATTCTAATCAGAATATTAGCATTAATGAGGGTCTTTTTTTGACCGTTAGATCTGCTTAAATCTATTGGTTTAAAAAAGGTGTAACTTGAACTCATCTCATATATATATATATATATATATAAAAGCTGTTCATTGTGATTTAGATAATGAATTTTGCACAAACATGAGTTTTTATACAATCTCACACTATTAATAAAGGATGCGGGTGATTATACTATCAAGGGAGGGGTGGAAACTAATGTTGTCATACATTCTAAGGAGATACAAAACAAGTCTCAGCTCACCTTTGGAAAAAAATTGGGAGGAGGAAGCTTCCCTTAATACATGGAGGTGATTGTACAAACGGGAGGAAGTGAAGCCATTGCTGTCATACATCCTGATATGAAACAAGTCTCAACTTAACTTTGGAATAATTTAGGGAAAGAATTGAGAGGAGGAATCTTCCCTTAATGTATGGACTTCATGAACACAACAAGCTATGTAAGAATACAGACTTAACTACAACTCCTCCCACATTCAGTATCTAATGTATAACTTAAAAAATTCCCAAAAATCAAGATCTGTTAATTTAAGTTCATATTCGGTGAAAAACCCTTTTATTACACCTTTGGCATTGTAAGGAATTTTTATTATTATTTTGGAGGCTATTTTAGCTAGGATACATCTATCTCTTAATCCCTTTAGAAATGAACACCCTTTCCAAATAACAATAAATATAAAAAAATTTAGTTAGTTGTCACGTTTCAAAATAATGCTGAAAACTAGCATCTCGAGTGTCTAAAACTCGAGTTCCAAGATAAAACTCGAGTTTTTAAGTCTCGATTTGTAAGAGGATGGGTCTGATTTGGAAAAAAATCAACGTGAAAATCGAGTTTTAAAGACTCGAGTTCCATAAATTGCAGAAAAACGCCGCTATAGGGTTTAAAACGTCACTATAGGGCTTAAAAACGCCACTATAGGGCTCCCTAAACCTGGTATGGGGTGATCATTTATAAAATTTTTTTTGCAGGAAAACGCCGCTATAGGGCTTTAAAACGTCACTGTAAGGCTTAAAAACGCCACTATAGGGAATTTTTTTTTTGCATGGAACTCGAGTCTTAAAAACTCGAGATCTATGTGGCATTTTCAGTCCCCAAACACTCGCGAAGCGAGTCTTTGGGACTCGAGTTTTAATATGGATCTCGAGTTTCTAAAACTCGCGATGCTACTTTTCATTATTGTTTCAAACGTTGCCTAACTAACCATATACAACCCCTTTCCCTGTCTATTCTGCACATCCCCCCTTTAGAAATAGCTTCCAGTTATAGATCTAACCGAAAAGTTCAAAACTTCTCTTAATCCCTTTATAAGTAGCTTCCAGCTATAGATCTAACCGAAGAATTCAAAACTCACTAGATGCATGTTTAAGTTACACGTTTAAGTTATGGCTAAAGATCCTTCTCAAAAAAAAAAAAAGTTACTGCTAAAGATAATAATAAAAAGCTTCCAACAATAAATTTATTTCGTAAGTGCTTCCAGCCAAGGGATATGTCAAGCACAAAGAGATGCAACGCTGTGGCACAAGTACATGAGTAAGATTTATAAAAAAAACAGTTTGGCATAATAGGGTGTTATCAAGTTGATGTTTAAGATGAAATAGAAGTAAACAAGAGATAGCACTTAGAGAGTCTATACATAACCTACAGTAAATACTAGTTGAATTATCGTATGATGTGTGGTGCATTTTGTTATTAGTTTTCTCTAATATTTTTAATAATTTTTCTTGTAAAATTTTGTAATATTTAGTGTTATTTTTTATAGACAAAATGGAAAGACAATAAGAGTAGTGTAGTGAGTTGATCATACTATATGTATTTACGAATTTGAAAATTGCATAATATAGTGACTAATATAGATAGTCATGTTTCATGCCTACTCAAAAATGCATATCATTTTGATAAATAAAAATGCAAATTTCTTCCATTCTTAATTGTGTGATTAAAATTTTCTTCTTCTTTTGTTGGACTTTGTTTCGATTATAGCAAAAGTAACCAAATTTGACTAAAATTACCTTATTTCAAATCAATTGTTTCTCATATAAATCTTCAAAATTGACATAAAAATTTCATTATAGTTAAATAATTAATGTGCCACTTAAAATAATTAATATGAAGTTGAGGTCAAACAGCCCACATTCATCCAAGGCTTCACGGAAAATCTGCATTTGCCCATAGGGTCCTACACAGCCACCAAATTTTTCATGAGACTTGAGGAGCTCGTTAAAATCACCTGCACATAACCAAGGTAATGAGGACTGCCCATTTAAGTTCCTCAATAAATTCCAAGATTCAATCCGAAGCTGAGTTTCAGGTGCTCCGTAAAATCCCGTAAACCTCCATGCATTTTCTTTACCACCATTGATTATAACATCAATATAATTTAAGGATGATGATTCGACTTTCAAGTCGAAGTCCCTCTTTCAAAATAAAGCCAGACCACCACCATGAGTAATTTTTGACACTCCATGATAGTGACAAAACTTCAAAGTATTACGAATAACTAATAGCCTTGCTTCATCCAGCCATGTTTCGGCTAAAAACACCACTGTAGGATCTTGTGCCCGGACTATACTCTCGAGCTCATGAACTGTCTATCAGTTCCCAAGCCCACGACAGTTCCAGCATAAGAGATTCATAATTCTTGGCAAGGCTGGGAACCAGCCGCTGCCTTATCCATGGTGAAAGCTCGAAAATGTGTGAAAAACACAAGAGCATGTTTAGACCCCCAATTAAAAGATTACGGCTAGATTGCTTTTACTCTAACTTATCTAAGTGTGGAACAAGAGTAAATGAAGCGCAATAAACCGATAAAACTACTCTAGTGCATAAGCATGAACAAAAAGCATTAAAAGTAAAGTATAAGAGTAAAGGAAGAGAGAATGCAAACACAAGATAACACGTCGATGTGTTATCGAAGAGAAAATCGAAGAACTCGGCGAAAAACCTCTCCGCCGCTCTCCAAGCGGTAATCGATCCACTAGACAATCAGTTGGGATACATGGGATAGCAAGAGACCCTCCAAGCATAATCTACCCGATGTACCTAAGCCCTCCAAGCTCCTACTCCAACAAGGCTTCTCGGAACCATGTCTTGTCTAGCTTTCCGGATCTCGTAATACGCATGATTGCATCTGCTAAGCCTCATCGACTTCTTTTGGCAATTCCCTAAAACTTTCCAAGCTCCAAAACACTCTCTACACTCTGAAAAGGTGTGTGTTGTATTTGAGTACAAATCTCCTCTCAAGGTATGACAATGGGAGAGGGAAGGAGAAGAGGCTATAATGATTTCTCACTAAGGATGAGTAGCTCTATCTCTAAAAGATGGGTGTGTGTGTTGTAGAAAACCTATCTAGGGTTTTTCTCTCTAAATGGCCTCCTCTACATTTGTGGGTAATGAGGGTATATATAGTATGGGTGAAAGGTAAGAAAGTCACTCTTAAAAATCCTCTAGGCAGAGAGTCTCACGGGTATCTTGCGGAAAGGCCTTACCCGCGAAATACTCGCGAAGTTGACAGCCTAGCATGACTCTTTAGCTTCCAGTCATGTGCTTCTCACATCCCCTTTTCGCAGGAACTCTTCTCGTGAACTTCTCGCGAGCTAGTCGCGAAATGCACTGATCTTCAATTAAGCTTGAGTCTTCACCAACTTAATACTAAACCTAATACAATAAAATCCCATAAAATACAAGGAACAAAATTAAAGCAATTACAACACTTTTTGTCATGGAATAAAGCCAACATAAAACATAGTTGTAAATCACAACTTTACACATGGAGATTTCCTTAACACATTTGGACCCTGACTTCTTCTTCTTCTGCAACCCATGATGATCAGATCTGGGTTGTGACAAACGTTTGTTACCTGAGAGTATCTTTGTTTCTGCTGTTTCATCTATAGCAGCACGGTGAACACGTGACCATTTTGCTGAGGTGGGCTGTATAACTTGAGGAGGAGCCTCATTAATATCTGTGATAGCTGTTGAAAGTGATTGGAGGCTATCAGGATTCGTAAAAATAGGGGGGGAGTCATATTTTGATGGCAATATAGGATTTTGTAAACCGGGTTAGCTGAAGTATAAGAAGGAATAAACTCCCTGGGCTCCACAAATGGAATAGAATCCTGAATTGTATCCATTCCCCCCATAATATCAAACTTTGTCAACTCTTGGTCAATCTCCTTTAATTTTGAGTAAAAATATTTTCTCCAAATATTTGACCCCTAAAACCCGGAGGAGCATCAAGTGAAACTCTTTTGACAGAATAAGAATATCCCCGACTTGATTTGGAAAGGAAGTATTGGAAGGCGTAAAATCCGGTGTTACCTTTTGTGGAATATGAACCCCATGAGGAGACACCTTCTCTGCATACCTGCTCTGACCAGAAGCCAAATTTTTTGCGTGCTCAGAGTTGATATCTTCCCCCAAGATTCGGACCTTATCAATATCTGGTTTTAAGCTTTCATCCTTATTAAACATATTTAATCCCTTGTCAATCTCCTCGATACGCTCCTCAAAACCATCCCCAAAATCTCAGCTTTTCCCCACTCTTTCCAACGTGATCATATCCTCGGTTTCATCCCCTATGTCCCTGTCATGCTTTTCTTCCTAAAAATCCTCACCTTCCTCGAATTGTGACTACACCACCACCGGAGACTGTTGTGAACCCAATACCACCATCGGAATCGGAGTTGGCTTTTCTTTGTTCATCTGTTGCCTCTCCTTTTTCCTTGCCTCAAAAAAACCCAGTACTTTGATCACTGGACTTCTTCCTTTAACAAATGGTGGAGCATAGATCCAAGACCCATACGCTTGCTCTTCTTTCTTCAACTGGCCTTCACTATCTATCCATAGCTCACAATCTCTATCAACATGGCTCAAGCACCCACACCAGTAGCAGAGGTTGGGTAATCTTTCATACTTGAAAGAAACCCACCCTTGTTCCCCCTGGGAAGAAGAGAAACGTCTCCCCCTGCAGAGAGGTTTATTGATATCTATAAGAACTCTAACTCTCATAAAGCTCCCACCATCCGTTTCATTAACGTCATTTCCTCTGCACACTGAGCCCGCAACCTTACACAAATCTTCAGCAACCTTGTGATTCAAAAATATCACCGGGATATCGTGGACTTGAACCCATACTGGTATCGTGTCAAACTTTAGAGCCTTGATGGGAACTTCTCTGTCATACCACTATAGCACCACAAGATGTTTGTCGAAGCTCCATGGCGCAATGTTAAGGATTTTATCCACTTCCTCCTTATTGTTGAACACAAACAACAGAACGTGGTCCCCTGCTCTTCACACCTCAAACCCCCTCATTGAACACCACAGAGGACTAAATGTTCTAATGACTGCCTCAACACTCAGCGCCCTTTTCGTTAGGAATTTTGCAGCCATAATAAACTCATTAGATGAATTCTCTTCAGGTAGTTCTAGGTTTTCATCTTCTCTATCGTTCAGTGATAACTTCTGCCAATGCTTAGTCAAGTTATCCATCTCTATATTACTCCAACCCTCGTGTTTCCCCAATACCATACAGAGGAGAAGGAAGGAAATAGACCCAAAAGACCTCAAAGTAACTACGGTTACCTGAGGTACAACGAAATCCTCACACAAGGAACGGCTGTTCTATTGTGTAATGGAAGCTTCTCTGGTATCCCAGAGAGAGCTTACTTAACCAGAGAAAAAAAAGGAGCTCAATTTGATGACATTCTATGGATGGATTTTGGAGTGTATTAAATCTGTTACATATTCTGTCTTGGTGAATGGGGAAGCAAAAGGTCATATTATTCCAACAAGAGGTATTCGTCAAGAAGATCCCCTCTCCCCCTACTTTTTTCTCCTTTGCTCAGAAGGCCTAAATGGACTAATCCAACATGCAGTGGATGAAGGGGAGGTTGAAGGTGTCTCTCTTTGTCGTAATGGCCCAAAAATATCTTATTTATTTTTTGCAGATGACAGCCTACTCTTTTGTCGAGCTCAGATTGAGGATGTCAATACTATCCAAGAAATTTTGGGAAAGTATGAAAAGGCTTCGGGACAAAAGATAAATTCGGAAAAGACTAATCTTTTTTTCAGCAAGGGTGTATCCGAATCCTTAAAAGATCTATTAAAAAATTTGCTTGGAGTTCTGGAGATCAAAGAATATGAAAAATACCTCGGGTTACCTGCAGTGGTTAGTAGAAGGAAAAAGGCAAGTCTAAATTATATAAAAGATAGGGTTTGGAGTAAATTGCAAGGTTGGAAGGAAAAATTATTGTCTCAGGCTGGGAAGGAAGTTCTTTTGAAGGCGGTGGTACAAGTCATCCCTACTTTTGCTATGAGTTGTTTTAGATTGCCTATAGGCCTATGTCAAGACATTGAGATGCTCATCCGGAAATTTTGGTGGGGTCAAAGGGGTGATAGATGAAAGATTCACTGGAAGAAGTGGGAAGTTTTGTGTCAACCAAAGCCGGAAGGGGGTTTAGGCTTTAAAGACTTATGTAAGTTCAATGAAGCAATGTTGGCCAAACAAGTGTGGAGATTAATCTATGATACAGATTCCCTATTTTACAGAGTTTTCAAAGCTAAATATTTCCCCCACAGTTCGATCTTTGAAGCAAAGTCATCATCGGGTTCCTTTGCCTGGAAAAGTATTTTGTTTACTAGAAAACTTATTGAGAAGGAAGCTCAGTGGAGGATTGGAGATGGTAAGTCTATAAGGATTTTTCATGACTCTTGGTTACTGAATTCACCAGAAGGTAAAGTGGTTTCCCCTCAAACTTTTTTAGCACCTAACTCCGTGGTGGATACACTCATTGATGCCCAAACAAGTTGGTGGAATACTCACCTCATTGGTCTTTGCTTCTATCCGCCTGAAGCTGCACTTATAAAATCCTTGCCTCTGTGTACCGTTCCTCAACCTGACATCCTCATCTGGCCTAAAGAAAAATCTGGTACTTATTCCGTGAAATCAGGGTACAAAAGTCTCATGGAAATTGCTGCCCTTGATACTGTCAGACTAACAGTTTCTGCTGCACAGAAATCCTTTTGGAAGAACATTTGGAAACTGAATGTACCGGGGAAAATCAAGCATTTCTTATGGAAATCATGTACAAATTCTCTTCCCTCAAAAGAAAATTTGAAGAAAAGAGCCATTCCTATCGATCCCATCTACCATCTCTGCTCAAGGGATAATGAATTTGTTCTCCACGCTTTGTGGGGCTGTGAGAAGGTGCAAACAGTTTGGGCAACTGATTTTGGCTGGGTAGACAAAAACAAAGCTGCCTCGGGTTCTTTCTCTGATTTAGTGCAGCTGATCCAGGAAAAACCCCACAAAGTTCCGTTGTTCAGCATCACAGCGTGGTCTATCTGGCACCACAGAAATAAATCTCGCCTCCAAGAACCTTCTTTGCCACTGGATAGAATTGCAGGTTTCGCATGAGACTATCTTCGAAGCTTCAAGACTCAGGGAACTCAAGCAAATCACTCCACGGGCAGTAAACATCCTTCTCAAAAGCATTGGTGTCCTCCACCTCAGGATTGCTTCAAGACCAATTATGACGGAGCAATGTTCGATGAATCAGATGAAGCCGGCCTCGGTGTAGTCATTCGAAATTTTGAAGGCCAAGTTATGGCCACTCTGTCCGAAAATATCAAGAAACCACCTTCAGTTGTGACTTTGGAGCTACTGGCAGCAAGAAGAGCAGCAGTCTTGGTTTCTGAAACAGGTTTCCAGCAATCTTGTTTTGAGGGTGATTCGGAGATTGTAGTAAAGTCCTTACGTGGTAGTGGTATGGAAAAATCCGCTGTTGGTCATATTATAAAAGACACTTTGTCTTATATTAGCTTGTTATAAAGCTATTCTTTTTCTCACGTCAATAGGCAAGACAATGCAGTCGCACACGTCTTAGCTCAGAGAGCAAGACTTTCCTTCCCTTTACAAGTCTAGATAGAGTCTGTTTCACCAGATTTAGATGCTGTTATTTTGGCTGATTTAAAACCCCTTGATTAAAAGTCTGAAAGTATTTTCTTCTCAAAAAAAAAAAAAAAAAAAAAAAACATAGAATGTCATCATATTAACACCCTCCATTTGCCAAAATTTTGTTTACTATGACTACCAAGTTATTAGAAATACAGTTTTATACACGATGATCAAATACAGTTTACATAAAGCGTCATGTCGAAGATTAAATTATTTCATATGCATGTAAATAGAAAAAATAACATTCAACGGATGAATTATTATTATTTTTTAAATTAAAATCATATATTTGAGAAGTTCAGTTGCATATTCAACACAATCCCTCTGCAGGCTAAAATTTTTTTGCGTCACCATTTATGGAGGAAGTGTGAATTTCCAATGGCATCATATTCTTCTAAACTCTCTTTAATATTTATTTTTATAAGGAAACTCATATAAATATAATTATTAAGCATACTTCAGAATGACCATCAACTAAATTTGAATAAATTAAAGTTGATTAGTCCAGATGAAACAAGATTTTCTGTAATTGATAACATAGTAAGACTAATAAAAAAAAACTGTTTAGTATACTAGGATGTTATCAAGTTTGTTTAAGATGAGACTGGAGCAAACAAGAGATGGCAAAGAGCACCAACAATGGTGGTGCTAAAATTGCTAAAATGCACCACAAACACTAAAAAGCAAGCCACAATGGTGGTGGTATATCTAATTTTTTTTTTTGCAAAGGGTGAATAGTGAATAGCTATCTTTTACAAGCTCACTGTAGCTCCAAAGGGGAAAAAAAGGAAGAGACAAAGAATAAAGTAAGGATTAAAAAAATAGAATAAAGAAAATATTTAAATAAAGTGGTAAAAAATAAAACCATTGAAGTTGGGTATATTGTAAAGTGTAGTGTTAAAATAGAGAAAGTAACTTTTTAAGTTGCTAAAAACTAAATTTTTGAAACCACCAATGCGGATGCCCTTAGAGTCAAAATGACATCCAAACTTACAGTATTTAATTAATATTATTGCTTTTGTACTAGTTAAGGTTCTTTTTTTGAACAATTACTACTTAAAGGTCCTCAAGGAATAAAGCCTCCTTGACAGTTGACATACACTTTCTGATATATAAGCTGGTTTAGATAAAATGTTGCACAAGCATGAGTTTTTATATACAATCTTACAATGTTAATAAAGGATGAAGGTGATTATACTTTCAGAAGAGTGTGGAAGCCAATGTTGTCATACATACTAAGGAGATACAAAACAATTCTCAACTCACATTTGGAATAACTTAGGGAAAGAATTGGAAGGAGGAAGCTTCCCTTCACGTACAAACAGGGGAGGAGGTGAAGATATTGCTAATATACATCTGGAAGAGATATAAAATAAGTATCAACTCAACTTTGGAATAACTTAGGGAAAAAATTGGGAGGAGGAAGCTTCCCTTATGGCTTAGGGAAAAAATTGGGAGGAGGAAGAACGCATGGACCATAATCTTTATGAACATAACAAGTTATGTAAGAATAAAGACTTTTAACTAACCACGACTCCTCCCTCATGCAGAATCTGGATGTATAACTTAAAAAATTCCCAAAAAATCATTATCTGTTAATTTCAGTTCAAATTCAGTGAAAAACCTTTTTATTGCAGTACACTATACACCCTAAGGAAATTTTGATTTTGAAGTCGATTTTAGGATACATCTTTCTCTTAAGCCATTCAAAAGTAGCTTCCAACTATACACCTAGCATTCTAGATAGATCTAATATTACTATTTTCGTGTGTATTCTAATAAGTATTACTGTTTACTAAAAAAGATTTCATATTGGTTATGTGTGTCTAATGTTCGCTGTTTATAACCCAGCCTACAATTACAAAAGTTAGGCTCTTTTGTAGTTATACTTTGATTATGTAATGTATTATAAATCCAGTTTAAAATGCTAATATTACTATTTTCTTGTGTATTCTAATAAGTATTACTGTTTACTCAAAAAAAAAAAAAAACTATTGTTATTATTATTATTTCAAATAAAAATAATTTCTAATATACAATTTATAAAAGTAATCATATAAATAAATCCTTTTAATAAAAATCATTAATGCACAACTAAAAATAATTCATATATGCAATCACTCCATTAGCCAATTCAATGAATTAATACTTTAATATAAATACAACTTTGTTGAGTAGAAGCCTAATAAAGAAAATTTCAAGGAATATGCCACATGGTAGAACTTATGAGGTTTCTGTTTTTATATATTTATTGATGATTTGTACTGCAAGTCCTAAATTTGCAATAGGAAAGGATTCTGGTCTTGAACAATTACTACTTAAAAGGACTCTTGACATACACTTTCTTATATATAAGCTGCGCATTGTGATTTAGATAATGGTGGCTGCACAAGCATGAGTTTTTAGATTTAGATAATGGTGGCTGCACAAGCATGAGTTTTTCTTTTGGTTATGCAATCTCATGCTATTCGGATTCGGAGTGTATTTGGGTGATCATACTATTAGCGGAACAACTTACCTAACGCATGGAAGTTACTATACAAACAGGGGAGAATGTGAAGCCAATGCTGTCACAAGTCTCAAACTAACTTAGGGAAGTAATTCGGAAGAGGAAGCTTCCCTTAACATATGGAGGTAAACAGGATTGGAGGTGAAGCCAATGCTATCATACATCCGATGGAGATATAATAAGGAAAGAATTGGGGGAGGAAATATACAAAAGGGTTTCAGTCCCAGCGATCTACTTTTTCACATGCTGATCAAATATACAAATCTATTAAGAATTTTTCAACCACCAGGACCTTGCACCTAAACAACATTTCAAAGGAGGAAATGCTTGATAGGAGATATCAATCTTAATATACAATTTAATGGAAAGATCTCAAGAAATACTGTTAAAAGAGGATACCAACTAACCTAACCTAACCATCGATATTTATATGATTTCCTATAAAGAATCTACACATCTGGTAGACAGAGGTTTTTTTTTGGTAAGAGGTAGACAGAGGTATATACTACAATAGTAATATTTATATTAAATTCCAACAAAATGAAGAAATTAATATCAAGCATTGTTTTACACCCTGTGCCGAAGGAAATAAAATCAAACAATATTACAAAAAACAAAAATCTGAATCTTAAATTGAACCATAGTATGTGAGATATAATATAAAATTTGGAAATAACAATTATCCTAATGGCCTCAAACCATGAAATTTTATGGAAATAGCAAGATAAATATTACAAAGAAAAAGGAAAAAAGATGTTAGTAGCCTCAGCCATGAGTATTAACAGCCTCCCACACCAAGTTCTTAGGGACAGGGCTGGTCAAGTCACGAGCCTCCTGCGCCGCTGACTTTAGGGTCCTGATGGTGGATGCATTGGCCGCCCAGAAGGACAAACTTCTATAAGGCAAGTTGTGCTTCTTGCATAAATCCCTCACAACAGGAGAAATGTTCCTTAATTGGCACCGCGGTAATCGGGGGAACAAATGGTGCTCAAGCTGGAATTGCAATCCACCAAAGAACCAATCCATCCAAGAGGAGCAAGAAATATCAATAGTCCCATATGTCTGCTTCTCAAACCAATCATTCCCATTTGGTAGTCCAACATAAACATTGGCAGAGAAATGATTCAAACAGAACTGAATGTGTTGGAGGGCTGTAACAGCAAAACTTGCCAACACGAACATCACCCTCTCTGGCCAATTGGGTAGACATGAAACAAGGAGAGGAAACCAAGTCCAGAATACAAGAAGCCCCAAAATGTTCATAACTCTATGAGGGACATTCCTCGTAGAGAACAACAACAAGAATGTCTGAATAAACAAGTTGACCCTTCCAACTATCATAACTGGATAAAATGTGAAATGCTGGTAACTGACTAGGAATCTAGCCACAGGATCAAACGTCAACTTCCTCCCATAAAAGCAAGATGTAATAGAATTAAACAATTTTGATGACACGGCAAAGACTGGAATGTGTTGTAGATCAGGATCATGATCAAGACTATTGCAAGCAATGTGGTGGGCATTATGAGTCCATTTCCACCAAGCAATGCTGATCCCAGTTAAGCAATTCCCAGCAATGAGTTGCACAACTCTGTTGTATTTGGGACTTGACATTACTTGGTAATGCCCAGAATCATGACCAATATAAGCACTTTGAATCCAAAGCATACCCAACAACATACCACAAACCAAATGAACCAAAACACTCTCACTCTTCAAAACACCATAAACAACAATGGAAAGCATTAAAGCAACACATGTTAAACAGTACAAAGTCCCATGTCCTTTCTTTTCAAACAAACCCATTTTGGCGATTTCAAAATACAGCTTTCTGTAGTCGTTGGACACCTCTGAAACCTTGAAATCTTCGAGGTAATACCCAGTAAAGAGCTTGTCAAGATATTGCCAAGCAGTACCAGGATGATACGCTAAGAAAGCATCAGTAACATCTTGCCCAGCCAAATTGAGAAGAGGAGTGTCTCCACCAGGGTGCTCCTTAACCCAATTAGACACATTGTAAACTTTCCCCTGGATAGAGATCCACAGGTCCCCTGCCTTGTTGTGCTCTCTAAGTTCCGCAACAGTAATGAACTTTTTCTCAGAACCCATTTTTGATAAATAGAACAAAAAAAGATTCAAAATGCAAATCAAAACAATGGTAACAACAACAACAAAAGAGAAGAGAAGAAACAAGTGTGTATAAGCAGAGAGATCTAAACAAAAAAAGACAAAACAAATCAAATCTAAAAATCACCCCCCTTTTGTGAAGATGGGGTTGTCTTTTTAAGATGACAAAAACCAATACAAACCAACCCCACTCACAAGGGATATCGCAGATTTGATTTAGTTTTCAAGCCTCTTCCAATTTTTGCTCGCACTCTGTGTCTCTCCTTTTTCTTTTTCTTTTTTTTTTTGAGAAAATCTCTTCCGGTTATTCTAAATATATATAAAATAAAAAGGTTCTTAATATAGGACTAAAATGAGCGTACAAAGAAAAAGAGGTTAAAAACTTTTAAAAAGAGATATTTATTGTTATTCACTGGAAAGCAGGCGAGTAAAGCGCGTTGATTTTATAAAAAAAAACGCTTGGAGGAGAAAATTAGGTACAGCGAAAGGTCGTAATTGTTTACGTTTGGAATTGGTAAATTACGAAACTGACCTTTTGCTTTATCGTCTAGCTTTCATGTTAAATGACGATTTTGTCCACTCATGAGGTGTGGGATCCAGATGGACGGTTTAGATTACAGTGCAATTGTGGGGACAGGTACATTTGACAGACATTTTTCTTTGTTTTTTTTGGTAAAACAGACAGACATTTTTCTTGGTGAAGGCTTTTTTCTTTCTTTTTTGGAAAGAGCGTTAAGCCAGCCGCACATGGCATGGCAATGGCATATCACACACACATCTGCTCGGATATGGAATTTTGCCAAACCATACTCTTTTTTTTTTTTTTCACATTTTTCTTTTCTTTTCTACTATTTATTTGTTCGGATGTAGTAAAAGGTGGTATCATGATAAGGACTAATCAATTTTGCTTCTAATAATGAATTGCTACAACTGGACATAAAAAATTAAAAAAAAAATCCAAAAAAGTACTAATAAAGTAGCAAATACCCTTGCCTTTGCCCATTCTCTCGTATTTTTCTATTATTTTTCTGTTATGGTAAGTGTTGACGGCAAAGTAAAAGTGACAAAATTTAGTTACAAAATTAGCTGTAATTTAAGATTACAATCTTACTCAATATCTTTTTATTGGATGTGTATTTTGACAAATTTACAATTGGATTACAATTTTTTCTTATGTTCATACTTGCAAAATTTCTAGAAAATTAAAGATTAATAGTTATGTTATTTCTAAATTATTTAAATTGCAAGTTTTTGTAATTTAAAATTATACAAAAAAAATATATAATCTTTAGATCATATAGTAAATAATATATGATTGACACAAAATTTGACATGTGTATTAAGAGCGTAAAAATATGCAATTTAATGGTTAGATTTTCGAAATATGTTGTAATGTTAATGATATTGAGTAAGGTTGTAACCTTAGGTTACAACCAATTTTATAGTTAAATTTTGTCTCGTTAAGAAACAACTTTATGTCAAATATTTACAAGCATTTACCTACATTTGCTGCCTCTTTGTCATTTTAATTGTTATAAATATTTACCCAAGTTCAAAATAATAATAATAAATTGTAAATATTTTCAACCTTTGATTAAAAAAAAAAAGTAGTAAAAGAAAGAGTGAAAGTTATTTTTACATTTGTATTCACAATCTGGTTGTCAATTTATATATGATATTAAATTATTTTTATTTACCTGTTTATATAAAAAATAAAATTAATTAAATAATAGTAGCGGTTAGCTAGTTACTTATGCCATTTGGTAAATAAATTGGCAAAAAGCTTGCACTTGTAAATGGTAGTTATTTCCTACACAAGTAGTAGTTACTTCCTACCCATAAACCACCCCCTCCTTGATTTGTGGGTAGTTACGGGTTGAAAATATTCACCCCCTATTGGTTATTAGTGAAAGATGGAAGTATACAAGCAAACTCTCTCCAACAACAATGTAATCCTCTATCAAGAATGACTGCTCCCGATCAATGAAAGAATAACTTCATGCGTTCCACCTCGTACGTAGTAGACTTGTAACTTAAATTTTAGGAGTAGGAGTAGACTTGTAACTTAACTTTTAGTAGTAAGGAGTAATTGTAACTTGATTTAGTAGTGGTGTATCTTGATTTTAGAGTAGACATGTTGTCATGCTTGTCTTTGGCACTGACATCCTTAGTAGTGGTGTATCTCTGGTCATGGCCTTGCTGTTACTAGGGTAACAAGGAAGGCCCCAAAATCTCCTCCATGATTGATTTGAACATGTGATATGGATTTTACTTTTAGTTTAGAGGGAAGAATACAAACCTGAATGAGACTAGTGCTTAGAGGATTGTTGCAACATCATCCGCATTACCATGCAGCTCTTGATTGATTTTCTTAGCTAGCTAGTACCTCGCATGATAGAGTTGCTCCATTTGGCCTCTCAAATCGTATATGAGCTCCATTTCTTGCAAGACATGCAACAGTACTATTTCATTGGCAGAAACTCAAGGACTTTACATTGCAATAAGGTATAAAGTGGAGTACACTTTTATGCTCTAGTGGTCAATATTGAGTGCTTTAAGTGGAGTACACTTTTTTTGTTTCCCAATAAATTCAATATCAACTTCAAATTGTCAAAAGGCTCTATAATGGATAATAATGGTGCTACCAAATTTAGTCTTTGTTACTGTTATCATAAAAATAAGTTTGATTATTTCTAAGTATGCATGGTTCCAGTTGCTATTTAGTTTGCTAATTGCTCTATGTAGGTGTTGTAGCTTTTAGCTGTTGGTGTTTTGTTGTTTGTATAGTTTGCTTATATCTTACATGTTTGATTAAAGGAATTGTATACCTACTTTTAGTTTTCTAAATTAAGAAGCTTGTCATAGTGAATATTTGATTTTTGGTTTCCAGTTCCCTGCTAAAAACTTGGTCATTACTAGCACAAGTATGCTATGCTTCTAATATGTTTCTAACAGGGCTGGGTGATTAGTGATGCTGGTCAGATTTATAATTTCCTATATATCCTATATAATTGGATACTAATACATTTCTTTCTTCTAAGAACTTTCACATATAATTGGAAATTATTATGTCTCTTTCTCTTAACAACTTTCATATAAAATATGCTTTTTGGTGTGATTTCATGTATTTTCTTTCATCACCTTTTTATTATTTATAGATTCTTATTGTTTGTATTTAAAAAATAAATAAAGTAAAAAATGACCATTGATGGAAGAAATATGTCCATTCAACGAAAACGTAGTTGAGAGGAGATGGAAGTATATGAGGAAGAGGCAATGTGATTTTTGCCTTTTCTAGGGGAGTTTTTTGTTATGCTTGTGGGAATATGCTCTCGAATGAAGTACATTATGAGAGAGCCATTAAGAAGTGAAATTGATAAGAGCATTTATCAGAGGAGACTTTGGATGAGATCTCTAGCATAGGAATCTAAATGCATATCAGAATTATGTATAAACACACATGAGTTTAAAACAAGTTATGTAACATTTTGTGTGATGAAGGTGGATTGGTTGTCTGTCACAAGAAATGTTATAGTTGGGGAAGTTGTAGCATTGTTTTTACATATTCTTGCTCACAACCTCAAGAATAGAACAATTAAAGCTATTTTGCTCATTCGGGGGAAACTATTAAGTAGACAATTTCATTTTGCGTTGAAAGCTTTACATAAAATAGGCAGTATATCAAAAAAGATCATGCAGCTCTTCACAAAGGAGATTATAGATGGAAGTGGTTCAAGAGAGCACTTGGACCCCTTGATGGTACACATGTCCCATTAACTTTTCCCATAGAAGATCAAGGTAGATATCGTAATAGGAAAGGTGGACTCAGTAAAAATATTTTAGGAGCTTGGGATGCTAATCTGAAGTTCATATATGTATTACCTGGTTGGGAGGGATTCACATTGGATTCTCGAGTGTTGCGTGATGCTTTGAGTTGGCGTCATTGCCTAGAAATACCATCAAGTAGGTATTATCTTGTGGATTTCGGGTACACAAATTGTCCAGGGTTTTTAGCTCATTATAGAGGAACTCGATATCATCTAAATTTGTGGAGAGGAAATACACCAACATATTATAAGGAGCTAATTAATCTTCGACACTCATTTGCAAGAAATACAATTGAACTGGCTTTTGGGTTATTGAAGAAAAAGTGGGCAATATTATGCACAACTAGTTTTTATAAAGTGAAGACTCAAATTAGGATTATTAATATGTGTTGCATTCTTCATAACTTTATACGGGATGAAATGAATGAGGATAAGTTGTTGAGAGCTGTGGATCTTAATTTAGAAGATGTTTCACTAAATGAAAATGAGATATTAGAAGAAAACATCACATTTGTTAGTCACTAATTACTAATGAGTGGACGGCCTTTCGAGATGCTTTGGCAAAGGAAATGTTTAAGGAATATGAATCTCGACATTGTCATGTTATTTGAAAAAGATTTTAGTTGTCAATAGTTGGCAAGACATTTATTACTATATGTTTAGTTTTTTTTTTTTTTTTTAGAGGGTGTACTATATGTTTAGTTGGCTATGACTAAAGATACATCTTGTCAATTGGATTATCAATATTACCTTATGTATTGATTAAAAATGTTACTAAAATTAAAATGTAGAAAGATTAAGAAAATGACAAAGTTTAGCTACAAAATTGGTTACAGCCTAAGGCTACAATCTTACTCAATATCTTTTTATTAGAGATAAATTTTGACAAATCTACCATTGGATTACATTTTCTTCTTATATCCTTCATGCTTGCAATATTTCTAGAAAATTAACATCAATAGCTATGTCATCTATAAATTGTTTAAATTGCAAGTTTTTGTATTTTAAAATTATGCATAAAATATAAATTTATAGATCATATAATAAATAATATCCGATTAGCATAAAATTTGATATGTGTATTAAGAACGTAAAAAACATGCAATCCAATGATTAAATTTTCAAAATATGTAGTAATGCTAATTTTTTTAAAGGAAGTTGTAACCTTAGACTACAACTAACTTTGTAATTAAATTTTGTCCTTAAGAAAAATAATAATTAAAAAATATATATATTTTATTGATCTTAAATCCATATCCAAATTTAGGTATCCGAACAATGGAATTTCAAATCCTTCATTATTTAAAAAGACCCAAACAAGGAATTTTAAAATTAAGGGATTTCAAATAAAGACATTTTAAATCAATGGATTTCAAATCCCAATCCAAATCCAAATGTTGTTATCCAAACACAACCTTCAAGTTTTGTAGTCTAAAATTATGTATAAAAAATAAGTTTGTGGATTGAATAATAAATTGCATTCGATTGGCATGAAATTTGACATATGTGTTAAGAACATAAAGAACATGCAATTCAATTGCTAGATTTTCAAAATATGTAGCCATATTAATTTTTTTTAATTGAAGTTATAGCCATTGGCTACAACCTAGGGTGTTTTTTTTATTTTTTTTTATTTTTTATTTTTTAGAGAAAAGTAGTTACAACTAAATTTGTAGCCAAATTTTGTCCAAAGAAACTTTTCACATTTTTGGAGTCAATTATTTATTTTGTAAGAATTAATTATATGTAAATCTAGTTGCAATTTGGTAAATATATATATATATATATATAATATATATATATTGTGGGGACAAATTACTAAGAGCCATGCATCTTGGGTTGTGAGTTTAATCCGAGGAATACTCATGGGCCGAGTAGAGCGGCACTTATTAAATATTCTATTTTCAAAAGATTCATATATAAGAAACGTACGATTCTGTCCGAGGAGGATATACCCCTCGGATGAGCAGAGTACGGTTCAAGGATGAATCCCATCGATTGAAGTAATCCTTCTTGAATTTCCGATAGCAGAAATGGCCTTTGTGAACTTGCTAGAAAGGAAAAGATCCCAAAATATCTAATGGAAGGCTGCTACCACCATATTAAATACCCTGCAACTACTTTTCTGGCTGCATTTATGTGGAGAAGACCTTTGAACAGTTCTACCAAAGCTATTATAGCTCACAAGGAAGTCAAAGAAAAGGTCTGATGGGACAAGTATTAAGTGATGCCTTAGATGAACGACAAGTGTAAGGTTAGGATGACTAGAAGTTGACTATATAAATGTAACACACCCTCCATTGGAGGGGGGGATTGAAAAAGAAAAAGAAAAACAAAAGAAAGAAGAAAGAAAAAGAACGTGAATTACATAATATGATGTCTCCTCGGATCGAAACAAAAGCTTACTTATACCAAATCATCTCGATATGCTTTGAGCCTTTTTATTAGCCTTTTGAGTTTGTTTCTTAATAATAGGTTGAGCGTAATCCTCGCCACTTGTACCTGATTCTTTAACCCACTCTCTACAAATTTATTGTAGCGGACTTATTGGGCCCAGGTCCTGCCTGTTTTGGACTTGAGTGTACAATTTGTTACCCTACAATTGGCGCCGTTTGTGGGAAGAATTTGTGTAGTAGTGAGTGCGACGTTTGACTATGGTAGGATCAGGTCCCTATCAGCAGGAATCTAGGGGCTCCCATCAGCAAGATGCCTTCCATAATCTTGAACGAAGAAGAGATAGGGAGGGTAGCCCGCATACCACACAGACTAGTGGAAGTCACCCGCAAATGGGGAATCACTTCCCTCAGGAGCGAGTAACAGGGCCATGCAAAGGGAAATCAATGATTTAAAGCGGGAGCTACGCCATGCACACCAACGACGAGCTCCTTTTAGTTCTGGCGTTTCTTCAAATGATGAAGAGGATGTTACGTACAGACGCGGGCCTAAGACACCACCGAGCGAGTCTTTTTCCTGTGACGAGGAAAACGTTCATAAGCGGAAACGTAAGAGTCCACCTCTTAAGGGGCTGGAAAATGACGCCATGAGCAAGGCGTTGAATCAAATCTCTAGATCCCCCTTTACGCGATGGATTGAAAGGGCAGAACTTCCTCGGCGATTCCATCAACCCACTTTCACCACTTACTACGGCCGAACGGATTCAGTAGAGCACGTAAGCCAGTTCAACCAGAAAATGGCCGTCTACTCTAGGGACGAGGCTTTGATGTGCAAAGTTTTTCCTTCTAGTTTGGGACCCGTGGCCATGAGGTGGTTCGATGGGTTGAAAGCTAACTCCATAAATTCCTTCAAGGAACTTACGCAGGCTTTTGGCTCTCGCTTTATCACATGCAGTAGGGTACCTCGCCCTTTGGATTTTTTATTGTCTTTGTCCATGCAGGAAGGGGAAACCCTGAAAACGTACTTGGACAGATATTGGGAGACGTATAATGAAATAGATGGTGACTTTGAGGACGTGGCCATCAGTACTTTTAAAGGCGGCTTACCTGCCGAACATGGATTAAGGAAGTCCCTCACTAGTAAACCTGCCACCAATGTGCGTCAACTTATGGATCGAATAAGCAAGTACAAAAGAGTTGAAGAAGACCAACAGCAAGGAAAGGGTAAAACAAAGGTTACCCCTCAGGAGCATAGGGATTTCAGGTCGGACCGATTCAGTAACAATCGGCCTCGGAGAGATTTCGCCGGGCAGTCAGATTCCTCCAACACCCAAGCTGTCAACGCAGTATTCCGAGAACCAGTTCATTAGGTTTTGGAAAAAATTAAGAATGAGTCATTCTTTAAATGGCCAAACAAGATGGCTGGGAACGCTATGAGATGCAACCAAAACCTCTATTGCCAATATCATCAAGATCAAGGACATACTATTGAAGATTGCAGGAATTTATGGGACCATTTGGATCAGTTGGTCCGAGAAGGAAGATTGAAGGATTTGTTGCATCATTCCAGCAACCAAGCAGGACAGGCTGGGTTTGATTCTAGAAGAAGAGCTTCCTCAGGCCCCCCCTAGGAACGATAAACGTCATCTTCGCTGCCCCCGGAAGAACAGGATCCTGTCCGTACAGAGTAATATCTGTGGCTCGGTCACTGGCCGAGGATAATAATCTTGAGTAAAAAAGAATCAAGATGGAAACCCAACCAGTTCTGGGTTTTTCAGACGAGGACAAGGTCGGAACTATCCAACCCCATGACGATGCCTTGGTGATTACGCTTAGGATAGGTGGGTATGATGTGAAGAGGGTGTTGGTGGACCAAGGGAGTGCCGTGGAGGTTATGTATCCCGACCTGTTTAAAGGTTTGGGGTTAAAGTACGAAGATCTAACCGCCTATGACTCCCCCTTGGTTAGTTTCGAGGGAAGAACCGTGATGCCGAAAGGACAGATTAGGCTACCTGTACAAACCGGTCCTGAGGTGGTGGAGGTTAATTTCATTGTGGTGGACGTTTATTCACCGTATACGGCTATTGTGGCCAGACCTTGGCTTCACACTTTAGGGGCCGTCTCCTCTACTCTGCATCAAAGGGTGAAGTACCCTTCCGAGGGTCAGGTTAGAGAAATCCTTGGAAACCAGTCCATGGCTAGACAATGCCTGGTGGCCGCCATATCCCATCAACCTGAGGTTGAATCGCCAATAGCTGCTGAGGGAAGTTCATAGCAATTAAAAACTCTAGAGTTGCGTATCGATGGACATTCCGAGGAGGCAAGATGTGATGACTTAGAGAAGATCATTATAGGGGATGATCTGGAGAAATATTTTCAAGTCGGCTCCCAGTTGCCGCCTCACGAGAAAGAGGAGTTGATAGAATTTCTTAAGAAGAATGTTGATGTATTCGCCTGGAGCGCTTACGAGACCCCGGGGGTGGACCCGACCTTTATCTGTCATCACTTAAACGTTAACCCATCCATTACTCCAAAAAAACAACCACCTCGGCGCTCATCCAAGGAGCATGTAGATGCTGTCAAGGAAGAAGTGAGAAAGCTTAAGCAAGCAGGAGCTATCAAGGAAGTGTTTTACCCTGAGTGGCTGGCTAACACTGTGGTGGTAAAGAAAAAGAGTGGCAAGTGGCGTGTGTGCGTGGACTTTACCGATCTAAAAAAGGCCTGCCCAAAAGATCTATTCCCCATGCCACGAATAGATCAGTTGGTGGACGCGACAGTGGGATACCCTCGGATGAGTTTCTTGGACGCCTTCCAAGGATATCACCAAATACCTTTAGCCTTGGAAGACTAGGAGAGAACTGCTTTTGTCACCCCCATCGGAAACTATCATTACAAGGTGATGCCTTTCGGTCTAAAAAACGCTGGATCAACCTATCAAAGGATGATGACAAGAATGTTCGAGCCTCAATTGGGAAGAAGCATTGAGGTCTACATAGACGATATGGTGGTGAAGAGCAAGGTGGTATCCAAGCATGTCGATAACCTCGGAAGCATCTTTGAAATCTTGAGGAAACACAAGTTGCGCCTAAATGCTTCCAAGTGCTCGTTTGGTGTGGGATCAGGCAAATTCCTAGGATACATGGTAACACACAGAGGAATCGAAGTCAATCCCGATCAAATTAAGGCGATTAACAATTTACACTCTCCTCGTAATCCCAAAGAGGTTCAGAAACTTACTGGAATGATTGCCGCTTTAAATCGGTTTATCTCTCGCTCAGCAGACAGATGCCGACCTTTCTTCCTCTTGATGAAAAATTGGAAGGGATTCGAGTGGTCCGAGGAGTGCTCTAAGGCCTTCCAGCAGCTTAAGGAATATCTTTCTCGGCCTCCCATCATGTCCAGTCCTCAGGAGGATGGGGGTCCCTATTCGCCTATATCGCCGTGGACCCCCATGCTGTAAGTCTGGTGTTGATCCGAGTTAACGGTGGCGTGCAACGGCCGGTTTACTATGTTAGCAAATCGTTACATGAGGCCGAGATGCGCTATTTACCATTGGAGAAGGCCATCTTAGCTGTTGTCCATGGCACGCGGAAGCTTCCCCACTATTTTTAGGCACACACTGTCATCGTTTTAACTCAACTCCCGCTTAGGGCTGTACTTCGAAGTGCTGACTATACAGGCAGGATTGCCAAATGGGGTACAATTCTAGGGGCTTTTGACATCAAGTACATGCCTCGCACCTTTGTCAAGGGTCAAATCCTCGCAGACCTAGTGGCCGAATTTGCTGAAGCCTCGTTAGAGAATGTGCTAGCACCGCAGCACATGGATGAAAAATCGGTTGGCATCATCTCGCTGCAAGAACCCCTATGCTGGAAAGTGTATGTCGACGGTGCAGCAAATCAAAGGGGTTCTGGATTGGGACTGGTCCTCATCTCTCCTGAACAACTCACAATAGAGAAATCGTTGAGGTTGGGTTTCTTAGCCACCAATAATGAGGCCGAGTACGAAGCTCTGCTGGAAGGAATGACCATGGTTCAAAGGTTGGGGGGAAAAGAAGTAAAAATATTTTCAGACTCTAGATTAATTGTTGGTCAAGTCAAGGGCGAATTAGAGGCGAGGGATGAAAGAATGCAGAAGTATTTAAGCCAAGTCAAACAGTTGTGGTTAAAATTTGAATCGTTCAGTCTGCTGCACATACCTCGAAGCAGTAACTCGCATGCAGATTCTATGGCTACACTTGCAACCTCCTCGGCGCAGAGCTTACCTCAAATTATCCTCGTAGAAGACTTGTACAAGCCCACGGAGGCAGGGGGGAAGTTGGCCCAGATTTGTCAGGTCCGATTGGACCCTAGTTGGATGGACCCCATCATATCATTTTTGAAAGAAGACCTCTTGCCGGAAAGTAAATTGGAGGCAAAAAAAATAGGAAGAAAAGCACCTCGCTTCTGGTTGTTCGAAGATCAAAAATTATACAAGCTTTCTTTCACCAGACCATATCTACTGTGTATTCATCCTGAAGCGACAGAGGTCATCCTAGAAGAGCTACACGAGAGGATTTGTGGGAGCCACACTGGAGGCAGGTCTTTATCTCATAAGGCCATCACGCAAGGCTACTAGTGGCCAAATATGCAAAGAGAAGCACATGAGTACGTAAAGAAGTGCGACCAATGCCAAAGATTCGCACCAAACATACACCAACCAGGGGGGATCCTTAATCCGCTAACCAGCCCTTGGCCATTTGCTCAATGGGGCTTGGATATTGTTGGGCCTTTTCCCAGAGCAGCAGGAAACAAGAGATATCTGCTGGTCGGCACTGATTATTTTACTAAGTGGGTTGAAGCCGAGTCTTTATCAAACATCAGGGATGTGGACGCTAATAAATTTATTTGGAGCTCGGACAATGGTCTTCAGTTTGACAGTAAAGCCTTAAGGAGATACTGCGGCAAATTAGGAATTATGAATAGATATTCGACCCCAGCTTATCCCTAGGGGAATGGACAAGCCGAGGCCGTTAACAAAGTCATAGTAAACGGACTGAAAAAGAGGTTAGATGATACAAAAGGGAGATGGGTGGAAGAACTGCCGCATGTCCTGTGGGCCTATCGAACAACACCTTGCAGGTCAACGGGAGAAACCCCCTTTTCGATGACTTATGGTGCCGAAGCTGTCATTCCTTTGGAAACAGGGTTTCCAACGCTAAAAAGCAGCTCGTTCAATTTTAATAATAATGATAATCTGCTGGAAAGGAGCTTAGATTTCATTGAAGAAAGAAGGGAAAGTGCACTGGTCCAATTGGCGTACTACCAACACAAACTTAAGCAAGGATATGACGCTAAAGTAAAGCTAAGGCCATTGGCGCCTGGTGACTTGGTCTTGAGGAAAGTTCTGGGCACTGCAAAAAACCCAGCTTGGGGAAAGCTAGGGCCCAATTGGGAAGGACCATATCGCATCACTTCGGAAGCAGGTATAGGGGCATATTTTTTGGAAGATTTAGACGAACGTGTAATACCACGTCCTTGGAATGTAAATAACCTGAAAATGTATTATTATTAATAAGAATTTCCTTTATCATTAAATTCGTGTGTTGTGTGAAGAAGTGGGAATTCCTGTCACTTATGTTTATTATAATAGTGTTTAAACAGAACCTTAGTCATGCCCTAAGTGGGTGTTTAGTTGGGAGTGGGGTGTGGTAAGAGTGGCTTTGGAAATGGTTCCCACCTTAATAGAGATGCTTGGTAGCGATATTCCCCAAGGCACTGCCAGGCATCTGAGACACAACACCCCCAAGCAATTGTCTTTTTGCTCGGGAAGTGGTTCACCGAGCGAGGCCCAGGTGGCGATGCTAGGTGCGTGCTAATTAAGGTTATTTACTCATTGAGTTTTAAGGCAGCGTGAGGCCTGGGCTTGTAGCTCTTTTGGGCTCAGGCTTGGGCCTTAGGTAGAAAGGGATTGGTGTCATGGGCCATACTGTTAAGTCAGAATTTAAGGCCCAAATGGGTCTGGGTATCATAGTGCTGTACAGTGTATACTTCAAAAGAAATTATCTTGAAAGCAAAAAAAAGAAAAAAAAAAAAGAGATATCTTGTTGAGCATAAAAGGCCCTCATTACGACATCTACAAGCAACTATTGGGTGCTTCTCATAAAAGGCCCTCATTAATGATATGATCTTGCAAGAACATATTGCTTTTTCTTGTACGTAATCATCAAATTATGGGTGACAAACATCTAATTTAGTGCTAATAATTTGCAATGGCAAAGGAACCATTAATTACCAAACTAGAAGCCTTGATTGCTGCTAGTGTTATCCAATGCTAGAAACTGTAACATTCCTTTTATAAAAACTAGTGTGTAGCTCAGGTACAATTAAAAACAATCATACTTATACAATTCAAATTATACATTTTTTAAAAGAAAGTGTTTAAATTATACATGGTATTAGCTTACACTTTTTTAAAAACATACATTTCTAAAATATGTAATGGTTTCTCAGATTATATATATGATTTAGAATTAATTGGTTTTAGGCTCTTCGATTTTTGCACCCAATAATTCACTTGCCAAAAAAATTGAAAACTTAGATAGACACATGACGGAAAATTGGACTTCAATTGAAATCCAATTTTGAATCTAATTAGATTTGAACTCTTCGATTTTTACAATCAATAATTTACTTGGCACAAAATTAAAAATTAAATGAACATGTGGTGCAAAATTGAGAATCCCATTAAAATCTAATTGGATTTTCTCTAAGATTCGACTATTAATATATGTATATATATAGATGAAGTCAAACAAAAGAAGGAAAACAACAATTTTAATGTGATTTGGCCATAAAAGTCTACCTCCACAGAATCTTTATTATTTTTTAAAGTAATATTACAGTCACAAATTATTTCATGGATATGATTACACAAAAAAAAAAGGATAAATACAAGAGAAACTAATATGCGATTGCTAAAAGAAACATAAGGAGATGCTACAAGTTCATACAAAATCAAAACCTCTTCAAGTCATGATGGCACCTTCCAATACAAAATCAAAACCTCTTCATCAAGTCATGATGGCACCTTCCAATAGGGTCATTGGACCTCTGTACCTGCATTCAAGGATGACAATTATCTCTCTAAATATGAAGGGAAATCGTTTCTATGTATGGGAAGAACATTCTTTGGTTTTCAAAATAGATTGATGCTAGGCGGTGAATGAGGTTTTCCCTTCAAGAGTAAGGAATTGAAAAAAATTATTCAACACCCATAGCTTAAAAAACAACCATAGTAAGACTGTAAGAGGATTCAAAATAATGCTAGAAGGTTCAGTTGTTGAATCCCAAACTCATTAAATGTTTACTGGAAACGGTTATCCGGGTATTTGTGAGTAATTAGTTAAGATTATAAACAACTAAATCGTTCCCAATAAATTAGTTAAACTTCTTGGAGTAATTTAAGCCACTGTTTACATCAAAGTCATCAAAGGTGTCTCAATAAAAAGTACGGAGTGTGAGTACAATGCCAATAATCTCAACCACACCCATGGTAGAGATAATCAAATCCGTAAATTGCTAAAACGTTATTTTGATTTATGTATTTTTCAATAAACAATTTGAGGAGGGGACAAAAAAGGGCTTATTCTGAATCATAGAAAACAAATTGGAAAAATCTTAATCATATGAATAGTACCATCATGTAATCAAATTTCACATGGCATCAATATTATCAATTTTGCTAGAATAAAAGAAATTACCGTGACAAGCACATGGTATTGTGTTGGCTTAGGAGTGGGTGTTAGAGCAAGTACTGTGTAATAAACAATTTACCCGTAAGTTGAAGTCTTTCTCGGCGGATTCTAGTTCTGAGGAGCTTTTCTCTAATCAAATGCAACTGAGCTACAACATCCCTAATGTCCATCCTTTCTCTTGGAGATTCTATAGAACAAGAAACTCCAATTCCAAATATCAAAATCAAGCACTCTAGAATTTTGGGACTTCCTATTTGATTTTGAATGTGAGTATCATTTGTCCTTGTTTCCATATCTTCTCTTTCCCAGAGGATAATAGGATCCACAATGTCAATCACTCGTTCAGGCAAAGCTCCTTTAACAAAATCATGAAGGTTCAAGTTGTCTTTGAAAATATTATCAGTGGGCCTTTTTTCTGTAAACATCTCCAATAATAGTATGCCATAACTGTAGACATCACCATAAGTTGACACCTCGTTTCCCAAACCATATTCTGCAATTGCACATAAAATTTACAATATGATTGATAGTGTTTCATATTAAAAAAAAAAAAAAAAATTATAATAGCACAACTTTGAAAGAGCTCTTTAGTGGCATATAAAAGGTAAAAAATTATGACAAGTGGAAATTTCTTTCAAGACATGCTCCATCTTCTAAAAGGCTTCCTTAAGCTATTTCATGCTTGAAAGTACATCAAGAAATATTAAGAAAGAAAAAAAAAAAAATTAATGTTCAAAAATAGAAAAGATACTCACCTGGAGGAGCATAACCAATTGTTCCTCTTAATCCGATAGAGCTTGATTGATTAGCAAGACACTCTCGGCTGGCCTCACGAAGGAACCTTGCCAAGCCAAAGTCACCAACATGTCCAATCATTTCATCATCTAGAAGAACATTTCTAGGCTTAAGGTCGCAATGAGCAATTGGTGTATGACAATGATGATGAAGATATTCCAATGCATTTGCAACATCAATAGCAATATTCAGTCTTTGAAGAAAATTCAAATTTGTTTGTTCTTCAGGAACCTCATTTATTCTTGAAATCGGATGCAACCACTCGTCTAGGTTGCCATTAGTCATGAACTCGTATACCAATGCTTTGAAATCATGACCTTGATAGTCAACACCTGAACATGCTGTGAATACCTTTACCAGATTCCGATGTCTGATATTTCGCAAAGCCTCACATTCAGCAATGAAACTCTTGGAAGCTCCATGGTGCGAAAGATTGAGCACCTTGATAGCAACTACACGTCTATCTTGATCAAGAATTCCTCTATACACAGATCCAAAGCTTCCCACACCAATTAAATTAGTGGAGGAGAATGCATCTGTAGCTTTTAGGAGACTTTGGTAAGATACATTCAAAAATAAATTTTGTGAATTATTTAAAGTACTTTCTCTTCTCTTTCTTTTGAAAGAAAAGAGAAGTAGAAATGAAACCACCAAAGTTACACCAAAAATTCCAGAAAGTACAGAGATTATTAGCTTCAAGGAATGAGTCAACTTCCTTTTCTTGGATTTATTGTATTTGCATACAGGAAGCTTGAACTTTGGCACTCCTCCACATAGCTCAGTATTTCCCTTAATTGAAGTTGCACTTGTGTTCCTGAAAACTCCCTCTGTTGGTACCTCACCCTCAAAATGGTTATAAGACAAATTCAATAACCCCAAGAAGATAAAGCTCTCCAAAAATTTTGGAATATTTCCAGAGAAATTGTTTTTAGAAAGATCTAAAACTTGAAGACCCCTTAATGATTCCAAAGATGAAGGAATGACCCCTTGAAAGAAGTTGCTTCTCGTGACTAGAAATTCTAGTTTTACACAGCTACCAAGACTTGTTGGAATTTTTCCAGAAAACATATTTTCAGAAATATCCAAGTGTTCTAAATTTTTGAACTTTTCTACTTCTGTAGGAAGGACACCAGTAAATTTGTTGGCTGACAAGTCTAGAGAAATTGATGAGAATGAGAGACCAATTACTTGATATGATATTGTACCATTGAGATTGTTTTTAGAAAGATCTAAATGAACCACATTTTCACACTTGACTAGACTTAAGGGGATGCTTCCTTGAAGATTATTATGGTCTAAATACAAAGTTGTCAAAATAGTTAAATTTCCAAGAGAAGATGGAATGTTCCCGAAGAAATTGTTTGCAGATAAATCCAAATATTGTAACTTTTGTAGCTTTCCAATTTCAAAAGGAATATGACCTGATAATTTATTATTCCTCATATATAGTTCCTCCAAATTGGTCAAATTTCCTATTCCAGTAGGAATGTTTCCAGATATTTTATTATTATCTAGAAGTAGATAAATGAGGGTAGTTGAGAAATTGGCAATGCACTTGGGCAACTCTCCCCCAAAGTTATTGTAGGCTATCTCTAAATCGGTTAGATATGTAGAATTTGTCAAAGAACAGAGAAAATTCAAGTCATTTTCCCCTCCATTTCCAAGCTCGTTTTGAGCCATGGTAAAAAGTGAAACTCTATATAACTTCTCCAAAGAAGGAACTCTTCCTCTTAGTTTATTGTCGGTAAGTTCAAGTAGCTCTAGATTTGAGGCATTAGATATTGAAATAGGGATAGGTCCAATAAATTGGTTGCTAAAAATGATAAATGTTTCGATATTAGGTAGAGTGATACCTATATCCGATGGAATATGCCCTTGGATTTGGTTCAATCCTACATCAAACCTTTTTAACAAAGACAAATTGAAGATTGAGGGAGGAATTCTTCCGGACAACCTATTTACACCAACACCAAAATATGTAAGTTTCGTCAATTGGCCAAAAGAAGTAGGGATACTCCCACCCAAGTTATTAGAAATTGTACCAAACATTTCTAGAGAGGATAAGTTGCCGAAAGAAGGTGGGATACTTCCTGTCAAATTATTTTTTTGAAAAGAAATGTATTGGAGTTTTGACAAAGTGCCAAGAGTTGCAGGGATTTCCCCATCCAAAAGGTTGTGACTGAAATCAATGTATTTGAGGTTGGTGCATTGGGATAAATTTCTTGGAATTTTGCCGCTAAGTGTGTTATTGTCCAAATATAGGATTTGCAATATGCGTAAACGGTCAATTTCTGAAGGAATTTCATTATGAAAGCTATTGTCAGAGAGCATTAGATTCTTCAAAAAACTTAAATTTCCAATATGTGGGGATATAGGGCCTACCAGTTTCGAAGATGGCAGGTCCAACGCAATGACCCTCTGATGTCGACGACCACAGGTAACCCCTCGCCATTGACAAAAGTGGATGCTATCATTCCAAGTGCTCATAACCTGGAGAGGATCATGAGTGATCTTGGCTTTGAACTCAAGCAACGCCAACCGGTCGGTCTCATTATTCCCGCCAACAACAGAGGTGACTAACAAGCCACACCACCAGAGAAGGATAAAAGCATGCATGAAAAAAGAAGAGGACGGTGGAGATGAACTCCATTGGGAAAGCCCCATATGCAATATGGTTGAAGAGGCAGTTGGTACAAGGGTGTATTGTGAGGGAAGGCTAATTTGGCTGTGTATAGAATCTCAAGAAGTGGCAAATTTATAACGAGAGTGAGAGAGAAGAAATTTGGTGCGAGAAATTTGGGGATTATAATCGGTCTGATCATCTTTAATTAATCAGACAGTGTACCCATGATCCACGTGGAATGCTATAGTTTTGCCCCCTTTATATTAAACCAAAGGTGTGTTTATTTGGTGTATTTTAAGATTTTAACAATTGAGGATTTGGAAGTGTAGCGTCCGTACTCGGCTGAGCCCAAAATACATGTTTCTAGATTACAAGACTCAAGTACAAAAAATTAAATACTATTTATGCATTTCAAAATGCGAGAAGATTTGGTTTTTAATAAACAAAATTTCTAACATGTATATTTATTGTTTTTATTGATTCTTAAATATAAGAAAGATATAAGTAATTTCTCTACTTTGTTTCTACTCAATTAAATGTAGTATTGTCATATTGATGAGAGAAGGAACTATAAAAGTTTTGGAAATGTAAGAATTGAGTTAGGACTTAAAAGAGAAAAACTAAAGAGTAAATCAGTAAATACTTGACAATCCTTCATTGTACAAGTATCGAAATTAAAAATTATATAAATAAAAGGTTTTTTGTAGACTTTTTTTTTTTTCTTCTTCTATTTTTTTTCATTGTACAAACCGTTTACTGATTCTCTTCTATGGTTGAGTCTATATGCTAGCTGTAGGTGAAATTTGTCCCTGCATTCCCATTAGTAATTCAAACTTGCCAGGAAACACACACACAAAAGACTTGGTGCAACATCGTGAAGCATAGGTCTTCGCTATCTAGTCGTTTTTCTCTGCTAAAAGGTACTACACACCGACATTTTTGAATCATAACGTCGACCAAGACTATCTTCTTCTCAAGAAAATGAGTATCGAAGACTAAAAAATGGCTTGAATCAATGTCAGCATGACTAGGAAATGCTGATTGGTTGCCTTGCAATCATGAATCATCACGAGTTCGCAATTTTGGCATGAAAAATATGGCCCACACTAATACCAAGAAGCAAGGACCGAAACTAAAGCATATATTGATTAAGTTACACTTTTGTGTTTTTTTTTTTTTTTTTTCTAAAGACAACTTAATCTATAAGATAAGATTTGAATAATTCATTGTTAATATTACATTATTTAATAAAATTTTATTAACTGCATTTTCTCACTAATTCACGCTTGGATTGAATTCTCTATATACTTGTATAATAGCAAGATTTTTAAAGATTAAGAATTAGTTCATTTATAAAATGTTTTAAGTTTCAGGTTTTTTATACATTCAAATTATACACAAAAATGAGCTTATAGATTATATAATATATAACATCTCATTAACTGATTGTGAAGAATATAGAAAACTTGTATTATGACCATGTGATGCACGGTTTAAGTAAAAATTATGTTTAATTAAATTAAATATTATGTAATGATTTTTGAACTACATTTAGGATTTTGGTTTATAAAAATTATGGTCTCAAGCTAGTAGGAAAATTTAATCATTGATGATGATTTAGTACATTGACAACTTATTTTTTTCAAACAATTTATGGTTTCAATTGGGTTAGATTTTTACTGATCTAGTATTTTAGAGGCCACATTAATTATAGAAGATGAAAAGAAAATGTTAGAGTTTCATGAACTCACCCCTTTGAAATAATTTCTTAATATAGTACACTGATCATATATAATTATGTACCAAAACAATATCTTTCTCGGCTAGTCTAGCCTATATAGGCACTGAAGGACAATTAAACGACAAGTCCTGCAGCAGATTGAGTTCATATAACATGTCGCTTACCAATTTCTTTAGTAGTGTTGGAATTATACTACAAGTCGTTTGTTGTAGTCTTTAATTACTGCATGTGTTGTTGTTTTGTGTGAAGTCAATTACTTAGTTTGCCTTGTGTATGCTGATATTTCTTATTTAACCATTAGAGACTTTACTTAACTAGTAAAGTCTCTAATGGTTAAATAAGAAATCTGGAATTCAATCTATCATCAGGAGCGGATGCCATAGGTTGAAACTCTCTAAAAAAGAAAAAGCATATTGCCTAAATGCACTCATGCATGCACTCAAACATGTAAATTTCTCCTTAAATTATCAAAAATAAATAAATAAATAAATAATCTAGCTCATAAGGTAAAGACAATAATAAATAGACTCGGCCAAGCCTAACTGTGTCTATCCTTTGCAATGGCACATTAACATAAGATTAGGCCTGATCCAAAATGAGTCCAGTCAAGCCGAACTAATTAATTAGCCCTAAACACACTAACTTTTGTTTAAAATATGATTAGGTTTGATCCAAAATAAGCCCAGTTCTAATTGGCATTTGTGTTTAAACAGAACCTTAGTCATGCCTGATGTCCTCGGACCAGATGTTTTGGGGAAATTACTACACTTATGTTTATTATAATAATGTTTAAACAGAACCTTAGTCATGCCTGATATCCTCGGACCAGATGCTTGGGAAAAGTGAACACACATATGTGTTAGTAGACAATAACATTTTATTAGAGTGATCAAATGAATCCTAAGTTATTGCAGGACCCTCTGACCATATACAATTGAATTAATTTCCTAGTTTTTTTTTATATATATGAAGTATTCAATGGATCTTAAGTTATAACAAGTCTTTGCTGTCATTCTTTATTACGAAAAGGTCAGTCCTTAACACAAGAGCATGATGAGCTCATCCATTACAAATATTTTATGAAAAGTCTTAGCTTGTAAATAGGAAGTCATCTCAATTCTTAATGAAAGCAAATGGCAAAAGTATAAATGCAAAAGGTAGAAAAGACGAGTCTATTCTTTAATTAAAAATAAAATAAAGTACATCATAAGTCTTGGCAGAAGCTACACTTAAACCAAAAAAAAAAAAAAAAAAAAAAAAAATTTACAACTATTTCTTCGAAGATTGGGAATCCTTCTCGGGACATATAGCCTTGACCTTGGCATCCTCAGCATCAGATTTTTTTTCAACTGCCTTGGCCTGAGAAATAACGTCCTTTATGGTCAGGGAGTCCTCGGCGGATTTATCTTTGACAACTCTCTTGGAAACCTCAACAGCTATGACAGGGGCATTTACAGTAGGTATTTGCTCAGGAGGAGGAAGAGGTAGGTTAGTGGCCACCGAAGGGCTGGTTGGAATCTCTTTGATGTGTTTAGGGAAGAACACGTTCTCAGGTTTCCTCAGCTTTAAATCAGCATGAACCCCTGCACGATTAAGTGCTTCTACCCAAGTCTCCATGCAATATTCCCTGCACACTTCAGCTACCTCCTCGGTCAGCCTCTCCTCCGTTTTCCCTACTTCGCGTTCATAGGCCGCCTCCTCCGCGGACTTAGCAGCTTCCATCACCTTTAGTGCTGCCTCCTTAACTTTCTGCAATTCAGCTTTCAGGCTTAGCACCGCTGCTTTCTCTATAGCCAAATTTAGCTGGGTTGTATAAAGCTGTTTTCGCTGGTCCTCGGCCTGAGCCTCAACATTTTTTAGCCCTGCCTTGGCACTTGAGCATTCTCGCTCTGAAATCTTCAGCTTCTCGGCCAACTGCATTTTCTCCTCTTTCAGGCTCCCAAGAGTTTTCTCAACTTCACGCCGAGAGTGGGACTCAGCCTCACATCTGTTGTGGGCATTTCGAACCCACTTTTAGGCCACATAGACCTGTTGAGTGACCTGCATAACAGTAGCAAAGAAGTCATGTAGGCAATAGCAAGTATAATAATACTGATAAAATCAATAACTTTTTAAATATTTAATTCATAAAATAAATTTAGCCTACCAAGGCGAGATCCTTCTTTAAGGACATGAAAAGCTCAAGCTGCCTGGTACGCCTGAGAGCCTCCATATTCCGTGGGAGCAAAAGGGGTTGCTTTAGAGCTTGAGCAAGATGGGCCGAGTGACCTCTCTGGGACTCCCTGATAGTGGCATCCCTGGGAATTTGAGTCCCATCCAACTCTATCCGAAGAGCCCAGAAGCGCTGTTGTTTGCGCACTTCAGCATCTTCTCTACTGTCAACAGAGCTTGCCCTATTATCCCTTGGATCTTTAGTCTTCTGTTGTTTGGAGCCCTTCGAAGGAATCACCTCACCCTCTTCTATTTCCTGCATTGGTCTCTTCTTCTTTAAATCTGGGATGGCGTGAAGTCCGAGATCAGCAGGAAGAGGAGGCAGAGGTGGTAAAGTGGCAGGAGCCAAAGTCTGGGATGGGCCTTTCGAGGCTCTTTTCTTGCCTCTGTTGGCTACTAAGCCTTTCAAGGATGGCCTTCCTTTCGGACTCATCTCTCCTTATTCTTCTAAGCTTGAATCCACTCAGAAAACAATTAATGTTGACTGAATAGCTGCGGAGAGTCTGTCGGCGTCGTCCTCAGAATTCGAGAGCTGCAGGCCTTTCTGGTCTACCTTCCTCTCCTTCAAAACGGAACTGATCTATTTCCTCCTCTAAGGATAGCCGCGAAGAAGCTATTTCCTCTTCTTCTACAACTTCAACTCCGAGAGGGACTTGTTGCAGTGGAAGCACAAGCTGAGGAGGGATTTGAGAGACTGGCAGAATGACAGGAGGAAGATCGTCTCGGGCCAAAAAGTCTGGCTTTGATACGTCAATACGGTTAATCCGACGATCACCAGCTCTGATAGCGTTACCAACTTCCTGAAAAACCCTCGAAATGGGTTCGAAGTCTAGGACAAGGTGAACAACTCGCAATTGTCGATCCTCGCCCACAAAAATTTCTGACCGAAGAAGGTAGTTGAGGGCAACCACGTTGGTGAAACTCAGCCAAGGAGCAACAAGCGTCCTATCTGCAAAAGTAACCAAAAAGTCAGATACGATTAAACAATGAGAGTTCATAATCAAAAGAGATTACTATAGGAAACATGGATGGGGGATAAAATCTAAATCCTATGTTAAGGGATCTAACTCTAAGGTATCCCACCTGTCTCTCTCTCCCGAGTTGGGCAGGGTCGACCATCGTGCCATGCCCCTGAAGCGATGAGGAAGTCATCTTTCATCCCTTTGTTGGACTTGGGGAGACACGAGATGAGCCTCACAATGGACGACCTGGACTTGAGATAAAATCCTCCGTCGATTTGCGAGTGGCACTCGTACAGGTGAACCACATCGTGCCATGTGAGGCCCAAGTGAAGATGCTGGTCTAGAGCATCGATACACCAAAGAATCCTAAACATGTTGGGTGCACACTGATGAGGGCATAACCTATGATTAATAAGATACTCCCGGGTTATCCTACCCATAGGAAGGGTCATTCCCCCTTCTATGACGGCTATTATAGGAATGACCACTTCTCCTGCCTCTCTAGGTAAAATGATTTCCTCTGAGGAACAATATCGCAGGTCAACCGCTTGGGGTATATGATATTTTTGTTTAAAGGCTTCTATTTTGGCTGGGGAATCTACTAGACGCTCAAATCTACCCATTTCTTACAACCTAAAGGCAAAGTATGTGATTTTGGAGGGTAAGGAAGCAAAACAGGCTGGCCGAGGAGATAGGCCGAGAAGTAAATTCGAATATAAAAGCTAAACAAACTTAAGGGAGCACGTACGCTAGTATCTGAAAGCTTTCTGGGAAGACTTTCGAAGACTCCTCACAAGAAATAGCAACAGAGATTCGGGAGTTTGGCATTTTTTAAAGGCAGGAGCGTTAGAGTTCTCTGGAGCGCTTGAGATTTCTTTGGAGAAGAAGATAAATGGTTCCCCTTAAAGCTTTATATTAATAGAGAAAGGGAGGGGAAGTTATCCCGCTCAGAATTCTGAGGGAAATATCAGCCGTCAGATCCGCGCATCGACCGTTGGATGTAGGGGACAAGACACCTCTTGGAGTAATTAATAAACGCTTCGGGGATTGCGAAGTGTCAGAGGTAATTATGAAACGCAATTAAGTCATATCTCCGCACGTGTGGATTAAATATCACCTGTCTTTATCTCTTAAAAGTCAAAACCTCATTTTTTCTCCTCGGATGGGAGGGAAAAACCGAAATTTTGAGGGGCTATGGTGGGGACAAATTACCAAGAGCCATGCATCTTGGGCTATGGGTTTAATCCGAGGAATACTCATGGGCCGAGTAGAGCGGCACTTATTAAATATTCTATTTTCAAAAGATTTATACATAAGAAACGTACGATTCTGTCCGAGGAGGATATACCCCTCGGATGAGCAGAGTACGGTTCAAGGATGAATCCCATCGATTGGAGTAATTCTTCTTGAATTTCCGATAGCAGAAATGGCCTTTGTGAACTTGCTAGAAAGGAAAAGATCCCAAAATATCTAATGGAAGGCTGCTACCACCAAATTAAATACCCTGCAACTACTTTTTAGGCCGCATTTATGTGGAGAAGACCTCTAAACAGTGCTACCAAAACTATTACAGCTCATAAGGAAGCCAAAGAAAAGGTCTGATGGGACAAGTATCAAGTGATGCCTTAGATGAACGACAAGTGTAAGGTTAGGATGACTAGAAGTTGACTATATAAATGTAACACACCCTCCATTGGAGGGGAGATTGAAAAAGAAAAAGAAAAAAAAAAAGAAAGAAGAAAGAAAAAGAACGTGAATTACATAATATGATGTCTCCTCGGATCGAAACAAAAGCTTACTTATACCCAATCATCTCGATATGCTTTGAGCCTTTTTATTAGCCTTTTGAGTTTGTTTCTTAATAATAGGTTGAACGTAATCCTCGCCACTCGTACCTGATTCTTTAACCCACTCTCTACAAATTTATTGCAGCGGACTTATTGGGCCCAGGTCCTGCGTGTTTTGGACTTGAGTGTACAATTTGTTACCCTACATATATATATATATATATATTTGGATTGTCTAGAATTTCATATCTTTCTAAGTAACCATTTAGTATATGGTTGCACTTGAATCCTAATATTTCAAAATTTTTTCTTAATACTAGTAAAAAAATAAAAGTCTAATACTTTCCAAATCATAATTCCAATATTATAAGTGAACAATTAAACTCTCTTGGGCTAAATATACTACTTCCAACATTTTTAATTTATTTATTAAAGAAGTGGTATCTCAGACTATCGTCCAAAAACTAATGAACGATAATGTGATGGATGGAATATGAAATTTCTAGGTTTAGGACATGTCCTAGTCTGTCACCAAAGGGACATTCCTTGGCCCTTGTGAAGAATTATAATACCAATTTGTGATGATGTGAATATGTTGAGATTAAAGTATTGTCTATTTTGGTGTAAAACTTTTTTTTTTTTCAAAAACACTTTCTGTGTTTTCTACTATTTATGATTTGAGATGGAGATTAAACCCATTCATTAAACAGTCTACCATAGTGCCTAAGCCCACAAAGACCAATGACAGTCGCATACTTTCTTTGTTGTATGCTCTTCCTCATGTTCATGAAATTCTCTCTTCGAATCGAAGTCTTTTGGCTAAATATGGTTAAATTTGAGTTTATTTGTAATATGTGCACTATTCAAAGTTATTTAGCTGCGTGAGGATTGAGACGAATTTTGGCAATAGTGTTGTCGAAATTTATGAGAAAAAGTAGGAGAGAGGAGAGAGAAATGATGTGACAAAGGGAGGGGAGAGAAAGAGAAATTTCAGCAATGGTATTGCCAAAATTGTTGAGGCTCAAATTTTCTTCCCTTGATTGACTGCCCAACTGACTGATTGCCAAGCTGATCAGTTCACTGAAAAGAGGAGAGAGAAAAATTTGTATTGTGGCAATACTATTGCCAAAATAGCAAAGAGGGGAGTGAAAAAAAAAATTGTCTTTTGGCAATCCCATTGCCAAAATAGGAGAGAGAAGAAAAAAAATAGTGTGTAATGTGGTATTGCCGAAATTGGTGAGACTAGGGGAGAGAAAAAAAATTCGGACTATAGCAATACAAGTGCTGAAGTAGGAGAGATGAGAGAGAATAAAATTTTTGTATTTTGGCAATCTCACTGCTGAAATAGGAAAGAGAAGCCCATTGCCAAAATAGGAGAGAGTAGAAAAAAAAAATAGTGTGTAATGTGGTATTACCGAAATTGGTGCGACTAGGGGAGAGAAAAAAATTTGGATTATAGCAATACAAGTGTTGAAGTAGGAGAGATGGGAGAGAATAAACTTTTTGTATTTTGGCAATCCCTTTGCTGAAATAGGAAAGAGAAGCCCATTGCCAAAATAGGAGAGAAGAAAAAAAATATTGTTTGTAATGTTGTATTTAAAAGGTAGTGTATTAAATGTTATTTTTTACATTTCGTATATGGGTGAAAGTATCTTGATGTGAGAAAATTGGTAATGTGACTAAATATTATCGGAGAATGGAGTTTTCCACCGTGAACTTACTAAATTTATTCTTTTGGAAAAATCAATTGATAAATTCTCATACTTAACAAAGTTTTCCTTTCCCTTATTTGTAAGGTTTATAATTGGTCACTTTCGTCACTTGGGTAATTTTAAAAATCAATACATACATTCTCATACCCCATTAATTTTGTTATTTGAATTTTAAATTCCAAAGGGTAATTTTAAAATGGGCAAATTTTTATTTAAAAGGCAGTGTATTAAATGTTATTTTTTACATCTCGTATAAGGGTGAAAGTATCTTGATGTGAGAAAATTGGTAATGTGACTAAATATTATTGGAGAATGGAGTTTTCCACCGTGAACTTACTAAATTTATTCTTTTGGAAAAATCAATTGATAAATTCTCATACTTAACAAAGTTTCCCTTTCCCTTATTTGTAAGGTTTATAATTGGTCACTTTCGTCACTTGGGGAAATTTTAAAGATCAATACATACATTCTCATACCCCATTAATTTTATTATTTGAATTTTGAATTCCGGAGGGTAATTTTAAAATGGGTAACTTTTTATTTAAAAGGCAATGTATTAAATGTTATTTTCAATAAGAAGTTATGAATGTACACTTTTGGCCCCTTAAAGTTTATGATTGTTTTCATTTTAGTTCTCTATATTTCAAAATTGTTATTTTGATTCTTTATATTTGATTTTGTTTTTATATTCACCTTTTACATTTTAAAATTTTCATCATTATAAAAGGCTTAGTAGTTACTAGTTAGTAGTTACTAGTGTCAGTGTAGAACTCATAAGTAATGGATAGTTTAAGTAAAAAGTTTTCTTTTAATTGGTTGTCAAACACATACTTAATATGAAAGTTAAAATAAAAATTTGGAGACATGAAGGGCCAAATTAAACATAAAACTGAATCAAACATGAAATGTGAAATTAAAAAAATTTTAAAACTTAAACAATCAAAATAAAAACAATCCTCAAATTTCAAAGAACAAAAATATACTTCAGTCAAAATTTTAATTTTTTAAAGGATGGTCACAATTTGGCTCGAAAGTTTTGATGTTCCTATTGGTTATTGGCATATCAGAGATTAACCACCAATTCCATGTTTGGCAAGTCCAAGAGATACTATTCTTGGAAAATTCCCAAAAAAAAAAAAAAAAGCTGCATTATTATTATTATTATTAATTTTTTGTTTTTCCACGGGATAATGCCTAAGAAAACTAGAAAAGATTCTTTACTTTGTTGGAAGAGCAAAGAGCGTGGGTGAGAGACCCCACCACCACATTACTCACGTTAATAATGACAAAGTCGCATCACACCAACCTGTGAGTGTGAGACCAGCACGCGGTTTAAGCACATGACGTGCATGTGAGAGGCTCCCACGAGTGACGAGTCCATCAGTCTATTATTAACACCGGAGCTCTGCTTTCTTACCCAATATATTATAATATATTTTTTCTACGTGAAGAGGCCGTACTCATTCAACTCAAGTTACTTATTAGTCACATTAAAAAGTCTCTTAAGCATTGGTCCAAAATGGTGGCTAAGCCTTTAAGGTGCGTATTACTAGAATTTTATTCTGCCGACTAGCATTAAGATATCTCCATCGAAGTTTCTTGAAGTTTCCACGACACGTTATTCGTCGTCCACATATTTTTTATTTTTATTTTTGGTAAATTTCGTCGTCCACATTGCTTTCTTAAGGGTAAAGTTTATCATCAATCAACGTCCCAAGCATCTCATTGACAATAATACTTTCGAGCATAAAAAAAAAGGAATTTAGCATCCAGCAATTAATATACTTTTTTTTTTTTGGTTAATGCATCCAGCAATGTACTTAGGGTCTGTCTCGTAGTGCAACGACAAGTGGAGACAAACTTAAAGATTTTAGTAAAATTTGCTAAACTTTTGATTTTTTTTTTTTTTTTAGAGTTTTAACTTATGACGTCTGCTCTTGATGATAATTTTTTATCATCAGATCAAGACACCAATCAATTTTTGGTGTAGGTGGGGATTGAACCTCAGATCTCTTATACAACCATTAGAGACTTTACCAGTTGAGCTAACTGGAACTCACAAATTTTCTTTAAAAAGCTTTAAGGATCCTCTAAATTGAAACAGCAAAAAAATAATAAAAAATTAAAGTTACAAGGTTTAAGCAATAATATTATTTTAGTACACTATTCCAACTTTTAATATGACTAAAGAATTGCTATAATAATAATAAAAAATGTATTTTTCAAAATAACACTCAATGAACAACTTTAAATTAAAGTTGAATTTCAAAGTTTATTACATTAAAAAAAATTCTAAGTTTTAAAATATATTCTTTAGGATTCAAATCCTTCCTCCTCTTAATATATACATATTACACTATCTCAACTTTTAATAAAATATCATTACTTATTTTTCCAAATAACACTTATTATTTAATTGTTTTTGAGTGAGAGAGGAAGCTAATAATAATAATAATAATAATGATGATGATGATGATGATGATGATGGTGACATACACACTAATATTTTTTTTTTCTAATAATTCAATTGTTTCAATTTACAATATTGATTTTTCTTAAGAAAGAAACCAACTAAATAACTAAGTTACAAGGTTTTTGGCAAAATATGCACTGATGATGATGATGATGATGATAATAACTACTGCTAAAAAACTAGAAGCTAAAATATGTCGAGCCTACCTGTAGGCTTGTTGAAAGCACAAAATACATCAACCTAAAATATAAATATTATATTAATAACTAGTCACCTCACGCATGTTACATGCATATTTAGAAGCTCTCCCTCCCTCCCCTCTCTCTCTCTCTCTCTCTAGAGAATAAAATTGTAGAAAATAATAATCATTTAGTGAAATTTGCAAATATAAATATAAAACAATTGAAAAAGATAACTACTCAATAATAATATATAAAACTAGCCTCTAAGTATGCGCATGCTCAGAGGCTTTTCTATTTTTTTGAGTAAAGGTTAATAATTTACATTTATTATAATTTAGAAATATTTTTTTTTTATTTTTCAAAAAAATAAAAATGATAAACTTTAGAGATAAGCAGTAACTGTAATTTCTTTTTTGAATGTGAAGGGAAAAAAATTCTAAATTTTAGGATTTTTTTTTTTGAATTCAAAATTAAATTTGTTATTTGACATTTATGACTCTATTTCTAAATGAAATTTCATTAATGAGGGTATTTTTGAACCACATAAAAGTCTAGTTGAAAGAGGAGAATCCTCTTATATATAGTATAGATTAATAACTAATGAATCAAAAAACTACTATTAACTTTAGAGAAATACTAAGTGATAAGTTATTATTGGCTGTTACAGGTAGATAAAAAAATAATTTAAGTTGTGGATTTTAAGAAAACTACTATTAAATTTAAGTAGTTACACTCCTAGAATAGAAATAATGTGCTTTTTTTAAGGAAAACCTCTTTTTAAGGAATTTTAATAAATTTTTCTTGCTATTTAAACTTTAAAAAAAAAAAAAAAAAAAAAACTTATTTGTAAACATTTCTTATTTATGGTTAGGACTAATATTAAAGGCTTGTTAAGAGGATTTTGCAGAGAAAAAAAAAAGACACCATTAATAATAATAAACGATCCAAAATGGTGGCCTAAGCCTACATAGAGAAAAAAAAAAAAAAAAGTGGCCTAAGGACCCTTTCCAAATTATTTGACAAACAAGATATTTGTATTCAAAGATAAGATATTTGTAATTTTGTATTATATTTATACCAACTACCATAAGATATATGAGGAAAAAAAAAAAAAACCCTACCATAAGATATTTTAGGACTTATCTCCTTCGAAGTTTCCTGAAGTTTCTCGAATTAGGCCTGGTCCAAGTTGCTGGCTCACATAATCAATCAACATCATAAGCTTTTCATTGACAAATATACGTTCTAATGTTTTAGTTCTGCCCCTCAAGTCTTCTTTGACGAAGTTATAGCTGAGCAAGTTTGGTTGGAAATTAAATGTAGTTTGTATAGTTTTTGTTTCAATAAAATCTTTCTTGATTTTCAAAACAAAAAACATATATATGATCAAAGATTAATAGCCATGTTATCAATCAATTGTTTAAATTCAAGTTTTTGTAATATAAAATAATGCATAAAAGATGAATTTATAGATCGAATGGTAAATAGCATCCAATTGATATGAAAATTGGCATGAATGTTAAGAACATATAGAACATGTAATTCAATAATGAGATTTTCAAAATATGAATTCTATAATAAGTTATTGAGTGGTGTAACATTTTTTAGAGTTACATCGGGTGTAACTTGAACCCAACCCTATAAACACACACACATATATATATGCTAGAGATACAAACTATATTACAAATTTTTTTACAAACTGCTAATGTGGTGAGTGATTTTTGTTAAATGAAAAAGTGATATTAATGGTGGGTTTAGATAAAAACCAATGAAAGATGAGTAATGCTACAGACATAAATTATTTTACAACATTTTTACAAACTGTTAATGTGGCCAATCTCTTATTGGTTTTCATTTAAGCCGACTATTAATATCACTTTTTCATTTACTAATAATCACTCACCACATCAGTAGTTTGTAAATTTTTTTGTAAGATAGTGTGTATCTTTAGCATTATTCATAAAAGATTGGCCACATCAACATTTTGTAAAAATGTTGTAAAATAGTTTGTACCTATAACATTACTGTCGACACCCGGCCTCGATCGGGGCGGAAAACCGTTGCCAGCCTTCATTCGACCACCTGCCGTGGCGACGCTCCCGCGCGCGTAGGGCTTGTTGGAGGCCCCTCTCGATAGTTATGCGTGTAGTGTGTGGCGTGGTTCGCGTGGGGCTACAGGTGCTTTCTCTCTCGGTGGAGGAAGGTAGGTCTACCTTTGGCGTTGTGGCAAGAATCTGAGCCAAATTTTAAGGGATTACCGAAGATAAGTGGAGTCACCACCAATCATTGAGTTTTTCTAAGGTGTGATTGATCACCTGTTTCTAGTTGATTTTATTACCAATTCTAGGTTAAGAAAAATGACATTTTTCCTAATCTAATGTGGATGGCAAAAAATTTTGATTCTTGAGTCCAAAAGTTTGGTTACGTGTGGGGAAGGTGTTAGGCACCCCACAACGCCTGTCCAAGGACAGTCCTTTATTTTGATAAAATCTTAATTTTCAGAGATTGGCAGTAAAAATATGATTTTGGCGTCAGCTTTCGGGGCTTAGCATGCATGGGGTTTTGAGGTTTGGCTTTTGAATGGGTGTGGTCCCAATCTATGCTTTCCTAGGGCATTCAGGCAAAGTACTAGATTTCTGTGGCGAAAATCCAACGACATGTCACCTTACTTTCGCGGCGGAAATTAGGCATCGCTTTGCCTTAGGTGACACGGATTGTGACAATCACATTGGAAGGGGCAAGCAGGCATATATATATACATACATCATGCACAATGCAAGCACACAGAGAGGGAAAGTAAATGCTTACATCCCTAGAGCGTGGCCCAAAATATAGGTGCAGGAAAGTAAACAAGGGTTGCCATACTCAAGAGATGAGGACGAATGATACATGACATGATATACCTAATACAACCCATCTAAGAGAGAAAAGAGGGAGGAAGGAAGGAAGGGGGTTTAAAAGAATACAAAACCAAATGGGAGAGGCTAGACCCCTAAATCTACTGAACATTGCCGCTTGGCTTATATATGCATGCTTGCATCCTAGCCCTTTTTGCTTGCGCCTAGGAGATCGTGCCCTAGCTCCATGCGTCCTCGTTCCATATGTGTACATGCAAAGGCAAAGACAAAAAACTAGCAAACAAGCAATGACAGGAAAAAGATGCAAGGAGTGTATGAAAGAGGCATAAAGCATGATAGACATGGCAAGCATAGCGTATGGTAGAAAACATGATGAGCCACAAGATAAGCAAACAAACAAGAAAGCAAGAAGGCAAACAGGCAAGAAAGAAAACAAGAAAGAAGACAAACGAGCAAAAAGGAAAACAAAAAGATGGTGTCCACGAGGGACAAATGTAGGTTTGGATCGAATGTCTATAACTTCATTGTGTTGAAGCATGGACAACACACTAGCAAGCAAGACTCATGCATGAACATGTAAGCAAGCGTGTAAAAGATGCATTGAAAGCCAATGGGTGGAGCAAACAAGCATGGCAAGCATATCATCACACGGAGCGGAAAAGGGAAGGGTATGCACAGAGCAACCCGGCATCCAGAGATGCCTCCTAAATGGTTACATCCAAACAAGGCCTCATGGGCGTCGGATGTGACCACACAACCACAAACCCGCTAAGGGCGTCAAGCGTGGCAGAGCATAGAATAAGAGAGGCTAGCACAAGCATAAAGTATAGAAGCAAGCAAGCATAGACATGCAAAATGGGAATGATCCAAACCCTTTGATATGGGCCTCGGTGTATGGACAATGACAAAGACCACAGGGTCTAGATCGGGTCCTAACCATTAGGCCAAAACACAAGAGAGAAAGACAAAGCGACAAAAGGGCTACAATAGCACATGGCATGACAAACATAGCCTAGGTCTAGGCACACAAACATGGCATAAAGCGCACAAGCACATGGAAAATGGCATAAAGCATGTAGAGAACATAGATCCAAGCACCTAGGCATGTGAAAACATAGATCTAGACATATAGGCATAGAAATATGCATACAAACATGTAGAAGCCTAGCACATAAACATGGAAGAACATGGATCCAAGCATATAAGCATGCGAAGACAAGGATCTAAACATATAGCATGGAAATAAACACATAAACACATAGATCCAAGCAAGGCATAGCCAACAACATCATACAAGCATGTGAGCATGTAACCCTAACATCAACATAGAGCAAAAAGCGGAACAAAACATAGGAAAACATGGCATAAAGCATAAAACATGTAAGAAAGACAAATAGACATGTAAACAAGCATAGAAACATGTGGATCTAGCCAAACAACACATGGGAAAAATAGATCTAAGCATAGAAAGCATGTAGATCAAGACAAATAACATACAAACAACCATGGAAGAACATGGATCTAAGCTAAGAACATGCTAGGAGCAAGATAAAACAAGAAACATGCTAAGGAAAGCAATAAATCATGTTATTCAAGCAAAAAGAAAGGATAAAAGGCTTGTTGAAACTTTAAAGAAAAAGGGGTATGGATAGTAGCTAAAAAGCTACATCCATACCCCTTAAACCTCAAATCCAAGGTATGGAACCAAGGAGAGAAAGATGGAGGGTATGAACACTACCTTGTATTTTGGGAGAAGAGAGAAGAATCAAGAAACTTTGATGTGTTTTTGTGTTTTTTGGAGAGAAATATGGTGAGAAAAGAGAGAAAAAAAATGCCCAAACAGCTCCCAAAAACCCAAATTTTCAATTCTGGTCCAATCTAGGGTGCTAAGGGCTATTTATACCCCTTGGCACCCTTTTCGAGGCACAGCGCACCTTGTAGGTGCACTGGCCCGGCTTGGTGGCCCTACAAGGACCGCCAGGCTGATGTCATCGTGACATCGGCAAATTCATCATGTTGCACTTTTTCATTTTTGAATTTGGACATGCATTTGGAGTTCTTTCTGGACTTGGATTGAATCGATCTTGGTGTTCCTGGAAAGCTCTAGATGTCTAGTTTTCAGAAAGCTAAAGAAATTAAAATTCCAACGGTTGGATCAAAATTTATGACCTCGGGAAATATGCTGACGCGCTTTTCACGGTTTTCTCAATATCTCAACCGTTTTAACTCCGATTTCGACCCATGAATAGTAATTGGAATGAGAATTTGATTATTTTCGCAATGGAATTGGTTTCAACTCGTTTTGATGGCAGGATCAAAATTAGGTTTCTGGGGCCCACTAGGAGTCAACTCCGGGTCAAACTTGGTCAAAGTTGTTAAAAATCTCCGAGGAGCTCAGGTTTGATATGAAACCATGAAAAATTTTGTTTTTGTTTTTGAGGATTTTGACCTTATTTGACCTTTGGTCAGCACAGGGTTGACTAGAGGCATTTTGGTTAAGAAAAGGCACTTTGAGTGCTCTGGTGTCTGAACGGGTTACGCCACGCCATTATATATGTTCTCGTGACCCCAAGGAGAGAAAATGAAAATTTTGGGTTTTTAGGATCTAGCACGCAAATCGAGTTGGATAAAATACGGCATCAACAATTACTTTATACACACACACACACACACACACACACACATTCTAATGACCACCGCGCACCTTTAGGCTCCGCTTGGGAGTTTATAAGGGAATGGAATGGAATTAAATGAGATGGTCATAAGAGAATAGAAATGAATGGAATGAAATAGAATGTATTTAAGTAAGGGAAATGAATGGAAAAGAATGGAATGGAATTAAGTAACCTTGATTGGATGTTTTAAAATAAAGGAATGGAAATGAATGAAAATGAATGGAATGTAAGTAATCCTGTTTGGGAGTAACATGGAGAGAATGGAATGGAATCATTTTATGAAAATATTACTATTAGACCCCTATTTTAAAATAAATGGTTGAATATATAGGGGTATTTTGAGAGTTTTAGTAAAAAAATCATTAAATCTAATTCCATTCTCTCCCATTCCTCCCAATTTCGAGAAGAATGAAAATTTGAGGTTTTAAGGGAATAGAGAGGAATGAGTGCTCCCTCCTACCCATCCTATTCCCTCTCACTTAAACTCCCAAATAAGGGAATGGAAAGTCCATTCCCTCCATTAAAACTCCCAAACAAGAGAAGGGAAGAATATTATAAAATTATTCTTTTTATTCCTTTCCATTCCATTCCATTCCCTCCTCCCAAGCGGAGCCTTAGTGCGATGGTCACTCCCTAAGTATAAGTGCTTGTGGGGTGTGAGGGGTAAGGATTGGGGTTTAAGTCTGTAGGAGGAAGCTTCACACACATATACACTTAGGTTAGCCTAGAGTAGAATTCCTATCTTTTATGAAAAAAAAAAAATATTTTAATGGTAAAAATATAAAAGGAAAAATATTTAAGTGTCTGTGCAATTACCTTAATGGTTGACTGGTTATGTTGGTCAATGTCATCATCTCATTAACGGAAGAAACTAACATGACATACAAATTACACGTTGACACACTTAAAAGATGATGTGGCTAATAAAATAATAATTAAAAAAATTACTTTGGTATGAAAAATGAATCATTAGGTGGAAAAAAGATTTATTCCTCAATTTTAAGGAAAAAATAAATTAAAAGAAAAATCAAAATCAAGATCAAGATTCTCTTTTCTTTTACTTTCTTCAATCAAACCTACATTACAAGAAACATCAAGAAAATCCCATATGTTTCAATTTTCTATCACTTTCTTGACAACCAAACATGCAACCAAGAAACAAAAAGTTCACCAAGAAGATTTTCCGACTATCTCTCTCTCACCAATCTTCACAAAACACCCATCCTCTTATCCAATCAAACCCTCAATTCCCTTGCCTATGCCTTCTCTAACCATAGTTCACAACCTTAAGCGCCTCAAATCAAATCCCCCACTCACCAAAATTCAAGTCTTTCCTCATGGCTACTAAGGCTATTCAATCTCCTCCAGATTTGGCACACCTTGACAAACCATTCCATTCATTTTAGACATTGGGAATAGAATTGTTTGGTTTTCTTGCACAACATGCTATCTTTGCATTGATTGTTGATAATGCCTTAAAAATGTATAGTTATTATATTTCTATTTGGGTGTTATCTCCTTATTACTATGCTTAATTTGTATAATTAAGTTATGATTTCCATTAATCCCTATTATTTATATTTACATAATTTATTGAATAAAATGACATCTATTGTGTGTAATTTTCTATTTTCAAGAAATCATGTGAAAAATGAGCTAACAAGAGTGTGTGGGACAAGTAAGGGAGAATGGTGGTCAGACTAGAATTAAAGGGGAGCCAAATGACCATTAATATCATACTTAAATTTCTAAGGAGGTGCAACTAAAGTGCTTGGGGGCGTCTACCATGTTTGGAAGGTTTAAATTAAAGAAAGAAATCAAAACATAATCTGAAAATGGAAAGAATATATTTGAGCACTGATTAGTATTTTGTGTTTAACTCTCTCCTCAAAATCCCAATTGACTCAATGTTGGATTTTCTAGAATCGTAACTTCAACCACTACAACTTTATAGTTTTGAGTTTTTCCAAATTCACACTTTTTGGAGGCCGAAATTAACCTATAAGTGGCTATTGAAAATCAAGGCAAAAATATAAAAGCCAAGAGTTTTATATTCTTTGTTTTCTTTAAGTTAGGGTTTCAATGAGGGATGTGGGAAAAGGAATTTTGGAGACACAAACTTGTATTTTCTCAGTCTCTCATGGCAGCCTAAGCCCTCAGCTAGGGTTAGGGGTTATGTTTCTTCTATATGGTATGATAATTTATTGTGATTCTTCCTAAACTTTGAGACAGCAATATATTTGATTGTTCAATGAGATTTCTGTTGATGTATGAGTTCTTCCATGATTTCAATAAGTTCAATTATATTTTTCTTATTGTTTAGATGGATTTCTCATAGTTTCAATTAGAAATTAGGTTTTAAAGTGAATGAATTTTTTTTTGAAAACTATTCAAATCACATTGTTAATCTAGGTTAGCATGCATTTTTGGATTGTCTCAGTTCAACCAAATCATAGGTTTTTCATTGTCAAAGAAAAATTAATAATGAAATATACTTCTCTTTAGATCACAAATAATTTCATATTGATATAGGGAAACTCAATGCCCTAGTGTTTACATTATTGATTTAAATTAATCATTATTTTATTGTTCACAATTACCAAGCAATACTACTTTTCTTCTTCACTAAAATTTTTCTATTTGATTTCATTGTCTTTGAAATTACTTTGCTCCATGTGGTTCGACCTTAGTACTCCGAGAATAATATTGCTAAGATCTCCTGCACTTGGAAGTGAGCAAGCAATTGTTGATTCCCTAACATTAACCCAACAAAAATGCCAAATTTATTTCTTAAAAAATTCTTGATTTCCAAAACTCCAAATGTACTTGGATTTCTAGGCCTAATGCCTTGCCTAGTTGGTAAGTGTTGGGTTTTTTAGACCCTAATTGTTTATTTATGCAGTGGATTAATAATTTAATGAAGTCCAATTATGGAAATTTATCCAATTAATTGTGGAACAATTGAAGCATATATGGCATATTAAATATGGTGTCATCAATTAAACAAAATAAACACAATGAGATGCTGATATTGTGACAAAGTGAAAAATTCAAGGAAAACAATCCAAGGGAAAAAACCACTAGGGGAAAACTTCCCTATCCACTATATTAAGAGAAGTTTTACAATCTAGTATAAAACCTTTATACCTAGACTTCACAACCTGTAGATGAACTTACAATGAAAACCTTCTACTTCTTTAGAATTTCTGAACTCTTCAATATATGGATGCATTTAGGGATGATGAACTTGTGTTCATGATCAGAAATTCTGACCGAGTCCAAGAATCTCTTGAGGATTTACTTGTGGGCTTACACCCTAGGCATGAGTGTTGCCTTTAGGAGTATGCCATAGCTAAGTGGGCCAAGAGGTGAAGGGTTAGGAGCTGTCACCTGGTTTAGGTTTAGGAACCAACTTGGGCCTCTTGTAGAGGCCTAGGTACTATATTCTAGATCTGAAGTTAGGGTACGGTTTAGGAAGGTGTTAGACAACCAAATACATCAACCTATGGGCTGACCTCTACTCATTGTGTTCCATAACCTAATTCTATTAAGAAATCCCCTAATGAGTTAACCTAATTACATAAGAAGAAAAAACACTCAACATCACTTGCATAACATTATTACATCACTAAATCCATCACATGTATTATACATCCAATTGTTTTATCATTGTATTCATCGTGCCCATCATGTTATCAATCATCCTCATCATGTTAATGCATGCTTATTGTTTTAAAGGGAATTCAATACCTCGATTTTGATTCATGAGCAGTCATTTTAAAGGGAATTCAATACTCTTTGCAATAATGTTGGTTTTATCCCGATCAGGTGGCTGGATCAAAGTCAACCATTAGTCACTGCTAAAAAGTCAATCATATGTCAAATTTGGTTAAAGTTGATAAAAAGCTACAATAGCCATTGATTTGATATAAAAACATGAAAATTTTCATATTGGTGAAGTTTAGACCAATTTTGACCTTTGGCCAACTATCAATTAAGCAGAAGCATTTTGGTCATTTTGATCCGAAATGGCACTTTTAGCGCTCTAATGCTCAAACGGGATGAACCATAGTGATCTAGATATTCCCACAATCCCTTAGTGAGAAAATGATTTTTTTTTTTGAAAATCTTGGGGCCAGGCATGCCAATTTAGGGTGGACAAAATACGGTATCAACAGCTTTAATGGACATGTTTGGTTGATACCATTTATGCTTGTTGCCCTTGGATAATGTTATGCCTTGCTATCTTGTGAAATGCTTGCAGTTTTTGTTATATAAAGCATGAAATGCTAGATGAATGGTAAGATATGTCATGCCTAGATGTAACGAAATGATGAGATGATGCTATGCCATGATAGTTGAATGCTAGGTTGTGTGTTTGATGTTTGTTATAATAAACTTAGTGTGTGTGTGTGTGTGTGTGTGTGTGTGTAGAATAACCTATTAGAGGACCCTTTGATGGAATTAGGATGTGTAACACAATGAGTGAAGGCCGACCCATGGATCGAATGGCCTAACACCTCCTATCTCCATACCTAAACTCTGGACACATGCTCTGGTAGGATCAGTCTTTCTGCGAAGGGCACTACATATATTGTTCCAGACCTAATCTAAGTATTGACTTCATTTTTTCACCCTCCGCTAGGTCCATTTGGCCAAAGTGTACTTTCCATGTGATCGTCACGGGGTGTTTGCGCTCACACACGAAGCCTAAGGAAAGGGACAGGACAAGAGAAAGTGATCACAGTACTTAAAAGAGAAGAAAGAGAGAGTAAGATAGGAGTGAAAATAGTAAGTAGAGAAGCCCGCTAAGTAGAAAATAGAGGGTTTTATGGAGTAAACTAGCACACTCCTTTTATTGTGGACATATTGATCCTAGATCCCAAATCTAACAAGTCATATGGGACTTAAAGTCCAGTCATAAGTCTGTGGAAGTTGGGGTCTGTGGGCTTTGTGACCTATTTCCTTTTGTTCTCTTGTAATGACCAAATGTTTGTCCCAATAAGATAATAGAACTGACGCATTATCCAACATTTTATTATTTGCACTTTACTTGCATCATTTTTTGGCTGTTTGGAAGTATTTTGTGCTTGTGTGTAGATTGGTCTAGTATTATAGAGTCCATTCATTTGTGGACCATGGTAAGACCAAGGCCTGTGGGCGCAAAGGAGAGTACGCCCCGGTCGAGTGGACCGTGGCGGAGAAAAGTGGAGTCGCCACCTAGATTAGGTCTAGGAACCATATTGGGCATTTTGGGCCAGTTACTTACATACATGAATCTACATACCAGATTATGGGTCTGGAGTTTGGGTACGGCTTGGGAAGGTGTTAGGCACCCAAGACCACCCAGCTTGTGGGTCGGCCTCCATTATGTGTTGCTAGGCCATATTTAATTAAATAGTTTATTAAGAGAACCATAATCCTTAACCTAAATATACATCATGCACTTAAGGAAAATAAAACACATAACATGTTAAAGATCACATCACAATATAAAGATTACAAATAAAACACAATCAAACATATTATATAAAAAAGGAAAAGATAACAATTAAATCATACACATAAGAAAAGATTATGAAATAAACCAAATATAGCAAAAATACTCAAACAAACATGGTAAATAATTAAACATAAATAATTAACCTAAAATAGAGTCAAACAAAATCTATAGACATTCAATTTTGCACCCATAATTTAATCTTGGAAGATGGATGAAATGATCGTTCTAAGTGTTACATTTCATGTATTAAATCATTCATCACATATCATAAAAATGATCTTGAGATTCTAACGATCGCAACGATATGCTCGGTTCCCAAATTGGACTGTTAGATTGAAAGATATCACAAGATCAAGTTTTCATGGTCTGCATGCGTTTATTGGGTGAGGCTGATCACATGTGATTAATTGAAATTAATTTTGATTGGTCGATAATTAAAATTAATTAAATAAATTTATTTGATTGGTTGGTGATTTTGATTAAAAAATAAGTTTGGTTGCATAGGACTAAAATAGATAATCTGATAATATAAGAATTGTTAATAATTAGGCTTTCTAGAGCAATTATCTTTCAGATAATTATTTTTTAAGGATTTAATTATCAAGTTAAAATGGATTTTATATGGAATACAAATTTTTTAAAAAAAAGTCCAAATACGATTCTCGGTCCAGAAAAATGTCCAAAAAAGAGCCCAAAACGTACAAGAAGAGGAAATTGGGCTGAGCACTGAAGAGTGCCAATCAGCACTTCAACAGTGCCAAATGGCACTTAAGGAGTGCCGATCGGCACTTCCACAGTGCTGATTGGCACAGGTTGTAAATTGGGCCCAGATGCAATTAGTTCAAGACCCATCATATTCAATTTTTTAGGGATAAAACTTGACCTAATTTCTATATGCTGATTTTCTAAGCAACCCTAACTTATTTTTTAAGCAAATACACCTCTATAAATAGAGGAGAAAATCTAAAATTCAGCACCTCTTTCTCCCCTTACATTAAAGAAATTATGGAAGCTTTGCTTTAAGAATTTCTTTTCTGTTAAGTGACCTTATTTTAGATCTCCAAGAGATTTATTCTCTTTGATTTTTAACATAATCCCCTCTTGTAGAGTACATTCATGCAGGTATGTTCTTACTTTACTTTCTATAAATAAACATGTTCTTGTTTTTGCTTGATCTTCCATGAATTTGTTTTTGCTTCTTTCCTTGTTTATACATGTTCTTCTTATGTTATTTATTACATGCTCTCTCTCTCTCTCTCTTTGAAAAATTCATATGATTAGTTTAAATTTTAGTATGTTGATTGATTAACATGCATAGACCTAGGGTTAAAATTTCCTTTTAAGATTTTAGATTTGCAAAAATAAATTTGTCATGAAAGTTTGACTCTTTTCTACTTCTAAAAGCAAATCTGTATTTTTCATTAAAATCAGATCTGTATTTTTTTAAGCGAAAACTAGATCTACATTTTTCATTAAAATCAAATTTGTATTTTTTTAAGACAAAACCAGATCTGTACTTTTCATTAAAATCAGATCTGTATTTTTTTAAACAAAACCAAATCTGTATTTTTCATTAAAATCAGTTTTGTATTTTTTTTTCTAACAAAACTAGATCTGTATTTTTAAGACAAAACTAGATCTGTATTGTTCATTAAAATCTAATATGTATTTTTTTGAGACAAACCATATCTATATTTTTCATAAGAAATTTATCTTTTCATAAAAAAGATTTGTTTTCTCTCACATTTATAAAAATAAAACCAGATCTGAATTTTTATAAAAAATTTCATTCTTTTTCACCATGGAAACTTAGATCTAAACTTTTCATCAAGCAATCTCATCAAATCTCTTCCATACAAAATTAAATTGCAGATCTAGGATTCTTAAATAGTATTTTAATCTTAGATCTAGAATTTGACATGGCATTTGTTGCATATAATTCAACATTTTGAATAAGGGTACTAAAATGATCATTCAAAGTCTAGAAGACTGGACTTTGTCTAGGCAGAATGGGTGCCTAACACCTTCCTATTCTGTAACCTAGCTCCCGAACCATAGGTCTTGGTTCGTAGAATAGTGCTTTATTTTTTATTTTGGTAGATTGTATCTAGAACCAAAGCTTTGTATTTATTTTTGTAGATTGTATTTAGGACCAAAGCCTTGTAATGATATTCTGCCAAATTGTATTTGTACATTTAATTAATAAAACTTGAGGTATTTTAGATATGTAAATTGTATACTGTAGTTTTTCTTATTTTTTGTAATAAAAAATAAGTGGCGACTCCACAAAACCCTAAAAGAGAGGTGCCGATACCTTTCTCTTTTGATTGAGGGCACCCCAAATGATTCGGTCTCTCAAAGGATCAAATTACATGTGAAAAATGATTAAAACAAATAAAAACAAGATTTTGCCATAATCTGGGTTCGGGGTGTGTACGCATACTCAACTATATGTACGCATGGTTAAACCATGCGCACACATACTCAAAGATGTGTACGCATCCTTTAGCACAGATTCGAAGAATTACATTTTTACAGATTTAATCATTCAAAGATATAAACGTAGAAATCAAATAAGCATGTAACATAAAGGAAACAAAACAAAGCATTAACATAAATAAATAACCACAAGCAAACCAAATAAATATCCTAAACACACATAAAATAAATAAACATGTTAAGCTTTACATAAAACTAAAATAATATAAAAAGAACAAGTAAAACATATTATAAACAATCTAAAATCAGATTAAAACATGGATAAAAAGATTATAACATCAATCAAATATGGTAAAAACACTTAAGATAACATCAAACAAAGAATCATGTGAATCCTATATAGCAAAGTGAGAAATCATGGAATAGAGACTCACCTTGCTTTAAAATCACATATTTAAGATAGTTTAACCGATCTCTCAGTGCCTACAACACAAATATTAGATTGAGGGAACAAGAATATTTAAAGAACACAACAATGGTTAGTAGGGGTGTTCATGATGTGGTGTGGTGCGGTTTTAGGCCATTTTTAGCACCGCACTTTGTAGTGCGGTTTAGCCAAAACCATAACCACACCGCACCTTATTTTTGTGGTCACATGTGTGGTGCAGAGCGGTGCGGTGCGGTTTAAAGTTTAGCTAAAACTATAGCCGTACTACACCTCATTTTTGCGGTCACATGTGCGGTGTGGTATTTAAGATGCGGTTTGAACGATTTGAAGCCGGTATATTTTTCGAATTTTGGGCTTTTCCTGCCCAGCCCAAAACTGCTTTTCCTTTTGTTTTGGGTCAAGTTTTAAGCTATTGAGTTAGTTTTTCTTTATTTTGGGCTAACTTTCATAATCAACACTTGCTAGGGCTATTAAACTATATATATATATTTGAAAACTAAGGTTATTAAAATATTAAAAATATATTTAATATTAAAAAAATAAAATATATTAATATATAGATAAGGTGCGGTGCGGTGCGGTTTGTGCGGTTTTCTCATTATAAAATCGCAAACTGCACTGCACCATGCGGTGCGATGCATTTTTACTTACGGTGCGGTGCGGTTATACAATTTAGAGGGCGGTTTTGGTGCGGTTTTTGTGGTTTGGTGAACACCCCTAATGGTTAGTAATTACAACTCAAGAACAAAAGATTTTGAAAAGGTTTTAGAAAAGAATTTGGAAAATAAACTTTTTGCCTTAGAACTAACTAAAGAGAGGTTTTGAATATGTAAAAAGAGGTGCTAAAGGGGCTATGTGTGAGTTTTGGAAAAGAGAATTAGAGTTTTAGAGAAGATGAAAGCTCTCTAGCTAGGGTTTTGATTGGAGACATAAGGTGAGTATTTATAAGTTAAATTAGGGTTTTTAGGGCTTTTTAATGATTTTTGGATGTTCTCAAGGGTCTATGGGCTGGCCCACATCAAAGCATGATGTTTTGGGCCCTTAAAATGAAGTTTTAAAACCCAGAAAATCGGATTGCTGAGTTAGCCAAACTTCAAATGGTCATAATACTCAATATAAGTCCAAATTAGGCGAATTTTATGTTCACATTGAAGCCTAGGATGTCTACTTTCCAATGAAACAAATCTCACTCAAAAATTCTTTGTGGATCAAAAGGTATGGTCAAAACAGTGAGCAAATGTCATTTTTCAGTATCGATTTCAAAGCGATTTGAGTACTTTTAAGCTGTGATTACTTCCAAATATTATGAACTCTTTAATTACCGGTTGACATATTTCAAGCTCATCATTGGGGCCGGGGACCAAAATTTATTAACAGGTACAAAATACAGTGTTTACAAGGCCTACTCACCTGTATTTCTTTTTAGGCCTTGGGGTAGACAAGCCTAATCTTCATTGTTGGACTTGGATATCACCCAAAAAGGTCCATGTTCACTGCTTTTGATCCTCAATTCTTGGTTGATTTATAATTTAAAAGTCCCATTTTTTTGGTACGAAATCTAGTCACGCATATTGTTACTTATTGCAAACATTCCAATAGAATTAGTTTGTGCCCAATTAGGATCACATAATTTTTTATTTAATTGACAGTATGGTCCGTTTTAATTGCAGAATTATACACTCGTCGCTAACATCTATAGGTTTGTGGCTATTGTCACATGCCCAATTCATATCGTTTGAACTCGGGGCATGACAATATTTGATAATATATAATATGACCTTTAAAAAAAAAAGGCACAGAATACATTCATTCATGGGAAAAAAAAGGGACATGTTCTAAATTGATGCATATTTTTATTCGTGTCACATACATACATGTATATAAGCACAGATAATAGTTATGGAAGATGTAGGAACTAGGAACTCTTCTACTTTGAAATTATTACATGCATCAATTTAGACTCTAGACTCCTAAACGCTGCTCTTGATGGAAGAACTGTATCCTGCTTGGTCATCATAGTATTTCGACCACAGCATCACACCTCCATACTTGGCACTACCTTTAATGGCCGGAAGCACTTTAGAAGTTAAATCAGCAGCTGGAATGAAGCCACTCCCAGCTGCATTAGGTGAAGCAGGAAGTCCTAAGAAAAATTTGGTGGCAGGAATAGAAGTAGTCCATTGGTTCCAATACTTTACTAGATTACCTGAGCTGTACTGGCATGGAGGGTTATTATAGAACTGTACCCATACATAATCAAATAGACCTGTCTTAAGGGCAGCTCCCATAAAAGCATCAGGAAATGGGCACTGAGGAGCTGCGGTTAAGTACACTTTCTTTCCTTGTTTGCTGTATTGAGAGAGAAACCTTGCAAGCTCATCCCAATGTTGGGTTGTTCCTCCTTCAATATCAAAGTCAATTCCATCCAAAACAGCTGCTCCAAGAGGGCGTGATGAGGATTGCCCTCCTAAGAAGTTATTCCAAAGATAGGTCGCTACTTGTTTAGCATCGTCAGTTGAAGAAAGAGAATAGCTCCCTGCACCTCCTCCAATGGATAACATCACCTTAATTCCTCTTGACTGACATGATTGTATCTCAGAGCTAAACCTGGTGCACCCATTAGTTGTTGGATCACAATGGCCAGCAAGGTTGATTTGGGGTTTTTGACCGTTGCCAAAGGTTGGAAGGAAAGCTACGTTGACAAAGGCATACTTACCTGTGGCACAAGTTTGTGCCAAGGTACCCTCATTTCCATTCTGACCCCAGTAGATTGCGATTCCACCAGCATTAGTACCAACCACTAGAATCAGAATTACTGATAAGAGGAAAGGTATTGAGCTTGACGGATTCGATGCCATAGTATAGTAGGCTTGTGAGTGTTCAGATAGTCACGATTGAACTAGATTTTTTCTTTATGCTTGTGGTGTTCCGTGTATCACATTTTCAATCTTTTATAGGACAAAAGTAATCCTATTCTTACGGCCACATTGAATGCTTTTGCGGAATTACTTCACATAAATGGTTGACATATGAAAATGCATTAAAGAGTCAAGTCGGTGTTGATCCCAGACCTAACCAAATCCTTTACGACTTGACTAGGATTTGCACAATTTCTTGATGAGTTATAAGATAAGGACTGCCACTGTGACATTCACCAATAAGTAGATTTCTTAGTGGATTTTAACCAATACCCTAGTCGGTGGCTTGAATTGCCACTTTATTTTATTATTATTTTTCTTTACTTTTTTACATATGCGATTGACAAAGATAACTAGAAATTTTGCTTTGTCTAATATTGCGTCCTAGTGCCGCAATTGGAATACGAAAAGAGCTACTTGTCAATGCCGTGGTCCTGTGGAGTAATTACTAATTAGAGAGCAGAAAATATTTCACTTTGTTTTAACTGTAGTACGAAATTTTGTATTGTAGAGATTTTTTGCTTTTTTTTTTTTTTTGGGTGTAATTGAGGTCCTATTTGGTAATAGCTTTCAAGTATTTTTGTTTAAAATGATGTAAAAACTATGATTAAAGTATTATGAAAATATGTATTTAAAGTAATCACAGTGCAAAAAGTGTGTTTGATACCATGTTTCAAACAATATATTTTAAAATGTGAAAAAATATAATTGTGTTTGGTATGCAGGGACGGACCCATTGGGGGGCAAGGGGGCAGGCCCCCCGGCCCAAAGAAAAAAAAGAAAAATTTTTTTTTTGGCCCCCTTAGCCAAAATAATTTTTTTTTTTTAATTTTATGATTATATATATTTTTTATTTCTAGAGTTGTGCCCCATTCTTCCAAAAATTTAGACTACCTCTCTTTTAATTAGCCTAGCCCAGATAGCAACTACCAAACTAAAAAACTTAACAAAAACAAAATTTTAAAATAAAAAATAAAAAATCTCAGTCAGCCTAGTATTAGAGTACTAGCATTAGATGTTCTAAATGGTAAATATTTAGTATTTAGAACACCAAATACCAAAACACTACTGTACGAGACATTTCAAATGCTATATTAAAGTAGTAAAAGTAAGTTTTGGTTTGTGAAAATTTTTTTTTTTTTTTTTGCAATAGTTGATTCTCTTAAGAAACAATATTACTTTGTATTTTGTATTTTGTATTTTTTTTTAAAATTTTTTTTAATTTTTTTTAATCTTTGTTGGTAAATGATTACATCTTAATGTATTAAGAAACAATGATTTTGTGTATTGATCTTGGTTGATAGTTTGTTAGTACTATATGGATACCTATTTGGATTTTTTTTTCTTCTTCTAATACTTCGGCCTCCCTTAACTTGAAATCCTAGGTCCGCCTTTGTTGGTATGTGTATGTATTATTTTAAAAAAGTGGTAACTTTCTGACATGTACAATTAGAAGGGAGGAAAAGAGAAGGGAGAAGGAACGTGAAAGAGAAGGGAGGAAAAGAGAGTGAGTTGTAGTTATGTTAGATCTTATCAAGTGGGTCCCACACTTTTATAAATATTTACAAAAGTGCCATTGAGTAATGTTATTTGAAACCTAAAAATTGGTAAGCATTAGTATTGGTAATTTTTTTCGCCATCTTGCTATAGTAAACATCCAAGAGTAGTTGTATACTGTAGCAAGAAGGCATAAAAAAAAATTATTTGTTTATTCTCTTCTCTTATTAAGGGTGCATTTGTTTTAGCAGTAAACAGAATATGGAAAATATTTTACACCACGGGGCGTGTTTGGGTTGGCCGGAAAATGATTTCTGTTGACTGTAAAATATCAAGCCTTGAAGTGTAAAATAATTTACACTTGTATTTTACCTTCAAATGATTTCTGGACTCAGACACCCGAAGAGAGAGAGAGAGAAAGAGCAAGAAGAGAGAGTAGAGAGGGTGAGCTAGATCGTACTAGATCGCACCACTGCCCCAACCCTAGAACGCACCGGTCTTGTCGTACCCCAACACTGCCGAGATCGCACCCCAGATCGCATCGTCAAGATCGCGTCGCCGCCGCCGCCCTCTAGATCGAACTCTCGTCGTCTCAATCTCGGCGTCCCACACGCAGACGCCGGTCTGAGGTCCCCTCTCACGCCGGCGAAGCCCATCTCACCTCTACAATACCCGATCCACATCCCTTCAAACCCATCTCCCTTTTCTTCTCTTCTCTCACGTAGACGCCGGTCCGAGATCTCGTTGAGATCACGCCGCCGAGATCGTCGTCGAGATCACGCCGCCGAGATCGTCGTCGAGATCACGCCGCCGAGATCGTCGCCCATGACCCACCCATGACCGATCTCTCTCTTTCTTGATCTACCTGTCCCTTTCCCTCAATTTTTGATCACTCTCTCTTCCTCCCTCTCTTAGTTTGACCGAATTGTTTGAGTTTAACGAATGGTTTTGTTTTGATTTTTGTTTTTTTAAGTTTATATATTAAAATTTTCTATTATAAAATTTGTTTGGATGCTGAGAAAATGTGAAAATTTGTAGGAAAATAGCATTTTCAGAATGTTACCAAACACCAGAAATCGTTTTTTGGACTATTTTCCATTGTAGAACCAAACACCCAGATTTCATTTTCCTTACGGGAAATCACTTTCCCCTGTATTCATTTTACACTTAGAATTTGATTTACATTGAACCAAACGCACCCTAAAAAAAAAGGTTTTCTCTCTTTTCTCTCTCTCCGGTCTTCTCTTTGTTTCTTTTTTTCCTTCTCTCTTTGTCTCTGTCTCTCTATTTTTTTTTTTTTCAACACCTCCCTCATCTCCCTCTCGTGGGTAGGTTCATGGTGGTGGGTCAGTGTGGGCTTGTGGATGGGTCGTTGGGTTCGTGGGTGGGTGGGTTATCGGGTTTGTGGGTGGTTTGGTGTTTGTGGTTTGCTAGAATTGGTGGTTGTGGTTTGCTGGAATTGTGGTTGTGGGTTGTTGGAATTGCTGAAATCGATTTACTAGAATTGTGGGTTGTTGAAATTGGTTTGGTGTTTGCTGGAATTGTGGGTTAGTTTGGTGGTTTGCTGAAATCGGTTTGCTGGAATTGGTTAAATGTTAGCTTTGGCTTTGCAGGTTCTACCAGCCTAGTGATAGGCTCTTGGGGTTGTGGGTGTGGTGGCCATGGTGGGTTGTATCTTGATCGGCCTATGGTTTGCGTGGCTTGTGATCGTTGATGTGTTTATGGGTTTTGCTGGTTTGTGTGGCCTGTGATTGTTGCGAGAGAAATAGATGAAGAATAGAAGAAGAATAAAAAAAAGAATATTTAAATGAAATGCTAAAAAATATAGAACCATTGATGTTGGTAGTGTTATAAAATGAGATGTTAAAATAGATAAAGTAGCTTTTTGAATTGCTAAAAGGTAAAAAATATGTCTCCACCAATGTGGATGCTCTAAGAGGAGTTCTCTAAATTCAGTATTCAAACACCCAAAAATGAGAAATGTAACTCAAACACTTCTAAATAAAATCTCTTATCAAACGCATTGGTTTTTTTGGAGCCCACAGTTTTCAGTGTTTAAACATTGAAAAATGTTATTTGAACTATCTTACCAAATAGGTCTTAGCTTTTAAGAGAGTGACCACCGGCGGCTGCACATAGTAGTTAAGTGGTTAGAGGACCATCCTGACTTATTAAAAAAATGTATTATACTTGCAAAATAAAATTATATACACAATTGTTTTTTAAATTAGCATGTTTTGTCTAGCTTGCGAGTTTTAGTTAGCTAAACTGGTAAAATCTTTAATAGTTGAATAAGAGATTTGAAGTTCAATCTCTGCCTACACCAAAAACTAATTGGTGTTTTGGTCTAATGATAAAGAGCAAAATCACAGAAGCAAACGCCATAGGTTGGAACTCTATAAAAAAAAAAAAAATTTGGGTTCAATAAAAACAAGAGTAATGCTAGAGATAATAAAATGCCATAACAATCCAAAATTAGCATGTTAACTCACATAAGAGGTTTTTTTTTTTTTTTAATCTCTAATTTAGATTTTTTTTGTATTCTAATGTTGGAATTGTTGTGACATTTTATTGTATTTCTAGCATTACTCACAAAAATAATCTTGGGCCCAAACATAATTCTTAACCCCTTAAACAGAAAAATAAATAAGTGTTCAAATAACATTAAAAATGTACCCAAATAACATAAAAAATAGTATTTTTTCTCTTTTCTATCATCATTTCAGACTCCTTATCACTTTATTATATATCCTTGTGTCAACATTCTCAAGTCTCACTTTTTTTTAGAGGAAGGTAAGAATTCTCAAGTCTCACTTAATTTCTCATCATTCACTTTTTGCTTTTTAATTTTGTTTGTAACATGAAATTGTAAAAATTCATGTATTTGATTTTTTTTTTTGTAATTTCAATATATTCAAGTTCTTTTTTTATTATATTTTGTATAATTTAAATTTCTTAATGACTATTCTAAAAAAATTCCTAGAGCTACCACTGAGAGTGACTCCACAACTTTATATTCTCCATATTTGTTAATGAAATTTTCTCTTTGTTGTTATCTATGGACGTAGGCCAAAGGCCGAATCATTTAAATCATTAGTATTCTCTTTTTTGTGTGGTTGTGTAAATTTTTTCCTTTCAAGTTTTCTTCATTCCTATTATTTGTTTCTGAGATCTTTCTCAAGATTGTAACAATTTTTACAATCAATCTTGTGTGGTAGTGCTTCAAGAAGCTCTTCGGCACAATAAACCGGTATCAGAGCCAAAATTCTCTACCTAGGAGTTTGTATTTTGAAGATTTTATTGATTGGTTCATGTATGTAAGGTAAGGAGATTTTATGGAATGAACAACATTGACATGTGGCAATACTAAGTTGTGGAAGTCTTGGTCCAACAAAAGTTAAATATTGCTTTGGAATACAAATCTGAAGAGATAATAGATAAAGACTAGGAGAAGAAAACTAGACAAGCTTTTAGCACCCATCTGTTTGTGTTTGGCCAAGGATTAAAAGATTTTTTTATATATATTATTATTTACAATGGAGACGAAAGCTAAGAAGTTGTGGAAAAAAAAAAAAAAAAAGGAGCTCAAGTACATGACTAAGAGTTTGTAGAATTGACACTCATTTGAAAAGGAATATTTTCTATTGCCAAGACCATGAAGGTATTTTTATGTATCCGCATTTGGATGTTTTTAACAAAATATTGTTTTGCAAATTTTAGAAGTTCAAGATTAGCGTTAGGGATAAAACTACACTATGTGCATTGTATGAATCATATCATATCGTATAAACTACACTATGTATCGTAAGGTGCATAAACATATGCTTTAAAATGAGTTTTTTTTTTTTTTTTTTGGATTAAAATTTGCACTTTTATTTGAATCTAACAAGTTGTTAGACTTGTTTTTAATATAAAATTATTAGGTTATTTAATTTAGCCTAATAAAATAACATGTTCATAAGGTTTTTTTTTTTTTTTTTTTTCCTACAAAATTTGGACTACACACTTAAACTTCACTTTCATATTAATAATTTTCTTTTCTATACTATGAACAAGGTAATAACTGACAATATAATCATTTTTCATTTTTTCGTTATTGTTATAAGTCTAAGAAACTAGAATGCTATGAAGAAATAATCTTTTTTTAAAATTATTTAAATAAAAGAAAAAGAAGAGATAGTAAATGTTGATGATGATGAAGAAAATTTCAATAAAGAAATAAGTTTGCAAAATGATGAATATGATGATAACATTGACTTAGATGACATTGATTAGGCAATATGATGAAAATAAATTATTATTTTGGGTCATTTTCAATATATAGTCACTTTTGAGTTTAATCAATTTGAATTTGTTTGTTATAAACACATGCTAGTTTGATTTATTTAGTCATTAGTGGAATATATTCAAAATTTATAATGAATATACTCTTTATATATGCATATCAATAATTTATTTATAAATTTTATTAAGTGTTTATATTTCACGATACATGATATGATACGATTCACATTTTGACGACTATGCTTATGCCAAGGATTGATTTGTCCATCATCATTTTTTTAATTATAGACAAAAAACAACTAAAAAGATCCTAACTACCTATGAACTTACAAAAAATTTCCTTACAAATAAGGGAATATTTTTTGGATGACATGGAACCTCGTCAAGGTAGGCCCTTCAGGCCCTCCTTGTGAAGTAAACCCTGGATGCACGACCCTCTTACCTAAGGAAATATATTTATCAGTGAGCGACAGTGGAGGAAAATCTCTTGTATGCATGCATTGAAGCATTATCACACACATTCCATGCTAATAAAATATTAATAAAAACATTAGTGACCAAAAGTTGTAAGATGAAGACAATACACACAACATTGACAAGCATCTTCATCCCAATCAATGCCAGCTGAACCTATAGGCCATTTAGGCCACCGCCTAAGGCCCCCACTTGTAAGAGGGTCCCCAATAGTACTAATATATATTATATAATGTTGTGAAAAAAAAAAAAAAAGTAAGGCCTGCCCAAAAGATTAAGCCCTTAATTAAAAATTGAGAAGAAACAAATTATTTCTAACCGTTTCTCACAAAGCAAAAAGTTGAAAGGACATGAAGTCCAATCAAATCACCAAATCTTTAGCTTTCTTAGAAAAAAAAAATCACCACATCCAAGTATCTTCTGGATCAAACCTTTGTACCACATTTCATTAAGAAAACCCATGTTTATTACTTGAAATGTAGAGAGGGAGAGAAAGAGAGACACTGATTTTCTCAATATACAAGTAACAAAATGCAAAAGAAAAGATAACAAAAGGCAGAAAAAAGGAGGAATAGACAAGTAACAAAAGGCAGAAAAAAGAAAGAAGAAAAAAATTACTCACTCTCTCCATCTTGATTCTAAAAAAAAAAAACTCTTTTTAGTTGGCTTATCATCAATTGGTGTTGGCAATAGACTTGGTGTGTTCACAAATCTTCATTTCAGGTTCGTTTTTTGTTTTCTCTTCAGTCTTCCCTTTGCCTCTTTGGTCTTCTTCATGGTTTGCTGTTGGGTTCTTATTCTTCTTTTTTGCTTAACTTTTGTTGTACTCTTTAGTCTTTAGTCTTTTTTGTTTTTACTCTTAAATTTTTGATTTCTTTAGTATTCTCTAGAAGACTATGGAATGGACCCACTTAAAGCATTGATCCTAGTCCTGCATGTTTTTTTTTTTGTTTTGTTTTTTTTGTTTTTGTTTTTGTTTTTTTTTGTTTTTGTTTTTGTTTTTTTGTTTTTTTTTAAAGAAATTAGATTTAGTGGTATGGATGAATAGTGGGCTGGTCTTAGTGGATCAAGTTTAGTATTTTCTAGAAGACTATGAATTTATAATTAAATATAATAAAAGGCTCCGTTTAAAGTTTTCGCCTAGGGCCCCCAAATTCGTTGAGCCGGCCCTGATCCCAATGCAAGCATGGCAGACACATTAAGTGCTTAATGGTTTCAGTAACAAATAGAAAAATAATTGCAAATCATACAAAAATACTAACTTAAGAATAATTTCAGCAACAAACTGAAACAAAATTGTCAAAGATATCTAGATACCCTTGTTTGTCCAAAAAAAAAAAAAAAAAAAAACTACAAGTGCATACTTGTTTATAATTTAACAATAGAAGTAGATGAAATAGCACTATCAATGTAGTTACTATATAGAAAAAACCTACACCGATAGTTGAGGTTAAAAATATGCAAATTAAGAAACACTTTAACCCCGTACCACTGAACATGTGCTCCAATGGGCTTGGTATACAAGGTTAAATGCTCGAAGCAAATTCTTATGTCATCAATTATATGATAAGAAGAGATCTTGCAACTTGACAACAATTGAAGAGAAGACAATGTTTCAAAAAAGGGCAAAATACAAAAAAATAAGAGAATAGAAATTTTGCAAAATTCGTAGTAAAGACAAAGAACACCACTCTAATATGATATTAACTATTTTTTAGAACCAAATGAAATATATATTTCAAACTTGACAAAAATTGTAAGAATCTCATCAATCATATGATAAGAAGACATCTTGCAACTTGACAACAATTGAAGAGAAGACAATGTTCAACAAAGGGCCAAAAAAAGGAAAAACAAAAAAACAAAAAATAAGAGAGTAGAAATATTGCAAAATTCATAGTAAAGACAAAGAGCACCACTCTGATATGATATTAACTATTTTTTACAACAATATATATATATATATATATATTTATATATTTCAAACAACAACAAAACCTTAGTCCTAAAATTTGGAGTCGAATATAAATCCTCAACAGATTAAATTGAGTGACTAAAGTGAACCACAATAATGCATCAAGGTTTGTATCATCCCCCAATATGCTCTCTATAATACATCCTTGTATATTAATTCAAGGCATTTAAAAAAGTACGTCCCTAAGTATTCAATGTGTCTTATGAGCAGGGTGTTATCCCTTGCTCAAAAATAATTGATAATTCTTGTACTATTTTCATTTATAACACCAATGTAATTTTTCTTAAATTTCTTAAGAGAAATCTTTAACCCTACTCTAAAAAATAGATTGAAGTAAAGAACAAGCTAAGAACATTAGCACATTCTAAGATGAAATAAATTTTAGCATAATAAATAAAAAAGAAAAAGTTGCTAGCTTAGCATCTTGGAAGATTTTTCATCAAATTGAATACGTTTTGTGTATTTGTTGCCTTTTTATAATATAGTATATGATTTTTATCAACAAGTTTTATAGATAGGTTGAAATTCCATGTTAGTGTTTACAGATTATGCTTATCTGGAATTAAAGGTGAATTTACACGACCATTGAAAATAAAAATCCACTCCCTAAGGGATTATAACAATTGTCCATGGCCTGATTTGTTTTTCTCTAAATTTCTGTATCTCTTAATCTCAAAGATATAGCCTCATCTTTTAGTTTTAGGTTTGTTGTTGTTGTTGTAGACATAGCACATTTCTAATGATAGCTTATAAAGTTTCGATTGTGATGTAATAGTGTGGAATGTTTTCCCCTTGAGTAGATTATATAGTAAGCAAAATATTTGTATCATTTTTTTTTCTCATCACATGATTGTTTGTGGTTGACATCAATATTTTCTTGTGGATTTAATTTGTTGTGGTTTTCATTTGGTGCTTTGTTCTATGTAGTCTATTTTCTTTAAAAGCAAAATTTGCTGCCAACATGAAATTGGATACACAAGAAAAAGAAGGATCCATAAAGGTTTTTACTTGTGGGCACGATTATAATATTTGGCTAAATTAGAACACTCGTACCTGTTAGGATTAATGCCCTTAAATCCTATTTTATGATGCTATGTATGATATTATGTATGACATTATGTATGACATGATGTATGACTTAATATTTTAATTGATAAAGTTGTTTTATTATTAGCTAAAATTCCGATAACATGAATTTTCGGACATTATCATATAGTCCATGAGATGCATAGTATGTGATTTATGTGAGAAGTTACAGAAGATATAAATCACAAGTTCTTTGTAAACTCAGAATTCAGTTCGTAGTCAGTGATGAAATTGGACGTTTCATCTGCGAAGACTATAACATGTCAACTAGGATGATTTGTCTTGATCATGGAAGTGGAGACTTCTAGTTGATGTGTTGATATGTTTTAAGAGTTAAGACATATTAAACTGGACCACTGTGAGATTTATTATTCTCCTAACGACTGTCAATTGAATAATAAATCTCACGACTTCTATTCACATGAACTCTTAATCCTGAGAGAATAATGGACCTGATCATGAAGTGTAGGTTGCTTTGATATATCAGGAGTGAGATCTAAAGTAACGGTCAAAACCTCAGAATGTTGGGCAGCCACATTTAATGTTGATGGAACATATATTCTCAAGATAGAATTTATATTCTCTTAACGGAGATACAAAATATTCCCTGGAGATACAAAATATTCCCTTGAGATAAGTTTAATGGATTTGTTATTCAGACAGTTAGACCTAACCACTTTAGTATTACTAAAGTATATATTTATGAAATTGGATTTCATAATTATATGATGAATGACTTAAAAGGATTAAATTGGGTACTCAAGGATTAAGATGTAATAATCTACAAAGTGACAGTCTAAATTAATGACTTTGTATTACTACGAATATTTTATGAGGGAGTTGCATGTATAATAAAGTCTTGTGATATAATTTATTAATAAGGCCTAGAGTGAAATTATATTTATATAGTTGTATTAAATATAATTAATGGTATCAGAGCATGTACATGCATTTTCTGTAAGTTACATCAAATGGTATCAGAGCAGTCTTCATTTCGAATTTGTACAACATGTTTTGTGAGTTTTGGAATTAGAGATAATAGTTTCATGATGTTAGAAGATTATATAGGTATTTAATTTTCTGCATGGTTATTGAAACTATGATTTGATGAAAACTGACATTGATGTTATAATGTTGTTTAAATTTGAATTTAAGTATGTTAAATTGAACTTTAAGGCTATAACATCAATGGAATTCAGTTTTGATATCAAATTTTATCTATCATGTTCATATGATGTTTATATATTCATGAAAACCGTTGAAAAACTGTTCAGAGTTTTTCTTTAAAAACTGAAAACACGGGTTTTTCGCGGGTTGGCTTCTCGCGAATACCGCGAAGTTACTCGCGAAAAATGACATTGATTCACAAAAACTGTTTTGCGGGTAAGCTTTACTAGCGAACTAGTCGCGAGACAGTAGTGAGAGTTTCTGTCTAAATTTTGTATTTTCACAAAAACTTTTTGCGGGTAAGCTTTACTAGCGAAATAGTCGCGAGACAGTAGCGAGAGTTTCTGTCTGAATTTTGTGTTTTCACTATTTCATTTTCACGGGAAAAGCTTAGTCGCGAGATACTCACGAAAATGCCACTGAAGGAAATTTTGAATTTTTTTTTTGTGTTTTCAAATGTTTAAAGTGCAAGGTTATGTGTAATTAGATTATGCATGTTTTAAATTTAAAAACCTTTCTTTTAAAATATCTAGTGGGAGAGAGATACAAGGGTTGGATCTCATGGCCTCCATTGTCGGTTTATAGTAGTATGATTAAGCGTCTCGCCTTATCGTATATGCCTTGCTCTCTTCGGAAGGTGTTTAATTCATGGAACTACAGATTAAACTTCTTAAGGATGGATGATATGTGTTTTTACATTAAGAACGACCACGCTTCCGTGGAGTTATTTGGTGACTCACATTGATTTTAGGCAATGGTGTACACTAGACTAAGTATAATGTTAACCTCCCTTCGGAGCTATGTCATTATTACTTAGAGGCTGAAGGAAAAGCGACAAATTAATTTTTTTTGGTAAGAGTTACCATAATAGCATTAATAATGAGAATAATTCTCGCTTGATCATAGTGATTGGTATGACCTTGCTTCCGAGGAATATTAATTGCGGGATTGGGTTGTCGTTGCATATATTATATTATGGTTTTATTAGGTTTCCATACTATATGTTTATATGCTAAATTGATAATGTCCAGTTTACTTATTATATTCATGTTTATTATTTTCAGATTTGAACATGGCGTCATTTAGCCCACTTGTTACTATTCTTAATCAAAACAAACTGACTGGATCTAACTATGTTGACCGGAAAAAAAATTTGGACATAGTTCTCACTGCTAAGAGCACAAATATGTGCTTACTAAACCACGTCCTAGCTTTCCTTCATTAGATGCTTCTCTTGAGGAAAAACAACAATATGATCGTTGGCAGAAATCTAATGAGATGGCCAAGTGCTACATCCTAGCATCTATCTCAAATGTTCTACATCATCAAATGTAGGATGTAGAACTAGCTTCAGACATTATGCTAAGTTTGAAGGAGATGTTTGGTGAGAAAGGCCGTTCTGCAAGGCAAGAAACCATGAGGCAAATTTATAATACCAAAATGACTGAAGGTAGTTCAGTAAAGGAGCATTGTCTTACAATGATCTCTAATCTGAATACATTGGAAGTTTTAGGTGCCGATATTGATGAAGAATGCCAAGTGGATATGATACTCCAGTCACTACCAGAATCATTCAAGGAATTCAAACTTAACTATAATATGAACAAAAAGATTTATACATTGTCTGAATTAATGAATAAGTTGGTAGCGGCAGAAGGCATTCTTGGTACTTTTAATGTTGAAGCCAATATTGGTGAAGCTTCTACTTCTCAACCTAAGTCAAAAGGCAAGGGTAAAAAGAAGAAGAAGAAGGACTTCACCAGGCAAGAGGGTAAACAAATTGCCTTAGGGGTTGCTGACAAAGGAAAGAAGCTCAAAAGAAAATGTTTCCATTGTGGTGAGAAAGGACATTGGAAGAGGAATTGTCCAAAATTCAAGGCTGCCAATAATAAGGGTATGAATAGTTCATTCATCCTTTAAATATGTTTAGTGCAAAATCCCACGGATTCCTAGTGTATGGATTCAGGTTGTACTAATCATATCTGCAATTCTTTGCAGGGGTTTTAGGAGACCAGAAGGCTTAATGAAGGGGAATTGTTTCTTACTTTGGCTGATGGGAGCATGATTCCGGTTGTAGCTATTGGTGTTTTTAATTTATGTTTTGAGTTAAGGATTTTAATATTAGAAGACTGTCTATATGTACCTAATGTTCGTAGGAATTTAATATCTGCAACTTATTTAGGTAAACATGGATATTGTGTTATCCTTAAAGACAATATTGTAATAAAGAAGGGTAAAGTGTTTATCTGTTCTGACAATATTGTGGATGGTCTTTATATTTTAACTCCTGATAAGCATGAATTATATAATTCTGAATTAGATAATAACTCTCATGTAAAATCATTAAAGAGAAAGTTTCCTTCTACTAATGATGCATATCTTTGGCACTTGCGTTTAGGTCATATTAATCCAAACAGAATTCAAAGACTAATCAAAGGTGGACTCTTAGAGCCATTGGACTTTGATGAATTTCCAGTTTGTGAATCTTGTTTGGAGGGCAAAATGACCAAACGACCTTTTAATGCAAAAGGTAGAAGAGCCCAAGAGTTGCTTGAATTAGTTCATACGGATGTATGTGGTCCTATGTCAACCCAAGCAAAAGGAAGTTATGAGTACTTCATCACTTTTACCGATGATTACTCAAGATATGGTTATATGTACCTATTGAAACGGAAGTCCGAAACTTTTGAAAAGTTCAAAGAGTTTAGGGATGAAGTTGAGAATCAATTAGGTAAACGCATAAAAGCTATTCAATCTAATTGTGGTGGCGAATACCTTCTTGGGGATTTCAAGGATTACTTAATTCAAAATGGGATTGTATCCCAATTGACTGCACCTAGAACTCTCCAACAAAATGGTGTAGCAGAAAGAAGGAATAGGACTCTTTTGAAAATGGTTAGGTCCATGATAAGTTACTCAACTTTACCGATTTCCTTTTCGGGCTATGCCTTAAATACAACAATACATTTTTTGAATTTAGTTCCATCAAAATCTGTTCTCAAAACACCCATGGAGTTGTGGAGTGGGCATAAGCTTAGTATGAGATACCTCCACATTTGGGGATGTCTAGCACATGTGTTAAAAGGGAAGCCTGATAAATTGGAACCAAAATTAGAAGTATGTTTGCTTGTGGGTTATCCAAAAGAAACTAGGAGTTATTTGTTCTATAGTCGTAAAGATAACAAATTTTTTGTTAGTACAAATGCTAAATTCTTGAAAAATGACTATATGAATAATTTCACTCCTAGAAGTAGAGTTGTGTTAGCTGAAATAAATGATATAGATGCACATTATTGGGTCCAAGTTATGAAATCTGAATTAGATTCAATGTATTCCAATCAAGTTTGAGATCTTGTAAAGGCGCCTAACGGCAGTAAACCTGTTAGTTGCAAATGGGTTTACAAGAGGAAGAGAGGGATAGATGGAAATGCTGAAACCTTTAAAGTAAGGCTAGTGGCGAAAGGGTATGCTAAAAAAGAAGGTATTGATTATGAGGAAACCTTTTCACCAGTAGCAATGCTTAAATCTATCAGAATTCTCTTATCCATTGCTGCTCATTATGATTATGAGATTTGGCAAATGGATGTCAAGACTGCATTTCTTAATGGCAATCTTGAAGAAGAAATCTATATGATGCAACCGGAAGGTTTCATAGCTAAGAACCAAGAGCATATGGTATGCAAGTTGAAAAGGTTCATTTATGGATTTAAGTAAGCATCTAGGTCATGGAACATCAGATTTGATCAAGCAATCAAATCATTTGGTTTTGAACAAAATCTTGATGAACCATGTGTGTACAAAAGACATCAAGATAAAGTAGTAATGTTCCTAGTGCTTTATGTTGATAACATTCTACTCATTGGGAATGATGTAGGGGTAATGTCATCAGTAAAGGTTTGGTTGTCAAGCCAATTTGATATGAAGGACTTGGGTGAGGCTAACTTTATTTTAGAGATCAAATTTTGGCGAGATTGCAAGAATAAGATGTTAGGCTTATCACAAGCTGGGTATATAGATAAGGTTCTAGAACGGTTTAGCATGCAAAACTCCAAGAAATGATTACTTCCTTTCAGACATGGAGTTCCTCTGTCTGATGACCAAAGGTCTAAGACTCAAGAGGAAGTAGATATGATGAGACAAGTTCCTTATGTTTCTGTAGTAGGAAGTCTCATGTATGCCATGCTTTGTACTAGACCAGATATCTGTTATTCAGTAGGCATGGTTAGCCAATATCAATCAAATCCAGGACCAAAACATTGGCAAGCTGTAAAACATATTCTCAAGTATCTACGGAGAACGAGAGATTATATGCTTGTTTACCGTTGTGAGGATTTGATTCCCATTGGCTATACAGATTCAGACTTTCAATCGGATCTAGATTTCAGAAAATCCACATCAGGATGTGTTTTCACCTTGGGAGGTGGAGCCATAACTTGGAAGAGTGTAAAGCAATCTTGTATTGCAGACTCCACCATGGAGGCAGAATATGTTGCTGCTTGTGAAGCGGCAAAAGAAGCTATCTGGCTTAAGAAATTCCCTTCTGACCTTGGTGTAGTGAGAATGGAGCAAGTTCCAATCACATTGTTTTGTGACAATAGTGGAGCAGTTGCACAATCTAAAGATCCACATTGAGAGGAAATACCACATCATTCGAGATATTATAGCTCATGGAGATGTGGTGGTTGCAAAGATTGAAAGTGTAAATAATCTAGTAGATCCATTTACCAAAGCCTTGCCTCAAAGGACCTTCGAGTCACATTTGGAGGGAATGAGAGTTAGATTAATGCATAATAGTCTTTAAAGCAAGTGGGAGATTGTTAGGATTAGTGTCCTTAAATCTTATTGTATGATACTATGTATGATATTATGTATGACATTATGTATGACATGATGTATGACTTAATATTGTAATTGATAAAATTGTTTTATTATTATCTAAAATTCCGATAACATGAATATTCAGACATTATCATATAGTCCATGAGATGCATAGTATGTGATTTATGTGAAAAGTCACAGAAGATATAAATCACAAGTTCTTTATAAACTTAGAATTTAGTTCGTAGTCGGTGATGAAATTGGGCGTTTCATCTGCGAAGACTATAACATGTCAACTAAGATAATTTGTCTTGATCATGGAAGTTGAGACTTCTAGTTGATGTATTGATATGTTTTAAGAGTTAAGACATATTGAACTGGACCGCTGTGAGATTTATTATTCTCCTAACGACTGTCAATTGAATAATAAATCTCACGACTTCTATTCACATGAACTCTTAATCCTGAGAGAATAATGGATCTGATCATGAAATGTAGGTTGCTTTGATATATCAGGAGTGAGATCTAAAGTAACGGTCAAAATCTCAGTATGTTGGGCAGCCACATTTAATGTTGATGGAACATATATTCTCAAGATGGAATTCATATTCTCTTAACAGAGATACAAAATATTCCCTTGAGATAAGTTTAATGGGTTTGTTATTCAGAGAGTTAGACCTAACCACTTTAATATTACTAAAGTATATATTTATGAAATTGGATTTCATAAATATATGATGAATGACTTAAAAATATTAAACCAGGTACTCAAGGATTGAGATGTAGTAATCTACAAAGTGGCAGTCTAAATTAATGACTTTGTATTATTACGATTATTTTATGAAGGGGTTGCATGTATAATAAAGTCTTGGGATATAATTTATTAATAAGGTCTAGAGTGCAATTATATTTATATAGTGGTATTAAATATAATTAATGGTAACTTTGTACTTGTCAGGAGTTGACAGAAAAGCCCAAGGCCCATTGGAGCTAGTGTCTTATTTGTTCCCTTTTGGTCCCACTCCAAGCCACACATTAAAGCCCAATTGGAAAGGTCCAAAAGGCTAGCCCAATTTGATAATCAGTTATATGGATAGAAACATACAGAATTTGGAAAATAACATGAAATTGTATGTATGTGAGTATAAGATACTCTTTCATTCTCTCTTGAACATACACATATAACTGATTGGGAGACCACACATCTTGGGCATCAAGTGGAATTGGAGTGAAAATTAAAAGTATTTCCAAGTACTCCTCATCTTTGGTTTTGAATTTCACCGCATCAAGGTACACTCTCTTGTTCTTAAATTCTGAAACTTACATAGTACATGTTATCTATTGTGAATGAAGTAGATCCGTTATTTTTTCGCTGCGTACATGCATATTTCCATCAGGTCCAAATTCCTATGTAAGTCTATCTTTACTTAAGGCCGTTTCACTTTTTAAAAAGGTTCGGAAATTTGGATTGTTTTTCATTAATGAATTGGGATTTTGCCTTAATTTTGTCTTTAAATTTAATCAAGTTGTATAAATTAGGGTTGAGTTCAAGTTACACCTGATGTAACATACTTTAAGCAATGTTACACCACTCATTATTTTTTAATTGGATGTAAATTTTGACAAATCTACCGTTAAATTACATTATCTTTGTATATTCTCTATACTTGCAAAATTTCAAGGTGATTAAAGATTAATAGTCATGTCATTAATCAATTGTTTAAATTCAAGTTTTTGTAGTTTAAAATAATGCATAAAAGATGAATTTATGGACCGAATGGTAAATAACATCTAATTAACATGAATGTGAAGAATATATAGAACATGTAATTCAAACGTTGGGATTTGCAAATATGAATTCCATCAATTCAGCAAGGTTACACACGGTAGCAAGAATCCATATATGAGAATAAAAGATGCCAAAATTAAACAAAGTGTATCATGAGTCTACGACAAAAGGCTTCAGAGTGGCTTAGCTTTCTTAGAGCTTACAGAGTCACCTCTATATTCTACGGCCTAAATGCAACCTTGACGGCAGAGTATGTGGCAGTTTTATGCATGTTGAAGGTTTAAATATCATTTGTAAATAAATTTTCCTCTAGTCTGCTAGGCATTTTATGTATCAACGTACTCTTCATTTATCTTTGTTCCATCCATTTGAAATCTGTCTTTTGGTTTCTTCCATATGCTGCTGACTCTAAACATGGCCAGCACTGTCATTCATATATACATACAATATGCAGTGCAGATATAGGGGTTTGTAAGTCATCGAAAAGTGGACATGTTTACTTTTTGAAAGCTTAATTGCTGATTGCTGCCGCACAATGACAAAAATTGGTGCAAACGTTAGAGCTTGGCCAGATCCAAGTCTGAAAACTATCAATTCAGCAAAGTTACACATGGTAGCAAGAATCCATATATAGAGTTAAAGATGCCAAAATTAAACGAAGTGTCAGAAGTGGGATTTGAACTCACGCCCACTCACGAAGACCAAAATTAAATGAAGTGTCAGAAGTGGGATTTGAACTCACGCCCACTCACGAAGACCCACTCACGAAGACCAAAATTAAATGAAGTGTCAGAAGTGGGATTTGAACCCACGCCCTCTCACGAAGACCAGAACTTGAGTCTGGCGCCTTAGACCACTCGGCCATCCTGACATTTGCTGCAATTTTCTCTTTTGTTTTCTAAACCCTAAGGATAATCTTAGTATAACTGATTCTAAATAGCCAGCTTGAAAATATTGCGATTCAATATATGTTAAATGGGTGAGATTCAAGTTACATTTGATGTAATTTATAGAAATGTTATGCCACCTAAAACTATATATTAGATTAATAATTTGAAAATTTTATTGTTGGATTATGTGTTCTCTATGTTCTATGCATGTGAAAATTTTATTGTTGGATTATGTGTTCTCTATGTTCTATGTTTGAAAATTTATTATTTTATTAATAAACTCATCTTTGATGCATAATCTTAATTTACAAAAACTTGAACTTTAAACATTTGATTGATTATATAGTTATTGATTTTTTATTGTCTTGACATTTGGAAAATATGAAAAATATACAAAGATAATGTAATCCAACGATAAATTTGTCAAAATTTACATCAAATAAAAAAAATATTGAAGTGTGTAAGTGTAACATTTAAAATTACACTAAATATAACTTGAAATACATAGTAATATTCGTATAAAAACATAATGTTTGAATCACCTGGGACATTGATTTAAAAGTGTAGTTTGATGATAAAAAAGAGGACAAACTACATTCTAATGCATTGATTTGGTCTTGCATTGATTTTTATGATTTTTATCCCTTAATAATAATAATAATAATAATAATAATAATAATAATAATAATGATAATAATTTTACATATATTTATATCAGTTATTAATTTACGTGTATTTTTACTATTATGAGAAAGTCTAGTAGCACAATAAAATCTCACAATATTTTAACAGCATCATTATTTTATTTGTGGTGAGTCTTCATATAATCTTTTTTCATTTATATTTCATTTTATTTCAATGCCCCTCTCCCCCTTGACTTTTCAAAATTTCCTATTATGATACTAATAAAATTTGAAATTATCTTCAAATTTACTTACCTCCCCCTCGATTTTGAGAGAGAGGAAAAAAAAAAAAAAAAAAACTACAAATTTAATTAATCTGACTTAAAACCCATTAAAAATATTATAATTTTGGCCTCCTCAAATCTTACATCTGGTTCATAAAAACCTATTAAAGATAATTTCAATATAAAAACTCCAATGAATGATCAAGCTCGTAGCTGCAACAAACTCCAGTTAAAAATCAACCCTCAACATGGTCTCTCTCTCTCTCTCTCTCTCTCTCTTTCTATGTTTGAACTTTGAATCTTTGATAGTAAATTATTTATTTATTTATTTATTTTTACAGTGGGGTGTTATTGAATGTTTGATAAAATATGTAGTTTTAAATAATATTAGTTTAATGATTGGCCATGGGTTTCTTTTACATAAGGAGATTAAATTCAATAAGTATGTAGTGTAAAAGCCTATATTTACACCTTCCAATAATATATTGTCAAATCAGTTTTGTCTGAAGGTAATAACTGATGATGCATGAAAATCAGTAGGCTGGAATGCTTCAGGCTATGGTGATGGCTTTTTGGTCCTAAAAAGAAAAGAAAGATCTATCAAGGGTGACTGGTGTAAGCCAGCCAAGGACCCTCCGACGGTTAAGTCATTTTTCTCTTTAGAACACAAGGATGGAAAACCGTGAATAGTAGAACTTACCTTGGGTGAATGTGACTTGATCCTTTTATAGAGAGTTAGAAGTGGTTCCACTTGCTCGGATCCACTACCATCGTGGGAGATGTGTGGAGTTAATGGAGAAAATGTGGAGCGGGTTTCGAGGAGTTCTTTCCACGTTCCAAAATGACAGATTGTGGGTTGAATGTGTAACGTTTATAGAGAATTCCTCTGAAATTTACCAAGTGTTGTATAGTCGTCCATACCCTTGTGAGCCCTGGATGATTACTTTTGATTGTCCATAACCTTGTGGGTCGTGGACGATCATCCTAATTTGGACGATTGCTATATCTTATGCGTGTTGTCACTAGGTTTGGGGTGCTTTTATTGAGCTTCTTTTCTTGTAAAACCTTATGGACGTGTTCTGGTCATGGACAATCACCACGGACGAACTTGGACCCTATCAGTTGCCCTTTGTCCTTGTGTCGTCCATGTCACTGTCACCTTTACATGCGGCAATTCCTTATTGGCTGGAAGATTGTCTAGTGGCGTGTCAGGGGGTTTCAAGATCAGCTATTTAGATGTTGACACGTGGCTTAATCTAGAGGCCCACTGGTCACGTCGTTCCTCTTTTCAAGAATACCTACCACGTGGCGTGTTCTGGTTGGATTGCGTCGTTTCAATGTCTAGGTCTATCGCCTGTACATAGTCCATTACCTTTCTTACCCTTTCACTTTTTCACATTTTCCATTTTGAAATCAGTCGTGAAAGCTCAAAAATGTGTTGAAAACACAAGGGCTGTTTAGACCCCCAAATTAAAGTTACGGCTCGTAGATTTTATACTAACTTAATACTAAGTGCGGAATAGTGTCAATGCGAGCGGATAAACAAGCAAGCTACTCTAATCCATAATCAAGACAACACAGCAGTAAAATGGAATGTAAAAGAGTAGAGAAGAAAGATGCAAACACAAGATAACACGTCGATGTGTTATCGAAGAGGAAACCGAAGAACTCGGCGAAAAACCTCTCCCCCGCCCTCCAAGCGGTAATCGATCCACTAGACAATCAGTTGTGATACATGGGTTAGCAAGAGACCCTTCAAGCCTAATCTACCCGATGTACCTAAGTCCTCCAAGCTCCTACTCCAACAAGGCTACTCGGAACTGTGTCTTGTCTAGCTCTCTGGATCCTGTAACAAGCTCCATGTTGCTTCTGCCATCTTTGGCTTCTTCCAATGCTTCCCAGCAGCACCAAACTGTCACTTGACACTTTGAAAGGGTGTGGTAAGTGTTTGGGCTATCAACCTCTCAATGATATGAAATGGAGAGGTAGGAGTTGAGAAAAATCCACAAGCAATTGTTCAGAGGATTGTGGGTATAACAATCTCTAACTCTCAAGGTGTTTGGCTAGGGTTTTCTCTTAGAAGCACTCCTTAACATTTGTGGGTAATGTGGGTATATATAGTGTGGGTACAGAAAGTGTGTATCAGATAGTACAGTCTGGTAGAACAGAATGTCTCGCGGGTGTCTCGTTGAAAGGCCTTACCTGCGAGATACTCGCAAGACATAGCTGTCTCCATCCTGTCCTGACTCTTCGCATTCCAGCATGTGCAAGTCACATGAGTCACTTCGCGGGATGCTTAGTCGCGAGATACTCGCGAAAACTCTTCAGTCTTCAATTGCTTGAGTCTTTACACACACTCTCTCTCTATCACACAACCCTTACAATCAAATCCCACAATAAATATAGGGTACAAAAGATTGAATAAAATTACAATAAAATTTGGCATGGAATTAAAGCCAACAAAACACATAATTGTAAATTACAACTTTACAATCTCCCCCTTTGGCTATTCCGTGACAAAACCCCTAAAACAGACTCTAGACTTAAACGTGAGTTTAGGAACAGTGGCAAAACCCACTCACACCTAATCTAGAAGCTGTGAAGCACTTGCACGTATGTACCTGTAACCTGAAACGCTTGCACACAAACAAAATTTTCATTAAGCTTATAACAAGTTGAATACATGGTACGTATATAAGCAAGTAAAATGCGATCAAGTTAGTAAACACAATAGAACATGTAAGCATATCTTGGTCAAACAGGATCAGTCATTAAAGAATGACTACAATGAACATTTAGCAAGTAAGTGCTCATCCGAACACGCAATGCATTTAAGATCAATCCCACAGATCAATTGCATGTCCAACACTTAACCAATGCAAAATACATGAAGTATTTGCATCTAGGATACAAAATCCTACTAAGGGCACAAGAGTGAGGTACTTAAGACATATTAGCAATATCTTAAAAGTACAAAAAAAATGCTACAAAGCATTGAGATAAACACAACATACTGAATAAACTGAAATTTAAAAGACAGAGTACTAAAACTTTAAATGAAAGCAGTAAACACTATAAGCAAAAACAACTATCCAAGAGTTATAAATGTTGAAACAGTTTAAACCATAACATAATAAAACTAAACCGCCTGTATGAATCAAGGTTTCTAAGCCTAAGCTATGTCAATGCTCTGCTCTGCCCCTCAAAATTTTCTCCCCATTTTTGACCGGAATGGCCAAAGAGGCTAGAACTAATCAGACTCTGAATCTAATCCCTGCGCCATGGACAAGTCCTCAATCTATGAAGACAATGCAGTGATCTGTCCTTGGACATATGCAAACTGGGTCGCGGTGTGCTGCACATGAGAGTCTAGCATGTTGAACATCTGGTCCACTCTATCCAGAAGGCGATTAAGTCTGTCTGGTCCTTGTGCTAGTGCAGAAGAGGATGGCTGTGCTGAAGTCTCTGGAGCAGAAGTGAATCTATCAATCTCCTCCTCTGTATCTCCACCCTCGTCCTCAACGCGATCCTGTGGTATCGTATGCACACCTGTTTTGGAGCCCTTGATGTGAGCTGTGCTCCTAGTGACTGTGTGTGCACCAATGGGATAGTCCCTCTGAACTACTGTCAAACCACTCAGGAGTTTGAGCATTGTCTTTGCAATTAAGCCCATAATCAGTGAGGGAAAGGGCATTACAGTCCTTGAATTCTGCTTCTCAATGCTTTTTTTCAACAAATGGAAGATATGTCCACAAATATCTATCTCTTTGTGTGTAAAGAGGTCATACAAAAATTTTGTCCTTGGAGCAGATAAGGTGGTAAGGTTGGTGACCAGATAGAAGTTATGGATCATCACATATGCCAAAGTCCTCATCTCCGGTGAAAAAGGTATTGTGTTCATGGATGATTTCTTCGGTGTACCACCAAGTATTTTCACCATTTCCTCAGTCGATCCCAATCTGTCTTCATATTGAACTGAGATTGGCTGAGAGGGAGGACGAATCTCCAAAAATTCTTGAATGCTATCCTTTGTAATCACAAATTCTTTGTGCCTTACCCAGCAATCTATATGGGCTTCCTCCATAGTAGCATTTGAGAAAAATTCTCTTATGATCTCGGAGTAAACAACCCCAATCGGGTTCAACAGCTTAGTCCAAGTCCTTTCTTTGAACACCTCAGGGATGAAGGTGTCCTCAAGGGTTTCTAGCTGGACCACCCTTTCCATAATAATGGTTGCTCTTTTGTAGCAGTCATTGTATTTCATATCAGCTTCAGCAGACTTGAAATTGTCAGAATCAGTGCAAGAACGTTTTGTGGATTTCTTGGTCGTAGAATGTTTGGTAGGAGACATCTGCACAAATATCACAAAGAACAAGAAGCAAAAAAAACAAGTGCACAGACACAAAAAAACACAAAACTTAATTAGATTCAAGTTAGTTCAAAACAAAGGTAAAACCACCTAAAAATAGAGCAAAAACAACTCAAAACAGAGCAAGTAGACACAAAACAGCATGCTATAAGTGTTTAACCATGTAAACAACAGCAAAATGCATGAAGTGAATCACTGTGCATGTGTGTGTATGTGTTGTGCATGTGTTGATGCATATGTGTGTAGCGTGAGATGCAAAAGGTGTGCCTAGAAGGTGCATGGCATGGCACAAAATGGGAAAGTGTGTAAGACACACACTCATTGATCAAAACATGTCAAACATGTTCAATCAAGAGTAAACCCAAGCATTGGCACTTAGTTGAGTCCAATTCAACATAAGAGTGTCACTAGGACATTTTGTCAAACACCTAACATGCAACAATGCACCACAACTATGAACAATGCATGAACATGGTGAGAAATGCCTCAATACATGCTTAAACTGCCACATGGGGCCAACACAGATACACAAACATCAAATGGGACTTAGCCCAATCAAAGATTTTGAAAAATTTTCACAAAATTAAGAACCCCAACCTAGTTTTCGAAAATCCCCAATTTACAAAACCCTAAGCTAAAATCTGCATAATCTAAGACAAAAATGAAGACAATGTTTAGGAAAACATTATCTTGCAGAGATTTTTGCTTGAAAATGATGGGGTTTGAGTGAAAAATGATTTTGGGTTGAAGGGGGGGGGGGGGTTAGAGAGAGGCTTAGCGAGGGAAATGAGAATGTTTTGAAAACCTGTCACATATGCCTTATAAAATTGAAAACACGCGTTTTTCGCGAGTTAGAAAGTCGTGAGATTAGTTGCGAGACACACTGAAGTTTTCGCGAAAAGCTCTTAGTCGTGAAACAATTGCGAGACAATCGCGATAGCCTCTGTATGAACTTGAAAAATTTCCAGTTTTTGCCTAAAAACATTTTGCAAGAAGAGTTTAGTCATGAAATATTCACGAGGCAGTAGTGAGACTTTCTGTATGAAAATGTGACTTTGTAATTTCCCTTAAGCACATTTCGCTGGAAGCTCTTAGTTGGGAGCTTCTTGCGAAAAGACCTCTGAACCAGTTTTTTGAAGAAAAACACAAAAATACATTTTTGAACAAAAACTAAAAGCACGAAAGTATAAAATCACTTTCAAAAACAAATAAAACACTCAAAAATATTTTTGGATTTGATCAGCAAGTACTTGAGCATACACATCACATTTGAACATGTACAATCACACAAATGAGATAAGCATTAATTGAATCGAAGTCTTGTGTGTTGTGGGTGAGTATCAAATGTGGAATAGTCCTTAGACCAGAGTGAAGCTTCAATGATCAATTCAATCAAGTCATACACAACTGATACTGAGTCAAGTGGACTATCTCAATTATAGAAATGAAAATATATGACCTCCCACAAGAGAATGATTACAAAACTTAGAAGCTTTTCATTTGGCTTCTGCATAAATCATAACAATTGATCATTTTTGGATAATACATCTCTTTTTGAGATCGGTGCTTGAAATTTTTGATATTTCAACATGTATAGTTAGCCTTTAGCTTTTTGAGCCCTATACATTTCAATACAAGAGTCGCTTTCCCTTTTTCCTAGTCAAATACTAGTATGTGCGACAGGTTTTTGCAACTCATTATCTCTTTTCATTTTGAGATTTACATTTGGTGAGCTCTATTGCAAAAACATAAAAATAAAGGTGGGAAGATATATAGGCACAAGTCTATGCAAGTATCAAGACCATCAAGACTATTGGCCAATCATTCATGACAAGCTTGAAGATCTATTTATAACAATCACACAAAGTATTCAAGATTTCTCCCACAAAGATATATGTGCATACATAACAAGCTAAGCTCGTAAATGCACTACGCCATTAGTACGAAGGTACTAGGCCAAACTCACATGTGATATACACAACACAAACGATCAAACCTTTTGGAGATTTTTCAATTTTTATGGATTTTTTTTTTGTTTTTTTTTTTGTTTTTTTTTGTTTTTTTGTTTTTTTGAACGCACTCAAAAATAGAACAGGAAAAGTAAGATCAACAAACACAGGTATAAACCAAAACCAAAAAAAATGCCAATAACCAGAAGCAGTAGACACAAATAGAATTATGCATGTCAAGATGCATGAACAAATGTCCCTAAACATAGGAAGTATTAATGCATGGACTTAGGAGGTAATCATGCATGAGTACCCTTCTTCACCCACACATCACGTGCGTTTGGGGTGATATTCCTATAGGATTGGGTATGAGTGTTGTGGCCTTCAAACCTTCTAGAGAAGCTTGCCAAACAGGTGGTGAATGCATTGATCATTTTCATCACATCCATCACTCCGGAATCACCATCTCGACCTCTTGATTGCTCAATAGCCCAATTCTTTTTGTCCTTTCTTGGTCCTCTTGACCTCTGATCACTTGCATTCTTCAGTGCCCTCAGCTTATGACAATTTGGTCTGGTGTGTCCTTGAAGTCCACAGTGATGGCAGAAATGGTTCGTTCTAGGACCTCTTTGTGATCTTGGGAGTGATTTTCCTCTGGTTTCAGACCTGATCACAGATAGGTTACGGGGATTGTTCAACATCCGTTGGTCAGCCACATTCTTCTTTTTCTCAATCTTTGCCTTTTCCACAGTAGGGGCAACTACAACTGGCTCTTTAGCCTTCACAAACTTCACTTTTTTGGAGATATTCATAGCTGAACTACTTTCTCCGGTCTATCCTAATTCGGTTTTGTTGGAGAAGGATTTTTGATGAGAGAGGACATCATCAAGCTTCTTTGTGGATACTCGCTCTACCTTGGCATTTGCTTGAACCACCTCAAGCTCAAGGAATTTCACCTTGGTGTAAGCTTTGGTTAGCTCACCATTTAGCGTCTCAATCTCACACTTGGCCTCTTTTTATCTTACTAGGAGACTTTTATAGTCCTCCTCTGATTTCTTCATCTTTTTCACAGTCGCCTTAGCCACCCTTGCATACTCTCCCGACTTCTCAAGGAGAGAGTTGTAATTCTTTTGAAGACCGGCCGTATCTTCATCTACTTCAGCATCCGATTCTTCTACAATTCCCATGGATTCCTCATCACTATGCTCCCCAAGTTCTTGCACAAGTAAATTCAAGTCCTCTGAAGATTCAACATGAGCAATAGTCATAAATGCTGAGAAGTTCCCTTCTTCATCACAGCTATCCTCTGAATCTGAATTGGAAGAGTCCGAATCACTGAGAGTTGTGGCATATGCCTTGCCCTTCATTCTCAAATAATTAGGACATTTTATCTTGACATGTCCATGTCCATTGCACTCGAAGCAAGTGATTCCTTGAGTAGATTGAGACTCCTTCCCATCTTTCTTCCTAAATTCCTTCCTATCACCCTTGGGAGATGAAAACTTTTCTTTGTTGAAAGGCTTCCCACTGTTGTTCATCTTCAAAAATTTTTGGAAGTTCTTTGCAAGGAATGCTACTTCCTTCTCCACATCATCCTCTTCGAAGGAGTTGTCCATTCTCTCGGTGATGGTTTTAAGAGCAAGAGATTTGCTCGATTTATGAGAAGGCAGTCCCAGCTCATATGTTTGGAGAGATCCAATTAGCTCTTGGATTTTGATCTCATCCAAGTCTTTACTCTCTTCTGTAGCTGTGACTTTTGCTCGGAAACTCTCCGGTAAAGACCTCAAAATATTTCTCACCACCTTAGAATCTTCAATCTTCTCTCCGAGATTGAGTTTGGCAATTACAATCTCATTGAGCTTTCCATAGAAAGAATCAAAAGCCTCATCATCTCCTTCTTAAGTTCTTCAAATCTGGTGGTAAGCATTTGAAGCTTCGTGTCTTTGACTTTCTTGGTACCCTCATAGTTCGTTTCAAGGATCGTCCAAGCTTCCTTAGCTATCTCCACGTGCAATATCCTGTGAAACTCATCAGGGGACACACCACAGAATATAGCATTAATGGCCTTACTATTCGCATTAGCTAATGCAAGAGCTGCCTTGTCCCATTCGGACTTGGCAGTTGTGGGTTTAACATACCCATTCTCAATGGAATCCCATACGGACTCATCTATAGCACACAAGAAAGCCCTCATTCGGACCTTCCAAAAGGCATAGTTGCCTCCATCAAAGAATGTTGGGGCATTAAGAGATTATGACCGGTCCATCACAAAGGGTCAAGGAACACACTCAGGTATTTAAACCACAGCGAGTGTACCTGCTCTGATACTAATTGAAAGCTCGAAAATGTGTTGAAAACACAAGAGCTGTTTAGACACCCAAATTAAAGTTATGGCTCGATAGATTTTACACTAACTTAATACTAAGTGCGGAATAGTGTAAATGCGAGCAGATAAACAAACAAGCTACTCTAATCCATAATTAAGACAACACAGCAGTAAAATGGAATGTAAAAGAGTAGTGAAGAAAGATGCAAACACAAGATAACACGCCGATGTGTTATCGAAAAGGAAACTGAAGAACTCAGCGAAAAACCTCTCCGCCGCCCTCCAAGCGGTAATCGATCTACTAGACAATCAGTTGGGATACATGGGTTAGCAAGAGACCCTCCAAGCCTAATCTACCCGATGTACCTAAGCCCTTCAAGCTCCTACTCCAACAAGGCTTCTCGGAACTATGTCTTGTCTAGCTCTTCGGATCCCGCAACAAGCCCCATGTTGCTTCTGCCTTCTTTGGCTTCTTCTAATGCTTCCTAGCAGCACCAAACTATCATTTGACACTCTAAAAGGGTGTAGTAAGTGTTTGGGCTATCAACCTCTCAATGATATGAAATGGAGAGGTAGGAGTTGAGGAAAATCCACAAGCAATTGTGTAGAGGATTGTGGGTATTACAATCTCTAACTCTCAAGGTGTTTGGCTAGGGTTTTCTCTCAGAAGCACTCCTCAACATTTGTGGGTAATGTGGGTATATATAGTGTGGGTACAGAAAGTGTGTATCAGATAGTACAGTCTGGCAGAACAGAATGTCTCGCGGGTGTCTCGGTGGAAGGCCTTACTCGCGAGATACTCGCGAGACACAGCTGTCTCCATCCTGTCCTGACTCTTCGCATTCCAGCATGTGCAAGTTACATGAGTCACTTCGCGGGATGCTTAGTCGCGAGATACCCACGAAAACTCTTCAGTCTTCAATTGCTTGAGTCTTCACACACATTCTCTCTCTATCATACAACCCTTACAATCAAATCCCACAATAAATACAGGATACAAAAGATTGAATAAAATTACAATTAAATTTGGCACCGAATTAAAACCAACAAAACACATAATTGTAAATTACAACTTTACAAGTCGTCCATCGCGCCTCGTCTAGAAGTTTTCCTCTCGTCCTTAGTCCTCTTCGTCTAGTATCAGGTATCCTCCTTTTCCCGTCTATAGGTTTTCTTTAGTATTCTTTACTCATGGCTGCGATTGTAGTGACTTTGTTTTGTGATAGGGACGAGAGGGAAATAGATGAGTACCATGATGAAAGTAACACTAGTGATAGTAGTAGTGATAATGGTAGTAGTTGTAGTAGTAGTGGAGGGAATACCACAGACGAGTAATACTTTTCTGGAGTCCTTAAGGTCCCTTTAGAAGTCTTTCAGGAAGAGATGAGGACGAGGGTGGCTTCTAGGTTGTTTGTTAGCCCGTCCACCAGTGCCCCCTTATCCACCTCCTTAAGTGAATAGGAAACTTTGTATTGTTGTGTTGTGGGTATTCCTTCTAGGATGGATGAGAAGAAACTGGACTTTCTTAGGAGTTGGTACCAGATCCCAGATGATCTTAACCCTCGTCTGGCCGTCCGTGGTGAATACTGTTGTACTCCTCATTTTGGAGTGGGTATATATGAGGCCTATCTACTAAGAGGGCTTAGGTTGCCTCTTAATGCCTTTGATAGGGAGATCCTCCATAGATTAGGTATAGGCATAAACCAGCTCAACCCCAACGCATGGAGGCTCACTATATCCATGCAAACATTGTGGAGGGAAGTTTTTGATGGGAATTGTCCTCTTACTATGGATGAGTTCCTATATTGCTACAAACCCTCGGAAATAAGTCAATCCCTAGGCTTCTATCAATTTTCTACCAGGGGTTCTAGCTGTAGGTTGGTCAAGTCCCTCCCCACGTCTGATAGAAGATGGAAGACAAAGTTTTTCTTCATCTCAGGGTTCTGGGCTAGGAACCCTGTTAAGGTAGGCAGGGACCCATTTCCTCCCTATACTGGTGAGATGGGTGATCTTCGTCCAGAGGTTATGTTACTTTTCATTGCTCGTCTTACTTCCTTTGTTATATTTATCTAACCTTTTTTTTTTGGGAGTTGTAAGACGACCCTCCTTAAGCAAATTTTATCTTGATCGCGTCCAGGAGGCACGCTCTTTTGCAGATAGGACTTTCCATTCCTTGGTCACTCTTTATTGTCTAGTGACTTGGGGGCTTAGACCTGAGCGAACTAAGGAAGCATTCGCCCACGAACTCACCACCCATAGACGTAAGTTATTTATTTCATTGCATCTTGAACTGTTAATTTGTCCAGACTCTAACAAGTTTTCTTCTTGTAGGGATAGCAACCATGAAAGAGAACAAAGGGAAGGGTTTGGCAGACGAGGAAGCCGTCCAAGAGGGAGAGGAAGTCCACTCCCAACCTCGTCCATTTGGTGCGGAGAAATGGAAGGCTCTATCCAAGACGGTAGATATGGAGAGTCTTCCTAGTCGTCGTGGCCATAAGAAGGCTAGACATGGGTTGTCTAAACCTAGGGTCGTCAAGACTGGTTCTTTCGTCGCTCCTGCTCCTGCCAAACAGCCATCCACTGTGCAAATCCTTGATGTGGACCCGTCCAATCACCCTGAAGTCACCCCGTCCAAACCTCCAAGTACCCTATGACCCTTCTAAGGAGTGAAGTCCTTGCATGGGAGATGTTTTAACAGGCTGCGTCAAATGAGGATGTTGCCATTTGCTATGACATATCCGTGAAGGAGTTTGAACGATCTATAGTTCATGACCTTTTCAGGGTACTTTTTCTTGTCCTTAAACATTCACAAATTAAATTATTCTCATCCATTTATCTTACGTCCATATGCCTTCATACAGTCTATGACTAAGTTTATGGCAGCGTTTAGACAAGCTTATGAACTGGACAAGCAGAGGGTCAGGCTTGAGGTGAAGATTCATGACAAGGAGAAGGAATCTAGCCGTCGAGGTGAGGTGAGGGCTAAGTTGGAGGATAAGGTGAAGGAGCTAAAGAACCTCATCGAAGAACTAAAAGCAGCTGCCAAAGAGAATGATACTCATCTTGACCATCTTTAAAAGAGAAGCGATGAGCTCTGCACTCTTCTAGGTGAGACTATAGAAGCAGCCATCAGGAAGTTCAAGGCGTCTAGCGAGTTCACTGACCTTTTGGACAAAAACTACGTTGTTGGTTTTAAGGATTTTCGCTTGGACGCCCTTGAACACTTCCTTGGGGTGGATTTCAGTCTAATTAAACTCCGTGTTGCTGCTAAGAGTTCTCTACTCCAGACGAGCTCTGAAGACATGAACATTGAAGACGACACTTCCACTTAGCTCGAGAAGGACAACCCAAAGTCTGGAGGCATTGCCCCTAGTGGCTTATCTCCAAAATGAAATCTTTACTTTTACTTGTTTATTTCTTTTACTTTCCTTTTTTTTATGGGGTTTGTTGTTTTGGACCATTTTAAGTTTCTCTAAGTACATTAACGCGTCCATGTTTAAGGATGAGTGTTTATACAATTGCATTTTTTAGGCTTGATACATTAAAGGTTTTTGGATGATGGTTGTCTACCCTCTTATTTATGAACATATTTTCGTCCATGTTTGAGTACTCATTCTTATTTTTGTTACCAATTTTAATCCTAAGTGTCCTTTGTTCATATTTAGGACTTTATTTTGGAATAGATGAATATTTTCCTCGTCCTTAGACTTATTCTTGGAATTTTGCTTGGCTATTTTTATTTTCGTCCATAGCTTGGATTGCATAGTGGATTGGATGTTTTGTCCATATAAAGTGTATTGCATGCATGCTTTTCTTCGTTCTTTATTTTTGGACGAGTGTACTGGGAGGTGTTTGTTCCTTCCCTTTGTACTTAACGTTATTGCCTTAGGTTTTATGGTAATTTGCCTTTTCCTCGTCTAAGGATGGCTCATGACGATACATCTCCGCGTCTAGAGATTTTAAATGTCTATAATTTCATATGGACGTTAATTTCACAGAATCATCAACACTTAAATTAGAGAATTCAAACTTCTTTATATATATAGTAACTATACATAACATCATCCATAAACATCAAAGAACTTAGTACATAGCATCGTCCAAAGACATCATTCATGCTAGTACTTAGTCCATTTTTTTAGGGAATTCAAATTACTTTATATACAAAAGGACTTTGTTCATGACATCGTCCATAGCACACGCTAGTAGCTAGTGCTTTTTAGGGAATTCAAATGCTAGAAAACATAAAATTCTGCTGTAAAACTTAAGTAGATAACATAAATAAACTAATAGTGATCAGTAGTAATCTTTAGTCTCGTCCATGCTGATCTTCCCGACTAGTCTTCTTCACTGGTAGTACTTCCTCAAGTGCTCCACATTCCATGGGTGTTCCAACTTTCGTCCATCCAGGGCTTCCAAGTAGTATGAACCTCGCCTTTTGGAATTGATAACTCTGTATAGTCCTTCCTAGTTAGGTCCCAACTTTCCATGAGTAGGGTCCTTAGTAGTTAGGGACACCCTTTTTAGGATGAGATCTCCAATGTTGAATTACCTTGGCTTCACTAATGTGTCAGGGTGCTTAGTCATCAGGATCTTGTAATACGCCACCCTCTGTTTTGCATCCATCCTGAGCTTGTCAATAAGGTCAAGGCTTAGACGAAGCTATTTCTCATTCTCCTTATTGTTATAGTAGGCCACCTTGTAGCTAGTTAGACCAACCTCCGCAAGTATCACTGCATCACTTCCATATGCTAACTTAAAATGAGTTTCTCTAGTTGGAGTCCTTACTGTCGTCCTAAATGCCCAAAGGACGTTGGGTAATTCATCCGGCCATATCCCTTTTGCCCTTTCAAGCCGAGTCTTGATGATCTTCAGTAAGGACCGGTTTGCAACTTCAACTTGTTTGTTAGCCTGTGGGTGGGAGGGTAAGGATTAGTGATTCCTGATTCCTAACTGCTCACAACACTCTCTGAAGGGTGTATTGTCAAATTGGCGTCCGTTTTGCTCGGTGATCTTTGCCAATGGCTCTGCTTCTACCCATTTGGTAAAATAATCAATCCCTACCACCAAGAACTTCATTTGCCTTGTCCCTATGGGAAAGGGACCAAGGATATCAAGTCCCCATTGGGCAAAGGGCCAACGGGCCCCCATTGGAGTGAGGTATTCTGATGGTCGTCTAGGCACATTACTGTAGTGTTGACACTTGTCGCACGCTTTGAAATAGGCTTTGGCATTTGCTTGTATGGACAGCTAGTAGTATTCGGTGCGAGCTATCTTATGAACGAGGGACCTGGCCCCCAAGTGGTTTCCACAAGCTCCTTCATGGACATCTCTTAGGACGTAATGAAACTCGTCCATAGATAAACACCTTAAATAGGGTTGAGAAAAACCCCTCTTGTACAACATCTCGTCCATGAGGATGAACCTTGTTGCTCTCACCCTTAGTTTCCTTGCTTCTTCTTTATCCTCTAGGAGGAGCCCGTCTTTAAGATAAGACACAATTGGAGTGGTCCAGTTGGCTACTTCGTCTATTTGATGTACTTCTGGAATGTCAATACTTGGGATGTATTGGACTTTAATTTGAGCACTCACCATCTCGTCTCTAGATACCATCTTAGCTAGGACGTCAGCTTCCACATTATCCTCCCTTGGTATTTGTTGAAATTGAGTTTTTGCGAAACTTTTGATGCATTGCTTAACTTTTCTCAAGTACTTTTTCATCTATTCTTCCTTGGCTTCACACGTTCCATTTACTTGACCTATCACCAACTGTGAGTCTCCCTGGATGAGAACTGAATCTGCTCTAAGTGATTTGGCTAACTCTAAGCCCTGAAGTAGGGTTTCATATTCAGATTCATTATTGGTTGTCTTGAACTGTAGACGGACGGCGTACTCCAGATGATCCCTTTCTAGTGATTGTAAGACTATTCCAATTCCTCTTGCATGTTGTGTGGATGAACCATCCACATGGACGACCCACTGTTTTGCCCCCTAGCTTTCATTCTGCTGATTACTAGCAGGAGTGAATTTGGCAATGAAGTCTGCAAGGACTTGAGCTTTTATTGCTTCTCTTGGTCTATATCGCACGTCAAATTCACTAAGTTCCATTGCCCACTGAATCAATCGTTCAGGCCTCCAACTTATTCATAGCTTTCTTCAATGGGTGATTTGTTAGGATGTTGATTACATGAGGTTGGAAATAAGGCCTGAGCTTTCTTACTGCTGTCACCAATGAAAATGCTAACTTTTCCATTGGCGGATATCATCCTTCAGTTCCTTTTAAAGCTTTGCTGGTGTAGTAGACGGGCTTTTGTACCTTTCCCTCTTCTCTGATCAAGGCCGAACTCACTGCATGAGGGGACACCACTAAGTAGAGATACAATTCTTCACCTAGTTTAGACGGGCTTAGCAGCGGAGTTGAAGCGAGATAAGCCTTCAAGTCTTCAAATGCTTGTTGGCGCTCGTCCGTCCATTCAAACGCTTTCCTTAATACTTTGAAAAACGGTAAACACTTGTCAGTAGCTTTTGAAACAAACCTGTTAAGGGCAGCTACCATCCAGTGAGGCTTTAGACATCCTTGATATTCTTCAGGGGCTCCATGTTCGAGATCGCTTGGATTTTATTAGGGTTTGCTTCAATCCCTCTCTATGAAACCATAAAACCAATAATTTCCCTGATGCAACTCCGAAGGCACATTAGCTTGGATTTAGCTTCATCTTATATCGCCTGAGTGTATCAAAGGTTTCTTGAAGGTCGTCCAGATGCTGCACCTCCTTTGCGCTCTTGACCAACATGTCGTCCACGTATACTTCAACGTTTCGCCTAATTTGTGGACGAAACATGTGGTTGACTAGCCTCTGGTAGGTAGCTCTTGCATTTTTCAGACCAAATGACATTACTTTGTAAAAAAACAAACCTTGGCTTGTGATGAAGAATGTTTTCTCCTGGTATTCCTCGTCCATCTTAATCTGGTTGTACCCTAAGAATGCATCCATGAAACTCAGCAGCTGGTGTCTAGCTGTTGAGCCCACCAGCTGATCAATGTGCGGAAGAGGATAGCTATCCTTGGGGCATGCCTTGCTTAAATTTGTGAAGTCCATGCACATCCTCCATTTTGCCATTAGTTTATTGACCATCACTACAATAGCTAGCCAATTAGGGTAGCAGACTTCGCGGACGAACTTTGCGGTGACTAACTTATGAACTTCTTCTTTGATGGCATTATCTTGTTCTGGGGCAAACACTCTCTTCTTCTGTTGGATGGGCTTGTAAGATGGGGACACATTTAAATGATGCGTAATTACACTTGGGTCAATCCCAGGCATGTCTTTATGACTCTAAGTAAAAACATCCGTGCTCTTTTTGAGGAATCCGACGAGATCCTGCTTCGTCTTTTCCCCCATACTTGTCCCAATCCTGGTAAACTTCTTGGGGTTGAACTTGTCCAACGGTACATCTTCCAATACTTCAATTGGCTCAGCCAATGTTCTTCTTTCTTCAATGTTCATTGTTTGCATCTACTTGTCCATGGCTAACATCGCCAAGTAACACTTTCTAGCAGCTAGTTGATCTTTTTGCACTTCCCCAATGCCATACTCTGTTGGGAATTTGACAGACAAGTGGTAAGTGGACGTTACGACCCTCCAATTGTTCAAAGTTGGTCATCCAATGATGGCATTGTATGAGAACGAATAGTCCACAACAAGGAAATTCATTTCCTTATTGATTTGTCGTGGGTAAGAGCCAACCACGACAAGTAAGGAGATAGTGCCTACTGGTAGAACCTTTATTCCTCCGAATCCGATTAACGGCACATTCACTGGACAAAGTAATTCCTTGTCAATCCTCATTTACTGGAAAGCTAGATAGTAAAGGATGTCTACTGAACTCCCATTGTCTATTAACACCCTTCTAGTTGTATAATTCACAATTGCCAAAGTGATGACAATTACATCATCATGAGGATGGTGTAGCTGTCTTGCATCTTCATCTGTGAAAACAATGGTATCTTCTCTGATCATCTTTGGTGGTCGTACAGATAATTGAACATTCTGGACTACCTGCAGGTAGGTCTTCTTGGCTTTGGATGAGCTTCCAGTTGATGTGCCCCCTACAATAATCCTTATTTCTCTAAGCGGTTGACGCATTGGTTCTTCTACCTTGCCTTTCATTGGCTGCCTTTCGTCCTTATGGTCTTGTTCGAGGAAATTTTTTAATTTTCCCTACTTAATGAGAACTTCAATCTGTTGCTTCAAGTCATAACACTCGTCAGTATCATGTCCATGGTCTCGATGGAAACGACAGTACTTAATTTTGTTCTGCTCGCTAGGATCTCCTTTCATCCTCTCAGGCCATTTCAGGGATGGGTCATCTTTAATTTGCATCAACACTTGGTCAAGTGAAGTATTCAGGGGAGTGTAGTTGGAGCATCGTCCCGAGGACGACCCTGCCTTCTTGCCGTCAAGATCCTTTTTCTCCCTTACTTTGGTTTTTTTTGGACGAGAACCCTGCTCTGGATGGTGTATGTAACCATTTTCCAATCGTTCACATTTCTTCTTTTTCTTGGCAATAATCGTGTCTTCTGCATTCATGAAACTTTGGGCTGAATATATTAACCCAGCCATCGTTTGCGGCTCCTAGTCTTACAACTTATGGATGAACAAGTCTAAACTGACTCCATTGTAGAAGGCTGCCAAGAGGATATTGTCATCCATCTTGTCCACCAATAGGGCTTCCCTATTAAAACAGCTAATGAAAGTATGCAAACTTTCCTTTTCTCATTGTTCTATGTTTAACAAGCTGGACGAGGAATGCTTCTGCCTTTGTCCCCCCACAAAGTTGTTGACGAACAACTTAACTCCTAGAACGAGGTTATGGTGTTTGGTGGTAGCTTACCAAACCATACTTTGGCTGGGCCTTTCAATGTGGTAGGAAAGGCTCTGGAACACCTTGGAGATGCATAGTTGTTTTAAATGTGGCAATGCGATCACAAGGATCCCACGTTCCATCATATGAGTCCAAGCTAGGCATTTTGAACTTAGAGGGTAGGGGGTGACTTGTGATGGACGCGATGAAGGGAGAATCAGTTCTGTGGACAAGGTCATCCACGTGATTTGCCCACCTCATGGAGTCCTTCATCTCCTCTATGGCTCTTTTCATTTGATCCATCTCTCTCTCCAAGTGTGGTACTCTACGAGTGGCAGTTCCTCTAGAATGAACTCCTCCCTCAGCGCCGTTTTCAGCCCATTCATTCTCTGAATTTTGCATGTGCTCCTTGCGATGGCGTTGTCTGTTAACTTCTCTTGTTAACTCTTTGTTTTGTTGCGTCAAGTCCGCCATTGTAGCGGCCATGGACTGCAACTATTGCTAGATAGTCAATGGTGGTGCTGGTGCACGGTTTGGGTGACTGGAGGCGTTTCGACTCTCCTAGTGTTTTGGACTAGTGGCCATTGACCTAGTCCGAACCATGCAGCCTTTTAGTCTTGGAAAGCCGAGAGGTTAACACTTAGAAACTTTACTCATTAAACTCTTCCCACAAACAGCGCCAACTGATGATGCACAAAAATCAGTAGGCTGGAATGCTTCGGGCTATGGTGATGGCTTTTTGGTCCTGAAAAGAAAAGAAAGAACTGTCAAGGGTGATTGGTGTAACCCGACCAAGGACCCTTCGACGGTTAAGTCAGTTTTCTCTCTAGAACACATGGATGGGAAACTGTGAATAGTAGAACTTACCTTGGGTAAATGTGACTTGATCCTTTTATAGAGAGTTGGAAGTGGGTCTACTTGCTTGGAACCACTACCATTGTGGGAGATGTGTGGAGTTAATGGAGAAAATGTGGAGCAGGTTTCAAGGAGTTCTTTCCACGATCCAAAATGATAGATTGTGGGTTGAATGTGTAAAGTTTATAGAGAATTCCTCTGAAATTTACCTAGTGTTGTATAGTCATCCATACTCTTTCAAGCCCTGGACGATTACTTTTGACCGTCCATAACCTTGGGGGTCGTGGACGATCATCCTAATTTGGACGATTGCTATATCTTATGTGTGTTGTCACCAGGTTTGGGGTACTTCTATTGACCTTCTTTTCCTGTAAAACCTTATGGACGTGTTCTGGTCATGGATGATCACCATGGACGAACTAAACTTGGTTTGGATCCTATCAATAATAAAGTCTAAAACATTGGATCGCTATCTCACTACATCATATATATTCCAAATATTTAAAAAGATATATTGTGTACACTAGAGAAGAGAAGCCAACAAAGTCATCGCCTTTGATTGGGACAAGCTCCATCAAGAGATGGCAGAACGAACATGCTGCTTGTCGGGGATGTTTTGTGACAATGGCCAAAATGGTAGAACTATCCTAAATTCCCATTGGGTTCTTTAGAAATGTTTATTTGTGAAGCTGAGCCCAAAATTTCAAATGTATGATGAACAATGGCCAATGATGTTTTAACAAGAGAGAAATCAAAATGCTTATAACAAAAATGCAAAAAATAAACTTAGCACATCAAGTCTGAAACTTCGACCCACAGATAACAAGAAGAAAAAACTAAGAGGGACGGTTCCTCTGTACCAGTAATTCCACCCATAAACTTCAAAATAGTGAGAATCTTTGCTACCTGAATGGAATTTTACTCAAAATTTTTAACTCTAAGTATAAAACATGGTTAAATTATTTTTGAACTGAAGAGAGTTTTATACCTGCCTTGAGGTGTCCTTAATGACTAGTTTTAAACTAAAAGATGAGGCTATGGACCTCAAAGGTACTAAATTGATGTTTGGTACAATTTTCCTTTTGTTTGGATAAAAGATTGGCCTGCTTTTAAGTATAATTGAGGAAATAAAGTGGCTCAATCTTATTGGTTGCCCTTTCCTAGTCATGGTAGGTTCTTGAAAGCTGCAATAGGTGGCTAGCATAGGTGAGACTAGCCAATTAGAGTTAGTTGTGTTTTTTAGGCAGAAAAATATTTAGAGCAATTTACTTGGGCCATAGACAGCACGAGCTTAAGACCTTATTTGGAGTTGAAATTTCAGGTACAAGACCTCCTTCATGACCCTGAGGTGCTACTAGCATCCCTAGCTCACTTTGTAGCATGCATGAATTAGGCATATGCAAAAAGTCCAAAAGGAATCGAATCATGCCCTCCAAACCACACTTCTTCAATTTTCCCAATATGTCATATGAGTTTAGGTCATGCTTAAAAGAATAAAATAAAATAAAACACATGGCTTGAGCCCACAAAAAAGTTGATCTCAGCCGAATCGAGCTTGTAGATGTGTCGTGAAAATGAGTGAAAATGATAATTAACACGGTTAATCTGTAACTGAACCCACCATTACCAAGGCCTCTTGTTGTCTTGCTTCCTTTAAATACTTGAGTGACTTTGTGATAGGTGGCTACCTCCACAAAGTTAACCAACAAAGTCAAGTAGCAGAGCGAAATCGACCCAACTGCATTGGCTACCAAAGTGTCGTGCAAGTGGATGAAGAATGAAGGCTCGGGCCATCCTCTCTTGATTCCATGAGTGGTTTGAGGCCTATTTTTGAGCAAGTACAGGCCCCCTAAGTTGACAGTGCTAATTTGAAAAGTGTGCCTAATAATGCCTTATCAAGGCAAGCATTAACAGGGAGGTTTTAGAACCTTACAGCTACCCCCCTTCCCCCCTACAATGAAGTTCGGTGAGGTGGTAGGTGTCGTGTAGGGTCAAAGTAAGCTCCCTGCCAGCAATATGGAACATGCGGGTTGTGTCCCACCACTGCTCAGAGAGAGCGAACACCAAGGCCTTTCGAGCTCCCCCATCAAGCTAAGTCTCCACTAGCCCTTCAAAGCCAGCCTAGTGCACTAGCTCTTTAGTCTTGATGAAAACTATGGTTAGCAATAGTTCTTCAATGTGAAGAAAGTTTCAAAGATCAAAGTGATTATGTAGCAAAGATTAAACACACATACACACACACACACATAGAGTGAGAGAAAAATCTAGAAGAACTTTTATTGATCTTTTTGCTTGAAATAACAATATGAACTATATCATAGTATTTATACTAGATGAAACTCTATAACCGTATAATTAAATCCCTAGAATTATGGAATTGATCAGCATAATGTGGAAACCAAAACCCAGAGCAAGGTAACTGCCATTCCCACCTTGTGTAATTGACTTACAAAGGACCAAAACGACATCGTTTAACAACAGATCTATTGACGTTGCTTGAGTTAAATAAAATGGTGTGTTTGGTCATTTAAATGAAACTGTGCGTTTCATGCTTACTGTGTTAAAGTCAACAATTCCGTTTTGTTCCAGGTTTATGTATCTTCCTCAACACCCCCCTCAAACGAGAGGGGGAGGAATCCACCATGAGTTTGCACCTTTGATGAAGAAACAGAGGTGAGGACCGAGATTTGGTGAAAATATCTACTAAATTATTTGTGCCTGAAACAAACTTCACACACAAATCTTTGTGAAGAACCTTTTCATAGACAAAATGATAGTCAACTTCAATATGTTTGGTGCAAGAATGGAAGACTGGATTGGCCGAAAGGGCAATAGTTGAGACATTGTCACGCCATAACATTGGAACATGATATAGAAACAATTTAAGCTCCTTGAAAAGAATGCGTAGCCAGGCCAATTCAGCTGTAGTGGTGGCTAAGGCCCTGTACTCAGCTTTTGTAAAGGAGTGTGACACTGTAGATTGCTTCTCGGAAGACTAGGACACAAGACTAGAACCAAGGAAAACCAAGACCCCATTTGTTGAACGACGATTAGATGGATCCCCTGCCTAGTTAGCATTAGTGAAAGCTAAGAGAGTCAAGGGACCAGGGGAGAAATTGATACCATGGTGAATAGTGCCCTTGACATATCTGAGAACACGTTTAATAGCCTCAAAATGAGTCGAGGTTGGATGATGCATAAACTGATAGAGCAAGTGCACACTAAAAGCTAAGTTAGGGCGTGTGAATGCCAAATCCTGTAAAGCTCCAACTATAGATCTATATTCAGTAGGATCAGAAAGAATTGTCCCTTCATAAGGCAGCAATCTCTTAGAAGGATAACAAGGGGTTTTAGTAGGCTTGGCATTTTCTATGTGGAACCTGTGTAAGACATTAGAGGCATATTTTCTTTGTGTCAAGGTGAGACCATACTTAGTAGGCTAAATTTGTATACCCTGAAAGTAAGAGAGAGAGGCCCTAAGTCCTTTAGCTTAAAAATAGAATTAAGGACAGTAATAAGGCTATTGATGTGAGCAGAATTGTTGCCTGTGATGATAATGTCATCCACACACAAGGGCAAGTAGATGATAGTTTGTGTGGTTTGAAAAATGAAGTGAGAGCTGTCAGCTAGGGAAGTAGTAAAGCTCAAGTGTAGCAAATGAAATGTGAACCTTTCAAACTAAGCTCTCGGAGCTTATTTCAAACCATACAATGACTTATGCAATTTGCAAACATAATTAGGATGCTTGGAATCAACATAGCCAGGAGGTTGCTGCGTATAAAACTATTCTTTGAGAAATCCATGTAAAAAGGCATTGGAAACATCTAGCTACCTCAATGGCCGGTGAGAACTGACTGCAATTGCTAAAACTAACCTCACAATGGCAGGTTTGATAACAGGACTGAATGTGTCTGTATAATCCAGTCCAACTTGTTGATGAAATCCGTGGTCACTAACTTGGCTTTGTATCTAGCAATAGAACCATCACTGTGCAGCTTAAGTTTGAAGACCCACTTGCAGCCTACAATATTCACATTGGGAGGTGAAGGAACTAAGTCCAAGTGTCTTGCTTCTGTAAAGCTTTGAATTCAGCATCCATTGCTTCACACCATTTGGGATATTGAGAAGCAATTTTGTATGTAGGAGGCTCAATATAAGTGTAATCAATTACAGCCTTGTAACATAGCTTAGGCTTAGTAATACCACTCTTTGATCTAGTCTGCATAGGGTGCTGGTTTTGAGTAGATGGTTGTGAAATAGGGAAAGTGACATTAGAAAGAGGAGTTACATAATTGAGAGCTACAGAATTGGGAACTATAGAATCCAAAATAGTAGGATTAGGCACATTAGAATCTAAAGTAGAAGTGGAGGAAGCTACAGGATGGGAAACAGTTGGAGCAGGAATAGGTTGAGAGGGTGGATCAGGTGAGGTTGGAAGTGGAATGTGTGGAGTGGTAGGAAGGGAAGAAGAGTTAGTGGACTGAGCAAAAGCAAAGGACCTAGGACTGAAGGCTGATTTGTAGAATAAAGATATAGCAGGTTTGAAAACCAGGTAGCATCAGTAGAACTAGAAGTGAATTTGGAGGAAGTAGATTTAGTGGGAGTATGAAGAGAGTAAGGAAACATGGATTCATTAAAATGGACATGTCTAGAAGTATAAACTTGATTTGATTTATGGTCAAGACACAAATAACCTTTAGATATAGTGGAGTAACCAAGGAAGACACACTCTCTAGTTCTAGGCTCTAATTTATGGGAATTATATGGTTTGAGATATGGATATCATGCATAACCAAATACTTTGAGCTGAGACAGACTAAGATTAGAAAAATATAACATAGACCAAGGGGAATGGAATTGAAGAACAGAAGTATAAAGAAGATTGATTAGAGAAATTGTTGTTTGTGTAGCATAAGGCCAATAGGATATGGGAATGGAAGCCTATGACAGCAAGGTGATAGTGGTTTCAATGACATGCCTATGCTTTCTCTCAGCTAAACCATTTTGTTGAGGAGTATATGGACATGAAACTTGATGGATAATGCCAAGACATGTAAGATTTAAAGGCATTGGAAAGAAATTCACCACCTCCATCAGACCTAAAAGTCATGATTTTGGTAGTGAATTGAGTCTTAACCATGCATTTGAATTGAACAAATTTTGCAAACACATCTGACTTGTTTTGAAGAAAGTAAATCCAGGTATAATATAATGATCAATGAAAAGGACATAGTATTTAAAACCATTGACAGAATTAACAGGAGCAAGTCCCTATAAATCTGAATGAAACAGTTCAAAAAAGGGAATTAGCAATGAATTGAGACTTAAGGAAGGGAAGTTTATGCATTTTTCCATATGAGCAATGTGTACAAGAAACACGCATTACACTTATTTGAAGAATATCTAATTGAGAAAAAGGGATTAAGGAATTACCAACATGAGTGATGGGTAAATTTTGTCTATTTCCTACAATGAGATGATCTTGGCCATGGTAGGGTTTTGGAAAGCTAAGTTGATTCAAACTAGATGTAACATGATATGTGGTTGCACTGTTAGCAAGCCATGGTTGTTCCTGAGCAATGTAAGCATTTGATGCTGTGGCCATTGCAGCAAGCTTAGTGGATGGATGCTTTCCCTGATAAGCATAGTCCATCCTGTGGTAACAGTCAATTGCCAAGTGACCAAGCTTACCACAAATCTGACAAGTAGGCCTTTCTGGTCTTGCACTAGTGGACTAGTTTTGTTAGAATGGATTGAACTGATTTGATGATGAATTGGAGCCTCTTCCTAGACCTCCTCTATTGTTGTAATTGCCTCGACCTCTTCCTCCATTTTAGGATTGATTGAAAGACTGATTGTAACCTGAATTAGTGTTAGGCCTTGAGTTTGATGCAGCAGCCGTAGCAAAGACTGGATCTTTAACATCTAAACCCTCATTCAAGGACTCTTCTTCAGCATTCAGCATTGTTGCTAGTTCGTCAAAACTGAGTTGAGTGCTTCTGGTCCTTATGGTAGACCTAAAGGCATTATAATCCTTAGGAAGCCCCTTGATTGCTATATGCAATAATTGTTCATCATTTACTATGACACCTACAGCCAAAAGCTTGTCTCGAACTACCTTGATCTTTTGTAGATAAAAATCGACAAAGTCTGTGCCTTTCTTGATGTTATGTAGCTCTCCTTTGAGATTCATCACATGTGATCTAGAAATAGATGAAAACCTATTCTCTAGAACTTTCCACACTTCCATTGCATTAGTGCAGCCTACAGTCAAGGCTAAAATGGAAGGTGAAAGAGTAGAACTCATAAAAGTGAGCAGAGCTTTCTCTTTAGATCTCCAATTCACATAATCTGGATTCATGATTGTGGTGATTGATCCAGAAAGATCCTTCAAATACTTATCTAGTATCAATTAAGGCTTTTGAGTGGAGTTGTGGTGTGCCTTTGTGTTAAAACCCCTTTCCCTCTCCCCTGTGTGTGTGTTTGTTTTTTTTTAAAAAAAATTGAGGCTCCTCCAAAAGCTCAAATAATGAATATGTTTCCAAGACCATAATGATCTAGTGCTTCCATACTATGTAATTTGTGTTATCAAGCTTAACAGTCATCATGTTAGCCATGTTTGACAAGAGTAATAGTGGAGGTTGAAGAAGTTGAGGTAGTTGTTGAAGAAGAGGCCATAGCTGAGCTCAAAGCTACCATTGTTGAGTTGCTTGCAAGGATCGTTGGCTTTAATACCATGAAGAAAACTATGGTTCATGATAGTTCTTCAATGTGAAGAAAGTTTCAAAGATCAAAGTGATTATGTAGCAAAGATCAAACAATCACACACACACACACACAATGAGAGAAAAATCTAGAAGAACTTTTATTGATCTTTTTGCTTGAAATAACAATATGAACTATATCACAGTTGTTATACTAGATGAACCTCTTTAACCATATAATTAAATCCCTAGAATTATAGAATTGATCCGCATAATGTGGAAACTAAAACCCAGAGCAAGGTAATTGCCATTCTTGCCTTGTGTAACTGACTTACAAAGGACCAAAACGACACCGTTTAGCAATGGATCTATTGACGTTGCTTGAGTTAAATAAAACGGTGTGTTTGACCATTTAAATGAAGTTGTGCATTTCATGCTTACTGTGTTGAAGTCAACAATGCTGTTTTGTTCTAGGTTTGTGTATCTTCCTCAACAAATCTCGAGGACTAGGGCATCCCATCAGTCCTATGTTTTGGCAAGTCTGCCCCTACTAGTGGGAGTGAGATAGGGCTCCTACAGGCGAGCATGACAACATCAGAATACAGGTAAGTATACACAAGGATTGAATGACTAAACTCTACTTATTATGCCATGTGTGTATAGTTTCTTTCTTTATCACATGATTTGTTGATAGTTGTTTGTGTGTAGTGTTCTTTGTTTTATTTAACTTGCTTTCTAGTTTGCATTTTCAGTATATTGTACATATCCAATGACTATATACTGCATTTTCTTTTCACTGCATCATGCATTTCATCTTTAGCATTTCATTTCAGCGTGAATTTTGAAGCTTAAAACCATTAAAAAAAATTATAAAAATCACAAGTTTTGAGCAAAAAAAGGATTTTTGTTTGCCCCTTACTTTTAGTGCGTACACTAGCTACAAAGTGCGTACACTCTTTTTTCCAGATTTTCAAACCTAACTCTTCGCATTTTCAAATCATCCTAATTTGGTTTCTAAGCATATCTACACCCAAAGCTCAGTTCCTAAGCATGTTTTTAATCAAATGTATCCTAAAACTAGCAAATTTTTACATCAAGCATGCATTTTCAAGGATTTTCATAGAACTTCTCAAAAACACAAATTGCATTGAAATGAATTTGAAGTGTTTTAAACTTACTCGTGAATGAGCTCAATCAGAAGCATGGAGCTTGATCTTAAAGAGGATATCAGCCTCACTTCGATATGGAAGAAGAGGAATCCACCACTTCCATGCGAACCCAATCTCATCTCGGAATTGCATCATAGGCTAGCTAGCAGCGCCCCACCACGAGCACGTGATCTAGGAGGCATTTTGAGATTTTTGGGTTATGGTTTTTGGAATTCAGAGAAAAGGGAGACAAAGAGGTTGAAGGAAGTTGTAATGGAGCGAAGTGAGTAATTGTTTGAAGCCATGGGGTTGGGCATTTTTGGGTGCCTAACACCTTCCTAAGAGAATATATAAACTCCGAACCCAAACTCTGGTAGTAAGATCAAAGGTCCCTCCTCGAAAGGTCGCTATATTCATAGTTCCTAGACCATATAACTAGGTGGCGACTCCGACACTTTCCATTGTGCCCATAGTGGCGATTCCATTGGGGATGGTGAGTTTAATTCCTATGTGTCCTATATGTTAACTTTAGTAAAAATTGTCTCAATACTTGTTTGCACACACATCACTTGTTCTTTTGTCCCTTAACTTTGGTTGGTGATGAGTGGGAAGATGGAAGGCTCCATTCGGGCCTAAATTTTTCAAAGTTCGTCCCACCAACTCACAATCGATGCCATCGCCTATAATAGGCCTTGAGTACATTAATGGTTTGCTACCAATCCACTATGGAGTCCACTTAGGCCCTCGGTTGGAATTATAGCCCACCTAGTTGTGAGTGACCTACTTATCTATTCCTTTAGCCATAGAAAGCCTATCCACACTTAGATAGATCCTAGATCCTACCATGAGGGGTACCTTTTATATATATCTCTTGTTTGTTCAACCATATATCATGTGCTCACCTAATTCTAAAGGACAACTAAAAGGTATTAAAATGGAAGGGATGGCCCTAAAGTTATGGTATACCCTAAGATGTCGTGGGATAAAAGAAAAGAAGTTCTCACATATAAGAGGCTTGTCCCTAAATCCAAAGGTATATCTTAACTTGAAAGGTTCATAAAACCATTTCCTAATTGCTATCATAGGCCCAAGTGGTGAAAACCCTTTTGAAAAATAGGACTTTGGGCCTATGGTAACAAATATGCTATGGACTTAGCATCCAATATATCCTTCAAAGTCCAAAATGAAACTCCCTAATCTTGGGTCTCTTTGTTGCATGCCTAGGTCTAAAGTGATGAGAATTTCTTAGACTTTGAAAAGAATGCCACAAAATATTCTAGCTAGAGGGCTATTTCAAAGTGAGGAAATAATGAATAAAGAATGAAAAGCCCAAAGGTGATGAATACATTGTAGGCCCAAGTTTGAGACAAAGGGTTGAAAATTCCTTAGTACATTCTAATGAAAGCCCACGAGAGTAAGATGAGAGCTTTGTTGTAAATGGACCAAAGCCCAATGAGACAAGAGGCAAGGATCTATGAGAGGATAGGGAGTGACATTGTAATTAGGCCTTCATTAAAATGAACGTAAGAATTTTCCAAGAACATCTAAAGTTTAAAAGAAACCTTTTAATTTGGACTTGAACTTAATGAAAATGGGGCTTCTTTTAAGACATCGCTCCAATCCAAGTCCAATGGAGGGTGAGACATCCAAGTTGAAGGCTGCAAGTGAGAAGGTCTTCAAGAAAAAGATGCTCAAATGTGTAGAGGCACAAGCTGAGGTCCTCAAGAAGATAATAGGTCACCTTTCTAAAATTGAGAAAGAGGAAGCTGAGAAATGCAAGGATAAGCACGAACTAAGTGGGCCGACCCAAGAAGGCATCGATCGCATGACGGTAGAAGGGAAAGTCCGCCTACCTCTACCCAACTTTAAGCTGCAACTAAAGAATGCTCCAGGACCATGGAATTTCAAGAGGGGTCATGTCAACAACTTTTCCGAATCATGATACGTGGGATCATGGGAGGATCACAATTGGCCAGAATGGACCTTAAAGGTAGGGACAACCCAAGTCACCCTGGCTCGATTCATACTTGAGCGCAACATGGACCCTTCTTTCAACGATGATCAATACCTTGTAAGGAACAAAGAAGAGGAAGGAGATGATGAGATGATTAGCTACTAGAGTGGGGATGATGGTGATTGGTTCCTTGACGAGGCAAGAAGAGACTTCCCCAACGAGGGCAAAGATCTGTAAGTCACGACCGAAGCTATGCACGCATGGGAACCCTTGAAGAAAGAAGACTGGTTTGCTAAGCTGAAGAAAGACGAGGAAAAGAATGGCAAGCCTTGAAGAAGAAAGAAGAAAGAATTCATCGTGCCTATCATAGGGCCCATTAATAATTGGACTTGGGTTGGGTTTTTGGAGAACATGGGGAAAATGTTTTGTACTGTAAGTTCCAATGTACTTTTTAACATTTTCAATAAGATGAATTCTGATTTGGCTTACTTTGATTTGTCCTATAACATTGAAATTCTGCACTTAAGTGATTCAAATGAATTTGAAAATGAAATTAATAAACAATTGGAAAAGAAAATTGAACCTATGGAACCAACTCTTGAAACTATTAATTTGAGCAATGATGAAAATCCATGCTTAATGAAAATTGGCTCAACTCTAAATGAAAAAGAAAAGAAAGATCTTCAAGAACTCCTCATGGAATTTCAAGAGGTGTTTGCATGGTCTTACGAAGATATGCCTGGAATTGACCCCGAAATAGCTTAACACCACATTGATACCCGTAACCACGTGGTGCCCGTCAAGAAAAAATTAAGAAGAATGAGGACTGAATGGCTTTTAAAGATCAAAGAAGAAGTCACTAAGCAACTAAAGGTAGGAATCATCAAACCCGTAAGACAAGTCGAATGGATAGCTAATATCGTGCCGGTACCTAAGAAAGATGGAAAGGTGAGGATGTGTGTGGATTTTAGAGACTTTAATAAGGTGTGCCCTAAGGATGGCTTTCCCCTCCCCCACATTGATGTCTTAGTGGATAACACAGGGGGAAGTGCCTTGATGTCCTTCATGGATGGTTTTTCTGGTACAATCAAATCAAGATGGCTCTTAAAGATATGACCAAAACCACTTTCACTACCGAATGGGGAATCTATTGCTACATAGTAATGCGGTTTGGCCTAAAAAATGCTGGGGCAACTTATCAAAGGATGGCTACAGCCTTGCTACATGATATGATGCATAACGTGGTAGAGGTGTATGTTGATGATATGATAGCGAAGTCCAAGGATAGAGAAAGCCACACCACAAACTTGAGAAAGTTCCTCGAGAGAATCAAAGAGTATAGATTGAGGTTGAACCCACAAAAGTGCACCTTTGGAGTAACCGCTGGAAAATTGTTAGGATTCCTAGTGAGCAACAGAGGGATAAAAGTTGACCCATCCAAGATCAAAGCCATATTGGAGATTCCTCCACCCAAAAGTGAGAAAGAGATTAGGGGTTTCTTAGGATGACTACAATACATTAGTCAATTCATTGCCAAGCTCACCTCCATTTGTGAGCCCATCTTTAAATTCCTAAGAAAGAATGAACCACACACATGGAATGATGAATTCCAAAAAGCCTTTGAACTTATCAAGAAATATCTCCTCCACCCACCTATCCCAGTGCCTCCACAACATGGAAAACCCTTACTCCTATACCTTTCCATCATAGGGGATGTGGTTGGAAGTATGCTTGCACAAGAAGATGATGAGAACAATGAAAGAGCCATATACTACTTAAGTAAGAGATTCCATGATTACGAGACTAGATACACTCCTAAAGAAAAGTCTTGCTTTGCACTTGTTTGGGCCGTATAGAAATTGAGACATATAGTTTTACCCTTCCAAATATGGGTAGTCGTAAGAATGGATCCATTAAAGTACCTCTTTGAGAAGCCTGTTTTGAGTGGGAGGTTGTCAAGATGGTTGATCTTATTGGCAGAATTCGATTTGAAGTATGTGGCTAGGAAAACTATCAAGGGAAGTGTCGTGTTAGATTTTTGTGCCGAGAATCCTATAGAGGGGGAAGATGGCAAAGAAAACTTCCCAGACGAGGACATTTTGGATGATGAGTTAGGGACATGGAAGATAAACTTTGATGGAGCCGTAAATCAATATGGGAATGGGATAGGAATACTCTTGATCACTCCCGAGGGATCTCACATACCTTTGGCAATCAAATTGAACTTCGAAACAACTAACAACATGGCTGAATATGAAGCGTGCATTGCTGGAATGGAAGCTCTTCAAGAATTTTGGGTAAAAGAAGTTAAAGTCCTTGGGGATTCAACTTTGGTTATAGCCCAAGGGCAAAAGTTGTGGAAAGTGAAGGAAGAACATTTAAAGCCTTATTAGCAATACCTAGAGGATTTGACCAAGAACTTTGATAGAATTGAATACATAATCATTCCTAGAGCTCAAAATCAATTTGTAGATGCCTTAGCTACTTTAGCCTCCATGGTTGAGATAGCCGAGGGAGTATGGACACGACCCTTGGAGATTGAGGAAATTTATGAGGAAGTGTATAAGAGGAAGACCGAAGCTTCAATAATGGTCATATAAGAAGAGGAAGTCCCGTGGTACTATGACATCATGAAATTCTTGGAACTAGAGGCGTATCCGGATGGTGTCGATAAGAGAGAGCGTCGTTCCATTAGGATGATGGCAACCCAATACATCCTATGTAGAGGGCAACTCTATAAAATGTCCTATGATGGTATAGACCTTTGTTGTTTGAAGAGGGAAGAAGTCGACAGGGTAATGGAAGAAGTTCATCAAGGACTTTGTGGCCCTCATATGAATGGAAGAATGATAGCCAAGAAGATTCTAAGGATAGGGTACTACTGGAATACGATGGAGACTGATTGTGTGGACTATGTGAAAAGTTGTTGTGATTGTCAAACACACGCTAACTTGGATCATGTTCCACCTAGTGAGTTGTATAGCATGACCTTTCTATAGCCATTCTCGATTTGGGGCATAGATGTGAATGGAAGGTTAGCTCCCAAAGCTTTAAATGGGCATGAGTACATTTTAGTGGAAACTGACTACTTCACTAAGTGGGTGGAAGCAGCCTCCTATTTCGTGTTGAAAGCTAAGCATGTAGGCGAAGTCCAAAGGGTCATGGAAGAATATGGTATGGAGCACTACAAGTCTTCACCATATCGACCACAAGCTAATGGGGCTGTAGAAGCAACCAATAAGAATGTGAAGAATATCTTAGCCAAGATGGTAGTGACATACAAAGATTGGGCTGAGAAGCTTCCATTTACCCTATGGTATTATAGAACTTCTATCCGAGCATCGACTGGGGTAACATCGTACTCTTTGGTCTATGGTAGTGAGGTGGTGCTTCCTATTGAGGTGGAAATACAATCTTTGAGGGTGTTGGTAGAGACTAAGGTCCTAGAAGAGGATTGGGCTAAGGCGAGATATGATAAATTGGCTTTGATAGATGAGAAGAGAGCTAGGGCACAATGCCACGTATAAGGATACCAAAAAAGGGTACTAGAGTATTCAACAGGAAAGTGAAACCGAGAAACTTTAAAGAAGGAGATTGGGTCGTAAAGGTGCTTAGAGATGAAACTTTTGATCTGAGAGGGAAAATGAAGCCAAGGTGGTCTGGGCCTTTTATCATTAAGAAGATAATGTCTAGAGGCGCTAGAAGAATCACAGATTTGGATAGGGAAGAGATGCTTTGCCTTATTAACATGGATAGACTCCGAAAATACCACATTTAAAAGAAAAAAAGAAAAAAGTCTGCTAGGTTGAAAACTCGAAAGGGCTGCTTAGGCAAAAGTTAAGGCAAAAGAACCTCGCTAGATTGAAAATCTGAAAGTGCAGTCTAGGCAAAAGTTAGGGGAAAAGACCATGGGCATGGTAAAAATTCCTCAAAAGATGTCATGGGCAAAAATTACATTGCAAAGGAAAAAGAAAAGAAAAGAAAAAAAAAATGAATAAATGAGATGACAATAAGCAAAGATAATAAAAAGGGAAATTCTTTCACTGCTCAAATTAAAAGATAATAAGTTTGTTCTCATAGGGGATTTGGAACATTCTAATCCTTTATTAAATTTAAAGAGAAAAACATAAGAATCATAGAAGTGCAGAAAAGTAAAACATAGGGCACATCAAGGTGATTACTCAATCCTCCTTATCTTCTTGCTAGTCTGCATGTGAGCCTTCTCATCCTTCAGAATCCACTTCATGTCATCCTTCAACCATTGGTTGTAGCTTGCAGTAGGGTAGATGTATTTAGGAGGGACAATGTCTTTCATCACCCTACGGTATGGCCAAGCTTCAGTAATCCTACCCAAGATCTTATTAGTGAACAGTGTAGTATGGAAGGCACCCTCATTAGTAGGAGATCCTTGACGCTCTCCAAAGTGCCTTGACATATGACAAGTGGAGTAGTAAGAGTAGTAACGAAGCCTAGCTAAAGTCACACAATGGTCCTTGCAGCAGCGATGTACCATGCTTGAGATATGCCTCTCTTGTAGCCATATTTGAAAAGAAAGAAGAGAATAGAAGAGAGGGAGAAAAGGAAAAAGAAAAAAGAGAAAAAGTGGAGAGCATGAGTGAAAAAATAAAATAATAAAAGACGATATAAGGTGCCTCGATGGGTTAAAAATTGAAAGGAAATCCATGCAAAATTAGAGGAATCCTGCTAGGTTGAGAACCTAGGCAAAAGTTAGGGATCATACCTAAAGAAGAAGAGGACTCCCCACCAAAAATCTTGCTTCCTTCCTTTGAAAGGCATCCAAACTATTGAGGATTTCCGCAAAGATCAAGCCCACTGGATTGCCTTTCTTTCGCTCATAAGCCACCATACACTATATGACTGTTGAACCAAGAAATACCATGCAAGGGCAAATAAGCAAAAGGCACAAAGGTAGTATTGTCGTGGCCTCTCACCCTCAGGAAGGCCCAAACCGGAAATGTAGTCAAAGACCAACCTAATGTTAAGTTTGCCAAAAACACACCACCTATTGGCTGTGGATTCAAGGACACCCAACACCACTCGCAGCAAGGAAGGAAGATCCCCACCTATGGTAGGAAAGATAAGGTTATCAATCTCTGGTTTGCCCATGATAGAAGCAAATTCCTCAATAGTGGGACATAGCTCTATTCTGTTGAAGCAGAATACATGCTGGGAAGGGACCCAATAGTTGGCAGCAGCATGAAGAAGGGGTTCATCCACCCTAATTTGATGATAAGGAAAGATGCAAGAAAGGCCATAGGGAGCAACAAAATCTTTGAAATCGGGACCAAGCTTCCTAATCCAAGTGGAGACATTAAGAGGAGGGCTTTCTGCCATGGGGAGACCTCAAAAAAGTGTTCCCTGGGTTTGAAAATACGTTGGTGAGGGTTTTGGACCCAAATGGCTACTTTTATACCTAAGTAAGTCGGCTAGGGTTTTTCTAATTCGCAGCCCACATGCGCAGAGTCAACCCTGCATACGCAGAGACAAAGTTGCGTACGCAGGCCCATCTCCACGTATGCGAGACGCTTGGCAGAGGCCCTTGTGCCCCTGTTTTGAACAGAGCTTTTCCACTTCAAAGCATTCCTAAGGTTCCTGTGACTTAAAGAATCATTCAAGGCACATCTCAAGCAAGATTACAAGCATTAGAGAAGCAAAGATTGTATAGAAACATACAATTTATCATTGTACTTGTAAATTAAGTGCTAAGTTCCAATCAAAAGCATAAATGTAAAAAGATGTTCTTAATACAAATCTTTTGTCTCAAACTTAATCCAAATGTCTGCTAAGGGAATTGAGAAACACTAAAAAGAAAAAGGAAACAAAAAGAAAAGCTGCGTGTTGTGTGTGTATATATGCTATGGCTATAGGTAATCAACGGTGCCGCCTCTTCCTTGGTTGGTAGCTAGGAGTTGCCTTCGAGTCCTCCTCCTTACCACCATCACCACCATCATCATCATCAACATTGTCATCATCACCCCTACTCAGGTGGGCCGCTCCTCTAGGACCATACAGCTCCCTTGAATAGTTGGTCACCTCCAACTTAAGATTTACAGCCAACCATACCAACTCCTTATGCTCTTGAATAGTGGGTTACAGTTGGAAATAAGAAGGGTTAGTGATTGGAACGCGAAAAGAAATGGCAAAGAAGGAAGAGCAAAAGGAAGAAAGAACTCATTGCTCAAGTGTTGGGAGGGAAAGGATAGCCCATGACATTGGGATTACGGGGCACAACACGCTTCCGAGCAAAGCCATGCCCTCTATAGGCATAAACCGTCCAAGGGATATGTGGAGGATCTATGGGCTCACCAGTAGCAGGTCCCTCTTATTACAATACCCCATATTAGTAGTCATGACAAGCCAAGAGAGAAGAAGAAAACAAAGAACCAGAGTTTGAACATATACCTGAACAGTGAGCGAAGGCATGAGGCGAGTGAGGTTGAACTCTTCATAGTCCAACCCCTCAAGGAGCCGCTCGGCATAGGAAATACCACTCCCCCATATATTGTACTCAGCATCAGTCATGGAGTGTAGGGCAAGCATGAACTCAGGAGGGTCCATTGGAATCTGTGGTTCATCTCTTCCCACTAACTGGTATCGCACTCTCTTCGCTAGGTATAATGCCCTCAAGCCCGCCCCTTCAATGGGTCAGGTAATTTCTAAAGCAATAAGAGCGATATGCTCCAAGTCTCGAGAAGCAAGAAGGGGTTGGCCGGCCCATGGAGTCCAGTTAACCTATAATGAGACAAGGTTAGAAGAAGAGCATTCTAAAGAAAATGCATGAAGAGGCATGAACAACTAGAACTCTTAAACTTACCTTATCCGAAGTTAACCTAATAAGATAGGCCCTCACTTAGGGAAACTCCCTCAAAACTAGGTCGATACTTGGAGTTATAAGACCATACTTGACAACCCACCGCTATAGAAAGAAAGAAGCACAAACCACAGGTTGGATACAAGATAAAAGTTTGCAAGATGACAAGATGCAAGATGTCAATTTTTCAAGATGATGTATACAAGATGACAATTCTCAAGGCAATATAGTTTGCAAGACTATGGGCTACGAGTGAAAGAGAAAGAGAAAAAGAGGACTGACCTAAAAGAGCTTCCAAGGCCCCATATGTTGCCGCAAAGTGCCCCGGCTGAGAGTGCCAAGGGTGGAGTAAAAATAAACAAGACATGCTTGCCCCTAGTTGGCCCTCTGTGCCTTCCCGAAATCCCGGAAGAGGGTTAGCCACCTCAAAGAAACCGTTTACCCACCATTGGCAAAGAGGTAGGCCTCTATCGAGTGAAGAAGGAAAGCCCTAGCCATACGGACACACTCCTCCGTGATCCTTTGTGGAAGGGACATGTAATCCGATACTAAGTCAAAATAGCGGATGGTCTCGGTGGAGTACTTCCTCCCCAACAAGTCAATGCCTAGTTGCACGCCCGACACACCATCCAAGCTAATGTGGCCCCTTCGAAACCGAGACTAGTTATGCGGTAGAAGTTATAGGGAGTCACAGTCATCCCCCGTTTGGCAATATGAAAGGTGTGGGTAGTGTCCCACCACCTCTCGATGAGGCATTGCACCAGTGTAGCACTCGCGGACTTTTCTAGAAGAAAGATAATGATGGACACTGTAAAGTTGTGATGTACATTCCTCCACATAAAAGAAACCAAAAAGTGGAGAGAAAGACTCTTAAGCCTAAGCCTCTGTTTAGGTCCCATCCTAGGGAATTGAGTGGATCCAAGTTTGTTCCTACTTGCCACCATTGCGGTGTGATCAGTCACATATGACCTCAATGCTCCATGTTGAAGAAAGAACAAAACCATGGTGCTAGACCCCTTCTTAAAAAGCCTAGTGGACCTAAACACATTGTTTGTCACTATTGTGGTGCCTTTGGTCATCTTAGACCACATTGCTCTAAGTTTCAATCTCTTAAAAGAATAAAAAGAAAAGAGAAACTTGAGCTGTTTGGAAGGTGTGTTATAAAAGCAAAATCGGATTTGGGGGAAAATTGTATGTTGTTGAAACAAGTTGTTAATGCTTTTACCTCCTTGTTTATGTGCATCTTCAGTTCTCATTCTTCCAACCCTTGTCTCACTTCTCATGAGACACTCATTCTAAACAATCATTCTGTTTGGATGAGGAAGGGTTCCTATGGTTGAGCTTATGCTCTTTTGATCCTTGATCTAATTCTTTCGATCTTTGTAGGACCCATCATGCAATAGATGCTTTATTGTCATGCATTTATGCATCATGCATCTCTTTATATGCATTGTTTTGTTTTTGTTTTTGATCTTACTTTTATGTCTTTGTTTTGTGTGTGTAAAAATCTAAAACCACATAAAAAGTGAAAAATTCCAAAAGTTTGATCGTATATGTTTGAGCACATTTCTCATGTGAGTTTGGCCTAGTACCTTCGTACTAATGGCGTAGTGCATTTACAAGCTTAGCTTGTTTTGTATGCACATTTATCTTTGTGGGAAAAATCTGGAAAACTATGTGTGATTGTTGTAAATCGATCTTCAAGCTTCTCATGAATGATTGGTCAATAGTCTTGATAGTTTTGATACTTGCATAGACTTGTGCCTATATATCTTCCCACCTTTTTATGTTTTTGCAATAGAGCTCACAAAATGTAAATCTCAGAATGAAAAAGAGATTTTGAGCTGCAAAAGCCGTCGCACATACTTGTATTTGACTAGGAAAAAGGGAAAGCGACATTTTAAAATTGTATTGTATGGTGCTCAAAAAGCCAAAGGCTTATTCTCAATATTGAAATATCAAAAATTTCAAGCACCGATCTCAAAAAGGGAGATGTATTATCCAAAAAGGATCAATTGTTATGATTTATGTAGAAGCCAAATGAAAAGCTTCTAAATTTTGTAATCATTCTCTTGTGGGAGGTCATATATGTTCATTTCTATAATTGAGATAGACCACTTGACTTAGTACTAGTTGTGTATGACTTGATTGAATTGATCATTGAAACTTCACTCTGGTCTAAGGACTATTCCACACTTGATTCACACACACAACACACAATTTTAATGTTCAATGAATATCTATTTCATTTGTGTGATTGTACATGTTCAAATGTGATGTGTGTGTGCTCAACCTTATGTGGATCAAACCAAAAAGATTTTTGTTCTTTTTGTTTGCTTTTAGAAGTGATTTGTATCACCCATGTTTTTCAAAGTTTTTCAAATTGTTTTTGTGTGAAAAACATGTTTTCTGGGTGTGTTCGTCACTTATTTCATGTGTAAGTTCAGTCACGAGTTACAGGGTCCAATTCTCAAGTTTTTCAGTTTTGGATAGAAAGTTTTGCGACTGTTTCGCGAGTGTTTCACGAGTAAATCTTACCAGCGAGATACCAGCAAAATTTCGCGGGTATGTAACTAGCGAAACTTCCTAGGAAAATTTTAAGATCAGCTTTTAAAGGGCATTTCATGGGACATTTGTTCTAAATGTCTCCCATCTCCTCCCAAACCCCTGTTTTAATGTTTCTACATCAAAACCCAACTAAATTCAAGTGTTTTTCATTCCATTAACATCTCTAAGGTAATATTTAACACTTTTCATTGATTTTGATCCTTAGATTATGTTTTTGGGGGTTTTATGTTCATAGTTGGGATTTTCTCAAATGGGAGTTGGAAACTTAATTTTTGTCAATCTTTTTGATTGGGCTTTGTTTTAAATGATGATTTGCTTTGGTTGTTGGCCCCTTGTGGCAAAAATAACATATATCTAGGCAAGATTTTCATATGTTCATGCATTGTTTAACATACATGTGTATCAAACTTTGGGGTTCACCATAATTATTCATATTTATCATGTTTTGATCATTGGTGGTGTGTTTTATACACTTTGCCCCGTGAGTGCTTATTCATGCGTTGGTCATGCATCTCACATGCACACTAGATGCACCTTTGCTGCACACACTTGATCACTTGACATGTTTTTACATTCACTCATGCAAGATTAAGTCTTTTTAGACTTCTTAGCACATATAACATGGTCTTGTGTCTATGTCATGCCTAGGTCCATATCATGTTCCATCATCCTTAGCATGTCATGTTTACTTTATGCTTTGTAGCATTTTTTTAAAAATGTTTTTAAACTTCATTTTTTTTCATTCATCTTGCACCCATCATGCATCATCATGTACCCTTATTCATATCTTCTTTCCCTCCTTCCTCTTGATTCATTTGTCTATTCTTGACAAAAAGGGAGAGAGTATACCGAAGAGTATACCGGTGTGTATCGTCATTTCTATATGACTCATGTGCACAATCTTAGGGGGAGAAATTCTACCTCGTGCACATTCGTAGGGGGAGAAAGCCATAGGAGAGATGCATATACCAAGGGGGAGAAGACATTATTTTTTTAGAAAACCTTGTTTTACTTTATGCTTGTTTTCTCGTTACTTTATGGTGCTTTGAGTTATGATTAGTATCATCTATGCTTTGCTGCTCTCATCGCATCATGCTTATGTGTTGGACATGCTTTTATCTTATGCTATTATGCTTTATTGGTTGCATGTTCGGATGATCATTTACTTTGCTATATGATCATTGTAGTCATTTCCATATGACTGTTTTGGTGTATGATTAAGTTGCTCACATGTTTCACATAATGTTTACTTGATTGCATTTTACTTGTTATATTATACTTGTCCTTTTATCACTTAATTTACCTTGAGGGTCTAATGCGTTTTGTGCAAGTTTTTCAGATTACAGGTATATATGTTCCAAGTACTACATAGCTTCTAGATTCAGGTGTGAGTGAGTTTTGCCATTGTTCTCAAACTCACGTTTAAGTCTGGAGTCTGTTATAGGGTATTTTGTCACGGAATAACCAAAGGGGGAGATTGTAAAGTTGTGATTTACAACTATGTTTTATGTTGGCTTTATTCTATGACAAAAAGTGTTGTAATTGCTTTAATTTATTTCCTTGTATTTTATGGGATTTTATTGTATTGGGTTTAGTTGAAGTTGGTGAAGAATCTTGCATAAAATGAAGAATCAGTGGATTTCGCGAGTGTCTCGCTGGAAGCTAACCCGCGAAAGAGCCACGTGAGGAGCACATGACTGGAAGCTGAAGAGTCGTGCCAGGCTGTCGTTTTCGCGAGTGTCTCACGGGTAAGGCCTTTTCGCGAGACAGTCCCAAAACATTCTGCCTGGAGGATTTTTAAGTGTGACTTCTCTACCCTTCACCCATACTATATATACCCTCATTACCCACAAATGTAAAAGAGGCCATTTTCAGAGAGAAAAACCCTAGATAGGTTCTCTACAACACACACCCATCTTTTTGAGAGAGAGCTACTTATCCTTAGTAAGAAATCATTATAGCCTCTTCTCCATCCTTCTCCCATTGTCATACCTTGAGAGGAGATTTGTACCCAAACACAACCCACACCTATTCAGAGTGAAGAGAGTGTTTTGGAGCTTGGGAAGCTTTAGAGAATTTCCAAAAAAAGCCGGTGAGGCTTGGCGGATGCAATCGGGTGGATTGCGGGATCCGGAGAGCTAGACAAGACACGGTTCCGAGAAGCCTTGTTGGAGTAGGAGCTTGGAGGGCTTAGGTACATCGGGTAGATTAGGCTTGGAGGGTCTCTTGCTAACCCATGTATCTCAACTGATTGTCTAGTGGATCGATTACCGCTTGGAGGGCGGCGGAGAGGTTTTTTCGCCAAGTTCTTCGGTTTCCTCTTCGATAACACATCGGCGTGTTATCTTGTGTTTGCATTCTCTCTTCCCCTACTCTTGTGCTTTACTTTTAATGTTTGTTGTTCATATTTATGCACTAGAGTAGTATCGATTTATTGCGCTTCATTTACTCTTGTTTCCGCACTTAGATAAGTTAGAGTAAAATCAACCAAGCCGTAACTTTTAATTGGAGGTCTAAACAGCTCTTGTGTTTTCAACACATTTTCGAGCTTTCAGACACAAAGCCCGCCTCCCGGACATAACCTCTAGTTTCGGGGGTGAGCAAATTGAACAACTCCACCACCTTATTGGTGCTTGCCCTACCAGCATAAGGTTGATGACTGCAAAAAAGAAAGATGTCATTAGATTCATGATCCAAGAGAGATTCAAGAAATATGGTGTTTTACGGCGAGAATGAAGATGAAAAGAATGATACAGTGATAATCGGGTGCAAAAATGGTAATAATATGCGTTAGAATTGCATGTGGAAGTGAAACGGTTGAAAAAAAGAGTAGAAATTGACAGGGTAGGGCTTCTGCTAGGCGTTTTATGTACGCGGGTCAAAGCCCAAGCATGCAGGCAAGTGTTGGGATTAGTGCCCTTAAATCCTATTGTATGATGCTATGTATAATATTATGTATGACATTATGTATGACTTAATATTGTGTTTAATAAAGTTGTTTTATTATTATCTAAAATAATGGTAACATGAATATTCGGACATTATCATATAGTCTATGAGATGCATAGTATGTGATTTATGTGAAAAGTCACAAAAGATATAAATCACAAGTTCTTTGTAAACTTAGAATTGTAGTTCGTAGTCGGTGATGAAATTGGGCGTTTCATCTGCGAAGACTATAAACATATTAACTAAGATGATTTGTCTTGATCATGGAAGTGGTAACTTCTAGTTGATATGTTGATATGTTTTAAGAGTTAAGACATATTGAACTGGACCGCTGTGAGATTTATTATTCTCCTAAAAACTGTCAATTGAATAATAAATCTTACGACCACATGAACTCTTAATCCTGAGAGAATAATGGACCTGATCATGAAATGTAGGTAGCTTTGATATATCAGGAGTGAGATCTAAAGTAACGGTCAAAATCTCAATATGTTGGGCAACCACATTTAGTGTTGATGGAATATATATTCTCAAGATGATATTCATAGTCTCTTAACGGAGATACAAAATATTCTCTTGAGATAAATTTAATGGGTTTGTTATTCAGAGAGTTAGGCCTAACCACTTTAGTAAGACTAAGGTATATATTTATGAAATTGGATTTCATAAATATATGGTGAATAACTTAAAAAGATTAAATCGGGTACTCAAGGATTAAGATGTAGTAATTCACAAAGTGACAGTCTTCATTCATGACTTTGTGTTACTATGAATATTTTATGAAGGGTTTGCATGTACAATAAAAATTTTGGGATATAATTATATTAATAAGGCCTAGAGTGCAATTATATTTATATAGTGGTATTAAATATAATTAATGGTAACTTTGGACTTGTCAAGAGTTGACAGAAAAGCCCAAGGCCCATTGAAGCTAGAGTCTTATTTGTTCCCTTTTGGTCTCACTCCAAGCCACACACTAAAGCCCAATTGGAAAGGCCCAAAAGGCTAGCCCAATTAAATAATCAGTTATATAGAGAGAAACATACAGAATTTGTGTAAATAACATGAATTGGTATGTATGTGAGTGTTAGACACTTTTTCATTCTCTCTAGAACACATGCACATAACTGATTGAGAGACCACACATCTTGGGCAACAAGTGGAATTGGAGTGAAGATTGAAAGTGTTCCCAAGTGCTTCTGATCTTCGGTTTTGAATTTCACCGCATCAAGGTACACTCTCTTGTTCTTAATTCTGAAACTTACATAGCACATGTTATCAATTGCGAATGAAGTAGATCCGTTAATTTTTTGGTAATGTACATGCATATTTCCATCAGCAAAACCTCGCGTACGCAGGTCCATTCCTACATACGCAGAAACTCAAGAACACACCTACGTACGCAAGAACAGAGCTACGTACGCATGAATACAAGTTGTGTACGCAAGCCCAAGCCCACACATACAAGAACACAAACAGAAGCAGTTCTTTGACATTTTCAAGAAGGCATTATCCAAACCCATCCCACAGCAAAACCTAATCATTTACATGGCAAAAAATGCATCTAAGCCAAAGATCAGAGGGAAACTTGAAAATGAGAAAAAAATGAAAAACTTACCGATTCACCTGCAGGAATGTGATTCTCTGGCCGGTATGTCAATGATGGAGGCCCTACCAACCTCGTGGCTCTACTCCAATGGGTGAGACAGAAGGCATCAGTGGCAAGGACGCAGGAGGATTTCTTGGCCTTGGGTGCCGTTGGAGGAGATGATGAGGGGAAGTGAAAATGAGGAAATTGAACATGTAGGCACAGTAGAAAAAGGTAGAGATAGTGACAGAGAAGGAGGGCAAGGCCAACCCAAGGCAAGAGCCTCACCCGACAAGGTAAAGAAAGAAGTGAAGAAGACAAGAGGAACAAGTCGCCCGGAGAAGTATAAGACAAAATCCCCAGATGGACACCACAGAGACTATATCCTTTTTTTTTTTTTTGGGTTAGCTCGCAAGAGCACCCTTGTTTGTTTTCTTTTTTCCTTTTAGTGACTCTAGGATAGTGAGTCACTTGCCATTTGCTTACAAGTGGCAAAACAGGTTCTGGGATAGTGAACTTGTCGTTGCTCATTTCCCGAGCAATAAAGGTGGGACTTCAGACATACGAATCCCACACAGCTTTTCGGAGTTGCACCCCGCCCCATGTATGCGTTATGTGTGTTGTGTGAGTGGGTTGGGCCTGAGCCGTACGTCAAAACAAAATGTTTCATCTCTTATTCTTTTGATTGTGATAGCGAAGCTCACGAATCAAAAGAGGGGCATCTGTAGACACCACATTTTGTACCCCTTACGACTCGGGCCCCCGTTCCCCAATGAAGCTCAAAAGAGGGCATCAAATATTAAATTGACTTGAGGAATGTTAAAATGAAAAATATAACTTTTTTAATGAGAAAAAATGTATTTTTGGAAATAAATTAACCAAAGTAACCCTCGGCCTGTGTATGTGGATCACAGCTTACATACGTGAGCCACTGCATACGTATGCAGGCACAATCTTGCACATGCAGCTAGGGTTTCAGAAGCATAAGAAAGGCAAGTTTTTTGTAATAATGGCTGAGGTTTGGAACGAATCCCACATTGTTTGGGAGCCGTTCCAAACCCTACCTTTTTAACTATAAAAAGCCTTACATGGTACATTTTCAAGACACAGAAAAATCCTACAGGAGAAACCTAAGATTCACTAGAAAATAGTGAATCAAAAGGGAGTTTTTCACAAAACACCCTCAAGTCATTTTTATTTGATTGTGACCTTTTCTGGCCCTAATCTTTTGAGATTAAGATTATTAATCACTTTTTCATTGAATTGTGATAGATTTGACTAGGGGGAATGGTAAAAAATCAAACCTAGGAGCTTTTGCTTTAAGGTACTCTATTAAACTTGTTTTTTTTTTTTTTTTTTCTATCTTTAATTCTTGTTTTAATTTGTTTCTTTTCTTTGGTTTACATTTATAAATGTTTGTTTAGGTTAGTTTTAGGTTTCCCTTATGTTTTTAAGCATGCAAGGTTGTTAGATTTTACGTTTTTGGTCGTTGCTCTGTTTTTGTGTTGATTAGGGTTTCTGGGTAAGGATCTGCGTACGCATGATCTAGCCTGCAGACGTAGGCTTAACTTATGCGTACGTAGACCTGTTCTAGCATGCATATGCCGTTACCCAGAAAACCCTAATTTTTGTTTGTTTTGTTTCTGTCTTCATATGTTTGTCTGCATAACCTCCTTTTCACATGTTTTAAGGTTCATAAAATATTTTCTCACCTTGTTAACATGCTTGTTTGTTACCACATGTTAGAATTAGGGTTTGTTTAGTTTTTTTCCTTGTTTTGATGATATGCCATTCATTCACATGCTCATGCATTGATGCCATAGGTGCTATGTTGCTGAGATGTGAGTGAAGGGTAAGTCATGCATTAACAATGATCATGCATTTATGTTAAGCCTTCTTAGATGTTCGATTAGGGTTTCTAATATGTTAATGTTTCTTTTTGTTTTGATATGTTTTGTATGATGATATGTTTGCTGCCATGTTTGGGGCTGCTGCCTTGTTTAGATGCTTGCTAGGGTTTTGTGTTAGATGGATGCTAGGGTTTTCTTTTGCGTGTTTGGCTCTTTTTTGTTTGGATAGATGGATAAGTATGTTTTCTTTTGGGATGAAAAATGCCATGTTGTTTGTTAGATGCTTGCTAGTGTGTGTGTGAGTCTAGAATACAAGTGTTTAGATAGTTTTTAATAAGGTTAAGACATAGGACACAACAATGGGAGGCCAACCTTAGGGTTAGGCGATCTTGGGTGCCTAACACCTTCCCAAGAGCATACCTAAACTCCGAACCCAAACTCTGGTAGTAAGATCAAAGGTCTTTCCTCGAAAGGACGCTACATTTATGGTTCCTAGACCATATAACTGGGTGGCGACTCTGACACTTTCCCTTGTGCCCATAGTGGCGACTCCATTTGGGCTGGTGAGTTTAATTCCTACGTGTCATCTATCTTGACTTTAGTAAAAATTGTCTCAATACTTGTTTGCACACACGTCACTTGTTCTTTTGTCCCTTAACCTTCGTTGGTGATGAGTGGGAAGATGGATGGCTCCATTCGGGCCCAAATTTTTTGAAGTTCATCCTACCAACTCACAATCAGTGCCATCGCCTATAATGGGCCTTGAGTACGTTAAAGGTTTGCTACCAATCCACTATGGGGTCCACTTAGGCCCTCGTTGGAATCATAGTCCACCTAGTTATGAGTGACCTACTTATTTATTCCTTTAGCCTTAGAGAGCCCATTTTATGTTGTGCCAACACTAGGGCCTTTTTGTTGTTCCTGGTGGGGGCGTACCTATTCGCCATAGGTGGGCAGATAGTGTCTTTGAGTTGGTTGGCCCTTTTTCGAGACTTTGAGAGGGCTTGGGCTGCCCACTGGGGGTCAATATGCTTGGCTTATCTTTACTCCTCTTTGGACACTCTCAGTCGAGGGCTTGGGCTACCAATCTATCTCTTGCAAACTGTACCATATCTAAACCTTGCAAACTTTCAGCAAGCAAACTATACCATAACCTCTTGTAAACTGTCATCTTGCACACTGTCATCTTGCAAACTGTTCTTTTCTTAACCTTATACACTTACCATTTTTCAGCATTGGGCCATGGAGTATGGTCTCATTGCTAGAGGAGTTGAGTTGGACTTGAGGAGGATGATTCCGCTTTGAGGTCACCTAGATAGGCTCTTTCCTGAGGATGTAAGTTAGAAACATATTCCACTTTCCCTTATTTACATTCTTCTTTAAGGTTCTCTTTCTAATCTTCATGTGTTGTTACAGATCATATGGAGTCCTTGGGCTAGAGCTACCCCTGTTGCAGACCCGGGCTTGGAGGCAATTGCCATACATGCTTCTAGTCTCTCTCAGACCCTTGAGGGTGGTGGATTGAGGGTGATCTACTTGGCAGAACAGGTGTGCTGCTAACTAGTGAGGGGGACGCACCTTGGGTTCCTGTGGGCCATCCAGTGTTCATGCTTGCTCCTCGTTCTATTACGAACGCAGAGTACAGCCAATGGAGGCCGGGCATTCCTTTTATTGATCGGGTCATAGGCGAGTTAGATTATGAGGAGTTTAGTGGGGCTCACCTCATGCCTTCTCTCCTTGCTATGGTATGTGTTCTTGCTCTCTTATTTCTCTTAATCAGTCATCATCTGGATTCTTGTACCTTAGAAACACTCAAATGAAACATTTGTGTCAAAAGGGCCCTACTGTCGGTGCCATTATTGACCCCCTTTATTTACCTTGGTCGGTCTATGCTTACGGCCCTGACGGCTTTGCTCGAGAGAGCCCTATTGGGCGCAACATAACTGTCATGGGCTACCCCTTTCTTGAAGGCACCCAGGTGGTGAGTTCTTTTTCATCGTTGTTCCCTTTTCCTTTCTTTTCTACTCTTGTATCTAAATACTTGTTCTAAGAACCTTTCCTTCAAAATTTAGCCTACTGTCCAGGAGCATGAGGAGCTCGTTTTGCTTGTGGGAAACCTTAAGCTAGAGTTGACAGAGTACTCTCGATAGTTGTACGGAGGTAGGGATGACGAGGATGATGATGATGATGATGGTGGTGGTAGTGATGGTGATGGTGCGGGAGGTTTAGAGTCGACTGCGAACCATTAACAAAGGAACAGGCGCTTTTTATGATCCTACAAACAGACAAACATAGACACAGACAGCATAGCATAGCATACTTTTTCTTTTTGCTGTATTTTTAGAAAACCTTTTACATTTATGCTTTATTTGGGATATATACCTAAATTACAAACTTTTGGGAACTTTTATGCCATTCTGTTGTTCTTGGAAATTCTGTGCTTGAATTATGTCTGAAGTAGTCCTTTTAGTCTCTCCCTCGTACCTTCCCATATCACCAAGCTAAAATTAATGAATCTTTTCTCTTAATCCCTAATTTTTTCCTAGGTCCTCGACCTAGTGGGAGTCCTCTAACTTTTGCATGGATTGCCTTTGGTTTTCAACCCATCGAGGCTCCTTATATCATCTTTGAACTTATTTTCTTTTTATTTTTCTCTTTCTTTTTTTTCTTTTTTTATTTTTCCTTTTCTCTCACATCTTTTCTCTTTCTCTTTTTCCTTTCTCCAAACATGGTCATATGAGAGGCTCCAATTGCTTCATCCAACTTTAGGATATAAGAAATGACTTAAGGTCGTCATGAAGTGGGTTCACATAGCTGAGAAAGCTTGTAAAAGTCCAATCAATTAACAGAAAGAAAGAAAGACTGACTAACCACCTTGATATACCCCAAATTTTACCTTTTAGCACTTTATGATTCTCATGTCTTTGCTTATGAATTTAATAAAGGATTGGAATGTCCCACATCCCCTATAGAAACACTTTATCATCTTTTAATTTGAGCAATGAGAGAACCACCCATTTATTATCTTTGCTTGTTGTCATCATTTTTTTTCTTTTTCTTTTCTTTTTTCCATGCCATGTAATTTTTGCGCATGACGTCCTTTGAGGAATTTTCACCATGCCCATGGTCTTTGCCCCTATCTTTTGCCTAGATTGCCCTTTTGGGTTTTCAACCTCGCAGGCTTTTATTTATTTATTTATTTTTTCTTTTCAAATGTGGTATCTTCGGAGTCTATCCATGTTGATTGGGTGAAGCATCTCTTTCCCATCGAAGTTTGTAATTCTTGTAGCACCTCTTGACATGATCTTTATAATAGAAGGACCAGACCATCTTGACTTCATCTTTCCTCTCAGATCAAAAGTTTCATCTCTAAGCACCTTTAGAACCAAGTTCCCTTCTTTAAAGTTTCTAGGTCTCACCTTCTTGTTAAATGCTCTAACAATTCTCTTTTGCTACCTTTGTGCATGGTATTGTGCCCTAGCTCTCTTCTCATCTATCAAAGCCAATTGCTCATATCTTTGTTTCACCCAATCTTCCTCTAGGACCTTGGTTTCTACTAGTACCCTCAAAGATTGTATTTCCACCTCAATGGGAAGTACCACTTCACTACCATAGACCAAAGAGTAAAGGGTTGCCCCAGTTGATGCACTGATAGAAGTTCTGTAACCCCATAAGGCAAATGGGAGCTTCTCGGCCCAATCTTTGTATGTCACTAACATCTTGGCTAGAATGTTCTTGATGTTCTTATTGGTTAAATCTACGGCCCTGTTGGTTTGTGGTTGATATGGTGAAGACTTATGATGCTCAATGTTGTACAGTTCCATGATTATTCTAATCTCTCCCTCAATGTGAGAACTATTATCGGAGATGATCTCTTGGGGTACCCTATACCTACAAATGATGTTATTCTCTATGAATCGAGCCACACGCTTGGCTTTTAGCATGGAGTAGGAGGCTGCTTCCACCCACTTGGTGAAGTAGTCAATTGCCACTAGGATGTATTCGTGTCCATTTGAGGCCTTGGGAGCTATTCTTCCAATCACATCTATGTCCCAGATTGAGAAAGGCCATGGAGAAGTCATGTTGTATAGCTCACTTGGTCGCACGTGATTCAAATTTGCATTTGTTTGACAATCGTGGCAACTCTTCATAAAGTCTACACAATCAATCTCCATCATGTTCCAGTAGTACCCTATCCTTAAGATCTTCTTAGTTAACATTCTCCCATTCATATAAGGACCACAAATACCTTGATGAATTTCTTCCATAACTTTCTTGGCTCCTTCTTTCTTTAGACAACGAAAGTGTATGCCATCATAGGATCTCATATAGAGCTGACCTCCACATAAGATGTATTGTATTGCCATCATCCTAATCGAATGACGCTCTCTCTTGTCAGCACCATCTGGATATACTCCCAACTCCAAGAATTTCATGATGTCATAATACCAAGGAACTCCTTCCTCCTCTATAACCAAGATAGAAGCTTTGGCCTTCTCTTTGTGTACTATCCCATAACTTCGTTCAATCTCTAAGGGTCGTGTCCATACTCCTTCGGGTATTTTAACCATGGAAACTAAAGTAGCTAAGGTGTCTGCAAACTGATTCTGAGCTCTAGGGATGATTGTGTATTCAACTTTGTCAAAAGTTTTGGTCAAATCCTCTAAGTACTGCTGATATGGTTTTAAGTGCTCTTCCTTCACTTTCCACAACCTTTGTGCTTGAGCTATAACCAAAGTCGAAGCTCCAAAGACCTCGGCCTCTTTCAACCCCAATTCTCGGAGAGTTTCCATTCCAACGATACAAGCCTCATATTCTACCATGTTATTGGTTGCCTCAAAGTTCAACATAACTACTAAGGGTATGTGAGATCCTCTGGGAGTGATCAAGAGTACTCCTATCCCATTTCCATATTGGTTCATGACTCCATCGAAATACATCTTCCATGCCCCTAGCTCAATATCCAAAATATCCTCATCCGAAAAGTCGTCTCTACCATCCTCTCCTTCCACAGGGTTCTCGGCACAAAAATCTAATACGATACTCCCTTTGATAGTTTTCCTTGCCACATACGTTAAATCAAATTCCGCTAATAGGATCAACCACCTTGATAGTCTTCCACTCAAAGCGGGCTTCTCAAACAAGTACTTCAATGGATCCATTCTGGCCACTACCTATATTTGGAAAGGTAGGATAATATGCCTCAACTCTGTACGGCCCATACAAGAGCCAAGCATGATTTTTCTATGGGTGTGTATCTGGTCTCATAATCATGGAACCTCTTGCTCAAATAGTATGTGGCTCTCTTATTCTTATCATCATCTTCTTGTGCAAGCATACTTCCAACCGCATCCCCTATGATAAAGAGATATAGGAGTAGTGGTTTTACATGCATCGGGGGTACCAAGATAGGTGGATGGAGGAGATACTCCTTAATGAGCTCAAAAGCTTTCTGACATTCATCATTCCATTCATGAGGTTCATTCTTCCTTAGGAGCTTGAAGATGGGCTCACGAGTGGAAATGAGTTTGGTAATGAATCGATGTATTGCAATCGACCTAAAAATCCCCTTATCTCTTTCTTACTTTTGGATGGAGGCATTTCTAAAATGGCTTTGATCTTTGATGGGTCAACTTTTATCCCTCTATCACTTACCATAAAGCCTAACAACTTTCTTGCGGTTACTCCAAAGGTGATTTCTGCAGGTTTAATCTTAGCTTATACTCCTTTATTCTTTCGAAGAACTTCCTCAAGTTAATGATGTGACCTTCTCTCTCCTTGGATTTCACAATCATATCATCGACATATACTTCAACCTCGTTGTGCATCATATTATGTAACAAGGCTGTGACCATTCTTTGGTAGGCCACACCCGCATTCTTGAGCCCAAATGGCATCACAGTGTAGCAATAGATTCCCCATTCGGTGGTAAAGGTAGTCTTGGTCATATCCCTAGGAGCCATCTTGATTTGGTTGTATCCCGAGAAACCATCCATGAAGGACATTAAAGCACTACCGGCTGTGTTATCCACTAAAACATTTATGTAGGGAAGAGGGAAGTCATCCTTAGGGCAAGCTTTGTTCAAATCCCTAAAATCCACACACATTTTCACCTTCCCATCTTTCTTGGGTATGGGCACAACATTGGCTATCCACTTGGCCTGGTGTACGGGTTTGATGAACCCTACTTTCAATTGCTTAGTGACCCTCCTCTTTGATCTTTAGAAGCCATTCGGTTCTCATACATCTTAATTTCTGCTTGATGGGCACCATGTGAGCATGAGTGTCAATGTGATGTTGAGCTATCTCGGGATCAATACTGGGCATATCTTCATAGGACCATGCAAACACCTCTTGAAATTCAGTGAGCAATTCTTTAAGATCTTTTCTTTCTTTTTCATTTAGGGTTGAGACAATTTTAATTAAACATGGATTTTTATCATTGCCCAAATTAAGAGTTTCAAAAGTTGGTTCCATAGGTTCAATTTTCTTTTCCAATTGTTTATTAATTTCATTTTCAAATTCATTTGAATCATTCAAGTGAAAATTTTCAATATTATGGGACACATCAAAATAAGCCAAATCAGAATTCATCTTATTAAAAATGTTGAAAAGTACATTGGGACTTGCATTACACATTTTCTTTCCCACATTTTAAATTACCCAACCTAAGTCCAATTATTAAGTTTCCCTACAATAGGCATGATGAAGGTGGATGGATCACTTGGCTCCTTATTGGTGATGGCGAACACATCCTCTTCCATTTTCAGCATAGTCTCCATTGCTTCAAAATCCATGTAGTCCATCCAGTCGACATCTTCTTGAACTTCCTTGATCACCACTGTTGACTTCTCCTTGAAGGTGAGCTTCTCATTAAAGAATATCTCCTAACCCGGATACACCTTTCCATCCTTACCTACCCAAAGTTCGAGGAAACCACAATAAGGGAAGTCTCCCCCTTCCTTCACAAAGTTTCCATTAATAAGGGTAACATGAATATTCGAACATTATCATATAGTCCATGAGATGCATTGTATGTGATTTAGTCACAGAAGATATAAGTCATAAGTTCTTTGTAAACTCAGAATTGTAGTTCATAGTCGGTGATGAAATTGGGCATTTCATCTGCAAAGACTAAGATGAAATTGGGCATTTAGTCACAGAAGATATAAGTCACAACTAAGATGATTTTTCTTGATCATGGAAGTGGAGACTTCTAGTTGATATGTTGATATGTTTTAAGAGTTAAGACATATTGGACTGGACCGCTTTGAGATTTATTATTCTCCTAACGACTGTCAATTGAATAATAATTCTCACGACTTCTATCTACAGGAACTCTTAATCCTGAGAGAATAATGGACTTGATCATGAAGTGTAGGTTGCTTTGATATATCATGAGTGAGATCTAATGTAACGATCAAAACCTCAGTATGTTGGGCAGCCACATTTAGTGTTGATGGAACATATATTCTCAAGGTGGAATTCACAGTCTCTTAGCAAAGATACAAAATATTCCCTTGAGATAAGTTTAATGGGTTTGTTATTCAGAGAGTTAGGCCTAACCACTTTAGTAAGACTAAAGTACATATTTATGAAATTGGATTTCATAAATATATGGTGAATAACTTCAAAGGATTAAATCGGGTACTCAAGGATTAAGATGTAGTAATCAACAAAGTGGTAGTCTACATTAATGACTTTGTATTACTACGAATATTTTATGAAGGGGTTGCATGTACAATAAAGTTTTGGGATATAATTTATTAATAAGGCCTAGAGTGTAATTATATTTATATAGTTGTATTAAATATAATTAATGGTAACTTTGGACTTGTTAAGAGTTGACAGAAAAACCCAAGGCCCATTGGAGCTAGAGTCTTATTTGTTCCCTTTTGGTCCCACTCCAAGCCACACATTAAAGCCCAATTGGAAAGGCCCAAAAGGCTAGCCCAATTAGATAATCGGTTATATGGAGGGAAACATACATAATTTGTAAGAATATGAATTGGTATGTGTGTGAGTGTTAGACACTTTTGCATTCTCTCTAGAACATACACATATAACTGATTGAGAGACCAGACATCTTGGGCATCAAGTGAAATTGGAGTGAAGATTAAAAGTATTCCCAAGAACTTCTGATCTTCGGTTTTGAATTTCACCACATCAAGGTACACTCTCTTGTTCTTAATTCTGAAACTTACATAGTGCATGTTATCAATTGCGAATGAAGTAGATCCGTCAATTTTCCGCTACGTACATGCATAATTCCATCACAGGGCATTCTTGCTATACCTGCTGGGGGCATATTTGTTTGCCAATAGAGGGCAGACGGTGTCTTTGAGTTGGCTCACCCTCTTCCGCAACTTTGAGCATGCGTGGGAGGTGAATTGGGGCTAGGCTTGTCTTGCCTACCTCTACTCGGCCATGTACACCCTCAGCTGAGGGACTTTGTTCCAGCTAGTGGGGCCTTGGAGGCTCCTTGAGGTTAGATCTCTTTCCCTTTCTCATGTAGTTTCCCAAATTGTACTTCGTACTTTTGCAAACTGTACTTATTCATATGTCATCTAGGTTTACAAAATTGCATTTCATGCTCTTGCAAACTGCATCCATACTTTAACTTGCAAATTATCATCTTGCAAATTGCATAGTGCTCTCTTTTTTGCAAACTATCATCTTGCAAATTGCCATCTCTTTTCTTACAAATTGTCATCTGTTTTTCGCAAACTGTCGTTTGTTTCTTACAAACTATCATCTTACAAACTGTTATCTTGTAAGTTGTCATCTTGCAAAACTGTATTTGTATCTTGTAATTTGTCATCTTGCAAACTGTATTTGTATTCTTTGTGATCCTTGCAGCGTTGGGCCTTGAACTATGGCCTCGCTAATCATGGTGCGGATATGGACCTGAAGTAATTCCTTTCAGTCTGAACTTACCTCAACAACCTCTCCTTTAAAGATGTGACTAAAAATCCTCTCTCCTAACTATCATCACATGTCTCAAAAGTGTTCTTTCTAACCATGAGTGCTTTTACAGATTACTTAGGGACCTTGGGGGTATCCCTCCTATGGCTAACCTGGGTCTGGAAGTAGTTGCCATCATCTCTTCTAGGACCACTTAGCCCTTGGAGGGTGTAGGTTTGAGGATTCTATATCTAGCTAAGAGAGCTTCTTGCCAACTGGTGGGTGAGGATATGCCTCAGGTTCCGATGGATTCTTCTCTATTCATGCTTGCCCCGCTTTCGATGACCGATGCCTAGTACGAGCTATGGAGGAATGGCATCCCCTATGTCCAGCTGCTCTTAGGCAATTTTGACTATGATGAGTTCAGTGAGGCTCACCTCATTGCTCATTTTCTCATCGGGGTATGTACTTTCTCTCCTCCTTTTTATCTTGTATATCTTATATGTGATGATACTCAATGTGGTGATCATTTCAGGGTGTGGTTGGCCCAACTGCTAGCGGTCCTAATTACCTTCCTCATTTGCCTTGGTCGGTCTACACCTATGGTCCTGATGGGTTCGCTCGGGAGCGTCCTGTGGGGCGTAACCCGAATGTCATGGGCTATTCCTTATTTTAGGGCACACAAGCAATGAGTTCTCTTTATCCCTATCCTTTGCACTTTCTTCTTTGCATTTTGTTCTCTCTCATATTTCTTTAGACTTGTCTTAACACTACCTTCTTTTCCATTTCAGCCCACTATAGCGGAGCATGAGGAGCTTGTCTGGCTTGTTGGGAACCTCAAGTTTGAGGTGATCGAGTATTCCAGACAGATTTATGGACCTAGAGTGTATGCCCAAGTCAATGATGATGATGACGATGATGACGACTCGAAGGTGACTCATGCAGACATGGCAGACACACACAAACAGACTTTTTCCAATTTTTCTTTTCTTTTTTTTTTCTCTCTTTTTTAGCATTATCTTCTACACTTTTCTCTTAAAGGGGCCTAGGAGCTAGTTTTTATAGAAAATCTGTCCCTTTAACAACCATATATCCACTTGATGTTTCTGTTTTAAAACTGACAGTAGTGGTCCTTAGAAAGACTAGGAGTTAGTTTCTATTAGGAAAAATGTGCCTTTAACAACCATATCCACTTCATGTTTCTCTTTCAAAACTGACAGTACTGGCACTTGAAGAGGGCCTAGGAACTAGTTTCTATAGAAGGAAAAAAAAGGTCCCTTTAACAACCATATCCACTTCTTGTTTCTCTTTCAAAACTTCAAGTTGCAAAAGCTGTTCTATGCCATGCGACTTAAAAATCAAGTAATTTTACTATTGCACATTTGCACGTACACTTCCTAGTGATTTTCAATCATGGTAAAAACATATATTTGTTTCATAACCAAAAAAAAAAACGATTTGCTCTTATGTATTAGAAACTGGTCCATACATCTCTCTTTTTCTTTTCCATAGCCAGCAAGTTTGTCCTTGCGAAAATCGGAAGCTCAGTCCAACAAAATTAATTTTACAACTTCAGCATATACTTCTTGGAAACATAAGCCGTCATTCAAAAGACTTAACTACCACCACCACCCTTATCCAAAAGACATTTCCCAAGCTAAACTTCTACCCATCCTCAACAGCTGTACAAACAAAACCAATGGCTACCAAAAAGGCCTTTTAACAAAAGGACGTGCGCGGAAGAAACTGCTACAAGAGAATCAGCAACTTCCTTCCCAGTGCACGCCATTGGATACGGATCCTCTCCATTTCCCTTTGAAATGGAAAGGCTCCAGTACATGGTGGGGGTTTCGTCCAAAATGATCCACACTAAAAAACTAGACACGTCATTTAAAATGTTAACACCACACTTAATTGGAGTTCAACGCACTTAACTGGGGTTTAACTCAACCAGACAAAAAAAACTCAAGTTAAACTCTTAACTCTCACCAGCCGTTCAAACTCTTTCTCTCAAATTTCAAAGTTCAAACTCTCTTAACCTCCACTTCTAGCATACTCAACTCAAACCCATCAGCAAAAACAAAGAAAAAACCTTAGTTCACTAGAGATCCCGACACCCATACACGCATCCTTTTTAGACCCAGATCAGAGAGAGAGTAAGGGTTGGGGTTTGGAGAGAATCGGGTGTAGAGAGAGACATTGATTCTTTTCAGACCCAAATCAGAGAAGGTTAGGGTTTGGGTTTGGAGAAAATCGGGAAAGAGAGAAGTTGATGATCTTTCAGGTTTGATCTATGGGGGGAAATGATATTGAGAGATAGAGAAAGAGATTTTGGTCGAAGGAGAGAAGAAGCCACCATCAGAGGTGGTGGTTGCAGTGAGTCAGCCTTGCCGATTTGGTTCAAACCCAAAGATTAGGGTTTGGGTTTGGGGAAAATTGGGAAAGTGAGAAGTTGATGCTCAATCTCCATAGCTACTGCTAGCAGCCACCGTGTTCTGTTCCACCAATTCCAGCCGTGGTTCCGGTAAAGTTCCTTTGTCTCCCTCTTTGATTTTTCCTTCTTTTAATTTTCTCAACAAAAAAAAAAAAATTTTTAATTTTTAGTATTGTATTAGGATTTCGTTTTCTTTTGATAAAGAAATTGAATTCCCTGTTGTACTTGGGAAGAAAATAATGTGGAATTTGTGTTATTGGATACAGATTGTTCTTGGCCGAGCTTCATCTTGCAACCACACTACTGCATTCGGTGGTGCATATAGACGGTGTTTACACCATTGGTGGCCTCTGGTACCCTTCTTTTTCTCTTTATTGTCTCTTCTCTTTTTATTTGCTTTTTAGATATGACCGAAACCCTCATTTTGTTTCAGTTTTTATTAGTGACTAGGTTTACTTTTGCATAAAACAATGGAGGTTTTTGGGTACAGCCAAATGTGCTGTGATTGAAGGGAAAGTGGCCTGCTTGTAGTTGTTGTGTGTTGTTGTCTTTGACATCAGTAAAGTAATTGTGTTGCTTGGTCTATGCTAAAAAAATCATTATGAAATTTCTCTTTTTGTCCTAATTTTTCTTAGGTACCTGTTATTTTTCTAAATTGCAGATGGGTATTTTGCGTGTTGTAGTTCATTTTAAAGGTATAAACTGTGGCTCTTGATAGGCTAACTTGAGGGAAAATTTTTTGCTTGCTTGAATTGTTACCAATCATACTTAACAAGTTTAGCCCAAATTTTAAGTAGTCAATTTAGATTTTTATATGTTAAGGCCTCTCTCAAATATTCTGGGTTTTTGGTTCAAAAGAATGTTTGAAAATTTGGTGATGTGTTTTCTCTTTTAATAAATTTTCAAATATTTCTAGATGAACTTTAATTCTTGGGCATTTCAATGTTATACAGATATGTTACTGATTTATGAACTCTAATTCTAATTGGGCATTTCTAAGTTATACAAATATGGTACTGATCTATACAATAAAGCTGAAATTGCATTTAAATTTTGGCACAATTGAGCTTATGAACAAGAGTTTGTTTTATGAATTTTCCCCATTTATTGTGGCCAAAGCTTAGATGGATTAATAGCTATATGTCTCTTGATTTCTTGTTAACAGGATAAAATGTTTTGAAGCATTCCATGATCTAAGACACATTTAGAAAAGAGCATAGTAGCTAAGACACATTACATGATAGTGCTACATAAAGAAAAGCTTGACATAAAAATTGCTAAGAATATGAAGTGTTGGTACTCTGCCAGGAAAATAGTAGCTCTATCAAAGATTGCCTTTGGTTGTAACTTGTAACTGAATTTTTTCGAAGTAGAATGTGATGTCTGAAGAAAGAAGTGCACTGCTGAAAGGGAGAAGATTACGTGGAAGACTTGGCATTGTGGATAGCTATTGCCGTGGGGGGATAGCTATTGTCGTGGCTGGATAGCTATTGCATTTGAAATTCATATTTGGATTACTAAGGAGTTGCTGTTGCATTCATATTTGAATTATGTTATTTAGATAAACTCATACCTGATTTGGTACTTGTATTTGAGTTTCTAAGAAGTTGAGTCCCTTTTGGATTATCTGTTAGTATTTTGAATATTCATAGGAGTATCTATTGTTATTTGTTTGTTATTTGGATTCCTAAATTTACTTACATTGGTTTGAGTGTGTAATACAATGTAATTGATTGTGCGCCTTTTTATTTCTAATTTCTTGTAATGCTTCAAATTGAACAATTTTGATGTTGCCTATATGGTCATGAATTGATGCACGAGTTTGATCCAGTAATGAATAAAGTTAATAATGAACAAAACTTTATTGAAATGTACACTTTGATTACAAGACTATTAGAATAAGAGCCCTAATTAAAAACACAGTCATGGGAAATGATTTATTTCACTCAAAAAGAACCTAAAATTTGCATTCACAAATTCTGTAAGGATGCAAGTTGAAGCCCAAGTGTAATAAATAAGATTATACCCAAGCAAAATACTTCCATTCAAAACAATTTTTGAATTATACAAGTGGCTGAAGTTTAGGTATCCAATATATATATATATATATATATATATTTGTACAATACTTCTTCTTAATGTTAGAACTTATACAAGTGTGAGAACATGTATTCTTCCCTAACATAAAACAATCTAAACTTAGCACTAATCCCTCCAACAGATGCCATTTCTCGCTCTTGGTGATCAAACAAAGAATAGCATTCCTTTTTTTTTTTTTGACATCAAGAATAGCATTCCTTTAATCATGCCATTCAACCTGACAAAAGAACAAAGCGTGATTTCAATGATAAACATAAATCAAAATTTCCAATTAACAGCAGGCACAAGTGAAGCCGTAAAATCACTATCACTATTTACTACTAAATATGTAGTCAACTAAGGGACCAACATTAAAAGTGAAATACAAAGCAGATCATATAGTCTAAATGTTCATGAGATACATTTAATTCCTTTGTAATCAATGACATAATATGCTAGGTGCCAAAGCAAAATTACGCTCTAATAAAGGTTGCCACTGAAAGAATCTGAAAAGAGGCCCAAGGTATTTAGTGGCAAATGCAAGTGAAAATTTTTTGGCATGAATTTTATTTCAAGATAAGCCAATTAAATTCACGACATGCTTAATTGTTTAAAGCTTTATGCTGGACAAAAACAACAGGGAGCACCAATGGACAAAAACTCAATCCAACAGAGTAGACAATAAGAGAATTTAATAAAAAAAAATGAACAAATTTTATTAAAATGTACACTTTGATCACATAACAAGAATTCCACCTCTTGCTTCTTCTTTTTTTGATAATCAGCGATAGTAGTATTAAACCAAAACAGGAAAAACCAGAGAGGGGCAATCAACCTTACAAGATGACTGTAAAGCAGTCGGAAGATTGCCATTGTTACAACAAAAAAGGAGAGGAAGAACCTAAAGCTAACTTGGCAGCAGCATGAGCTGCGCCATTACAACTCCTATTGATCCAGCTAAAAGAGCAAACAGCAAACGACACAGCTAAACTACGAATATTATCAGTCAAAGTAGAAATGGACCAATCCACGGACTGGTACTTGCCTGCAATTGAGTCGAAGCAAATTTTTGAGTCGTCATCTACCATCACATGACTCCAGCTTTCAGAAATAGCTAATTATACATTCCATCCAACTTGCCCCATCTCTTGGTATGAATGTATGATGCTTTGGTATCAAAGCTTTGGGATGTATCATAGCTCCAAAGGCCCTTCCAAATTACTGATGATTAGGATCAATGAAACCTATAAGCAATATTAACAAATCTCAATCCTTCAAAATTACAAAGAAACCAATAACAGAACCTGTCCAAAAATCTAATCCCAATTCAAAAAAAAAAAAAAAAATGAAAAACCCCAAGAAATTATAATTTGCATCAATTAAGCGAATTTCAATCCAAATTCTCAAACAGCAATACCTATAATAAGAAAGTTAAGACAACTGCAAAATAGATAACAAAAATCAACAGTTAAGAAAGTGATGTATGAAATCATTACCTATATGCCTGACCAAGCGCAAGTTCTTCACCTGCCCATACTCGCTCGTAGCCTAAAACACCAATAACCATATTTTCCATTAACAAATAACAATTCATTAAAAGAACATAATTTTTTTAATATGTATATATATAATGAAAAATTACACGTATCAGTAAAGTAATAATACAGAAGCAAAAGAAAATAAATTGAATTTGGAAAGTTGATTCGGACTATATACTGAACCAAAGGAAAAGAAACTAAAATTTCTATACGAGCATTAAATTTTCTCAGCAACCAAACAGACATGAAATTGAAATGATATTGACACCTCAGCGCCTAAGTACACCAAAAAAAATTCAAATTCAGTTATTAATTTTTTTATTTTTTATTTTCCTTTAAGCTATCTCGGCAACCAAACAGAGAGTGTGAGAGGGTTGAAAAGAGAAGAGACCTCGCGAAGAGTGTCTTCGGAGGTGTGACGAGAGAGGCGGCCGACAAAGACGGTGCAGTAAGGGTCTCCGATGACCTTGCGATCGCCGAAGGGGTCATCTGCAAAAAGAGTGAAAAGTGAGGGGTAGAATTGGAATTGTGAGAATTGGAGGAGAGAGAAAAGGGTATATATACAGAGTCCAGCAGAGGCACAGAGGTGGGCTCTGTAAATGGCGTTGTCGTGAGGGAGAATATCGGTGGCATCAATGCTTCCTGCTTGGATTGAATGATACGACAAAATCTCTGCTTAGATCGGTGCTGTGAAGGGTATTCATTTTTTTCTTCTCTTTTCTCTTTCCAAAATCTCTGTGTTACTCTGTGTCTCAACTCTCAAAAAGATTGCGCAAGGCCTAGGAGGGAAAAGAAGAGAAACAACTTTGAGAGTTGGAGATGAGAGAAAATCCTTGGAGATGAGAGTTGGGGATGAGAGTTTGAACTTTGAAATTTCAGATGGGTTGATGAGAGAAAAGAATAGGTTGATCTAACCTTGTGTTAAGTTCATGTGGTTTGGGTTAAGTTTATGTGGTTTGGGTTAAGTTTATGACGTGGCACGTTTTTTACCGTTGATCATTTTCAGAAAAATCCTGACCGTGTACTGGAGCCTCTCCATTTCAAAGGAAATGGAGAGGATCCGTATCCCCATTACCATTGCCATGACCATTGCTATTACCGTGACCATTACCATTGCTATACACACCATGTACAGGACCATTGGAAGACTTAATTGTGCCTCCATTTATGTGGGTTTTCACCATTGAGTGTCCATTACTCATCCCAACGGAGGGTGTTTTGTTTCATGGCACTACATGTTTAAACTTAATAAGGGAGATGAAATGTGGCTACACATGACTCTAGGTAATGATGTACATTAGACTAAGTGTAATGTTAACCTCCCAACGGAGCTCTATCATTATTACATAGAGGATAAAGGAAGAGCGGCAAATTATTTTTGTTTGGTAAGAGTTACCATGATAGCATTAATAATGAAAATAGTTCTCGGTTGATCATAGTGACTGATATAACCTCGCAACCGAGGGATATTAATTGCAGGATTGTGTTGTCATTGCACCTAATATAATATGGTTACAAGGTTCCATATTGTATTGTTGTGGATGCAAAATTATAATGTCCTTGTAATTATGTTCATAGTCTCAAATTAAAGTTGTCATAAATCTTTGTTCTCTAACTACTATTTTAAATGAATCACATTGACTAATAAATAATTTTGGACATTGTGCTTAAAGGAGCTGAAATACATAAAAATGTTTTGATTTAGAATTTTCATAATTTTCCTATATATGATGCATTTTTTGAAGATAGCTTATGATGTGATCATAATCTCATTGAGATGCTAATATGTTACATTGGCTTCTATCTCAATTGTGCAACAGCATGAGATGCAAAAATTATCACTAGGTTTAGACTTTATGTTAAGTCTAAATGAGATATTTGGTATGAAATTTTGCACTACTAGGCAATATTCAATATAAATCATATTGAGTGCTAAGAAAGGCTTAAGGAATTCCAAGTCTATTTCAATTTCTAGAAAATATTTTCATTTTTAAATGAATCGGAATTCTTGGATATGATCCACAAGTCCTTGTTAGAATAATTTAATCAATTCAGATTGTTTTGAAAATAGATAAATTCTTTTTATATTATCTTAGTTGATAAGTGATTTCTACATCCTAAAAGCTAAGACTAGGATCAATATGACTTAATTCAAATTCTAACCCTTAACCGAAAGGTAAGGGTAAGAAGAAGAATGATAATACCAAACAGTTGGGCAAGCTAGTTGCCCTGAGAGTTGTAAAAAAGGAAATTAGACTCAAAAGTATGACCAAAAGGAAAGTGTTTCAATTATGGTAAAGCTAAGCATTGTCCATATTTGTAATCTAGATGGAAATTTACATGTTTTACTTTTAAAGAAAAAGATTTCATCATTTAGTATTGTATGTTTTGGTGCTTAAGTTTAGGTCTTATTAATCTAAATGATATTCAAGACTGGTGAAAAATGGGCTTTTAGGACCATTATTTTTGTTATATTCTCAGTTTACGAATTCTATTTAGAGGATAATATGACCAAGAGATGCTTTATTGTAAAGGAATATAGTTCCAATTGCTTCTTTAAGTCAGTGCATACATGAAGGAGTAATAGGACTCTTTTAGAAATGGTAAAGTAGATATGAGTTTTTCAATTTACTTATTTCTTTTGGAGATATACTCTAATTATTTGTAATACATTTTCTAAATTGATTCCAAAAGTTTGTTCCTAGGACATTTGTCAAATTGTGGATTAGGTGAAAACCTAGTATATGATACTTCCACTTTTGGAGATGTCAAGCACTTGTGCTAGAAAGGAAGTCTGACAAAGTGGAACCAAAAGGTAGAAAATGTGTATTTTTGTTGGGTATCCAAAAGGAATTGCGGAAGATTATTTTAGTAGTCATAAAGATAACATGGTGTTTGTAATATACAAATACGAAGTTTCTAGATAATGACTACGTGAATAATCTTAAAGCTAAATGTAGAACTATTCTAGAAGAAAAATGTCAGAACATGTTGTAAGACAACTATAAGATACATTTAGAAATGAGATGGTTGTATTAGATACACCACAAGACACTATTTTATAGATAGCTAGTACACTGGTACCATATCATGGTGAGAGGATTATCAGATTACCAAATAAATTCATACTTTTGGGATAAACTTGGGAAGTCATCCCACAAGAATATGAATTTGATCCTCAATCCTATGTAGAGGCAATAAATGATATGAATAATGGATTACTAGATCAAGGTTATGTAAATAGAATTAGATTCAATTTAAATTCTAAAACTTGTGGAGGTGCCTAATAGCATTAAGCCTATTGTTTTAAATAGGTCTACAAGAAAATGAGATTGATAGATTAGAAGGTGTAAACCTTCAAAGTCAAGACTAGTGGCAAAAAGATTTATTCAGAAAGAAATGGATTGATTATGAAAGATGTTTTTTCGCCAATAGTCATGTTTAATTCTATCTAGATTCTCTCATCCATTATATTTTATTTAGATGAAATATGGTAGTGGATATCAAGAAAGCTTCTATTAGTAGCAATCTTGAGGAAGACATCTATATGATGTAGCTAGACTAGTTCATAGCAAAGAACCAGTTATATATAGTATGCAAGTTGCTTAAAGTCCATTTATGGACTAAAGCAAGCATCTAGATCATAAAATACCATCTTTGATCAAGAAATCAAATTGTTTGATTTTGATCAAGTGGTAATACGCCTTATGTGTGTAAAAGCTATATAGAGTAATAAATCTCTTAATGTATGTTGATGACATTCTAATAATTTAGAATGATGTATAGATATTTTTGTCAAGACCAATTTGATATGAAGTACTTGGGTGAGACTGGCTTTGGTAAGAATAAGAAATTAGGATGTTGGGTCTATCCCAAACTGGTTAAATAGATTAAATTCTAACCAAGTATAGCATGTAACACTTCAAGAAATGATTACTTCCTTTTAAGTTTGAAGTTCCTTTGTAAATGACTTAGTCCTAAGACATATAAAAAGGAAGAGCATATGAAAACGGTTTCTTATACAATGTTGATAGGAAGTCTCAGTTATGTCATGCTATATACTAGGCCAAATATCTATTTTGTACCGAGCATGGTAAGCAAATATCAATTAAATTCATGATTACCTAACTTAGTGGGAGTAAAGCATATACTCAAATATCATAGGAGAACGAGAGATTATATGCTTGTCCACCAAAGTGAGGATTTGATAGTTACTAGTTACACAACACTGATTTCTAGTCTGATTGTGATTCACGAATTTTGACTTCAGGATATGTGTTCACCCTAGGTGGTGAAGGTACACATCAAGCGTAAGAATTATCTCCTTAGAGAGATGTGATTATGTGGGATGTAGTAGTAGAAAAGATAAATTATACAATAAATTTGGCTGAAACTTTTTTCCAAACCTTGACCTAGAGTGACTACGATTTACTCTAAAGGGAATAAATGTCAGATATATGCAAAATTGTCTTTAAGGGCAAGTGGGAGATTGTTAGGGTTTGTGCCCTAAAATCCAATTTATTAGCATGTTATAAATAATTAAATTGTTTAATTATATGAGACTATTTGTATATGAACTAATTGGACATTATCATAGTTCTTGAGATACATTGTATGTGATTTAGTTACAGAAGATATAAACTGCAAGTTCCTTGTAAACTCAAAAATGTAGTTCATAGTCGGTGATGAAATTGGGCGTTTCATTTGCGAAGACTAACATGTCAACTGAGATGGTTTGTCTTGATCAAGGAAGTGGAGACTTCTAGTTGATGTGTTGATGTGTCTTAAGTGTGTAAGACACATTGAACTAGACTATTGTGAAATTAATTATTCAATTAACAACTGTCACCTGAATAATAAATCTCACGACTTCTATTTTCATAGACTCTCAATCCTGAGAGGATTGTGAACCCGATCATGAAATGTAGGTTGCTTTGATATATCAGGAGTGCAATCTAATTTAACGGTCAAAACCTCAGTATGTTGGGTAACCACACGTAGTGTTGAGGGAATACATATTCTCAAGATGGAATCCATAATTTCTTTTTATAGAGACATGAAATATCCCCTTGAGATAAGTTTAGTGGGAACTGGTTATTCAAGGCTGACCACTTTAGTACAAAGTTACTAAAATTTATATTTAATGAAATTATATTTCATAAATATGAATAATTAAAAGATTAAACCAAGGACTCAAGGAATAAAATAGTTGTTTACAAAGTGACAGTTTATTATGACTTTGTTCACTATAGATATATTTCATGGAGGGGTTAAATGATATCATATTAGAGTCTTGAGATATAATTTATTAATAAGGCCTAGAGTGCAATTATATTTCCATAGTGGTACTCGTTATATAATTAATGGTAACTTTGGGTTTGCCAAGAGTTGACAGATAAGCGCGAAGCCCATTGGAGCTAGAGCCTTATTAGTCCCTTTGGTCCCATCCCAAGCCACACATTAAAGCCCAATTGGGCTAGCCCAAAAGGCTAACCCAATTAGATAATTAGTTGTTTATTTAATAAGAGTTATTAAATAAAGTAATTGCCCAGGCAGTTAAAGTGTACGAATGATTAAAAGAAGAGAAAACAGTTTTCTCTGTAGTTTCTTTTGAATACACTTTTTCAAAAAGAAAATCAACATACTTAAGAACTGATTAAGAGACCACTCATCTTGGGAACTATGTGGAATTAGGATGAAGATTGAAGGTCTTCTCAAGTCTTGTTTTGGAATTTCACTGCATCAAGATACACTTTCTGTTCTTTGTTCTAGAATTCAAGGTTATATGTTATCTCTCATGAATGAAGTAGATCTTTGTGTTGCTTTTGCTGCTTGTTTTGTATGAGATGCAAAACTATGTTTTTCCAACATGTAGCACACAGTAGAGTTGAGGGTTTTGATGTAACATTGACTGGTTTATGATTTTAATTTTTTATACTTTTTTTTGTTAGACTTCTTTTCAATTTTTGCAAAAGCAAAAGAAATTTGAGCAAGAATATTATATTTCTAATAAATTGTTTGTCATATAAATTTTAGAAAAATGACATCAAAATTTCATTATCCTTAAATAATTAATGCATCACTTAAAATAATTAATATAAAAAATAAAAATATATTTATCCTATTAGTATTCTTATTAATTATATAGAATAAACACTCAAATATATATATATATTTTTATATAATCAAATAAATACTACAATGTTTGTTGTAATTGGTTAAGATTAATTTACTGAATTCACAAATATTAAGTGTTGACGACTTTTATGTCAACTGTTTTTAAAGTAACTAAACACGAGGAAAACTGTCATATTCTATTATTATTGTTGTTATTGTTGTTTTTGTAGTTGTTAATCCAAATAAAAATGGTTTTATATATAAAAGTAATCATATAAATTCCTTTCACATAAATAATTTAGGGGAAATTACACTTTGTCCACTTGTGGTTTGCTCGAAAAACACTTTGCTTACTTGTGGTTTAAAAATTGACACTTTACCCACTAAGGTAAGCTCCATTTGTCTCCTATTACCCACATCTGTTAAAAATAGAGGTAAATTTGTATTTTTGCTACTCTTTTATATCTCTCTCCTCTCAAAAAATTAAAAATTAAAAAATCAAGAGAAAAGAAGATTTAAAAACTAGGTTTTATAAAATTTAAGAACAATCATAATATTCACCCCTATAGAGGGCGAGTTAGATGCAAAGCAACATTGGCAGCCTATTAATCTAAGGGACCTTTAAAAACCTGAAACTTTAAGGGTTCGTTTTGGATAAGAGGATGGAAAAGTGGGAGGATAGAAAATAGTTGAAGGATAGAAAAGTGGGAGGATAGAAAAGATTTTGTTTTCCCTTGAAGAGATGAAAATCTTTTTTATTTGGTTGTGTAGAAAAGTGGGAGGATAAAAAATGTAGTTTATAAAAATTTACTATTATGTCCTTAGCACATAATACGAAAAATATAAATTCTTTGTCATAAAAAAATATATATAACTTTTTGTGCTCATTAAATAAGAAGAATAAACCATCATACATCCTTGGTGCGGTGGTCACTCCACAAGTATAAGTGCTTGTGGGGTGTGGGTGGCAAGGGCCAAGGTTTAAGTCTCTAGGAGGGAGCTTCACATGCATATACACTTAGATTAGGCTAAAGTAGAAATTTTATCTTGTATCAAAACAAAAAAAAATAAAAAAATAAATAATGTTAGGACATATGTGATTCAATGTTAGGAACATATGTCACTATTTTATGTAGTTGGCTAATCCTTTGACAAAACGCACTTTACTTGTAATTGGGTAGATCTAGGATGTGTTTAATACTTCAAGGAACAAGGTTTCAATTTCAAGTGTTAAAGCCATGCAAGTCTGTCCAAGAATCAATTGAGAAAGTGCTAGATTTTAAACCTCGACAGCTAGCATCTATCGAGGTTTAAAAGCTATTTCAGCCCGTGGCTCAACAGCTAGCTTGATAGATGGCTATCTATCGAGGTTTATGAAACTCAATTTTTCAGAGCTGTTTTTCATCCAATCCGTGAGTATGTGTTTAGCTTTTCTTTTCTCACAACCCTAAACATATATAAGGATTATGTTGAGAGTCGTCAAGGGTTACACAGTTGCACAAGTGTAAAGCAAAGTCTTGTTCATTCAAATTGTGATCGAAGACAGAATTTGCCCTAGTTCATCTTTTTCTTGAAGAAGCTGCTGTGTTTTGTACACCATAGGGTTTTGTGACCAAGGAGCTTTGTGATCTTCATCATGTGATGAATTGAAGAACTTTGCAGCCAACATCTTTCTCAAGTTGGTGATCAAGTCGCATACTAGGATCCGTGCATCTATTAGTTAGTCACGTACTGGGAGCCATGCATTGAAAAGGAGAGATTTTCACTACAGAACAAGTGCAATTGGGTATTGGGGTAAGGGTTCAACTGTAGGTTGGTATAAGGTATTGGGATTCCTTTACTTGTAACCGCTTGTTGTGATAATAGTGAATTCTTGGGAGTGGTGACCTCAAAATCACCCGGTGGGGTTTTTGCCGTGTAAGTTTTCCCCATTCGTAAACAAATCACTATATCAATTTAATTTCCACTGCATTTAGTTTAATTGGTGATATGTTTGTGCTGCCACGCATATTATATGTTAATTTGATTAATTAATCAACTTGGCTAATTAATTGGTTAATCTATCACAAGGGGTCAATACATTCTTGGCTTATCAAATGGAATCAGAGCAGGCACACTCTGATTAGGGTTAATCTTTGCTGTGTGATCCATTGACCCCTATTTGTCATGGATAGAAGACAGTCTCTTATCATACCTCTTTTATTTGGTGGCACTAACTATGCATACTAGAAAGTACGCATGAGAGCCTTCTTGCAGTCTTTAGATGAGAAAGTGTGGCAAGCTGTGGAAATAGGCTGGACTAAGCCTACGGAAGTCCCGGCCGACAGGGATGATGCTAAGATCAAGGCGGAAAACTTCAATAGCAAGGCATTGAATGCTTTATTCAGTGCAGTCACAAATGAGGAGTTCAAGAAAATATCCTTCATTGAAACTGCAAAGGAATGATAGACTATCCTCCAGATAACCTATGAAGGAACCAAGGCTGTCAAGGATTCAAAGTTTTAGAAGCTCACTACAAGCTTTGAAGAGATCAAGATGGAGGAGGATGAGTTATTCGATGAGTTCTATGCCAAGCTCAAGGACATAGTGAACTCAGCCTTTAATCTCGGGGAAACCATTCCTGAACCCAAGATTGTGAGAAAGATGCTCAGATCTCTACCCGAGAGATTCCATGCCAAGATCACTGCCATTGAGGAATCAAAGGACATCGACAAGATTTCTTTGACTGAGCTGGTTGGAAATCTGCAGACCTATGAGTTGGGTTTGACGAGGATAGGGAAATCAAGCAAGAGAAAGAGCATGGCTTTGAAAGCCAAGAGTAGTGACATTGATGAGTCTTCAGGCGATAAAAATTCTAAGATGAAATCATATATCACGAGACAGTTCAAGAAGTTTCTTAAGAATGCCAATATAAAAGGATTTGACAAGGACCGAAAGTAATCCAGTTCTTCGCAATTCAAGAGTCAAGACAAAGGGAAGAAGGATGCTAGGGATGGCGGTCAGTACACTGTTCCCTCAGGACCAAAATGCTTTGGGTATCAGGGCTTCGGTCACATGAAACAAGAGTGCCCTACGTATCTTAATACCATTGGGAAGAGCAAGACACTTGCTACTACGTTGTGTGACACTGAGCCTGAGGATGATTTTGATAATGAGGATGATGGAATCCTAAATGCCTTCACTACCACCATAAATCCTACTGAAGGGATTGTTGAAGATTTGGATGAGGAAGAGGAATTGGTGGAGTTTAAGTTTGAAAAGATGGATGAGGAAGATGACATCCACACAGCCTATGCAAAGTTATACAAGGTCTCAGAAAAGCATGATAAGTTATATAGGTTGGCCACCAAAAAGCTTAGTGATGTGGAGCTTGAGCGAGAAGAAATCTCTACAAAGTTTGATGAAGCCAATCAGACGATTGGAGCACTGACATTTGAGAATAATTTCTTGGCTGAGAAGACCAAGAAGCTTGAGGCAGAATTGTTCCAAGTTAGAGCTCATTTGGAAAGGACTTCAAGTGCTAAGCTCGATGAGATGCTTAGTCTTCAGAAATCTACTTCCGATCGAATCGGTTTAGGGTATGATTTCTCTTCTCCTAGTATTGCTTCTACTAGTACTACTGTTTTTGTTCCTCCTACTAATAATGTTGAAATTGAGAACAATGATGTTAAGAATGAATTAGCTAGTGAGAACGTAGATAAAGGTAAATCTATCTTAGGAGCACCCCCTAAGCTTGATAAGAAAGAGACTAAAAACTCTAGGGCTAAGAAGGGAAATACTCAAAAACTCAAATAGAAAAAGCAGCATTTTTTTCATCACTGTGGCACAGCTGGACATACTCGACCTAATTGCTATAAGTGGTAAGCCACTTAACAGAGCAACAGCATGATCGCGTCGGGAGACCAAAATTAGTTTCCATCCTCTTTTGCTCCTCTTGGAGATCTTCTCAAAACCCTCATGTTCCTTTCGAACTTGAACGGTTTTAATTATTCCCCCTCACCGCCAGATCAAGGGTTTGCTAAACGGAAAGGTTCTTCCAAGGTATGGAAGGAAAAGGGCTCTAAGTGATTCTGTCACTTATTCTCTCTCTCCCCTTCGTGTTTTTATTTTGCATTTCTTGTGTGTTTTGCTTTCATGTTTTGAGTCAGTCCAGTTTTAAGCATTGCTTTGTTTAACATGTTTTTGTTTGGTTACTTTTCAGTTTTGCTTTATTTTGTTTTTCATATAAAATAAATTGAAAAATCAGAAAAATACAAAAACAGTGTGTGTTTGTGTACATTGGTACTTGTGTACCTTAGATGGCCATTGAAACAAAGTTTTCTAAACTTTGTATCTTTTGTAGCTTAGATGAGCATCTTTATGCACAACTAAGCAAGTGAGCTTTGTGGCTCGTGTTTGTGATGAGTAAGGTTAAGTAATCTCTTGTACTTAACACTCGTATCACTCTTTTTGATGGGAAGGACTAGAAAATCCTAAGAGAAAGGCATAAATAACCATCTCACCACTATTGCCCGCCAATCATGAAATGACATTTGTATGCTTCGACATAGCAAAAGTGGAATGTCAAATTCTTAACATCATTGGGTATTTCTTTTCTCTTTCCTTTATGCCCATGCATGATTTGCTTAAAAAGAAAAAAAATATGCAAAGAAAAATAAAAAGCAAAAAGAATCAAAATGCTTTACATATGATTGTAAACGTGTATTCTAGGAGATGTGGGAGTTATAGGATGTACCTCGAAGGTGATAGTCCCTATCAAACAGTTATGATTGTGTGTGAGTTAAAGTGTTTTTCTCATATCTCAAATCGTCATAACATGTAGAAACTTATGCAATCTTGCGATGTTTTTCACACACAACATGCAATATTCTTTGCTACTTTTGATACATGTGTAGGTACAATGTGATTTGGCCATCACAAGGAATACATGTGTTAATGTACGCTCACTAAACTGTCTTAACTTGTTTTTGAAATATAAAATTGGTTAGACTTGTTTAGTGTGTGTGTGTGTTTTGGATTTATGTGCTTTGGATTTATGTGCTTAACATTTTTCTTGTTGAGAGATGATTTTGAGAGCTTAAAATGTTGTTTGGATCTTTGGTTGAGTAGCATGCTTGATTGCATTCATATCTGTGTCTTTTTCTTCTTTGAAAAACTGTTTTTAAGCAATCTCGATAGCTTCTCGATAGCTCTCGATAAATAAGCTATCTATTGAGACCCTTTAGCTACTTTTTATCGCATTCTCGATAGCTCTCGATAGCTAGTTTGATCCATCGAGAAACTTTTTGTCTCCTCGATAGCTGCACAATAGCTTCCTCGATCCATCGAGCTTTATTGCTGAGGAAACCTCTGGACAGCTCCTTGATAGCTAAAACACGCCTTTTTAAATCTCGATAGCTCTCGATCGATCGAGCTTTATGATTTTTCTATATAAAGGCACCTCCTGATTTCTCACTCATTTCCTTCGATCTCTCTCGATAGTTTCTCTCTTCTCTCACTCCCAAACTCCTCAAACTCAAACCCCTCACATTCCTCACTTGATCTACGGCCTAAATCAAGTGTTCTTCATCTGGTATGATACTTTCTCACTCATTAATCATGCATTTCATTCTTTTCTGACCTAAGTTTTGGTTTTTGAAGAATTTTTAGGGGTTTTTCAAAATTGATGAGATTTTGTAAAAAATTTTGGATTGGGTGTTGCTTAAATGAGCTTAAAACTTCATGCATTGCATCACATGTACATTATAACAATGTTTCATGCATTTTAGATGTGTGTTTACTTTGTTGCTATGTTGTGTGCTGGTAGGTTTGGATTGGGCTAAGCCCATGATGCATTTAAATTTTGCATGTCACATGTTCATGCATTTTCATGCATACGTACCTTACTGTTTTTATCTTTTGATATTAAAACTGTTTGGTGCTTTCCTGATTGTCTCTCTCTCTCTCTCTCTCCCTCTTATGTTAGTTGCATCATGGCACCTAAACGTAAGTCCACTCCGTCCTGGAACCCTCTTCGTTCCGAAGCATCTTCTTCTTCTTCTCCTTCTGACCCCACTCCATCTCACGTGCGGTTCCATGATGAGAAGGCAAAATCGGACTTTTCGGTGAACTTTTCACGACAAGGCATTCATTCGGAATGCCAAGTCATTCTGTCAGATTTTTCTGACACTGACCTACCCACTGTCATCTACAATAGGGGTTAGGAGTCACTATGTGGCGTCTCGGTCACGTGCCCTTCCGTGATCATATAGGATTTCTACTCCAATATGCACGGATTTGATTATTCTATACCCTAGTTTGTTACCCGCGTTCGGGGTATATGCATGGAAGTTACTCCAGATATTGTATCTGAGGTACTACACGTTCCCAAGGTAGCGCATCCTGACTACCCTGATTGTGATCGTCTTAAGACTGTGTCTAAAGACGAACTCGTGTCTCTATTTTGTGAGACACCATCTTTTTGCGGTGACCGTCAAAACACCCCTTGCTCGGCCTTTGCAAAAGGTCTGAGATTCCTTAATATGGTGATGACATTTATTCTTCATCCTTTGTCACACTATAACACTATCACAGAGCCTCGTGCTCGCTTTTTGCTATCCCTCATTGAGGATCTTTCTATTGACTTTCCTTCTCACTTCATACTCTCCCTTATAGATGTCTATAGGGATACAGCGACCCGTGATAAGCTCATTTTTCCTTCGGCTATCACACGACTCCTTCACCATTTTTCTATCTCCTATCCCGAGTCTCCCCACTTCACATTCATGTGTGCCATCGATGCAGCTACCATTCGACAAAGCGCAGCATAGCTTCGACCGAGGCAGCCCCAAACAGAGACGACAGCTCCTTCAGCTTCTACCACTCCATCCACCTCCGCTCCTTCGTCTTCAGCGGGTGGAGTGACACTTGAGGCCATCATGGCACAACTTATGCGCATGGATGCTTGCCTTAACACTCTCAGCGATGAGTTGTGTCAGGTGAACACCCGTGTTGGTCGTATCGCATGACGACAGGCTGTCATGGGTGGTTTCACTGTGGCTTCCTCTCCATTTCCATCGACTTCTGAGGATGAGAGTGACGATGGCTCCAGCAGTGATGACACTGATGAGGATGATGATGCTGGCTCGCCTAGTGATGATGAGATGTCTGCTTGATGTACTTACTGTTGGAGTTTATGCCCTAAAATCCAATTTATTGGCATGTCATAAATAATTAAATTGTTTAATTATAAGAGAGTATTTATAAATGAACTAATGGGACATTATCTTAGTCCATGAGATGCATAGTATGTGATTTATGTGAAATGTCACAGAAGATATAAATCACAAGTTCTTTGTAAACTCAGAATTTTAGTTCGTAGTCGGTGATGAAATTGAGCGTTTCATCTGCGAAGACTATAACATATCAACTAAGATGATTTGTCTTGATCGTGGAAGTGGAGACTTCTAGTTGGTATGTTGATATGTTTTAAGAGTTAAGACATATTGAACTGGACCGCTGTGAGATTTATTATTCTCCTAACGACTGTCAAATGAATAATAAATCTCACGACTTCTATTTACATCAACTCTAAATCCTGAGAGAATAATGGACCTGATCATGAGATGTAGGTTGCTTTGATATATCAAGAGTGAGATCTATAAGTCACAGACAAAACGAACATATATTCTCAAGATGGAATTCATAATCTCTTAACATAAATATAAAATATTCCATTGAGATAAGTTTAATGGGTTTGGTTATTCAAGAGAGTTTGGCCCAACCACTTTAGTAAGTTGTTACCAAAGTATATATTTATGAAATTGGATTTCATAAATATATGATGAATAACGTAAAGGATTAAACCGGGTACTCAAGGATTAAGATGTAGTAATCTTCAAAGTGGCAGTCTATTTCATGATATTGTATTACTACGAATATTTTAATGAAGGGGTTGCATGTATAATAAAGTCTTGGAATATAATTTATAGATAAGGCCTAGAGTGCAACTATATTTATATAGTGGTATTAAATATAGTTAATGGTAACTTTGGACTTGTCAAGAGTCAACAGAAAAGCCCAAGGCCCATTGGAGCTAGTGTCTTATTGGTCCCTTTTGGTCCCACTCCAAGCCACATACTAGAGCCCAATTGGAAAGGCCCAAAAGGCTAGCTCAATTAGATAATCAGTTGTATATAAGGAGAGAAACATACAGAATTTCAGTGAAAGGGTTTTTTCCATAAGTGTTTTTTCATAAGGAAAAGAAAATGGTTTTCATAAGACTTTCATATGGGTCTTTCATTAAGATCATATGAGAGAATGAAATGATTTGTATGTGAGTGTTGGACACTCTTCTATTATTCTCTCCTTGGAAACTAATTGAGAGACCACACATCTTGGGCATCAAGTGGAATTGGAGTGAAGATTAAAAGTCTTCCCAAGAACTTCTGATCTTCGATTTTGAATTTCACTGCACCAAGGTACGCTTTCTTGTTCTTTAATTCTGAAACTTACATAGTACATGTTATTAATTGCGAATGAAGTAGATCCGTTAATTTTTCGCTGCGTATGCTTTGTATGTGATACAAACATGTAATTTTTCCAACACTTACCCCTTTGTCACTCGTGACAAAAAGGGGGAGTAGTTTTGAGATGAGAGTAGTCATACTCATAGGGGGAGGGTTAGTATAGGAGATAGGGGAAGTGTGCATGAGGGATGTAGTGAGGATTTTGTTGTATCTTTTCTTTTCTTTATATTAGATACATTATTTCTTTTGTATATTGGTCTTGTGATCATTTGACATACATTGTACTTATATTTGGTTTATATATATATTGATGTATATTATTTCACCTATCTCTCCATGTGTTGTTTCTTTTCTTTCTTTATACACATGTTTCTTATTTATTGTATGCAATCTATTATTTTTGTTTCACATTAAGATGTTGTGATGAGTTTTGTTTAAAGTGTTTCAGAAATACAGGTTGTCAAAGTCTTCTTGCCATAAACTCTCTTTTTGCAAAGTTTTTCAAAAGTTTGTGTTAGGATAGATTTTATTGTATTAAACAAGTAAGTATGAGTTGAGTGATTTATGACTTCTGTCATATGTTCATTTGTTAGTTGTGGTTTTGTCACGGATTGGCAAAGGGGGAGATTGTTAGGACATATGTGATTCAATGTTAGGAACATATGTCACTATTTTATGTAGTTGGCTAATCTTTTGACAAAATGCACTTTACTTGTAATTGGGTAGATCTAGGATGTGTTTAATATTTCAAGGAACAAGGTTTCAAGTTCAAGTGTTAAAGCCATGCAAGTCTGTCCAAGAATCAAGTGAGAAAGTGCTAGATTTTAAAACTCAACAGCTAGCATCTATCGAGGTTTAAAAGCTGTTTTAGCCCATGGCTCGACAGCTAGCTCGATAGATGGCTATCTATCGAGGTTTATGAAACTCAGTTTTTCAGAGCTGTTTTTCATCCAATCCGTGAGTATGTGTTTAGGCTTTTTTTTCTCACAACCCTAAACATATATAAGGATTATTTTGAGGGCCGTCAAGGGTTACACAGTTGCACAAGTATGAAGCAAAGTCTTGTTCATACAAATTGTGACCAAAGGCAGAATTTGCCCTAGTTCATGTTTTTCTTGAAGAAGCTGCTGTGTTTTGTACACCGTAGGGTTTTGTGACAAAGGAGGTTCGTGATCTTCATCGTGTGATGAACTGAAGAACTTTGTAGCCAACATCTTTCTTAAGTTGGTGATCAAGTCGCATACTAGGATCCGCACATCTATTGGTTAGTCACGTACTGGGAGCCGTGCATTGAAAAAGAGAAATTGTCACTACAGAACAAGTCCAATTGGGTATTGGGGTAATGGTTTAACTGTAGGTTGGTATAACGTATTGGGATTCCTTTACTTGTAACTGCTTGTTGTGATAATAGTGGATTATTGGGAGTGGTGACTTTAAAATCACCCGGAGGGGTTTTTGCCGTGTAAGTTTTCCCCATTCGTAAACAAATCACCGTGTCAATTTAATTTCTACTGCATTTAGTTTAATTAGTGATTTGTTTGTGCTGCCACGCATATTGTATGTTAATCTGATTAATTAATCAACTTGGCTAATTAATTGGTTAATCTATCACAAGGGGTCAATACATTCTTGGCCTATCAAATAAGAAGAAAATATTAATTATTTTTAATTAAAATTAATAAAATAACATTATATATAATATAATATATTAAATTTTTTTTTTGTACTCATTATATTATTTTCCTTTATTATTATATATAATATAATATATTATATTATATATATGATATATTATTAGTGGCTTGAAACAAATAAAAAAAATTGGCAAAGAAGTAGAACAAACCTGGACATGTATACTTTCACGTTGATTGTACAGAAAAACAAAATAGAGGCAAGGTGAGAGATATTTTATGTCTTTCACGTCCTGGAAGAGAGTGTAGATGAGAGTGAATTGGGGCAATTTGGTAATTGGGTAAGCAAGAGGCTTTTCATACCTATTTTCACTCCAATTTGGAGAGATATATTTTGTGTGGGCCCGGGTGGAAAATGCTTGGGCTCCACATAAAAGTTTTCTTTCTCCCCTTCCAACCAAACAACACACAAACCCATTTTCTCTTCTATTTTCTCTCCAAAGTTTTCCATCCATCCTATTTCACTTCCAAACAAACACACCCTAAGATTGTTAAGGGCAATCACAGTACATAGTAGCTGTTATTGAAGTATTGTCACTATAATGATAGATCTAAAAATATTCAATTTATATTAAAATAAACAAAAGCTGTAATTAGCGCCTTATGTAATTTCTGATCTCAAAATGGTTCTCTGTACATCTTGTGTTATAACTCTATGTAGTTGTTACATCATCTATGATTGACATCGAAAGGCTCTTTTTGGGGATTATATAATCAAATAACATGTTCCTAGCTTTGCACATTCTAGTCTCTGCTCAACATATTTGAACTGAAAAATTTCTTTCATCCAATTCCAAATTCTTGACAATTTCTCCTCCTTTAATTTCCCACTGGTATTAGCCCAGCCTCCTCCAAATACACCATACCCTTCCTTTGGCTGGAGCTGAATTAGGAACTTGAGCGCTAGCAATTACAAAATCTAGCTTTTAGATCTTCTTTTTTCTTGATTTTATGGCTTTTTATATTTTGAGAGGAGAGAGACATAAAAAGATAGCAAAAATACAAATTTACCCCTGTTTTTTATAGAGGTGGATAACTGGAGACAAACAGAGCTTACCTTAGGTGGGTAAAGTGCTAATTTTTAAATCACAGGTAGGCAAAATGTTTTTCAGGCAAACTACATGTGGATAAAGTGTAATTTCCCCAATAATTATTGTAAAACTATAAATAATTAATGATGATACATGAAAATCAGTAGGCTGGAATTCTTCGGGCTATGGTGATGGCTTTTTGGTCCTAAAAAGAAAAAGAAAGAACTGTCAAGGGTGACCGGTGTAACCCGGCCAAGGACCCTCCAATGGTTAAATCAGTTTTCTATATAGAACACAAGGAAAGGAAAATAGTGAATGGTGGGACTTACCTCGAGTGAATGGGACTTGCTTTTCTATAGAGAGTTTGGAGTGGGTCTACTTGTTCGGATCCACCACCATCGTGGGTGATGTGAGTAGTTAATGGAGAAAATGAGTAAATGGAGTACGTGGAGTGAATTACGAGGAACTCCTTCCACATTTTGAGAGTAGTATATTATGGTCAGATCAAAAGGAACTTTATGAGAATTCCTTTTGTAGAATTCACCAAGTGTTATTTAGTCGTCCTTACTTTTGTACTATGGATGACTTACCTAGTCTTGTTATAAAGGGATATGTATTGTTCCTAAGTACAATGTTCTTGTTCTCCTCTTCTTAAGGCTTTCTAGATGTGATCAAGTTATGGACGTGGTGACTGTGGACGATCATCATGGACGAATATCCTTAACTTAGTCCCCATCAATTAATATATGCATTTACTCAATTGGCTAATTCAAATAACTAATACTTTGATATAAATACAAACTTTGTTGAGGTGGAAGCTGAAATAAAGAGAATATCAAGGAATGCACCACATTGCAAAATCTAATACTTTCTCACATGAGGTCTCTGCTTTTATATATAAGAAGTTAAGATATGCTAGATGGCCTATTGAGAGGAAATTGAGGATTATATTTCTACTATTATATATAGTACTAGTAATATATATATTTATATATATATATATATATGTGTGTGTGTGTGTGTGTATTGTGGGGGGTCCAAGGACTGGGGAGGATTAGACCACGGAGTAGCTTGCATAATCCAGCCCGAACGGGTAAATAAGCTCCAAGGACTTCGTCAACCTGAGGATGGAAGTAGAAACAGGGTAGTAAGTATCTTATGAAGGCCCAGGGAGAGGAGAAAGGACCATAATGGGAACAAGGATGGTGGGAGGAAGCTTCCTGAAGGGTATACCTTCCCCATCCGCATTAAATAGCCTACACCAACCTTATCAGCTGCATTAATGTGGAAATGACATCTGAATAGTAACTTCACAGCTAGCAGCCCCTTCTACCACCTTCAGTAGAGCTTTGATGGGATAAGTATCCTGAGGAATGCCTTGGGGCATACAAGTGGAGGGGTACGATGCAAGTAAGAGGGATATAAAATAGAGGAACCTTCTAGAAAAAGGGGATGAACATTTCCTTTAAGAAACAGTAAAACAGTGAAGTGAACAGTGTATAATCTGGTGTAAAACTTTGACCTATTTTATATAAGAAACTAATCCTCAAACTTGCCCAAGGAGAGCATTATTCTCAATTACTACTTGAATTACACATTTCTGTTATTTTGGTCTCTTCAGCCATAGACTTGAACTTAACTTAGAATTGCACTTGAAGTATTTTCTCACTCTTTAAAGAAAATTCTATTGTTTGGGCTTGGTTTGAAGGACAAGGTACCACTGTCCTTAGTGGGCTTGGGCCTTTACTTTTTGAGTATTTACGATTGGCGCCGTCTGTGGGAATTCATTTGCAGTTCACTCTTTCCAGGCTATGGCTAACTCTAGGCAGGATAGAGAGGAATCTGTTGGCTCTCAGCGTGAGGACCACTTTGTTAACTTGGAACAAAGGAGAGATAGGGAGTACAATCCTACCTAAGTGTTAGGGTGGAAACATAGTAAACTGGGCATACTGACAGGAGCCACTTAAGAACTGGAAGTCATGTATCACATGAGCAAGAGACTCAGAATCTCAGGCTGGAGATTGACCATTTACGTAAAAAGTTGCGTCGGAGGGAGCATGTTAGGGGAGATCCAATAGCCCCCTCAAGGACTCCTCTCAGTGAGTATTTCTCTGCATCTTCATGCTTAGAGAGGTTAGAGAAGCATAGAAGATGGCGAGGAGAAAGCTCGTCCCCTAGGAACATGGGAAATGATGCAATGAGCAAGGCCCTTCGCCAGATTTCAAAGTCAACCTTCACACGGAGACTTGATAGAGCCAAGCTTCCCCATCACTTTAAACAACCTACATTTACCATTTATAATAGGAGAACCGACCCTGTAGAACATGTGAGCCACTTCAACCAGAAGATGGCTATCCACTCGAGGAATGAGGCCCTTATATGCAAGGTATTCCCCTCTAGCCTTGGACCTGTTGCTATGAGGTGGTTTGACGGGTTGGAAGAGGGTTCAATTAGATCTTCTAAAAACCTAACTAGAGCGTTTAGAGTGAGGTTTGTGACTTGTAGTAGGGTCCCCAGACCTTTGGATTCTCTATTATCCATAGTGATGAGGGAGGGGGAGACTTTGATGACTTACTTAGATGGGTATTGGGAAACATTTAACGAGATAGACGGAACATGACTTGAGGATGTAGCTATAAGGACCTTTAAGGTCGTGCTTCCAACGGAACGTGACTTAAGGAAATCTTTGACGCTGAAACCTACTCGTAGTATGCGTCAGCTTATGGACCACATTGACGAGTATAAGCAGGTTGAAGAGGATCAAACCCAAGGAAAAGGCAAGGCCAAAATCTTCCCTGAAAGGAGAGATCCTCGGTCAGGAGGATATAATCACAATCGACCTTGGAGGGATTTTGCTAACCACTCATCAGGGGCTAGCACACAGATGGTCAACTCGGTGTTTAAGGAGCCAATGTATCAAGTCCTTGAGAAGATAAAAAATGAACCATACTTCAAGTGGCCCAATAAGATGGGAGGAGACCTATCCAAGTGTAATCAGAGTCTTTACTACCACTACCATCAGGATAGGGGATATACAACCGAGGACTGTAGAACCTTGCGCAACCATTTGGACCAACTGATGAAGGTTGGGAAGTTGAAGCAATTCCTGCACCAGCCTACAGGGTAGGCAGATCAGGCCAGGATAGGATACCAGAGCGAGGTTGCTACTCGGCCATCCTTGGGAACAATCAACGTAATTTTTTCCATACCTAGATGCGATGCTGGCTCATATTCTAGTGTTATGTTTGTGGCTTCAAATCCAGAACTAAAGGAGCAGGCCCGAGAATCTAAAAAGGTTAGGCTTGGGGTTTTGCCGACCTTGGGTTTCTTGGAGGAGGACAAAGTTGGGACTTTCCAACTCCATGATGATGCCTTAGTGGTGACCCTTAGGATTGGGGGATATGATGTAAAGAGAGTCTTGGTAGACCAGGGGAGTGGAGCTGAGATTATGTACCTAGACTTGTACAAAGGGTTAAATCTCAAGCCCGAGGATCTGAGCAAGTTTGACTCCCCTTTAGTTAGGTTTGATGGGAGAATTGTGATCCCCCGAGGGATGATTAAGCTACCCATGTAGGCAGGGAATGAAGTTGTGCAAGTAAATTTTATTGTGGTTGAAGCTTACTCCCCATATACGGCTATTTTGGCTAGGCCTAGCTTCACGCCATGGGTGCGGTGTCATCTACCCTGCACTTGAAAGTCAAATACCCCACTAAGGGGCGAGTTGGAGAGCTGGTTGAAAGTCAAGCAATGGCCAGGTAGTGTTTAGTGGTTGCTATTAGACAACAATCGCTAGATAAAGTCTCAATCACGGTGGAAGAGGCTCCATAGCAACTAACTAACCCCGAGGATGAACTCGGGACTAGACTGCAAGGGTTGCTGTCTGAGGAATTGGAAAAAGTTGTGATTGGATCAAATGGAGATAGGTATTTTCAAGTGGGGGCTCAATTACCTCCTATTGAAAAAGAGGAACTTATAAGTTTTGAAGGGTAACATGGATGTTTTTGCTTAGAGTGCTTACGAAGCACCAGGGATTGACCTAGATTTTATATGTCATCATTTAAATGTGAACCCGAGTGCTGTGCCAAGACGGCAACCCCCCCCCCCCCTCAACGCTCTTCAAAGGAGCATGTTGAGGCAGTAAAAGAATAGGTGAATAAGCTTAAGCAAGCGAGGAAAATCAAGGAAGCTTTTTACCCTGACTGGCTAGCTAACACTGTGGTAGTGAGAGAGAAGAACAGGAAGTGGTGTGTATGCGTTGATTTCACAAATCTGAACAAAGCATGTCCGAAGGATCCTTTCCCCATTCCTCGGATTGATCAGCTGGTGGATGCAACGGTAGGGCATCCTTGGATGATTTTTTTGGATGCCTTCCAAGGTTATCACCAAATACCTTTAGCCATCACCAACCAGGAAAAGACAGATTTTCAAGCTCCTATTGGGAACTACCATTATCATGTAATGCCTTTCGGCTTAAAGAACACAGGATCTACGTATCAGAGGATGGTAACCCAGATGTTTGAATCTCAAATTGGGCAAACTGTTGAGGCGTATATTGATGACATGGTTGTTAAAGTAAGCAAACTTCAGAGCATCTCAAAGACTTAGGAGATGTGTTCTCAATGCTCCAGAAACATAGGTTACGTCTTAATGCCTTTAAATGCTCTTTTGGTGTCAGTTCGGGAAAGTTTTTGGGGTACATGATAACTCACCGAGGAATAAAGGTCAATCCTGATCAGATTAAAGCCATAAATGACTTGCACCCACCTCAAAATCCCAAAAATGTGTAGAAGTTGACAGGAATGATGGTCGCCTTGAACAGGTTTATCTCTCGGTCGGCAAACCGATGTCGGCCATTCTTCCAGCTCCTCCACAAATGGAAAAACTTTGAATGGACCAAGGAATGTATCATTGCTTTTGATGAGTTGAAGCGTTATCTATCACATCCTCATGTTCTCTCTTGACTTGAGAAGGAAGAAGTTCTATATGCTTATATAGCAGTTACTAATCATGTAGTAAGTCTGGTCCTGGTCAAAACAGACAATGGGGTGCAGAGGCTTGTTTATTACGTTAGCAAATCTTTGCAAGAAGCAGAAGTTTGCTACTTTCCCTTGGAATAGGAAGTTTTGGCCATCATACATGCAACAAGGAAAATCCCTCATTACTTCCAAGCACATACCATGGTAGTTCTTTCCCAACTTCCTTTGCAAGCACTGTTTCAAAAGTCTGACTACACGGGGAGAATTACCAAGTGGGGGATGATGCTCGGGGCTTTTGATATTAAGTACATGCCCCATACGGCTATAAAGGGACAAGTTCTAGCTGATCTAATGGCTGAGTTTACCGAGGACTGTGCAGAAGATAAAATGTTGGGCTCCGAGATCATGGTAGTCTCTTCTCCTAGCTTTTCAGCTTGGGAAGTGTATACTGATGGTGTAGCTAATCAAAGAGGATTCGGCGTGGGAATTGTCTTAATATCCCCCGAAAGGATAACTATGGAGAAATCCTTGAGGTTGGGATTTCCAGCCACAAATAATGAAGCAGAATACGAAGCTTTATTGGTGGAATGGCAATGGTCAGCAAGCTAGGAGGAAAGGTCATAGAAGTCTTCTTGGATTCAAGGTTGGTGGTTGGGCAAGTTAATGGAGAATTTGAGGCTAGGGACCTGCGAATGCAAGGATATCTTAATAAAGCTAGGCAGGCTCAACTCAGCTTCAAAGCCTTCTCTGTAAGGCAGATCCTGAGAGGCCAGAACTCTCATGCCGATTTGTTGGCTATATTGGCCACCTCTTTGTGATCAGGACTTCCTCGGTTTATCATTGTTGAGGATATGATGGTTTCGGGCCATAACAATCAAACACCAAACAGAGTCCACAGCATACAGGTCGAATCGAGATGGATGGATCCATTAGTCTCATTCCTAAGAAATGGATCACTACCTGAAGATAAAATTGAGGCTGATAAGATTCGAACAAAAGCTCCACAGTATTGGCTTTCTGAGGAGCAAAAGCTGTATAAATGCTCATATTCAAGACTGTATCTGTTATGCGTCCACCCTAAGGCCGTAGAACCCTTGTTGGAAGAGTTACATGAGGGAATCTGTGGAAGTCATACTAGGACAAGGTCCTTGGCACATAGAGCTCTCACCCAAGGTATTGGTAGCCTAGTATATAGAGGGCTGCCTAAGATTATGATAAGAAGTGTGACCAGCATCAGAGATACGCCCTGAATATTCACCAACCTGGAGAGGTCTTGAATCCACTCTCTAGTCCTTGGCTGTTTACTCAGTGGGTCTTGGACATAATGGGGCCATTCCCAAGGGCTGCAGGAAACTGAAGATGGCTTCTCATCGAAACTGACTATTTCACGAAATGGGTCAAGGCTGAACCACTGTCTAACATCAGGGATGTGGATGCAAAGAGGTTTGTTTGGAGGAACATTGTAACCAGATTCGGGATTCCCCACGTTGATCTCTGACAATGGGCTCCAATTTGACTGTAAGGCTTTTAGAAGGTATTGTGGGGAGCTAGGTATAAGAAATAAGTATTCCACTCCAGCCTATCCACAAGGAAACGGGCAAGCAGAAGCAGTTAATAAAGTTATAGTTAGCAGGCTAAAGAAGAGGCTAGATAAGGCGAAAGGAAAATGGGTAGATGAGTTACCGCATGTATTATGGGCATATCGCACTACACCCCGAATATCAATTGGAAAAATTCCGTTTTCAATGACCTATGGGTCCAAAGCGGCCATACCTCTTGAGACAAGGTTCCCAACCATGAAAACTGATCAATTCAGTATGGAAGAAAGTAATAGTTTGCTCTCAAAAAGCTTGGAGTTAGTTGATGAAAGAAGAGAGGTAGCCATGGTTAAAATGGTGCACCATCAGCAGAAGCTCAGGTAAGGGTATGACAAGGGAGTTAAAGTGAGGCCACTGGCTCCTAGAGACTTGGTCTTAAGAAAAGTGGTCAGAATTTGTGAAGAATCCATCATGGGGAAAATTGAGGCCTAATTGGGAGGGTTCGTATTGAATTACCTCAGTAGCGGGTGTTGGAGCCTATTACTTAGAAGATTTGGACGAGAATATTGTTCCGCGTCCATGGAATGTAAATAATTTGCGTAAGTATTATTATTAATAATATTTCGGATTCCTTTCAGTAGTCATTTGATGTTTTGAGCTCGGTTTAATGAAGGTTATTCATTAAGATCAACCTTTGTGTGAAATTGGTTAAGTGTTAAACAAAACCTTGGCCTTGTTCGACTCCTCGAGTCACAAGCCTTGGGTAAATTAACCCTTATGTTAAATTGGTTAAGTGTTAAACAAAACATTGGCCTTGTTCGACTCCTCGGGTCACAAGCCTTGGGTAAATTATTCCTTATGTTAAATTGGTTAATTGTTTAGCAGAACTTTGGCCTTGTTCGACTCCTCAGGTCATAAGCCTTGGGTAAACTAACCCTTATGTGAAATTGATTGAGTGTCAGGTAAAATCTTAGTACAAAAGGTTCAAATCAAAGGTGTGATTATAAATCTGTCCTAACTCGTGGATCATGCTTTTAGGGTTAAGCTAAATTTAAGATGGTTTAACATACTTCTGGCTATACGTTTTAGTCAATAGAACATGTGTTATATCTGGCAAAGTAAAAAATTGGAAGTCTATGTAAAACAGGAATGCAACAAAACTTGGATATATTCATTCAAAAGTTGATTACAAGGAAACAGAAAGAAAAGGGGCGTTAGCTAAACCTAGCCTATTACAAAATCAACCTAAGTGTTAAACTTGGAAGAACTAGGCTACAACCTCATTCTCTTTCTCCTTCTTCTTCTTTTTCAATTGCTCAACTTCTACAAGTTCTAACTCCACCACAGAAAGCCCGAGCTACATCCCTGAGCTGGGCAGTCAGGCTTTGGGCAGTTTTGGTCATACCAGCATCGTACACAGCTTGTCCGGCCTTCGCTTTTTCAGCATCCTTGCCCTCAAGCTATTTTTGCTGAAGTTTGGTCTATTTAATGGCCAAGGCTAGTTGCATTTCAGCCTTCTTCAAAGCAACTCGCAACTCCTCAACCTGTTTTTCAAACCCTCTCAGGGCAACCTCAGCATTCTTGCACCCTTTCTCGGCCTCAGCTAGATGAAAAAGTGATTCTTTGTACTTTTTCTCAGCATCAGCCAGGGCCTTCACAGATTGAGCCAATTTACCCTCTGCCTCTCGGGATTTTGACAAAGCATGGTCCACCTACTCCTCAGCCATGAAGGATGCTTGCACAGCCTGTTTTCAAAGAAAGTACGTACATATGTTACGGTTTAATGAAAAGAACATGAAAAAGTTACAGTAAAGCAAAGGTGAAAAATTGACCTTTGCAAGATCCCTCTTTAGTGAGAGGAACACCTCACATTTCCTCAACCCCTTGAGCTCCTACATATCATCAGGAAGGAGTAGAGCCTTCTCTAAGCACTTAGATACCAACCTAGACCTGCCCTTCTGAGCATCCCTAAGGGATGCCTCAGATGTGACGGGGTCTCCCGAGTTGAGCACAAAGGCCGGGTTCCATATGGTGGCCTTGGAACGCTACTCCCCTTCGGTGCCTTTGCCAGCCTCGGTAGTAGTACCCTTCTTATGCTACGCCCTTGTAACTCTGGAAACTTTCACAGGCGGCTGTTGGGTAGGTTGGGGTATCTCCCCTTCTTCAGAGCTCTCAGTTTTCTTCCCCTTCTTTCTTTTCTTCTCAGGGGCATCTGCGGCAGAGTTGTGAGATGGGGCAAGAGTGGTGGCCGGGGTACAATGGGAACCATGGGAGCATTTCGCCCAACATGGGTAGTGAGTAAGGCTAGCAGGTCAGGCATTTTCTCTGCGAGCACCATGGCGTCAGGAATGTCAGCTGCCTTTTACCTAGTACTAACTTGGGCAGCAATGATGTGATGATAGGTGGAAATTGGAGGATCTTCGATGTCTATCTGATAAAAGACTTCAAAGTCCTTCTCTATGTTTTCCCAAGTAGGTTTGAGAGGCTGGCACTTCTCACTCTTCGTCGGAGGGAAAAGGTTGCTTATGGGGTAGAGGAGCTTGGCTGCAAGTGGAGCAGGTAGTTGAGCATCCTAAGTTCCGGATGGGGGAGGTTTGGTTAAGAATTTGGGAACAACTACGTCAATCAAGGCTAGCCTCGGGTCTTTGGCTTTGATCACGTGTTTGGGAGATTGGAAACGAGTAGAAATGGACTTGAATCCTAAGATTACATGTACCGCCCGAAGCTGTCCGTCTCAATGGAGAAAGATCTCAGACTGTAGAATCCGGAAGGTTTGCAAAGTTCAGTAGATTTTTGTTCGGGGCAGTATGAAACTCGTTTACCAAGAAAAAAAAAGAAAGTTAGTTAAGAAGTTCTTTTTGAAGGAAAAATGGCAAGATAAGGAGAGAGGGCAATCTAAGTTATTCTAAGGTGTTAAGCGTCCCACCTAGTTCCCCATTTTGGGTAGGGTAGTGTAAACCATCATGTCATTCACCTGAGATGATGAGGAAATCTTCGTTCATACACTTATTTGACTCGGAAATACAAGAAATCAACCTAACAGAGGGTACTCTACACTTGAAATAGTAACCTGTTTCTTTTCCCTTTTGGCAGTTATAGACCCAATTCACGTCGTGACACGTAAGGTTGGTTCCCATTTTTCAGTTTATCATGTCTACATTACCGAGGACCCTAAAAAGGTTGGGGGAACATTGGGTTGGGGATAACCTAAAATTAATGAGAAAATCCCTAGTTACCCTACCCATGGGAATTTCTGTTCCACCTTCTATAAAGTTAATCATGGGAATAACCACTGCCCCATGTGGTTTATTTATAAGCAACCACTCTCCTAGTTCACAATGTTGGAGTCCAACATTTTCTGGGATTCTATATTTGGCCCTAAAAGCAGCCATGCCCTTGGGGGTTTTCAACTAGTTTAGCGAATCTACCCATATTATCCTATCAAGTAAAAATAAATAGGGAATAGAGAAAAAAGTTTTCCTTATAATATTGGATGAAGGGCCGAAGGCACTTACGAGCGCTGGAAGAAGATCTCCTCGAACTGCTACTTTAAAGAAAATTTGTAAAGAGTATATAAATGGAAAAAATCACCCCCATTCCTTCTTTATATAGGAGTTGAAAATGAGCGGTAAATTTCCCGTTCATAAATTACAGGGAATTGAGACCGTTGGATCACCATCGCATCGTAGAACATGAGGGGACAAGCAGTCGCCTAATGCAATAACTGCAGGAACGTGGATATCGAAACGTCAAGAGCATTCAGAAAACAAGTGAAACGTCGTTTCCTTGTGGGAACGCACTTAGCACGTACCAGCCTCCCTATTACTGCTAAAACCTTACTCTCAGAGTAGCTCCTAGTAGCAAGGTTTTAGGGGGCTATTGTGGGGGGGGGGGGTCCGAAGGCCGAGGAGAATTAGACCACGGAGTAGCTTGCACAATCCAGCCTGAAGGGGTAAATAAACTCCGAGGACTACGTCAACTCGAGGATGGAAGTAGAAATAGGGTAGTTAGTATCTTATAAAGGCCCAAGGAGAGGATAAAGGACCATAATGGGAACAAGGATGGTGGGAGGAAGCTTCTTGAAGGGTATACCTCCCCCCTTTGCATTGAATGCCCTACACCAACCTTATCAGATGCATTAATGTGGAAATGATACCTGAACAGTAACTTCACAGCTAGCAGCCTTTTCTACCACTTTCAGTGGAGCTTTGATGGGACAAGTATCCTGAGGAATGCCTTGAGGAATACAGGTGGAGGGCTAGGATGAAAGTAAGAGGGATATAAAAAGGGGGCGAACCTCCCAGAAAAAGGGGATAAACATTTCCTCTAAGAAACAGTAAAACAGTGAAGTGAACAGTGTATAATATGGTGTAAAACTTGGACTTATATTATATAAGAAACTAATCCTCGGACCTGCCTGAGGAGAGCATTATTCTCAATTACTACTTGAATTACATGTAGGTAAAAAATGCTTGTTTATATCGCATACAAAACATACGCAGCGGAAAAATTAACGGATCTACTTCATTCGCAATTGATAACATGTACTATGTAAGTTTCAGAATTTAAGAATAAGAAAGCATACCTTGGTGCGGTGAAATTCAAAACCGAAGATCAGAAGTTCTTAGGAAGACTTTTAATCTTCACTCCAATTACTTAATGCCCAAGATGTGTGGTCTCTCAATCAGTTTCCAAGGAGAGAATAATGAGTGTCCAACACTCACATACATTACATTTCATTCCTTATGAGAACTCTCTTATGAAAAGCACTTAATAAAATTCTGTATGTTTTTTTTCCTTATATACAACTTATTATCTAATTGGGCTAGCCTTTTGGGCCATTCCAATTGGGCTCTAGTATGTGGCTTAGAGTGGGACCAAAAGGGAACAAATAAGACTCTAGATTCAATGGGCCTTGGGATTTTCTGTCAACTCTTGACAAGTCCAAAGTTACCATTAATTATATTCAATACCACTATAAGAATATAATTGCACTCTAGGCCTTATTAATAAATTATATCCCAAGACTTTATTATACATGCAACCCCTTCATTAAAATATTCGTAGTAATACAAAGTCATGAAAAAGACTGCCACTTTGAAGATTACTACATCTTAATCCTTGAGTACCCGGTTTAATCCTTTACGTTATTCATCATATATTTATGAAATCCAATTTCATAAATATATATTTTAGTAACAACTTACTAAAGTGGTTGGGCCCAACTCTCTTGAATAACCAAACCCATTAAACTTATCTCAAGGGAATATTTTATGTCTCCGTTAAGAGATTATGAATTCCATCTTGAGAATATATGTTCCATCAACACTAAATGCGGCTGCCCAACATACTGAGGTTTTGACCGTGACTTATAGATCTCACTCTTGATATATCAAAGTAACCTACATCTCATGATTAGCTCCATTATTCTCTCAGGATTTAGAGTTGATGTAAATAGAAGTCGTGAGATTTATTATTCATTTGATAGCCGTTAGGAGAATAATAAATCTCACAGTGGTCCAGTTCAATATGTCTTAACTCTTAAAACATATTAACATACCAACTAGAAGTTTCCACTTCCATGATCAAGACAAATCATCGTAGTTGATATGTTATAGGCTTCGCAGATGAAACACCCAATTTCATCACCGACTACGAACTAAAATTCTGATTTTACAAAGAACTTGTGATTTATATCTTCTGTGACTAAATCACATAAATCACATATTATGCATCTCATGGACTAAGTTAATGTCCCATTAGTTCATTTATAGATAGTCTCATATAATTAAACAATTTAATTATTTATGACATGCCAATAAATTAGATTTTAGGGCATAAACCCCAACATTACACCTATCTGTTATTTTGGTCTCTTCAGCCATAGACTTGAACTAAACTTAGAATTGCACTTGAAGTATTTTCTCACTCTCTAAAGAAAATTCTATTGTTTGGGCTTGGTTTGAAGGACAAGGTACCACTGTTCTTAGTGGGCTTGGGTCTTTACTTTATGATTACTTACATATATATATATATATATATATATTGATATTTATTTAAAAATAGAAGAGTCACGGAGTGCGCGCAACGCTAATGTGTAGAGGGTATATTGATATTGATATAAAAATTAATATTTATTTAAAAATAGAAAAGCCCCTGAGTACGTGTAATGTGTATGTGTAAAGACTAGTATATTGATATTGATTTAAAAAATTACTAACATTTGGTCTTATTTTCGAACTTATGGATAACCCATATAAATTTTTGTGTCTTTTTACGGCGTTGTGGATTATGTGTAGATAGCATTTGCTATTAATTTTTGTGTCTTTTTATTGACGATTTTGATTTTTTTGTTAGGTTCTAAATGATTTTTTTTGTTGGCAAACCTTGTACATAAACTATTTTAGGTATAGATCTTACAATCTATGAGTCATATTAGACATTGCTCAAAGTGCTACAAATCAGAATTCAAGAACATACAAGCTACAGGTTTAAGAATTGAAAATCAAGCTAGCTCAATCGATCGAGAGAAAGCTTCGACTAATCGAGATGCAATTCTGCAGATTTTAGTTATAGCCCGTTAGCCTGTCAAATATTTAGGGTTTCAGTCCAGATTTATTTGGTATATCAAGAAAACCCTAAAAACGTTTTTCATGTCTTGGAAAGCTACTCTTTTGAGATCTGAGAGATTTTGTGTCTTCTACTCTTTCAAGCATCTACCGGAGATCAATCTTATTTCATAAGTACCGGTGGAACAAAGTTGTAGCCGAAGCTTCAAATATCAAGTGTACTGAAGAGTAAAGCATGAACTGGAGGTTCATGTTGGAGCAGATCCACATCAAAGAAATCTGAGGGTCTTAAAACTAGGTTTGATAATCATAATTAAGTTTACTACAAATTAAATATTTTTTTATTGTAAACTTTATTTGATAGTGGATTGTTCTTCTTGGAATTGGTCCTCCCAGGTTTTTTTACCTTGAAACTGATTTGTTTCATTGATTTTCCTAGGTCATCATATTTGTGTCTTATTTACTTTTCCACTGCATGACATGATTGATTTATGCTTAGTCTAATATTTACATAATTGACTTAAGAAACAACTTGGTAATAAAATTAGGTTAAACATTGTGTGTTAGGGGGGTCTAAAAACTTACAGTTTTATATCCAAACACTATCCACACTCTTTCACATTATAACATATTGACACCTAGTATGAAAATATGAACATTTTGTGAAATATTGTACACGATCCAAAGTTTGAAACAAACCTTTTGATATTGAATCATTATTGAAAACTAGTTTTAGACACTTTTCAGTGAGGCATTGTACACTCGTGGGTAAACCTCTATAGGTTTGCGGTTATTGTCACTTGCCTGCTTCATACCATTCGGAATTGGTGCATGACAATATTTGATCATATATTTTATCCCTTCAAAACCAAACACACAATACATTCATTCAAGTGGCAAAAAAGATATGAATAGATAGTCTAAATTGATTCATATTTTTATTCGTATATAAGCAGATATAATAGCTACATATGGAAGATGTAGCCATGTAGGAACTCTTCTACTTTGAAATTATTATATGCATCAATTACGGAGTGAATCAGTTCATCATAGTACTTCGACCACAGCATCACACGTCCATACTTGACAGTACCTATAATGGCCAGGAGCACTTCAGAAGTTAAATCAGCAGCTGAAATGAAGCCACTCCCAGCTGTGTTAGGTGAAGCGGGAAGTCCTAAGAAACATTTGGTGGCAGGGATAGAAATAGTCCATTGGTTCCAATACTTTACTAGATTACCTGAGTTGTACTGGCATGGAGGGTTATAATAGAACCGTACCCATACATAATCAAATAGGCCTATGTTAAGGGCAGCTCCCATATAAGCATCAGGGAATGGGCACCGAGGAGCCGCGGTTAAGTACACTATATTTCCTTGTTTGCTGTATTGAGGAAGAAATCTTGCAAGCTCATCCCAGTGTTGGGTTGTTCCTTCTTCAATATCAAAGTCAAATCCATCCAAAGCAGCTGCTCCAAGAGCGAGAGATGAGGACTGTCCTCCCAAGAAGTTATTCCAAAGATAGGTTGCAACTTGTCTAGCATCATCAGTTGAAGAAAGGTATTGGCTCCCTGTACCTCCTCCAATGGATAGCAAGCATCAACTTAATTCCTCTTGACTGACATGATTGTATCTTAGAGCTAAACCTGGTGCACCCATTAATTAGTTGTTGCATCACAACGGCCAGCAAGTTTGATTAGGGGTTTTTGACCGTTGCCAAATGTTGCAAGGAAAGCTATGTTGACAAAGGCATAATTAGCTGTGAGCTAGCCTCATTTCCATTCTTACCCCAGTAGATTGCAATTCCACCAGCATCAGTTCCAACCACTAGAATCACAATTACTGATACGAGGAAAGGTAGTGAGCTTGACGGAGGGTTTAGTGGGAATGGACCAAAGGCGGAGGGTTTAGTGGGAGTCGCCACCTAGTTTAGGTCTAGGAACCAAATTTGAGCCTCTTATAAAGGGCCTTGTCTATCCAGAATCTAAGTTCAAAGTTAAGGTACGGGGATGAAAAGGTATTAAGCATCCAACCCACCCAGCCCAGAGGCCAACCTCAAATCATTGTGTTCTATATCCTATTTCTATCAAGCTGCCCTTCAATAGGCTATCTGATCATGCGCGCACACACTAGTTCTATGTTCACCACATCCTATGCATACACCTAGGGGTGGCAATTAGTGTTTGCAGGTCGGGTTCGTGTTGTGTTAAGCCATGAGCTTTCAGCTATATAGGTTGACTTGAACCCAACCTATTTAGTAAACGTGTCAAGAATCCTCAGCCTTAACATGACCTGTTTATTAAATAGGTCGACTCGACATGACACATTTAACCCGTTTAAGTAACAATTCATGTAAACTGTTGATACCGTATTTTATCCGCCCTCGATTTGCATGTTGAGCCCCGAAAAATCCCAAAATATTATTTTCTCTCCATGGGGCTATGAGAACATACAGAATGATGCGGCGCAACCCGTTCGGGCATCAGAGCACCCAAAGTGCCTCATTAAGCTAAAATGACCAAAATGCCCCTAGTTAAGCCTAGGTTTGACCTTAAGTCAAATGAGGTCAAAACCCTCACAAAACAACATTTTTCATAGTTTTACATCAAACCTGAGCTTCTCGAATATTTTAATAACTTTGACCAAATTTGACCCGAAGTCGATCTTAGGTGGACCCAAAAACCCTAATTCTGATCCAGTTGTTAGAACGGGTTGAAACCAACGCCATTGCAAAGATTATCAAATTCTCAAGCAAACTACTATTCATGGGTCGAAATCGGAGTTAGAATGGTCGAGTTGTCACAAAAACCGGGATAACGCACCGCTTGATGCACTACTAACTTCCGAGAGCCATAACTTTTGATCCGACCATTGGATTTCTAAGATCCAGACCTTTTCAGAAACAGGAAGTCAAGACCTTTCCAAACATGTCAAGATCAAACCCATCTGAGGAAGTTTGAAGATGGCGGACCTTGAAGGGTCGTCGCCTCGAAATTCGTGACGAGGCTACAAAAAGCCCCAAGCACCCTTCAGACGAAAGGAGGATCAATGTTTTTTAATTTTTTTTTTAGTTTTGCTCTCTGCCTGGTTTTTCTACACGTTTTTCCCCTCTCTCAAACACAAAAAACGCATCAGACCTTCTTGATTCTTCTCTCTTCACCAAAAACACAAGGTATTGTTCTTATACCCAATCTTCTTTTCCTTGGTTCTACACTTTATATTTGGGGTTTAGGGGTGTAGGTGTAGCTTTTTAGCTACCATCCACACCCCTAACCTTCTAAATCTTTTTCTAGCATTTATTTTGGTCTTTTATCCCTTGATAACATGATTTATTGCTTTCTCTAGCATGTTTCTTGCTTTATTTGTGTTTCTAGCTTAAATCTCTTTGCTTTTATGCTTTTTGCCATGTTTTATGCTTAGATTTACATCCTTACATGCTTATATGTTTAGATCTACTTGCTTTAGGCTTTATGCCATGTTTTCCTATGTTTCGTGCCTCTTTTTGTTCTAGGTTGACGTTTGGGTTATATGCTCATATGCTTGTATGATGTTGGCGACTATGCCTTGCTTGGATCTATGTGTTTCATGTGTTTATTTTCCATGCTATATGGTTAAATCCTTGTCTTCACATGCTTATATGCTTGGATCCATGTTCTTCCGTGATTGTGTGTTAAGTTTCTACATGTTTACATGCGTGTTTCTATGCCTAGATGTCTAGATCTATGTTTCCACATGCTTGTGTGTTTGGATCATCCTTATTTGCATGTCTATGCTTGCTTGCTTCTATGCTTTATGCTTGCGTTAGCCCCTCTTGTTTGCTTGACGCCCTTAGCGGGTTTGGTGGTTATGTGGTTACATCCAATGCCTATGAGGCCTTGTTTGGATGTAACCATTTGGGATGCATTACCATGATGCCGATCGCTCTGTGCGTTCCCTTCCCATTTTCCGCTCTACGCAACAATTGCTTACCATGCTTGTTTGTGCCACCCGTTGGTTTTCTAGGCATCTTCACACGCTTGCTTACATGTCCATGCATGAGTCTTGCTTGCTAGTGTGTCGTTCATACTTCAACACAATAAAGCTATAGACATTCGATCCAAACCTACATTTGTCCCCCGTGGACACCACCTTTTGTTTGCCTTTTTGCGTTTTTGTCTTTTCTCTTGTTTGCTTTCTTGCTTGTTTGCCTCTTGCTTGTTTGCTTGCTTTCTTTCTTCTTTGCTTGCCATGTCCATCATGCTTATCTGCTTTATGCCTCCTTCGTATGCACTTTGCATCTTTTCCTTCCATTGCTGGTCTACTGGTTTCTTGTCTTTGCCTTTGCATGTACACACATGGAGCGAGGATGCTTGGAGCTAGGGCACAGTCTCCCAGGCGCAAGCAAAAAGGGCGAAGACGCAAGCATATAGATATGAGCCAAGCGGCTATGTTCATTAGGTTTAGGGGTCTAGCTTCTCCCTTTTAGTTTTGTACTCATTTAAACCCTTTCCTTCCTCCTCCCTTTCTCTCTTAGATGGGTTGTATTAGGTATATCATGTTGTGTACCATTCGTCCTCATCTCTAAAGTATGGCGGCCCCTGTTTACTTTCTTGCACCTATATTTTGGGCCATGCTCTAGGGATGCAGGCATTTACTTTCCTGTTTTGTGTGCTTGCATTGTGCATGATGTATGTATATATATACCTGCTCGCCCTCTTTCGGTGCAATTGTCACAGTCCATGTCACCTAAGGCAAAGCGATGCCTAATTTCTGCCGCGAAAGTAAGGTGACACGTCCTAGGATTTTCGCAGTGGAAATTTGGTACTTTGCCCGAATGCCTTAGAAAAGCATAGATTGGGACCACACCCATTCAAAAGCCAAACCTCAAAGCCCCCATGCACGCAAAGCCCCGAAAGCCAATGCCAAAATCATGTTTTTACTGCCAATCTTCGAAAATTAAGGTTTTATCAAAACAAAGGATTGTCCTTGGACAGGCGTTGTGGGGTGCCTAACACCTTCCCCACACGTAACCAAACTTTCGGACTTAAGAATCAAGATTTTTTTTCATCCACATTAGATTAGGAAAAATGTCCTTTTTCTTAGCCTAGGATTGGTAATAAAATCAACTAGAAATAGGTGACCAAAGGTAGAAAAACCCAATGATTGGTGGTGATTCCACTTACCTTTGGTAATCCCTTAAAATTTGGTCCAAATTCCTGCCATAACACCAAAGGTAAACCTGCCTTCTTCCATCGAGAGAGAGAGCACCTGAAACCCCGCGCAAACCATGCCACACACCACACACGCACACACTTGCAGCATCATTCACTCAGGAGGGGCCTCCAACGGGCCCCCGAGCGGGCGGGTGGTCGAACGGAGGCCCACGACGGCGTCGGTGGTTTTTTCGCTACCGTTTCTCGAGGCCGGGTGTCGACAGGCTGACGACTCCACTGGGGATCCATGATAGTTTAGCCTTTAGAGCTTTTGATAAAATCTTAATCTTTGGACATTGGTTTTCAAAAACACAGAAATTGGCATTGGCCTTCAGGGCTTTCCTTTTGAAAAAGGCTTTTACTATATCCTACTAGACTATTTTCAAAAGAGCAAAAAAAATCTTCTTCCAAAATCCTTTTCCTGAAAAAGGTGGCTTTAAGATATTTTCACATGGGGCTTTACTGCTTTACTCACATGCTTTACCGCTTTCCTCACATGCTTTATAGCTTTCCTTCACACGCAAACATAGGGTAGCAAAATTTAATTTCCGCTACACCTTTATTTGCTTTCATATATATATATATATATCTGCTGTGCTTTGGAAAAGTCTTTCCCCTTCATTAAGGATTGCATGACATGTACACCCTTTTTTAGCCGAACTTAGGCTCCGTACTGCTAGCGTAGTCACATCTCTTTGGGAATTTCATCACCCTATCTGCAGATGCCCAGGCACAAACATCGGCAGTGTTACCCATAGTTAGATCTGGGGCTGACTTTGTAGGTACTTCTGGGTCCATGGGTGAACAGAAGTAGCTGAAAAGGCCCCCTCAATCCTTCTCACCCCATAACTTCCATGAAGGGAAGGGTATGGCGATTGAGTCCCCTTAAGATAAGAACAACCTACTAGTTAAGCCTTTACATACAGTTGGCCTAGTTATGGCAAACCTGTGAGGACTATATCAAGCCCAGAAACTATCAGGACTAGGTGAAGCCCAAAGAGTTAACATCTAAGCCTAGGAAAGGATACCCTTATAGGGCTAAAGGTCAAAAGAAAGTGTCTTGTAACAGGTGCACCATTTTTTCTTGCGCTAAAGAAATTGTACTCTACTCTAGGTTCGTTCTATCCTGTTCGCACAACATCCATGATTAAACCCCTAGGGAAAGCAACCCTGCTAGTTGTACATGCTAGATCGTACCTCATCCCTAAGGGTTTACAACCCTACAAGGGCGCTCATGCATACACTAATTGGTTTTGTCACCTAATTATGCAAAGATAAAACTTGTGGCAAGTAGCCAAAACTCCGTTCAGGAGGAAATGTTGCCGAAAAACCGTCAAGAATCCCAAGATATCATGAGTCCAAGCATTCTCCTAAGGAAAATCAAAGAAAGATTGCTAGGAGACCACGATCATCAAAGAGATTGCAAGATGTCAAGAATCCAAGGGCTCCCTCAATAGATCCAAAGGTCCAAGAGATCCATGCTGCCAAATCGCCAAGAGATCCATGTTGTCTAAATTGCCAAGGGATGCAAGATTTCCAAAGGTCCTAGATGTCAAGAATCCAAGGGCTCCCTCAAGCGATCCAAAGGTCCAAGAGATCCATGCTGTTCAAGTTACCAAGAGATCCAAGTGTCCAAATGCTCCCTCGAGAAGTCCACATTGTCAGAAGCCGAGTCTTTCCTTGCAATTGCATTTCTTTTTACTGTAAAATGCCCATCATTGGAGCCGATGAACCCAGCATTGTAAAAGCAAATCTTGTACAAGCATGTAATCAAAAGAAGGGTCCGACCCGCGTTACCAAGCATGTCATGAAAGTTTCGGTTACTTGCTGATCTAGTGCATTAATCTTGCATCATTATAGAAACTCACCATGATAAATACTCGATCAAGGGTGCAAAGCCAAATTTTTCTGAAAATGGTAGGTGCATGTTAAATATCTAGGGCATATACTAACTTGTTTTTGCTATTGTGTTTCCACATTGTCAATGCACCCTGTTTCTTTCACCTCCCATTGTTACACAAGGGTCAAAAGATTGCTAAAAATAAATAGGCTAAGCTACTGCCACGCTGTGATCCCATCGTCACTAGATCTCGCGCAAGAGAGATGTCTACTAGTGGTACTTCTCCCCATAAGGAAATTGCTCAGGAAATTGCTCTTCTAAAGGAGCAAATGGTAGAAATGATGCGTATGATGCAACAACTAGTTGTAGGAGGAAGACAAAATTCCTTAGGTCATAGTCAAGGAGGTACTGAACTGAGAATGAAAATTGGCCCCCACCAGTACAGGATCAGGGCCACAATGTACCACCCTAGGGCAATGACTAAGAAACAGATCTTACTAAGGACAAGAACCTCGAATCTAGGATCGGCCAAGTCAAGAGCCAAGTGGAAACTCTAGCTGAGAAGCTTTGTATCATAGAGGGCTCCAGCACCCATGGAAGCGTTGATCTAGACAGTCTGACCAACTTCCTTTAGGTCATTATGCCTCCCAAGTTCAAGGCACTAGAGTTCGTCAAGTATGATGGTACGGGAGACCCTTGCGCGCACTTGTGCATGTTCTGTAGGAAGATGGCTTCCTATAGGGACAATCACCCTCTGCTTTGCTAGATTTTCCTTGATAGTTTGACCGGCCCCACGGCCACATGGTATGCGAGATTGGAAACGACCCCTAGCTAGAGGGAAATGGCCAACTCTTTCCTGGAATACTGCAGGTTCAACACCGAGATAGCTCCCGACCGCATGATCCTTATGAGAACAGAGAAGAAGAGTGAGGAGTCTTTCCGAGAATATGCCCAGAGATGGCGTGAGCTAGCCGCACAGGTGCAACCCCCATGATGGAAATGAGATTATCAAATGGTTCATTGACAACCTTAAGCCTCCTTACTTTGAGAAGATGATCAGCACCCAAGTCACTCATTTTGCTAGCCTCATCCTTATTAGGGAGTGCATTGACGAGGGTATTAGGAGCAAGAAGATCATGGATGCCGAGTCTTTGAGTCCCATGGTCGAACAACAAGTTAAGAAAATGACTGGCCGTAAAACTAAGGAAGCCGATGTTCATATGGTCGATAATGCATCAGAAAGGCCTAGGGGTGTTACTTCTGCTTATGCAACCCCAGCTACAAGACCTCATCAACAACAAGCTCAATCTACTCAAGCACCTAACTGAGCCTTCAATCAAAGAGGGAGGCCAAACCCGCCTTGTCCCTTTAAGAGGGAAAACTGAAAGTACACTCTGTTACCCATGCCTATGGCAGATCTTTACGCTTACCTATTGGAAAGGAAGTTAGTGACCCCGATGTTTGCAAAGCCTAAAGAAGGCCCTCCATCACCTGGTTTTAATCCGTCCAAGAAGTGTGAACACCATTTTGGGGCTGAAGGGCATACTTTGGAAGAATGTTGCTAGTTGAGAGACCATATCTAGGATCTCATTGACAACAAGTTGATACAGTTCGATAATGCAGCCGCTCTGAAAAGGTTTCAAATTTCTCCTCACCATCATTCCCATGGAAGGCTATGCTTCGTGCCTTGGTCCAAGAAAGCCACCTTGATCTTAAGGGTATAGGAACCTCGGGATTTGATTGGGGAATCTGCTCATTCTGTAATAGTGAAAACAGTTATGCCCTGTTCGATTGTAAAGTGCTCCGAGCACAGATGCAGAACGTGGTATCATCTGGATTGAAAGGAAAATTGTGTGAAGAGATGATTACAGGGCAGCCATCCTATGTCCTCTAGCTACCCAGTCAAGAGGCAGCTGTAATGCTATATCAGTGGGGTCAAGGAAGGATTCACTCCTCTAGTTCTTGCATTGCCTGTAGTCGTAGAGCCAGCTTCATCATCAGTACAGGAAGGAACCGCTATTGTTCCCGCTATCCGAGGTTTCGATCCTCTTATTCTGCCGAAGCCTACCTCAGGAATCTCTGGGGTACCCAGCTTAAAGGGCCTTGAATCCATTTTGCCATGTCTGGTGGTCATTAATCTGAAGACGTTCTCTATAGCACCCAATTTGCAAACTAAGGAGGGTGTTATCATTCGCATGCTGAAGCTATTCCCTTATGAAGATAGCCATCGTGTCCCTTAGAAATACGATGGGTCCTTGATCTCCACTCGAACCAGAAAAGAGGAGGTCTGCTCCAATATCTCTTCAGATCTGTCTGGGATTACTAGGAGTGGCCGCTGTTATACTCCCGAGGAGCTAGAAAAAAGAAGGAAAGAGATTGGCAAGGATATAGCCGAACCCGTCAGGAACAGGGACACAACTGAAGAAGCCGAGGAATTCTTGAAAATTATCAGAAACTCGGAGTACAACATGATTCAGCAGCTAAACAAGTCGCCAGCTCAAATCTCCATCTTGGCGCTATTGCTATCCTCTGATGTCCACCGCAAAGCTCTCTTGAAAGTCTTGAAAGAGACATATGTTAGGACACATGTGAATCATTGTTAGGAACATATGTCAATATAGAATTGGCTAATCCTTTGACAAAACGTACTTTACTTGTAATTGGGTAGATCTAGAATGTGTTTAATGCTTCAAGGAACTAGGTTTCAAGTTCAAGTGTTAAAGCCATGCAAGTCTGTCCAAGAAACAAGTGAAGAAGTGCTGGATTTTAAAGAGCGATGTAGTGCATATGTACCTAATCCACTACAAAATTAAGGAGTAATCATTCAGCTTGGGATTAGGGCGAAGTGTTAATCAACCTGCCTAAGCACATGGAATATTCCACTAGGGTATTCATTGTTTTTGAAAGAATTTATTACTAGTTTATCATGGAATACGTATTAGTCATATAAATACGTAATAATATATAAACAACACCGTTGTTTTTGGGGGTAGAAACTAAATGTATCTTCCACTATAAAAGCCATAAACCAGTGAAGGGAGAGAATTGTGAGCAATGAATTAGTTGGGCAACATTCAATTGTACACCGTAGGGTTTTGTAACCAAGGAGCTTCGTGATCTTCATCGTGTTGATGAACTAAAGAACTTTGCAGCCAGCATCTTTCTTAAGTTGGTGAGTAAGCTGCATACTGGGATCTGCGCATCGAATTGGTTAGTCACGTACTAAGAGCAGTGCATTGAAAAGGAGAAATTGTCACTACAGAAGAAGTCCAACTGGGTATTGAGGTAAGGGTTCAATTATAGGTTGGTATAAGGTACTGGGATTCCTTTACTTGTAACCGTTTGTTGTGATAATAGTGGATTCTCGGGAGTGGTGACCTTAAAATCACCCAGTGGGGTTTTTGCCGTGTAGGTTTTCCCCATTCGTAAAAAATCACTGCATCAATTTAATTTCCGCTGCACTTTAGGATGTGTTTAATGCTTCAAGGAATATGGTTTCAAGTTTAAGTGTTAAAGCCATACAAGTCTGTCCAAGAAACAAGTGAAGAAGTGCTGGATTTTAAACCTCGACAGCTAGCTCGATAGCTAGTATCTATCGAGGTTTAAAAGGCTGTTTAAGCCTGATGCTCGACAGCTGCTCGATAGATAGGTTATCTGTCAAGGGTTATGAAAATCAATTTTTCAGAGCTGATTTCACTCCAATCTGTGAATAGATGTTTGGGCTTTCTTTTCTCACAACCCTAAACATATATAAGGATTGTTTTACGGGCCGTCACAGCTAATGCACCTTAATGCAAAAGTTTTTCACAAGCATATTATGAACCAGAGACATATTCCCTAGTTCAACTTTCTATTCAAGAAGCTGCTGTGTTTGTACACCGTAGGGTTTTGTAATCAAGGAGTTTCGTGATCTTCATTGTGTTGATGAAATGAAGAACTTTGCAGCCAACATCTTTCTCAAGTTGGTGAGTAAGCTACGTACTGGGATCCGCGCATCGAATTAGTTAGTCACGTACTGAGAGCCATGCATTGAAAGGGAAAAATTGTCACTACAGAAGTAGTCCAATTGGGTATTGGGGTAAATGTTCAATTGTAAGTTGGTTTAAGGTACTGGGATTCCTTTACTTGTAACCGCTTGTTGTGATAATAGTGAATTCTCGAGAGTGGTGACCTTAAAATTACCCGGTGGGGTTTTTGCGACGTAGGTTTTCCCCATTCGTAAACAAATCACCGTGTCAATTTATTTTTCGCTGCATTTTAACTTAGTTAGTGATTTGTTTATGCTACCATGCTTATTGCATGCAAATTGAATTAATTATTTAACTTGGCTAATTAATTGGTTAATTCATCACAAAGGGTCAATACATTCCTGGCCTATCAAGTGCTATTAGAGCAGGCACACTCTGATTAGGTTTTAATCTTTGCTGTGTGATCCATTGACCCCTGTTTGTCATGGATAGAGGACAGTCTCTTATTATACCTCCTTTATTTGATGGCACTAACTATGCATACTGGAAAGTACGCATGAGAGCTTTCTTGCAGTCATTAGATGAAAACGTGTGGCAAGCTGTGGAAATAGGCTGGACCAAAACAAAGGAAGCCCCAGCCGATTGGGATGATGCTAAGATCAAGGTGGCAAATTTCAACAGCAGGGCATTGAATGCGTTATTCAGTGCGGTCACGAATGAGTAATTCAAGAAGTTATCCTCTATTGAAACTGCAAAGGAAACATAGACCATCCTTCAGACAACCTATGAAGGAACTAAGGCTGCCAAGGATTCAAAGCTTTAGAGGCTTACCACGAGTTTTGAAGAGATTAAGATGGAAGAGGATGAGTCATTTGATGAGTTCTATGCTAAGCTCAAGGACATAGTGAACTCAGCCTTTAATTTAGGAAAAACCATTCCCGAATCCAAGATTGTTAGAAAGGTGCTTAGATCTCTACTCGAGAGATTTCATCCTAAGATCACCACAATTGAGGAATCAAAGGATATTGACAAAATTCCTTTGACAGAGTTGGTTGGCAATCTGTAGACCTATGAGTTGGGTTTGACAAGGATAGGGAAATCTAGTAAGGGAAAAAGCATGGCATTGAAGGCCAAGAGCAGTGACACTGATAAGTCTTCAGACGATGAAGATTCCAAGATGAAATCCTATATCACTCAGCAATTCAAAAAGTTTATGAAGAATGCCAATGCTAAAGGATTTGACAAGACCGCAAGCAATCTAGCTCGTCTCAGTTCAAGAACCTAGACAAAGGAAAGAAGGATGCTAGGGATGGCGATCAGTACACTATTCCCTCAGGACCAAAATGCTTTGGATGTCAAGGCTTCGGACACATGAAACAAAAGTGCCCTACATATCTCAAGACCATTGGGAAGAGCAAGGCACTTGCTGCTACTTTGAGTGACATCGAGCCTGAAGATGATTCCGACAATAAGGATGATGGAATCCTAAATGCCTTCACTGCCATTGTAAATCCTACTGAAGGGATTGTTGAAGATATGGATGAAGAAGAAGACTTGGTAGAACAAGATGACATTCACACAGCCTATTCAAAATTATACAGGGTCTCGGAAAAAACATGAGAAGTTGTATAGGTTGGCCACCAAGAAGCTCAGTGAAGTGGAGCTTGAATGAGAAGAAATTTCCACAAAGTTTAATGAAGCCAATCAGACCATTGGAGCACTGAGATTTGAGAATAATTTCTTGGCTGAGAAGACCAAGAAGCTTGAGGCAGAATTGTTCCAAGTCAGAGCTTAGTTGGAAAGGACTTCAAGTGCAAGCTTAATGAAATGCTCAGTCTTTAGAAATCTACTTCCGATCGAACCGGTTTAGGTTATGATTTCTCTTCTCCTAGTATTGCTTCTGCTAGTACTACTATTTTTGTTTCTCCTACTAATAATGTTGAATATGAGATCAATGATGTGAAAAATGTGTTAGCTAGTGAGAACATAAACAAGTGTAAATCTATCTTAGGAGCACCCATTAAGCTTGATAAGAAAGAGATTAAGAACCCTAGGGCTAAGAAGGGAAACACTTAAAAGCCTAAACAGAAGGAGCATCTCTGCCATCACTGTGGAGCAGCTGGACATACTCAACCTAATTGCTACAAGTGGTTAGCTACTCAACAGAGTAACAGTGTGATCTCATCAGGAAACCAGAATCAGTTTCCATCCTCCTTTGCTCCTCTTGGAGATCTTCTCAAAGCCCTCATGTTCCTTTCGAACTTGAACGATTTCAATTCTTCTCCCTCACCGCCGGATCAAGGGTTTGCTAAACGGAAAGGTTCTTCCAAGGTGTGGAAGGAAAAAAGGCTCTAAGTGATTTAGTCACTTTTTCTCTCTCTCCCCTTCTGGTGTTTGTTTTTGCATTACTTGTGTGTTTCGCTTTCATATTTTGAGTCAATCTAGTTTTATGCATTGTTTGGTTTAACATGTTTTTGTTTGTTTATTTTTTCAGTTTTGCTTTATTTTTTTTTTTTTTTAAATTTGAAAAATCAGAAAAATACAAAAACGGTGTGTGTTTGTGTACATTGGTACTGGTGTACCTTGGATGGCCATTGAAACAAAGTTTTCTAAACTTTGTATCTTTTGTAACTTAGATGAGCATCTCTATGCACAACTAAGCAAGTGAGCTTTGTGGCTCGTGTTTGTGATGAGTAAGATTAAGTAATCTCTTGTACCTAACACTCGTATCACTCTTTTTAACGGGAAGGACTAGAAATTTCTAAGAGAAAGGCAAAATAACCATCTCACCACTGTTGCCCGCCAATCATGAAATGACATTTGTATGCTTCGGCATAGTAAAAGTGTAATGTCAAAAGCTTAACATTATTGGGTATTTCTTTTCTCTCTCTTTTATGCCTATGCATGGTTTGCTTAAAAGAAAAATATGCAAAGAAAAATAAAAAGCAAAAAGAATCAAAATGCTTTATATATGATTGCAAGCATGTATTCTAGGATATGTGGGAGTTATAGGATGTACCTTGTAGGTGATAGTCCCCATCAAACAGTTATGATTATGTGTAAGTTAAAGTGATTTTCTCATATCTCAAATCGTCATAACATGTAGACACTTATGCAACCTTGCATTGTTTTTCACACACAACACGCAATACTCTTTGCTACTCTTGATACATGTGTAGGTACAATGTGATTTGGCCATCACAAAGAATACATGTGTTAATGTATGCTCATTAAACTATCTTAACTTGTTTTTGAAATATAAAATTGGTTAGACTTGTTCAGTGTGTGTGTGTGTTTTGGATCTAAATCCTTGACATTTTTCTTGATGAGAGATGAATTTGAGAGCTTAAAATGTTGGTTGGATCTTTGGTTGAGTGGCATGTTTGATTACATTCATGTCTGTGTTTTTCTCTTCTTTGAAAAACTGTTTTTAAGCAATCTCGACAGCTTCTCGATACCTCTCGACAGCTAGGCTATCTATCGACCCTTTTCAGCTTCCTTTTTTGATAGCTGTTATCGTAATCTCGATCCATCGGGATTCTTGAGATTCAATCTCGATAGCTGCTCGACAGCTACTCGATCCATCAAGGAAGTTTCTGAATGCTCAATAGATGCTTGATAGCTCCTCGATCCATCGAGCCTCTTTTGCTGTGGACATCTCTCGACAGATCCTCGATAGATGCTCGATAGCTATTTCTCGTGTTTTAATTCTCAACAGATCTCAATACCTCTCAATACATCGAGAAACTAGTATTCCTATAAATAGGGTCCACGCGATGTTTTCTTCATTTCTCCCCGATCTCTCTCGACAGAAAATGTCTCTTCCTCTTCCTAATCACCTTTCTCTCACTCCAAACTTCATTGCCAAGGGTTTTCGGCCTAGATTGATCTTTCTTCTTCTGGTAAGATCTTCTTTCTTTCACTTTTTCATGCATTTCAAGTTTCTGACCTAACTTTTGGGATTTTTTTGATAATCTTTAGGGTTTTTCAAAAATTTTGAAGTTTTTGTAAAATTTTTGGGATGGGTTTTTGTTTAAATGATTTTAAAACATCATGCATTGCATCACATCTGCATTATAACAATGTTTCATGCATTTTAGATGTGTGTTTACTTTGTTGCAATGATGTGTGCTGGTAGGTTTGGATTGGGCTGAGCCCATGATGTTTTTAAGTTTGCATGTTACATGTTCATGCATTTTTCATACATACGTACCTTCATTTATCTTTATTTTGATATTGATCTGTGTTGGTGCTTTTCTGTGTGTTTCTTTCTCTCTCTCTTTCTTTTGGTTAGTTGCTCTATGGCACCTAAATGAAAATCCACTCCGTCCCAGAACTCTCTTCGTTCTGGGGCATCTTCCTCTGTTTCTACCTCCTTCCATGTCCAGCTCCGTGATGAGAAGGCCAAGTCGGACTTCTTAGAGAACTTTTCACCACTCGGCATTCATTCAGAAGGCCAAGTCGTTCTATCGGATTTTTTCGATATTGACCTACCCACTGTCATCTACAGTCAGGGTTCGAAGTCACCGTGTGGCATCCCGATCACTTATCCCTCTGTGATCATACAGGAGTTTTACTCCAATATGCACGAATTCGATACTTCAGTACCTCATTTTATCACTCGTGTTAGAGGTACGCACATCGTAGTTACTCCAGATATTGTATTCGAGGTACCATATGTTGGGAAATTTAGACCCTGATTGAAAGAATTAACAAGTTTTAAACCCAAGTTGTTAATTAGATTTATTATGAATAAAACTTGTTAAAACAAACAAACATCAATATCATGTCAAAATCATGCAGGAGAAAAGTAAATAAGACAAGATATGATAACCCAAGAAAACCAATAAAACAAACTAGTTTCACAGTAAAAAACCTGGGGGAAAACCTTCCCGAAAAGCAATCCATTATAGTAAAGAGAAGTTTCAGATCTAGTACAAAACCTTTATCCCTAGACTCTACAATCCTCGTAGATGAACTTACAGTTGAAACCTTCTACTGCTTCAGAACCTCTGAACTCTTCAATATATGAACGCCACCATTTTTGCACGGATCCCAGTACGTGACTAACCAATGATGCACGACTCGTAGTACGTGACTAACACACCAACTTGAAGAAGATTGTTGGCAGTAAAGTTCTTCACTTCATTAACATTGAAGATCAAGAAGCACTTGGTTACAAAACCCTAAGGAGCAAAAGACGCAGTAGCTTCTTTCAGAGATAATAAGGCATCGGTCACCTTTTAGATGTGCTCTCCTTGTATTCTCTTATATGATGGCCTTTAAAATAAGCCTTATATATGTCTAGGGTTGTGAGAAAAGAAACCCTACACAAATACATAAGCATGGGCTGAAAATCAGATTTGAAAATTCTGATTTCATAATTCTCGATAGATAGTATCTGTCAAGCCTCATTAAACCTCGATAGATAGCTATCTGTCGAGCAGCTGTCGAGTTTTAATGAATCAGCACCTCTTTACTTGTTTCTTGGACAGATTTGCATGGCTTCAATACTAGACTTGAATTCTTGTTCTTTGAAGTATTATACACATCCTAGATGTACCCAATTACAAGTAAAGTGTGTTTTGTCAAAAGATTAGCCAATTACATAAAATGTTGACATATGTTCCTAACATGAATCACATATGTCCTAACACTACATGTTCCTAAGGTAGTGCATCCTGACTACCCTAGCTACAATCGTCTGAGGACTGTGTCCGAGGACGAACTCTCGTCTCTATTTTGTGAGACACCTTCATCTTGGGGTGATCGTCAAAACACCCTTTGCTCGAGCTTTGCAAAAGGTTCGAGATTCCTTAACATGGTGATGACATTCATTCTCCATCCATTGTCTCACTATAACTCCATCACAGAGCCTCATGCTCGATTTTTGTTATCCCTCCTTGAGGGCCTCTCTATTAATTTTCCCTCTCACTTCATCCTATCCCTTATAGATGTCTATAGGGATACGGCGACCCATGATAAGCTCATTTTTCCTTCGTCTATCACACAAATCCTTTGCCATTTTTCTGTCTATTATCCTGCATCTCCTGATTTCTCAGTCATGTGTGCCATAGATGCGGCTACCGTTAGACAAAGTGAGGCCCAGCTTCGACTGAAGCGGCCACGGACAAAGATAGCAACTCCTCCAGCTTCTTCCACTCCTTCCACATCCGCACCTTTTTCATCAGTGGGTGGTGTAACCCTCGAGGCGGTCATGGCGCAGCTGCAGTGCATGAATGCTCGCCTTGACACACTTAGTGATGAGTTATGTCAGGTGAACACCCGTGTAGATCGTATTGCTAGACAGCAAGCTGGCCTTGGTGGCTTCGTGGAGTCTCTCCTTCTCCTTCTCCAGAGGCATCTAAGGACGAGGAAGATGACGGTGACTCCAACGATGATGATGATGATGAGGATGAGGATGCTAGCTCACCCAGTGCATGAAAGGGGAAGTAGTTTTGATATGAGAGTAGTCATATACATAGGGGGAGAGTTAGTATAGGATATTTTTGTTAAAAGGAGTATTTATATTTTTTTGAGGGATGTAGTGAGGACTTATGTATTTTTTCTTTTCTTCTTTTAGAGATACATTGTGATAGCAAACCTTGTACTTATGATGTTATATGTTAGGACATATGTCAATTTAGAATTGGATAATCCTTTGACAAAACACACTTTACTTGTAATTGGGTAGATCTAGGATGTGTTAAATGCTTCAAGGACAAGGTCTCAAGTTCAAGTGTTAAAGCCATGCAAGTTTGTCCAAGAAACAAGTGAGAAAGTGCTGGATTTTAAAGCTCGACAACTAGCATCTATCGAGGTTTAAAAAAGTTGCTGAAGCTCGAAGCTCGACAGCTAGCTTGATAGATACCCTATCTGTCGAGTTTTATGAAATTCAATTTTTTAGAGCTGATTTCACTCCAATACGTGAGTATGTGTTTAGACTTTCTTTTCTCACAACCCTACACATATATAAGGATTATTTTAAGGGCCGTAAAAGGTTGCGCAAGTGTGAAGCAAAGTTGTGTTCATGCAAATTGTAACCGGAGACAGAATTTGCCCTAATTCATCTTTCTCTTGAAGAAGCTGCTGTGTTTGTACACCTTAGGGTTTTGTGACCAAGGAGCTTCGTGATCTTCATTGTATGATGAACTGAAAAACTTTGCAGCCAACATCTTTCTCAAGTTGGTGATTAAGTCGCGTACTGGGATCCGCGCATTTATTGATTAGTCACGTACTGAGAGCTGTGCATTGAAAATGAGAGATTGTCACTACAGAACAAGTCCAATTAGATATTGGGGTAAGGGTTTAACTGTAGGTTGGTATAAGGTATTAGGATTCCTTTACTTGTAACCGCTTGTTTTGATAATAGTGGATTCTCGAGAATGGTGACCTTAAAATCACCCAATGGGGTTTTTTCCGTATAGGTTTTCCCCATTCATAAAAAAATCACCGCGTCAATTTAATTTCCGCTACACTTTAGGATGTATTTAATGCTTCAAGGAACAAGGTTTCAAGTTCAAGTGTTAAAGCCATGCAAGTCTGTCCAAGAAACAAGTGAAGAAGTGCTGGATTTTAAAGCTCGACAGCTAGTATCTATCGTGGTTTAAAAGGCTGTTTAAGCTCGATGCTCAACAGCTGCTCGATAGATAGGTTATCTGTCAAGGTTTATAAAAATCAGTTTTTCAGAGCTGATTTCACTCCAATCCGTGAATAGATGTTTGGGCTTTCTTTTTTCACAACCTTAAACATATATAAGGCTTGTTTTAAGGGTCGTCACAGCTGATGCACCTTAATGCAAAAGTTTTTCACAAGCATATTGTGAACCGGAGACATATGCCCTAGTTCATCTTTCTATTCAAGAAGTTGCTGTGAACCGGAGACATATGCCCTAGACATATGCCCTAGGGTTTTGTAACCAAGGAGCTTCGTGATATTCATCGTGTTGATGAACTGAAGAACTTTGCAGCCAACATCTTTCTCAAGTTGGTGAGTAAGCCGCATACTGGGATCCGCGCATCGAATTGGTTAGTCACATACTAGGAGTCGTGCATTACAAGGAGAGATTGTCAGTACAGAACAAGTCCAATTAGGTATTGGGATAAAGGTTCAACTATAAGTTGGTATAAGATACTGGGATTCCTTTACTTGTAACTGTTTGTTGTGATAATAGTGAATTCTCAGGAGTGGTGACCTTAAAATCACCCGGTGGGGTTTTTGCCGTGTAGGTTTTCCCCATTCGTAAACAAATCACCATGTCAATTTATTTTCCGCTGCATTTTAACTTAGTGATTTGTTTGTGCTACCACACTTATTGCATGCTAATTGAATTAATTAATTAACTTGGCTAATTAATTGGTTAATTCATCACAATGGGTCAATACATTCTTGGCCTATCAACATGTGTTCCTACAAGTGCCACAGAATCTTCCTTTGAGGATATGGTCTCGACAGTCTTGGCCACCAACCAAATTTCCTTTACAGATGATGAGCTACCACCAGAAGGTGGAGAGCATACTTTGCCCATGCACATTGTGATAAAGTGTGGAGATATGATCGTCGCCAGAGTACTGATTGACAATGGATCGGCCCTGAATGTTTGCCCGATGTCTACTATAGAACATTTGAATGTGGATACCTCTCTTATTTGCCTTACGACCATGATCATTAGAGCCTTTGATGGCACTTTCCCGGAGGTGCAAGGCGAGATCAAATTGGCAATTGGAATTGGCCCCATGTTTTCTGTGGTCAACTTCCATGTCATCAAGGTGGATTCCCTATATAATATGCTCCTAGGGAGGCCTTAGCTACATGCGGCAAGCGCAATTGCTTTTACCCTTCACTGGAGGCTCAAGTTCCCATTCGAGGGTTCGTTGACCACTATTATGGCTGAAGGACCTCTGACTTTCTTCAAGGAGACTTATGTCCCCTATATTGGTGCTAATTCCTTTTCGGAGGCAACTTTTCACAGTTTTGAGCTAGTCTCCATGATTTCCAGAGCTTTAAAACTCGACTCGGCATAGCCCTCTGCTACTTTAATGGCTGCCAAGGAGATGCTCAAATTTGGCTATCGGTTAGGCCAAGGTCTCGGTGCTGTAGGACATGGGAAGGCTTCTTTGATTGAACTCTCGGACAACAAAGAAGGATTCGGTCTAGGGTACAACCCCTCTGATGAAGAACTTTTTTAGGCTTCCAGAGGAAAGAAAAGGAAGTGCATTGGCCAAGGGATGTCTATTCCCCACATCAGGGTCACTGTTCCGATTCCGACCGAGGTCATTAGATCAGAAGTGGTACAGGAATCATGTGGGGAGGAATCAGATCTAGCTTGTCGCATCCACTTGTGCCCTAAAGAATTCTCAGTGAATGCCATCATATCCCTAGGGGATGATCTGACTTCTACCATTAGGCCCTGTGTGCCAAGCGAGACAGTAGGCCATTGGACCGTCAAGCCCTACTTTGTGGTTGCCCTGGTTGAGTAAGGAGTATTCCATCATCGTGTGGTTGGGTCCTCTAATTGCCCAAAAGAGTTGGAATAGCATATCTAGTTTGTTTTGCATGTTTATTTCCAATTGGAATAGCATATCTAGTTTGTTTTGCATGTTTATTTCCTATTTCCTACATTCCTTGTTTGCATTTTCACAAATTATTTTCCAAAAAAAAAAATGTTTCCCTTTTATCATTATCAGGCATGAACTTTGTTATCCCCCTATATATAATCCATTAATGAAATTGTCCAGCGTATTATTCAGGAAATCCTTGCATTTATCTCTTTATTTGCTTTCCTATGAATATGTGTGTGCAAATTGTCTTATGTTTCCTTGTATATGTTCCGTTCTATAGGATCTATTCTGATTCCCAAGCAGGTACATCATCTTGTTGCCATAACGATGATATTGATGACATGAATGAGACAATAGAGTTGGAACATGATATTGAAGGGTTAGAGGAAATTTCGAGTTTGCCTCATGATATTTTGGAGGCTCTAAATAAAGAAAACGAAGGGTCCAAGCCCAACATAGAAGAGACAGAAGTGGTTAACCTTGTTGACAAAGGCGAGAATGAAAAACCTGTCAAGGTTAGGGTGAACTTTCCTAAGGACTTGAAACATGAGTTTATAGCGCTACTCAAAGAGTTCAGAGAGATATTTTCTTGTTTCTACCAAGATATGCCAGGATTAGATACTGAGATTGTCGTGCACAGAATTCTAGTTAAGCCAGAATGCCCTCTAGGGCGGCAAGCCTTTCGAAGGATGAAATCTGAGATCATTTTGAAGATCAAAGAAGAAGTAGAAAAGCAATTGAAAGCCGGTTTCCTTACCGTGATAGCCTACTCAAATTGGGTGGCCAACATTGTTCTTGTACCTAAGAAAGATGGGAAAGTACGCATGTGCGTCGATTACAAGGATTTGAACTGGGCCAGCCCCAAGGATAACTTTCCATTGCCACATATCGATACCCTGATCAATAATACCGCTACCAACATGTTCTTCTCCTTCATGGATGAATTCTCAGGCTATAATCATATCAGGATGGCCGAAGAAGACAAAGCCAAGACAGCATTCACCACTCATTAGGGAACCTATGCATATGACGTCATGCCATTCGGCTTAAAGAACGCTGGTGCTACTTACCAGCGAGCCATGGTAACCTTGTTCCATGATATGATGCATAAAGAGATTGAAGTCTACGTAGATGACATGATTGCCAAATCTCGTACTGCCAAGGATCATTTGGTAGATTTAAGAAAGCTGTTCAGGCGCCTTATTAAGTACAGGTTGAGACTAAACCCTAACAAGTGCGTCTTCGGAGCTAGTTTAGGGAAATTGCTTGGCTTCATAGTCAGCCAAAAAGGAATTGAAGTAGACCCAGCAAAAGTCCAAGCCATTCGAGACATGCTGACACCGCAAACTGAGAAACAGATTTGCAGCTTCTTAGGCAAAGTCAATTACATAGCTCACTTCATAGCGTAGTTAACCGCCACATGTGATCCACTATTCAAGCTCTTGAAGAAAGATACAAAGATAGAATGGGCAGATGAGTGCCAAGCGGCCTTTGACAAGATCAAGCAGTATTTGTTGAACCCTCCCATTTTAGTTCCCCCAACGCCGGGATATCTGTTGATCCTCTACCTAGCGGTACAAGAAACCTCTATAGGTTGCATGTTAGGCCAATAGGCGGAGCCCGACTAGAAAGAAAGGGCGATTTACTACTTAAGCAAGAAGTTCACCAACAGTGAGATCAACTACATCGCCATTGAAAAGACGTGTTGTGCCCTAGCGTGGGCATTGCGCATGTTGCGGTAGTATATGCTCTACTATACCACGAGGCTCATTTCCCACATGGATCCCATTAAGGACATCGTTGAAAAGCCAGCTCTTACAGGGAAGATTTCCCATTGGCAAATGTTGCTCTCCGAATTCAACACTATGTTTGTGACAAGAAAGGCCATCAAGGGCCAAGCCATAGCCAATTACCTAACAGACCAGCCGCTAAATGATTCAGAGCTTTCAAAATCCCTCTTCCCTGATGAGGATGTCATGGCACTAGAGCTAGAGCTAGACAGTGTGGAACCGTGGTGTTGGAAGCTTTATTTTGATGGAGCCGCCAATTCTACCTGAAATGGAGTGGAAGCAATCTTAGTTTCCCCCAAGGGCCAGCAAATCCCTATTTCAGTCAAGTTGAATTTTGATTGCACCAATAACATCACAGAATACAAAGCATGCATAGTTGGCCTACAAGTGGTCCTAGAGTTCGACGCCTATGACTTGAGCGTCTTTGTAGATTCCCTGTTGATCATCTCCCAAATCAAAGGAAAATGGCAAGCTTGAGACACCAAGAAGATTCTGTATCAGAAATGCATCAACCGCTTGATTTCGAAGTTCCGAAACATCACATTTGCCTATTTGCCCGAGTACACAATGAGTTTGCAGATGCCTTGGCAACCCTGGCTAGCATGGTTAAGTTATCAAAAGGAGATGATATGCGGCAATTGCGCATAGAAGTCCATGGCGTTCCATCCTATTGCATGAACATCGAAGAATGCATGAGTGTTGAAGTTGAAAGCGATGGAAAGCCTTGGTACCATGATATCAAGGCTTATATCAAGAATAATGAATACCCGTCTAGTGCAAGGGATAGTGAAAAGAAGTTTATTCGGCGCATGGCCTGCCAATTTTTCTTGAGTGGAAAATTCCTATACAAAAGGAACCATGATTCTACCTTGCTCCGATGTGTAGATGCCTCCGAGGCTAATCATTTGATGGAAGAGATGCATGAAGGCTTACTTAGAGCTCATGCTAGTGGACCCCTGTTGGCCCGCAAGATTATGAGAGCCGGTTACTACTAGCTCACCATGGAAAATGATTGCATTAAACACGTGAGGACATGCCACCGTTGCCAAGCCTATCAAGACAGGAAGAACGCTCCTCCTCAACCTTTGCACTCTTTAGCAGCATTATGGCCCTTCTTAGCCTGGGGTATGGATGTCATCGGACCCATGATTCCGAAAGCTTCAAACAGTCACGAGTACATCTTAGTGGCCATCGATTATTTTACAAAGTGGGTGGAAGCCGCTTCGTACAAAAGCATCACTCAAGCAGTGGTAGCCCGATTCCTGAAACATAACATTATTTGCCCCTACAGCGTGCCAGGAGAGCTCATTACAAATAATGGGGTGAACCTAAATGGGAAAATGATCCAGCAACTCTACCAACAGTTTAAGATCGAGCACAGAAACTCGGTTCCCTATCACCCTCAAATGAATGGTGCAGTGGAAGCCGCTAACAAGAACATAAAGAAAATCTTGGTGAAGATGACAGACACATACAAGGATTAGGACGAGTACTTGCCGTTTGCTTTGTGCGCATATCACACTTCTGTTCGTACTTCCACGGGTGCGACCTCGTATTCATTAGTATATGGCATGGAGGTCATCCTCCCCGCAGAGGTAGAAATCTCGTCTCTCAGGATTTTATCTCGGACAGAGTTGTCAGAAGCTGAATGGGCCCATTCTTGATATGAACAACTGAACATGATAGACGAAAAGTGCATGATTGTAATGTGCCATGGACAGTTGTACCAATGCCGCGTCGAGCGAGCATTTAACAAGAAAGTTAAACCCAGGGTCTTCGAAGAAGGTGATCTAGTCTTGAAAAAGCGCAACCAAGCCATGCCTGATCATAGAGGAAAGTTCGCCCCAACTTACGAGGGCCCATACGTGGTAAAGAAGGCCTTTTCCGAAGGAGCCTTGATTCTAGCCGATATAGACGGGCATGACTTCAATTTGCCCACCAATTCCGATGCTGTCATATGGTACTTTGCATGAAGGAGCCTCTCAGTGCACCTCGTTCCTATATTTTGATGTCAAAAAAAAAAAAAAAAAACACAAAAAAACTATATATATATGTAAAAAGGTAGATCAAAAACCCGAAACGGCGGTCTACGCTAAAGGAGAGCCAAAAGAAAAAAGCGCGAGAAAATACAAAAGGAAGATTGAAAACCCGAAAGGGCAGTCTACGCAAAAGGAAAGCAAAAGAAAGAGCGTGAGAGAGCTTGCTAGATAGAAAATCCGAAATGGTGGTCTAGGCAAAAATTAAGGCAATCAAAAGTCAATTGAACTATGTGGTGACCTTATCCTTCCTAGTGGAGGTACGCAGGCAGCCATCTTGGTTCGATCACGTCTTAAAATAAAAATCAGTCAGTTGTGCCTGCTTGAATTCCTGGTCAAGATCAAAAAATTAGATGGATCCAGCATCCAAGACAAGATATGAAGACACCTCCGAGATCGCTCTCTGTCTACAATACTACCACGACTCAGTGGTCTGCTCAAGATGTTCTGGCTTATGCCAATGGGAAACGTACCTCAATGGGAAAAGGAAAAGATCCATCTAGAACAAGATGTATCCTTGGAAAAATAAGATATTGATATGCATGGATTTTACATTTATCACTTATTTGTATAATCTTGCATTTTCAAAGCATTTGCCTGTGTATTCATTAACATGCTTGTATTATGCCATTCAGTTTCTTTCATACATTCTGATACCAAAACATGAAATCTCATCTCATAAATATATTCAGAATATCATCATAAACACCTCTCTCCACCATCTCTCAGTTTCTAAGCATGCCTAACAAACTAGACTATGCTTTAAGAACTCAAACAAAAAGAGGAAGGCCTTATGCAGTTGCCTAGCAATTTACGAAGGACCTTTCCATACATGGTGGGATACTAACTACATAGCTCATGTGCAGAAACAAATAAGCAGGAAAGAATACCAGCAATTCAAACATGGCCCAAGCGATCAGACACGTCCTAGCACAATCTCCCAAAACCAGTACGGAGAATCGGGTCATCATGAGCATAAGTGCGAAGTAGCCCAGCTGCATTAAAGCCCAGGTCTCTGGCAATCTCTTAGAGTCTGTCATGTGAATGCCGAAGACAGACTAGCTCCCTCTCCATTGTGGAATCAGAAGTAAAGCCCTGTCTCTCAGTCTCTTGCAAAGCCTGCAAGGTACTCACCTCTATAGTAGCAACTCTCAAATCCTCCTCTCTCTTGGCCAGCTCAGTTTGAAGGCGACGGAAGGCCAACTATGGCTCACTAGGCTCATCGCCCTCTCGCCCATGCTCCATGCTTAAAGTGGAGTGGATGTAGGCTCTCACCTGTACTAACTCTAGTGCTAAGCCATTGGCCCTGCTACTAGCCCCAGCCCTGCCAGCCTCCAATGCGGCCCTCGCCTCATCCCAAGTGTGATCCAAAGTGGCAAACCTCCAGGTAAGAGCCACAAGCTCACCCTCCAAACCCGTAACCCGGGATCTCAACTGAACACATTCTGCCTCTGTGCTTAAAGGGGCTGACCCCTTCCGATCAAGCTCTGCCTTCAGAGTAGTAAGCTCACTCTCATATACACTTCTCATCTCCTCAATATCCTCCATAAGGGTATCAATCAGCTCCCGACAGCAGTCTCTATCCCTAACGGCCTCCCTCAGACACTCCCTCAGATCCATAAGGGCCCTCTTAACCCTGATCTTAAACTCCAGAGCATAGTCTCTCAAAATATCAGCTGGAAGTGGTAACTCGGCCGAGACTGGTGATGATAAGTCAAATACAAAGTTGGGATCTCTAGTGTCTCACCACACTCTAAACTTAGCAGAAAACCACTCCTGGTCATCCCTAGAACAAAAAGGGAAGTCAACGCTCAACTGGTGCACCTCCCAGAACTCAGAGCATGCCCTATCACTGCTACATCAATATCCACAAGCCCGTACTCGCAAGTGACAACAAAGAGATCACTAAGTCGGGGAATATGCTGGATACCCCCAAACTACTGCATGGCCATACCAGAGAAGTACCCCGTGCACCCTAGATACCTACCAAGGGAATGCCAAGTAAACCAACGCAATGGGCCTACCCCTGCTATCTAGTTATGCCCCACTTGACTTTCCAAGTCCAGTCAGTGGGACTCAGGCTGCACAAGTATCTCAGCCAACCCTTTGTATCCTCAAAAAAAGGAAAATCAAGAGCTACAGTAGCTCGGACTCTATTCCTACTCACAAAGCCCACAGGCTGATCCCTAGCAATAGCACTCAAGTGGCTACAGAACCACAGCTGTAACATATAAACACAACAGCCTAGCCTACCCCTATCAGTCTCCCGACACGAAGACAATGACCTAATGGTCTTAGAAAGTAAAGCAGGAATGAAAGAGGTACCATGAGTTAGGGCACTCACTAGAGGGAGAACGGCAAAACTAACAGCTCCAGATGGTGAAGGAAACAGCACCGTACCAAAGAAGGCCACCAGGGAGGCCAGATGCCGGTAGGATGTCCACCGCTCCTCTAAATCCACAAAATCATCTCGGTAACCAACAGGGCACTCCGATGAGTGGAACCGATCATACAGGAAATCAAAGGACATGCTCCCTCCTATCCTGCTGCCATGCCAAGTCAACGCCTCCACAACGGGCCTCTTAAAGCCCAACAGATCAGTGAGCCTCTTGCGGTAGCGTGGCCGCACTAGTGGAACGAAAATAGTGCTCAGAGGGGTAGAAAGAGAAAGGAAACAATCATACTCCTCCAAGGTAGGCACCAAATCAACATCTCCAATGGTGACACATCTCAAAGCAGGGTCCCAACAAGAGGTGATGACCTCCAACAAATGCCAATCTAGTGTGGTGTGAAGAAGAGCAGTAGCATCTCCAAGAAGTTGCTGGATGAGTGCCCGGTCACCACAAGAAAAGGAGCTCCACCACCTCCTAAACTTCTTCTTATAGTAAGACTCCCTCTTAAGCTCGACCAAAGTGTTGTAGGAGTTAACACCAAGAGCATCCATGAACGGATCTTGCTAAATCTGATAATCTGATGAGAATCTACGCAAAAAATGACAAAAAATAGTGTTTTCTACACGTTTTGGGTTGAAACCCAGCTTTTATACACGTATCCCAAGGTAGTGGCCCTACAAAGGGCCGCCGAATCTCAGGACACGCGCTAGGGCTTTTCAGCCCCCCAGGCGCAAACCTACATATATTCTAAGCACTCTCCCCCCATTGGACATGTTTTTGACCTCCTTGGAGTGAAGATTCCCTCGTTTTAACACTCGTTATAATGCTTGGTCAGCCCAACAGTGAACCGGATTGTCAAAAACACTCTCTCATTCATCCGAGATCGCATAAATCCTACACTGGGGCAGTTTATCTTTGTGCGTCTCATTCAGCACCTCTAAATGTCTTGAACCTCATTTTCTAAAACTCGGTTCACCCGATTCAGGGGTCAATTTTGCCCCGGCAATCAGATTTTACAACAAAAAAACACTTGAGCCCGTTCTCGGCCACGCGGCAGCTTTTTCAGTTTATTTTGAGGATAAAGGGAGTCATTTCTTATGATGTTGCCTCAAGAAACCTGTCTTTGAATTATTAATCCACCTAGGCAATAACAAGAGCAACCAATACATACTGCCGCATGGCGTGTCTAAGAAGATCTTGTTCAGAATGTTCGCATTCATTACCAGCATTTGGTACGGTCTATGAAGTCGAGGCCATTTTCAGCCAATTTGCAGGCTTGGAACCCTACAAAACCCTAAACTGTAGCAGTTTATTTTGCGTGGTTCCCACCCTCTTCATCCAATATACAAGAATGGATCTGAGGAGAAGGTGGAACAGGAATACAAGCGGCTCGTAACTCTGCTGCCAAAATTATGGTATAGCCATAAAGCATGGCTAGCTCACTCTGAAGTTGGCTCCACTCTCTCTCTGCCATGGTAGCTCGGGCCTCCCAAGCTCTTTGCCAGAGCTCCCTTTCCCTAGCTAATGCCCGAGCAGTCTCCTCTTGCATGTGTACCTCCCTAGTGGCTGCGATGGCCTCAAGCTCTATCACCCTGGCCTGTAGAGCCTCTATACGCACTCTCCACTCTGCTCCGGAGGCCACCTGAACACGAACAATGCCTTCCAACACCCTACCTCCGCTCACAGGGACATCTCTAATAATAGGCCCTATGGAGGACTCTACTAACCAAGTGGCATAATCCTTATTGGTATCCACGTAGGCGTCAAAAGAACCCGTCACGTAAGTTGGGTCGTCCAGGACAATGGACTCGAATGGCAAGCCAAGAGGAGGCGGATCTCTAGGTACTCCATAGACTAGCATGACCTGATGGAAGGGCCTCTTTGCCAAAAATAACTCTCAGCTTGATAGGGCCCAAAACCAGCATTGTATCCTCAACTAGCCCATAGCAATTGTAAGCTCTGGCCTCCCCAGCAATGAGCCATCATAAGGGCAAACTACCATCTCATCTCGGGTGACGCAGTTTAAAGTTGCAAAGAGAGTGATCGGCTGTACCACGACAACCCTGGCAATCGCATAGAGAGCCCAAGCATACGTTCGAGGATACACTGTCGCTGACAAACCTGAGTACCATGGTCACAAGCCTGGGATGTACTCATATGCCCACCACGTCAAAATCTACCAACATCCCTCTAGACTCTTGAAATCCCGCTAGGAAGCTCGCCTTAGGAAAGCGATGAAAAAGCCGTAAGTGACAGACCCCCAGTCGTATCTCCCAATGTCAGAGACTGCTCTCTTGGCCCACAGCAGCTAGCAGGTCAACACCGACCGGTAGTTGCCAAAAAAGCAACTACCGAGAAAGCACAGGAAGAGCCGCTAAAGATGAATGTCGATAGGTGACACACCCTAGGGAATGCTACACTACAGCCACTCAGTGTGGATCTATGGCGATGCAGTGGGCCAAAAATATCCTCTCGTGTCTGCAGTCAATGGGAGAGGGATGCCCAAGAGCTCGCAGGCCATCTCGAAGCTCATGTCATCAGTTAGAATTGGGTATCCGCCAAATCTGATACCCATGATAGTTGTCCAATCAAGAGGGAGGATCGCATACTCTCCACAGCTCAAGTGAAAGGTGCCTATCTCGACATGAAACCGCCACACCAAAGCCTCCCCGATCTCGTGCCTCATGGTGTATAGGGGGATTCGTAGGAAATCCTCAAATCCCTGCTCTCTCAGAAAATCTGCATACCTCCGACGGGTCCCAAAAGCGACCAGCAGCTAAAGAAATGTGGACCAAGCACCCTGACCCAGGATCTTGTCGGCCCTCTGCATTTAGAATTAGAAGCTACCTATTAGCACATGCATATAACAGGAAATTAAATGACAAAGGAAGAAATATAGTATACCTCTCTCTTCCGCGCCTAAGCGGAAGGATGATCCTTCAGCCCGCACTGAAGGTAAGTATCTCTAATGCCTCTATCTACAGCTCTAGTATGAGCATCGGCCCCGACCTGACGTGGTGGAAACCCTGGTCTTAAATTGTGCCTTTGAGTGCCCAAGTCGGGATGGACCTCATCCCTGGAAAAGTCAGCCTCTATGTCAATGAGGAGATCCTCAGCTCGCGTTACTCCTCCAAAGGCCCCTCTCCCTGTAGCCAGCCTGCGCCGTGAGGAAGCCCCACTAGAAACAGTATGGGACTTAGAGGAGATGCTGGCCGTCTCAACTGAACGCCGCCTCTTAGATCAAGTCTCCATAGGTATACCACCGGTGGGCCTAGGGTCATCACCCCCGTAATCAAAATGGCTTTGCAAAACCCAAGCCACTCGCTCGCTAGCCGAAGCAGTCTCATCATCAGAAGAATTATCCCCATAGGACGTAGCATAAACGAGGGCCTTCCTCTGGTCTCCCCTGGAACTAGTTCTCCGTGACATAATCTGTAAAACAGCAAGAAATCCAAACATGATTGGTATGCCCATTAGACAAATGGCAACATGAGTAGACTAACACTATTTTAAAAATGTGCAGGTCTGTACCCAGCACATAGTTGCAAAGGACACTCATCGAGACTGCTATTTAAATATCCTCTGTTTCTACTTGACATACAAATCGGGACTGCTGTTCAAATATCCTCTGTTCCTACCGGACACTCATCGGGACTGCTATTCAGATATCCTCTGTTTCTACTCGGCCTAAGTCCAAGACTGCTATTCAGATATCCTCTATTTCTACTTGGCAAAAATTAGGACTATTGTTCTGATATCCTCTGTTCCTACCTGACACTCATCGGGACTACTATTCAAATATCTTTTGTTCCTACCCGGCCCAAGACCAAGACTGCTATTCAGATATCCTCTGTTTCTACTTGGCAAAAATTAGGACTGCTATTCAGATGTCCTCTGTTCCTACCTGACACTCATCGGGACTGCTATTCAGATATCCTCTATTTCTACCCGGCCTAAGTCCAAGACTGCTATTCAAATATCCTCTATTTCTACTTGGAAAAAATCAGGACTGCTATTTTGATATCCTCTGTTTCTACCTGACACAAATCGAGACTGCTATTCAAATATCCTCTGTTCCTACCCGGCCCAGGACCAAGACTGCTATTCAGATATCCTCTGTTTCTACTTGGAAAATTTCAGCACTGCTATTCAAATATCCTCTGTTTCTACCTGACACTCATCGGGACTACTATTCAGATATCCTCTGTTTCTACTTGGCAAATTTCAGGATTGTTGCTCAGATATCCTCTATTCTTACCTAACACTACCCGGGATTGCTATTCAGATATCCTCTGTCTCTACCCGGATCCCCTAAATTTCGAGGCTAACTAGAGGTTGTGTTGTATGTCTTACCAGCTTTTCGATACTAAATTTCGAAGATCTCTAAAGTTTCTACTACTTGGGACTGCTATTAAGATATTCTCTGCCTCTACCTGGATCCCACAAATTTCTCACCATTTCCACTATTCCTGATTACCAAGTAAGTCCCCTTACCTATGTCCCGCATTTTATTTTTAGCATTTAAATTCTCGCATATTCACACACTCATATAACCAAAAAAAAAAAAAAAATGTGCATTTTCCTAAGATAGCATGGCATAAATCATGGCAAAAAATATATGCTTATGAAAATTCCAAAAATAAAATAAGCACTAGCATGCATTCCTAGTAGTATTGCTACTAACATTTTACAGAAAAGAAGAAGAAAATAAAAAAAGACATTGACCTTGAGTGCAGAAAAGACGAAAGCAGCAAACTAAAGCTGAAAAGCCGGACCTGCTTAGCGCGCGAGTTGCTCCACAGAATTTTTCAGAAGTGAGAAGTGAAAGAAAAGTGAGAAATGAGGTCAAATGAGACAAAATGGGGCATTTGTAGGCCTTGGGCTGCCCGGCGCACCTTTTAGGGCCGCCGGGTAGGCCCAGTGGTCCTGTAAGGGCCGCCGATCAACGTTGACCCAGTCAATGTTGACCGGTTGACCCAGTCAACCCAAAAAAAAAAAAAAAAAAAAGAGAGAGAACCCTTTTCCTCTCCCAGAGCTCAAAGGCAAGTATAGAAAATTTTTCAGAATTAGTTGCAGCAGATCAGTCCAATCAAGTAAAAACTGGTCTCGATCCGTGAATAGTCTCCACACGCAAATTTGGGGGCGACAAAATTCGAAATCACGTTCTTTATCTGATACCTCTCATTGCACTCGAGATGTCTGATAAAGAAGGGGCAACTGTCGATATTGTATTTTGTCAGCCCTCGATTTGCGTGCCGGATCTCGAAAAATCCCAAAATATTATTTTCTCTCCATGGGGCCGTGAGAATGTACAGAATGACACAGCGAAACCCATTCTGGCATTGGAGCAATTGAAGTGCCTCTTTTATCTAAAATGACCAAAATGCCCCTAGTTAACCCTAGGTTTGACTGAGGGTCAAATGAGGTTAAAACCCTCACAAAACAACATTTTCAAGATCCATACCTTTCAGAAACAGGAAGTCAAGACCTTTATAGACATGTCAAGATCAAACCCATCCAAGGAAGTTTGAAGGTGCCGCCAGCGGCCCTACAAGGGCCGCCGCCTCGAAATTCGTGCCAGGGCTATAAAAAGCCCCAGGCACTATTCAGACAAATGGAGGATCATTTTTTTTTTTTTTTTAGTTTTTCTCTCTACTTGGTTTTTCTACACGTTTTTCCCCTCTCTCAAACACAAAAAAACCCAAAAAACACATCAAACCTTCTTGATTCTTCTCTCTTTACCAAAAACACAAGGTATTGTTCTTATACCCAATCTTCTTTTCCTTGGTTCTACACTTTGGATTTGGGGTTTAGGGGTGTGGATGTAACTTTTTAGCTACCATCCACACCCCTAACCTTCTAAATCTTTTTCTAGCATTTATTTTACTCTTTTATCCCTTGATAACATGATTTATTGCTTTCTCTAGCATGTTTCTTGCTTTATTTGTGTTTCTAGCTTAAATCTCTTTGATTTTATGTTTTTTTCCATGTTTCATGCTTAGATTTACATCCTTACATGCTTATATGTTTAGATCTACATGCTTTAGGCTTTATGCCATGTTTTCCTATATTTTGTGCCTCTTTTTGTTCTAGGTTGACGTTAGGGTTATATGCTCATATGCTTATATGATGTTGTTGGCTATGCCTTGCTTGGATCTATGTGTTTCATGTGTTTATTTTCCATGTTTTATGGTTAGATCCTTGTCTTCACATGCTTATATGCTTGGATCCATGTTCTTCCATGATTATGTGTTAAGTTTCTACACGTTTACAAGCGTGTTTCTATGCCTAGATGTCTAGATCTATGTTTCCACATGCTTATGTGTTTGGATCAATGTTCTCTACACACTTTACGCTATCTTCCATGAGCTTGTGCGCTCCATGCCAGGTTTGTGTGCCTAGACCTAGACTATGTTTGTCATGCTATGTGCTATTGTAGCCCTTTTGTCGCTTTGTCTTTCTTTCTTGTGTTTTGGCCTATTGGTTTGGACCCGATCTAGACCCTATGGTCTTTGTCACTGTCCGTACCCCTTGGCCCACATCAAAGGGTTTGGATCATCCTTATTTGCATGTCTATGCTTGGTTGCTTCTATGCTTTATACTTGTGTTAGCCTCTCTTGTTCTAGGCTTTGCCACGCTTGACGCCCTTAGCGGGTTTGGTGGTTGTGTGGTTACATCCAACGCCCATGAGACCTTGTTTGGATGTAACCATTTGGGATGCATCACCATGATGTCGGTCACTCTATGCACTCTGTGCGTACCCTTCCCTTTTTCTGCTCCGCGCAACGATTGCTTACCATGCTTGTTTGTGCCACCCGTTGGCTTTCTATGCATCTTTACACGCTTGTTTACATGTCCATGAATGAGTCTTGCTTGCTAGTGTGTCATCCATACTTAAACACAATGAAGCTATGGACATTCGATCCAAACCTACATTTGTCCCCCGTGGACACCACCTTTTGTTTGCCTTTTTGCGTGTTTGTCTTCTCTCTTGTTTGCTTTCTTACTTGTTTGCCTCTTGCTTGTTTGCTTGCTTTCTTGCTTCTTTGCTTGCCATGTCCATCATGCTTATCTGCTTTATGCCTCCTTCGTATGCACTTTACATCTTTTCCTTCCATTGCTGGTCTACTGGTTTCTTGTCTTTGCCTTTACATGTACACACATGGAGCGAGGACGCTTAGAGCTAGGGCACTGTCTCCCAGGCGCAAGCAAAAAGGGTGAAGACGCAATCATGTAGATATGAGCCAAGCGGCTATGTTCAGTAGGTTTAGGGGTCTGGCTTCTCCCTTTTAGTTTTGTACTCTTTTAAACCCCTTCCTTCCTCCTCCATTTCTCTCTTAGATGGGTTGTATTAGGAATATCATGTCGTGTACCATTCATCCTCATCTCTAGAGTATGGCAATCCCTGTTTACTTTCCTGCACCTATATTTTGGGCCATGCTCTAGGGATGCAGGCATTTACTTTTTTGCTCTGTGTGATTGCATTGTGTATGATGTATGTATATATATACTTGTTCGCCCTCTTTCGGTGTGATTGTCACATTCCATGTCACCTAAGGCAAAGCGATGCCTAATTTCCGCTACGAAAGTAAGGTGACACGTCCCTGAATTTTCGCCGTGGAAATCTGGTACTTTGCTCGAATGCCTTAGGAAAGCATAAATTGGGACCACACCCATTCAAAAGCCAAACCTCAAAGCCCCCATGCACGTAAAGCCCCGAAAGCCAATGCCAAAATCATGTTTTTACTACCAATCTCCGAAAATTAAGGTTTTATCAAAACAAAGGACTATCCTTGGACAGGTGTTATGGGGTGCCTAACACCTTCCCCACACATAACCAAACTTCCGGACCTAAGAATCAAGATTTTTTTCCATCCACATTAGATTAGGAAAAATGTCATTTTTCTTAGCCTAGGATTGGTAATAAAATCAACTAGAAACAGGTGACCAATCACACCTTAGAAAAACCCAATGATTGGTGGCGACTCCACTTACCTTTGGTAATCCCTTAAAATTTGGTCCAGATTCTTGCCATAACACCAAAGGTAGACCTACCTTCCTCCACCGAGAGAGATAGCACCCGAAGCCCCACACAAACAACGCCACACACCACACACGCGCACACTTGCAACATCATTCACTCGGGTGGGCCCTCCAACAGGCCCCCGCGCGTGCGGGAGCGTCACCATGGCAGGTGGTCATGTTGGAAAATCTAGTTTTGCATCTCATACAAAACATACTGCGGAAGCAACAATCACAGATCTTCTTCATTCATGAGAGATAACATGCAACCTTGAATTCTAGAACAAAGAATAGAAAGCGTACCTTGATGCAGTGAAATTCAAAACCAAAACTTGAGAATATCTTTAATCTTCATCTTAATTCCACATGGTGCCCAAGAAGTGTGGTCTCTCAATCAGTCTTTTTGTACATAGATTCTCAAAGAAAAATCATTCTTCTTCTTCTTACAGAGAAAAACTAATTTCTTTTCTTTTCATCATACGTACGTTTTAACTAACTTGGTAGTTCTTTTATTTAATAACTCTTATTAAATAAAAACTGATTATCTAATTAGGTTAGCCTTTTGGGCCTACCCAATTGGGCTTTAGTTTGTGGCTTGAGATGGGACCAAAGGGAACAAATAAGACTCTAGCTCCAATGGGCTTTGGGTTTTTCTGTCAACTCTTGACAAGTCCAAAGTTACCATTAATTATATTCAATACCACTATAAGAATATAATTGCACTCTAGGCCTTATTAATAAATTAAATCCCAAGACTTTATTATACATACAACCCATTCATTAAAATATTCGTAGTAATACAAAGTCATAAATGTAGACTGCCACTTTAAAAATTACTACATCTTAATCCTTGAGTACCCAGTTTAATCATTTATGTTATTCATCATATATTTATGAAATCCAATTTCATAAATATATACTATAGTAACTCCTTACTAAACTGGTTGGGCCCAATACTCTAAATAACCAAACCCATTAAACTTATCTCAAGGGAATATTTTATATCTCCGTTAAAAGATTATGAATTCCATCTTGAAAGTATATGTTCCATCAAAACTAAATGCGGCTGCCCAACATACTGAGGTTTTAATCGTGTTTTATAGATCTCACTCCTGATATATCAAAGCAACCTACACCTCATGATCAGATCCATTATTCTTTTAGGATTTAGAGTTGATGTAAATAGAAGTCGTGAGATTTATTATTCATTTGACAGTCGTTAGGAGAATAATAAATCTTACAGTGGTTCAGTTCAATATGTCTTAACTCTTAAAACATATCAACATATCAACTAGAAGTCTCCACTTCCATGATCAAGACAAATCATCTTAGTTAATATGTTATAGTTTTCGCAGATGAAATGCCCAATTTCATCACCGACTACGAACTAAAATTTTGAGTTTACAAAGAACTTGTGATTTATATCTTTTGTGACTTTTCACATAAATCACATACTATGCATCTCATGGACTAAGATAATGTCTCATTAGTTTATTTATAGATAGTCTCATATAATTAAACTATTTAATTATTTATATCATGCCAATAAATTGGATTTTAGGGCACAAACCCTAACAGGTCGAACGAAGGCCCACGACGGCGGCAGCGGTTTTTCCGCTACCGTTTTTCGAGGCCGAGCATCGACATAAACTTCAATAAAAATGTCTTGTTTAATAACCTGTTTAATTAATAGGTCATACCTAACCCGAATAACATATTACCAATTCTTATATATCTAAAATTAAAATACAAATACAAGTAATAAACATATAATTATAATAAAAAATTAAGCAATAATAACAAAATAATAATAACAAAAGCTAATACATTTATAAGCTAAATGGGTCAGACGGGTTCGCATGTTGCACACAAACACGACCCGTTTATTAAACGGGTCAGCTGTGTCAACCCGAATATGACCCGAACCCATTTAGCCTAAACCCATGACTTGTTTATAAATGGGTTAGTTGTGTTGGGTTCACAGGTTGTATCAAATTATGCCACCCCTACATACATCTAGACATACACCATAGCACTCATCTAAGCATTGCATACTTGCACATCATATCATACCATCCAAGAACACATCTCATATCACATGTCATTTCATATCACATAGCATCTCATACAGCATCATGGCACCAAGGCAACAACCATGTCATCACATCATCATAGGGTTGCAAGCATGTCATCACATGTTCATCACTAAACATTGCATTCATTGCATATGTTCATATTACATTCAACAAGTTCATCATGTTCATCATTATACAAGCATGCATGTACATGTTTTTATGCATGACCTACCTCACTGCATCATCACCACAACACATATGCATCAATGCATGTTCATGTGTTCATCCATGCATATTTAACCCTAACCATCAATCTAGACTAACTAAGCATGTTATCCTACTAACAAATGACCTAAGCATATGAAAACTAAGTTAAACAGACCAAAAAGATGCATTTAAACTAAGCAAAACATAAAGAAAAAGGAAAACTGGCAAGTTCTAGAATTCTAGGTTGAACATGCACACATGCAAAAACATGCGTACCAAGTTCGTGGAGCTATGCGCGCAAGCACTAGCCTACACACGCAACCCTACCAAGAACCTAGACGTATAGAAAATACAAAAACTACATCTAAATTAACTTAGCATGCTTCTAAATTATAAAGAAAATAAACCTACACTACAAAGTACTTTATTAATGCAATAAAACAACAAAAAATTATAGGAAAACAAAAGAGAAAACGAAGGAGAGATACCTCAAACGAAGAGCTCTTGGAACTTGATTTTGACTGTTCCTCTCAGTCAATAAAAGACACAAAACCAATGCATTAGCAAGCTTTAACTAGAGGGCTTAGACTAGAAATGTTCATAGCCAAGAAAACTTTAACTTTGAAGGTGTTTTAAAGAAAAACTCCCTCTTTGAATAACTATTTTCTAGTGAATTCGGTGCGTTTTTAGGGAAAAAAAAGTCTAGGAGGCCTTTTATAGTGTTTAGAGAGAGGGGTGCAGGGATCTTCCCAATCGAAGTGAGATTATCTCTACACGTGATCCCATCAAAACCTTTCCTTACATAGCTTCTGCCAACCCTACCTACGCAAGCATGCTCGAAGGTTATGAGCACATGGTCAATGCTTGCGCATGTAGGGTGTGAACTTGCGCGCTCATGGCTAGGTTTTTGTAAGGTTTTTAATTGCCAAAATCAACATTCAAGCTAAAGAGTTTCCTAAGCTAGGCTAACCCAAATGAGAACATACCCAATGCGGGATCATTTGAATTCTTTCAGCAATAAACTGCTCTGGTTTTCTAGTAATCTTATTGGTCCTAAGCTTTCTACCCGGCAACAATGTGTCAGTTGGATGATCAAAACTCTCCCAAAATATAGTAGACACATTGCACTTGTCTCTTGAAACAAAATTTCCATCATTATCAAGTATTGCTTCAGTTGAATTTGACGGGAAATGTCAAATTTGTTGACCAAAAAGTTATAAACTCCCTCTTCATCTCAATTTTTAATCTCACTCACTCACTCAGTCTAACTCTCAATCTCGCTCTCACACTCTCCCTCTCACTCTCCCTCTCGCTCTCAATCTCCCTCTCGATCTCAATCTCCCTGTCGCTCTCAATCTCCCTCCCACCTAATTTCTCACTCAATCTCGCTCTCACTCTCACACTCGCTCCTGCTCTTCGGTGTACTCTCACTCTCAATCTTGACATTGACGATATCGAGGTCTTCTGTTGGTGAAAGGAGTTGACATGGACAACAACTGTTTTTTGATTCTTCAGGTTGGATACTTATTATGTAGTGGTTGTAGTTTGAATAAGAAGTTTGTTTCCATTTGTTGTAAACTTTGCTTCTTGGGTGTTGCCAGGGTGAAGTTGAGCAAATTTCACTTACGAAGCCAAAAGCTTAGGGACCCCATGATGAAGGTTTTCTTGAATATCTTGAGGACATAATTGGTACCAACAAATATGTCAAAAAATTTGATGAAGCGTATAAGCAGTGAGTACAGTTTGCGTGTTAACTTAGTTGAAAATTTACCCTCTTATTCCTGCTTGCTACATCAATTTCCTATTTTTAATGATGCACTACGTCTATTACTTGTGTTAGTGCTAATGCTAATTGGAGGCATAATTCTTGTTAGTTAGCTGAAAAATTGAAACTTGAGGATGGAAGGTATAACTTGCAAATGGGCGGTTTATGGGGAGCCAGCCTTTGAAATGTATTAGTTGAAAGAGCATTCTATGTAATAGATACACAGTGTTCTTCATTAAGATGAGAGCATGCATCCTTCCAGATGATGCTGTCATTATCAATTTGGGGTTTTTATTTTTATTTTTATTATATGAATTTACTTTCCTGTTCACATATTTTGTTGCAACAGGATGTGAAGAATGAAGCAGAAGCATACATGGTGAAAGAATTATCTTTCTTGAAATGGCAGGAGAAAGCCACCAAATTGGCTCATGAAGATATTGATACAAAACTCGTTGAACTACGAGCAAACGTTGCCAGTTTAGAAGAAAACCTGAAGACTAAAAGGTATATGTAATGGAATATTTTGCAAGCAGCACCAGCAAGTCCAAGTTCCTATATTGTCAAGAAGGTTTTGTGCTTGGAGATTTCTGTTTATAGCTATCTGAATGTAAGCAATATACAAATGCATATGTGATATTGATGTCTAAATTCCTATATTTTCATTGAATGCTTTGAATGTTAAGAAATTATATCTATATATGTTCATTGGACATTTGTTACATATTGTGAGGTTAAAGGGTACTAAAATTACTCCCCTCAAACACCCCCCCCCCCCTCCCCCCCAAACACAAAAAATAAAAGTTTGGGTGGTAACATCCTTCAATATATTTCAGTTTAACTTTGTTGGGTGGCCGCTGGGCCCTAGAGGCAATTCACTGAAACATTATGTTTCTCAAATAACCTTAACGTTTCTCACCAATACTGAATATTTGCATCAACGTTAGCAATAAAATTTAAATTAAACCCAAGGGCCACTTCAGAATCGAACCTTTTTTCTATTAAATCGTAATGGATTGTTTCACAGATCCCCACATGTTTCACAAAAAATTGATTTTTGCATCAACATTTTGGCATCAACTAAATTTGTAGCCGGGAAACAAACTAAGTCACTTGTGTTTCAACACGGGACCCCCCACTAGTAAAGGGAAAACGGAAGTGCACTCCTGCGCACCAGCTGAAAAAGCCCCTTCCCTTTTTCAAAATAATAAGATTCATAGCTCCAACCTAGACAAGGCGTTTTTATGCTCTTTTTTTAGGTTGGGTTGCTAGCTACGGGATCCTCGTAGTAGGCTGGACCAACATCCAATCGAGAGAGGGCAGCCTTTAGAAGCAACAGGTTAGGAAACCAAGAGAACGCTTCGCGTTTTCTAATCTTCTTCCCGCCCTAGGAGTAGGAGTAGCACAAAAAGAGGGATTGAGATTGAGGAAGAGATGCAGAAAATATTAAGAAGGTACTCGAGTTCCAAGATATCGAGTACTGTGCACTAAAATATAACAAGATACCTGATTTGTACTCGTGTTCTATGAACTCGAGTAAGATGGAGTAGTAACTGAGCCGTACTCAAGATCTATGAACTCGAGTATGGTGGACTAGTACCCGAGCCAGACTCGCTTTTAAGGAGCTTGGGTACTGTGTATGTAAATATCACACTACTCGAGTGCAAGAAACTCAAGTTTACTCAACAAAGAACTCGAGTTTAAGACCATCGAGTTCCAGGTGGCATTTTTAATGTGCAAAATTCCAGCTCAGCTAGTGCCATGCTGGCAAACTCAGTAGGAACTCGAGTATTGTTTAAAACTCGATTTCACGAAGCTTGAGTACTAAAAAAGTGGTAAATTGCTAAATATTTTCGAAACAGTGCTAGATTGCCACAAAGTTTGTAAAAACGTGGTATTTGGCTATTTTCACCATCTCCTGACAGTTCAAGTCTTGAAGAAGAGGGGTCTGTCAAAGGATTTTCTATTTTTCTACCCAAAAAATATTTATCTCCTTGACCTTGACAGCAAACTTCTTATACTTGTGAGAAGCTGAAATTTTGCCCTTCCTCTCTCAAAGAGACTAGTGCAATCTCTTGGGAAAAATTGTGTGGAGTAGCCACTTATTTTTATTTATAAAAAAAAAAATAAGAAATACTAAAAGACAAATTAAGCAGCTACAGTTTCATTGAATATTGAATGAAGTTACATTTGATAGCAATTATATCACTTTGGATCCTAGTTACCATCTAAGAAAGTACAAGACATTCTTGTCCTAGTTACAATCTAAAGAAAGTAAACTGCATTTAATAAAGCATTGGTTAAGAACCTGAGATCTAGGTTTGAGAACTAGGTTACAAATTGGAAAGGTGTTAGGCACCCACTTTGCCTAATAAAACCGGTCTTCTACAACAGAATGTAGACACCTTCCCATTGAGGCTGAAGCACAGATCAATGAGCTACAACAGAATGTAGACACCTTCTCATTGGCTGAAGGACTGATAAATGAGCTAAAACAAAAAATAGATTCTTTGACCAAACAGAAGGGAAAGGGAAAGCAAGAGAAGAAAATGATCTACACCAATGGATGGAAAGAAAGAAAGAATTCCTATAAAGAACAAACCGCAAAAAAAATTTAGAAACTCAAGTAAGACTAAAAAAATTAGAAGTTTATGAACTACACAAGTTTCTAGTATACTTTAAGACAGCCTTAGCTCCATTGCAGTAATTAACCAATGATTTTTCACCTATTCCAACACTAAAAGATTCATAATTCAGCTTGTTTGGTAGATGGTCTCAAAGAAACAAATCCAGAAGCAATTAAACAACGCAATTGACACTCAAACAGAATTCAAAAAAAAAAACTTTAAAGGCAAATCAAACTCTGAAATTCAAAGGAAAATAACTCAGAATGCCCACAAAATATGAATCTTATTGCAAGCAAATCAATTTGAATACAATGCCACACACACACACACACACACACACACAAAAAAAAAAAAAAAAAAGGAAAATTGCACAATCATCAGCAGAAACAATTTTTTCAATTACATTCCCCACTAAAACCAAAGAAGATCACAATAATATGAAAGACCCACAATTGGGCTAGCCTTTCATGTTCTTACAAAATTTTGTATGTTTCTCTCCTTATAACTGATTATCTAATTGGGCTAGCCTTTTGGGCCTTTCCAATTGGGCTTTAGTATGTGGCTTGGAATGGGACCAAAAGGGAACAAATAAGACACTAGCTCCAATGGGCCTTGGGCTTTTCTGTCAACTCTTGATAAGTTCAAAGTTACTATTAATTATATTTAATACCACTATATAAATATAATTGCACTTTAGGCCTTATTAATAAATTATATCTCAAGACTTTATTGTACATGCAACCCCTTCATAAAATATTCGTAGTAATACAAAGTCATAAAAGTAGACTGCCACTTTGGAGATTACTACATCTTAATCCTTGAGTACCCGGTTTAATCCTTTAAGTTATTCATCATATATTTATGAAATCCAATTTCATAAATATATACTTTAGTAACTACTTACTAAAGTGGTTAGGCCTAACACTCTGAATAACCGAACCCATTAAACTTATCTCAAGTGAATATTTTATATTTCCGATAAGAGACTATGAATTCTATCTTGAGAATATATGTTCCATCAACACTAAATGTGGCTACCCAACATACTGAGGTTTTGATCGTGACTTTAGATCTCACTCCTGATATATCAAAGCAACCTACACTTCATGACCAGGTCCATTATTCTCTCAGGATTAAGAGTTCATGTAAATAGAAGTCGTGAGATTTATTATTCATTTGACAGTCGTTAGGAGAATAATAAATCTCACAACAGTCCAGTTCAATATGTCTTAATTCTTAAAACATATCAACACATCAACTAGAAGTCGTCACTTCTATGATCAAGACAAATCATCTTAATTGATATGTTATAGTCTTCGTTGATGAAATGCCCAAATTCATCACCGACTACAAACTAGTATTCTGAGTTTACAAAGAACTTGCGATTTATATCTTCTGTGACTTTTCACATAAATCACATACTATGCATCTCATGGACTATATGATAATGTCCAAATATTCATGTTATCATTATTTTAGATAATAATAAAACAACTTTATTATTCATAACATTAAGTTATACATTAAGTCATACATAATGTCATACATAGCATCATACAATAGGATTTAAGGGCACTAATCCTAACACTTTTGTCAATTAGCCGATAGATAATGGCACGAAGATTCACCATATGACTTTCAAGCATACTATCAGTAATGGAAGTAGGAAGACCGAGAGCATTAGACAAAGATTCCTTATGCCTAGGATCACAAGAAACCGCTTCAATTGTCGAACAGAGTTCAGCGGTGTTAAACCGAAACACATGATTTTCGGGATCCCAGAATTTCACAATAGCACGAAGGAAGTCCCACTTGATTCTGACATTCCTCAGAGCCTTGATTCCCTCTAGTTTGAAGGCTGTAAAATTGGTTTTGGTACTGAAATCAAAGCTATAAACCCATATGTTGATATCATGAATTGTTGAATGAGAAAAATTATGATTGCTAGCCATGGATGACTTTTGCTTATGATTATTGTGTTTTACTAACCTTTCTGCAGAGATTTGTCACAGGAGAATTCACTTATATAAGCTGCATCAATTCCTAATCAAGTTTGAAATAGGTTTCAGAGAGTTTGTAGCTAACTAGGAGAGTGTTTCATGATCACAAATGAAGTAAAAAATTTTCAAAAAATGCAAAAACGCGAAACACGCATGGGAAAAACGTGAGAAGTCAGCTCACCATGGCGTGAGCGTCATGGCGTGGCCCAATGCCATTCGGCACTCTAAAAGTGCCAATAGGCACTTTAAAAGTGCCGAACGGCACTCCAAAAGTGTTGAATGGCACTCTTCATGTGCCAACTGGCACCCACTCCGGCCGTCGCACATCCATGCAATTTTGTGTTCTCGGACATTTTTTTAAGATCGGTTGCCAATCAAAAAGATTTTTGGACAAACTAAGGCATTCTAACGTGTCTAACTAACTTATTTTCAGAAACCATCACTTGCACCACTATTTTCAAAATTGATCAAATCAAGTTTTTTTAAGACTCATGGATTAATGTTCCAAACTAGGGGCATTCACCCATGCCTCATTCATTTTCAAAGAATCAAAAAATCATCATCATCTTTTCAAAAAAAAAAAAAAAAAAAAAAAAGATCATCGTAACCAAGATTTCCAAAAAGCATGCATTCATTTTAAACTAGGGGCATTTGGCTCCACCTCATTCAAGTGCAAATTCTAGCAGAGCCAAGCCAGATAAGTCTAAATTAGAATTACAAGACATCATCAGGTGAATTCTAAACTTGTCTTAGTTAAAGTCTCTATATGATCCAAGACGATTCCAAGGACAAAGAGCTGAACATGGAAATTAATATAAGATTGTCTAAGGAACAGTTCCTTTTCTTTTGCAGGAAAAATGAAATATACAAGTCATACATCATTAGGACTCTGAGTTTGCCTGCGTGAGGATCTCCTTGATCCACCTCTAAATGAGCCACCTTCAGTATTTCCTTCTTGACTTGCGAAGAAGCAAGGGTTGTACTGACGATTTTCAAGTTCAAGGCTCCTGATCCTTTCCTCTAAAGATCTTCTGGTAATGTCAACAGTTTCCATTCGATGTGCCTGAAGAGTCAGCAAAATCAGGTGTTAATTCCGCTATCAAGCACAGTTCAAGCCAGAATGCTCAGAAAGAAACATGGCATACCCAGTTCGAATCATTGAGCACGTATTGGGAGGATTGAGTGCGAGCCAATGACTGCAAGCCTCCAATCATCCGCATGCTTTCTTCCACTAGATCTACATCAACCTGAAGCACAACTCTACAAGGTCAAGAGTCGTTCATCAAGCTAAGAAGAAATAAGGACAAAGAATTGAAAATTCAAGAACATACCGGATTGGGCCAAGGAATATTTGGTACATGCTCTGGTCTAGTCAAAGGCATGGAACTATATGTTCCATCAAGATTCATCACATCATACTGTCATGCCGGAAAATGGGGATAAGTCTCCGTGAAGGAACTAGAAGAGCTACCAGCATGGTGAGGGGAGGGAATCTCTTCCTCTTCCTTTACCCCTTCCTCTCCTTCAGAAGATGGAGGTTGAAAATGCAATATGCAAGTATTGTTACCAAGCAGAAATATGAAAAGGAATTTGCAAGATCAAAATTTTGACTTTAGAAGGGAAGAAAAGTACTGTTCTTCCAACCAAGCAACCTTTCGGATGAAGTTGAATGAATTCAAAGTAATTCCCTTCTACTCCTACAACAATATAGCCGTTACGGGCCCGAGGAATTTCTTCATCAACCAAGAAGTCAGCCAACCGAACAGTATGACAAGGAGGAGTTGGAATTATGGTAGGAGGATACTCATGTTCAATTTGGGGCAACACCCGATCACCAAGATACCAATACCTTCCATGCCCACACCCAAACAACACTTGGTGGCCATTCAGTTCTAAAGCCCGCTCACACTCTGTATACCCTTCACATCTAGCCCAAGGATCTAAATCCATCTAAAGAGTCACAAAGGAACTCAGAATGAGAAAAGATTGAACCATAGCGAAGCGCCAAAGATTCCAAAAGAAAAAGGAGGAAGAACTCACATCATCAGTAGTCAAATTATCAATCATCAAGTGCCAAATTTCCAAAGAACGCTTGGAAGGTGTAGACAAACAATGTTTGGGCAACCACCAGGGAAATCTAGGAAAAATGCCAGTAACTTCTTCCCGGATTTCAGGACCAACTCCAAAGTACTCATACATCCAAACCTGAAAAATTCACAACACCATTACCACATAGCCAAAATAATTTTCCAAAACCCATACATAGCCAAAATAATTTTCCAAAACCTACACATAGCCAAAGTAAATCCCAAACCTCACCTGCCATACAAATGGAGCCCCACCCAATTTTGAAAGGGCCCACCTAAAGAGTTGGTTCATGAAATGCATCAGAGTAGCATAGGCCATGCTGCCTCAGTCATAATTCCGGATTTGTTCAATTTTTCTCAAGCTCCCCAAGTAGCGCAGATTCACAGTACTGCCTAAATCCGAACACAAAAAAGTCCCAATAAAAAGAAGCATGAAAATACGAGCACCTTTTGCCGCATTCTCACAAAGGGAAATATTTTCACATAGCCAAGACAAAGGGATATTGTTACTCTTCATCCTAGAAGGCACTATACCTAAAAGTTTCTTGAGTTCAATCGAAGTAAGGGAATCATTGACAAGAATTCTTTCACCACCCAACCTCAGACCGGTGATAACAAAGAAGTCATAAGGTGTCAACATTACCTCCCTAGTGCCTGGAAAATGGAAGGTGCAAGTAGTATCCCAAAAGCGCTTTGCCAAGGCAAAAAGTAACTGAAGATCTTTGTATTCATAAGTCTCCTGATTTAACAAAGCTTCAAAGAAAGTGCCAAAGCCTGCTTCATCAATGATATTTTTAATGCTAGGAGACAATACTGCCCATGCACTTTTCTACATTTGGAGACTGCCTCGGCTCTTGAGGCTTTTCAACACAAAAGTTTAGCTCATCAATTTCCATGACCAAACCCACATATCAAATATATATATATATATATAAATATATATATATATATATATATATATATATATATATATACTCTCACAACCAATGCCCACCACAACAAAAAAATCAAATCAAATCAATGCCCTACCAAAATTTCAACACAATCAAAATTTTTCACATATCCATACACAACTACCAAATCTTTCCATAGCCATGCAAAAAGAAAAAATTCCACATGTCCAAGACAAAGAATTCCCACAAGTTAATGCCCTGCACAAATGAATTCTAGCCAAAATCATAACCACATAAACTTTTCAAGAATCAACATCACATACCCAACAAAATTTTTCCATAAATTTTCCATACCCATAAATTTACTCACAAAATTTTGCCATGACCATAAAACAAAATTTACACATGCCAAGAAACTTTTCCCACATACATCATGAATATATTCATCTAAGCCTACAACACAAATTTTTCACAATGCCAATGCCTCCTAAAATCCAAGCCAAAATTCATCCAGCGACACTACAATTGACCTACATTGTCAAAATTCCATAAGCCACCAACATTGTCCAAATTGCACCATGATCAAAGAAAAAACAACACTTTAAGAATGTTCCAAAGCCAACATTCTCCAACATAACCAATCATACAATGTCCCAAAATTGGAACAAAAAAATGACAATATCTCACCATGAAACTTTCAATGGAACATGAAACAATAATTTTCCAAGCAAAGAAACCAAAGAAAAACTCACCTTGGTATCTACACGACAATATGGAGCATGGGTCCTAAGGTCTTGAAGAAGTCCATCATCATCATTCCACTCAAATGTTGGATCATATTTCTTACCATGAAAAGAAAGAAAAGAAGATCCCTTGGAGGAAGAAGCCATTTTGATGCAAAGAAAATGGGTTTAGAAAATGGGTTTCACCAAAAATGGGTGTGTGATGAAAATGCTCAAAACACAAGGATCTAAAGAAATATTGATAGAGATGGATGAGGGAAGGTTAAGAAGCTTAGGAAAGTGTTTTTTGTGAGAAGAAATGATGAGATGAAGAAGAAAAATCAAGGGGAAGAAGAAGATGAATAGTGTTAATGGAGGAAGAAAAGTTGATGAAGATGAAGCAAAAAAGGAAAAAAAAGGAGAAACAAGGAAGTGGGGGGCCAAAATTTCGGCACCCACACTTAAAACTCATCCAAAAGCTGAGTCAACTCAGTCAAATTAAGTTGATTCAGTCAACCCAAAAAAAAAAAAAAAATTCAAAGTTTTCAAATACCTTTCAAACTCCAAATTTTCAATTCAAAATTTTCATTTCCAAGTTTTCAATTCTATATTCTCAATGCCCAAATTTTAAACTTAAATATTCAGTTTTTAAAAAATTCAAACCTCAGATTTTATGATCAAGATTTCAAGTCTTAATTTTCAAAATCCAAAATCTCAAAATTTCAGATTTCAAGTTCCAAATTTCAAATCAAAATCTTTAAAGCTTCAAAATCTCAAAATTTTAAATGTCAACTTCAAAACTTCCAAATTTCAAGAAAATCAAATGTTTCTCAAAAATAGAATCTTTTGCCAATTAAATTTTTCTTGATAAAAATTCAAATCAAGAAGGAACAAATGAAAATCACACATCTCAAAAAATAGTGGGATCAAAAAGCTCCCATAATTTAAAAGTCTATCCCCAAATTTCGACTTTTTGCAGGCAGCACTCCAGATTGAAGTAGAAAAGACCTTTGATCGACACTTCACCAACTCCAGATCAAAGTATAAAAGACCTTGATCAGTGTTTCAACAACTCCAGATTGAAGTAGAGAAGCCTTAGATCGACATTTCAACATTTCCATATCGAAGTAAAGAAGACCTTGATCGACATTTCAACAACTCCAGATCAAAGTAGAGAAGACCTTGATCAACATTTCAACAACTCCAGATTGAAGTAGAGAAGACCTTGATCGACAATTCAACATCTCCAGATCAAAGTAGAGAAGCCCTAGATCGACATTTCAGCAACCCCAATTTCAATGTAGAGAAACCTTAGATCGACATTTCAGCAACCCCAGATTGAAGTGGAGAAGACCTTGATCGATATTTCACCAATTCCAGATTGAAGTAGAGAAGACTCCAGTCAAAGTGGAGAAGACCTTTAACCAACATTCCAGCAATTCTAGTTTCAATGTAGAGAAGCCCTTTAGTTACCTTTTGTCAAGATCAAGGTAGAGAAGCCTTTCAGTCGTAGACAACTCCAGTTTCAAGATCAAGATTGAAAAGCCTCTTGGTCATCCCATTTGTCAAGAATCATTTCCAGAGTCATCATCTACCAGCTAAGTCAAGTATTTTTATTTGTTGTCAAAAAGATAAGGCACTAGTTCTATGTTCCAAAGTTTTAGGTTCAAGGGCTAGGTAATCTTTGAAAATTCAACCTCAATTAAATCATGGTTGCTAAAATCAGTGTCTTTGTTTTACATTGACATTCGCTTTTCAAGCTCTGTCAATGAGGGGCATTCTGTAGACACTCGATTTTGCACCCATGATTTAATCATGGAAAATGACTTAAATGACCATCCATGTACCCCAAAATCATAATTGCATTACATGCATCAATTCAATCATTGCATATCATAAAAATGATCTTGAGATTCTAATGGTCGCAACGGTGTTTCTGGTTTCCAAATCGGCCCATCGGATCAAAAGATATCGCATGATTAAGTTTGCATGGTCATCATGCATTATGTCTAGTTAGGGTTGACCACACATGATTAATTTAAATTAATTATGACTGGTTAAGCAATTAAAATTAATTAAATAATTTTGTGATTGGTTGATAATTAGTGTTTAAAATAAGGATGCATGCATAGGAATAAAAGGGATGATTGGATAACAACAAAATTGTGGATAATTTGAACTTTATCAAGATTTATTTTAGGGTATTTATCTACAAGATAATTATTCCTGAAAAAGCCTGAATTATCCAAAAAAAGAGAAAAAATTCATAGATGGAGGATGAAAACACGTCTAGGTGCAAGAACCGGTCAAAAAACCCTAGAAGAAGAGTCCAAAACGCACCCGAACACAGAAGAGCGTTCGGTGTCCAAGAGCCCATTCAGCACTTTTGGAGTGCCGAAGGGCACTTTAAAAGGGCCGAATTGGCCTCTTTTGGGCTTTGGCCCAACAGCCTTCGGGTGATGATAAGGCACACCCTTTTCAATCTTTTCACAAAAGGATGAGTCCCGATTCGCGTTCCACACTTCGAGGCTATTTTTTAGAGTTTTCCAGCCCCTATAAATAGAGGCAGGGTCTCATAAATTCAGCACTTTTTTTTTTACGCTCTGGGATGCACACGTTTTGAGGCTATAAAATTGCTGGTATTTGCTGATCCTCTTTGAGATTTGCTGCTTAAATTAGGGTTTTTAGGTTTCAAAGATAATTGAATAAGTTTCTTTGAACCCTAAAACACCCTCTCAAGAACAAGAAGTGCTCATGCAAGAGGTTGTTTTCAATCACCCTATCCTTTTTTATGCTTCTTTTTATGTTGATGAATGTTTTTATCCATAACATGAATGGTTCATCATTGTTTTGTTTAAAGCATGATTGTTTTTTTATTTAATTGTTATAATCTCTTTCTTGAATGTCAATAATCTGCATGTGAACAATTCTTTTTCTGGAAATAAAAACAGATTGCATCTTTATTAGATGTAGATCTGAAATTTTCTTAATTAAAAAAATAGATCTGCATCTTCATTAGATGCAGATCTGAATTTTCCTTAATAAAAAACGGATCTACATCTTTCTTAGATGTAGATTTGAATTTTTCTTAATCAAAAATTGATCTGCATCTTTCTTTAGATGCAGATCTAAATTTTTCTCAATCAAAAAAACTGATTTGTATCTTTCTTAGATACAAATATGATTTTTCTTTAACATATGCAAATTTTGAAATAAAGAAAAAGATTAAACATGTTTGTGTTTGTTTTATTTAATTCATGTTGCATAAATTTAAATTATGAGTGAAACTCTCTTCTTAAACAATCTTTTCCATATTTTTTAAAAAACATATAAAAAACAGATCTGATTTTTCCGTTATCAAAAACCCTTTTTTTATCATTATCACAAAACAGATCTGATCTTTTACAAACCAAAAAAACCTTTTTAGTCCTTAAAAACATATCTGATATTTTTCAAATCAAAAGACTTTATTTTATGTAATAAAAACATATCTGAATTTTTTATCTCCAAAAACCACTTTTCTACATACTATAAAATAGATCTGGTATTTTGACAAATCAAAATCAATTTTTTTTTACCAACCAAAATAGATCTGATTATTTTCAAAAGAAGAGATGTCATTCATAAATAAATTTGTGTGATCTAATTTTTGTTTCACATGTTCAATATATCATTTATGACATGCATAAAAAGGTACATTGGTCACAAGAGTCTAGAAGACCAAACTCTGTCTGGGCGGAATGGGTGCCTAACACCTTCCCATTCCGTAACCTAGCCTCCGGATTTGGATCTTTGGCTAGGTAGATCTAGCCTTGTCTTTATTTATTTTGGGTAGAATGTAACTAGGACAAGAAAGCCATGTAATTATTTGGTAGTTTGTAACTAGGACCCAAAGCCATGTAATTTTTCAATTTTCCAAATATGTAATTTTTTATTCAATCAATGAAGAGAATAATTCAGTCATGTATTTATTTTTTTCTTATTTTTTTGTATAAAAAATAAGTGGCGACTCCACACCACTTACCCAAAAAGAGAGGTGCCCTAAAAAGCACTCCAAAGATCTCTCTTTTTTGAGAGGCAACATTCGAGGTCTCTCACAACATGTTTTGTACATAAATAAAACCTAACAGTACATATAAAAAAAAATATTCAAGTGGTGTCATATAATAACATTCCTTAACTCACTCTTGATAAATGGAAGAGAAATGTCTAACTAAAGTACATCAGGCACAGCTTCCGAGTTTTGTAATGGAACAAATCTCGGAAGCAAGGATGCTCTCCCTGCTTTTGACAGTTGTCCCCGGAAAAACATATAGACTAAAGGTGTGTTTAGATACTGCTTATTTTGCTGAAACTGAAAAATTATTGCTAAAAGTATTGTAGATAAAGGTAAAAGTTAGTTGAAATAGTATAGTGTGGCCCATGAATAGTGCCAAAAAGTGCAGTGGGGCCTATGAATAGTAGCAAAAATAAGCTAAATAGTGAAATAATTTTCATTTTTAATCCTAACTCAAACGCACACTAAGGATTGGTAGCTTGTCGGCTTTGAGCTTTGAAATTGAGGTAATTTGGGATATCTCAAACTAGATTTGATTAAGTGTTTGTTGTATAGGCGTGTGTTGAGTTCCTTGTTGGATGATTATTAGGCCGAATTGCTATATAAGTATTATATCTTTCCTTGTTTTCTTGGGTTATAATATATATGCCTAGTGCTTTTTCGAGTTATAACATAATTAATCCAAACTTGTTTCAGAATGTGTATTCTACAATACTCACTAAACAAATTAACATGGTTACACATTTTGAAAATCTAATCATTGAATTGTATGTTCTTTATATTTTTAAAACACAACAAATTTCATGTCAATCAAATGTTATTTACTATTTGATCCATAAACTTATTTTTTATGTATAATTTTAGACTACAAAAACTCGAAATTTAAATATTTGATTGATGACATAGCTATTAATCTTTGATCTTGTTGAAATTTTATGAGCATAGAAAATATAAGAAGAAAATTTAATTCAATGGTGGGTTTGTCAAAATTTATGTCTAATAAAAAGTATTTTGTGGAGTTGTACTATTGTAACCTCAGTTTACAACCAAGTTTATTGTCAAACTTTGTCCAAAGTTTATTTATGTTGGGCCTAAAAACATTTGGGATGGTCACATTTTTTTTAAGGTAAAAAAATCATAAATTTTTAAAAATTTATATATAATAATTATTTCTTTTTTAACTAGGTTAGGGTGGTTCTGTGACCACCCTGGCTTCATGGTGGAGCCAACCCTGGCAGAGAAGAGAAGCCAATAGAGCCACCACCTTCAAGTGGAATAAGCTCCGTCAGTAGGTGGTGGAGTGAACATGCCACCTGTCATGGACGTTTTGCGACAATAGCCGAAACGGTAGAACAAGCCCAAAATTCCCCTTAGGTTCTTTAGAAATGTTCATTTGTGAAGTCAGGCCCAAAATTTCAAATGTATGATGAACAAAAGCTAATGGTGTTTCAACAAGAGAGAAATCAAAGTGCCAATAATAAAAATGCAAAAAATACACTTAGAACATCAAATTTGAAACTTTGACCCATTAGACAGCATGAAGAGAAAATTGAGAGAGGGAAAGTTCCTATGTACTAGTATTTCCACCTGCCAAGTTCCTATGTACTAGTATTTAATTTGTGTTTCTTTTAGTCCAACTTATATGTATTATTGTTTTTTTTTTTTTTTTTTGATCAAAATGTGTTATTTATCCGTACACACAATAAAGTTTGTAACTTTGTGTTATTTAAGTTGCAATGTTTTGGTGGGCATGCATGCTAGGTGTTTGAGAGAATGATTAAACATGTATACTTTCAATTAGCATGCTCTGTTTTTGTTTTGTTAAAAAATAAAAACTCTATGGGCATTGTGTGGTATAGCATTTTTAAATTTCATTCAATTAATATAGACCTTGAAAGAGATAGTGAACCCCATCTTTTATTTTCATTTTCTAATCTGTAGGATGTTTTTGGTCTCCAAGTCAAGAATATTTCATCTGGGTCTTACTATATTTTGTTTTTGACTTTTAAATATAATGAAAATGATTTATATTTCAAATTAATTTTTTTTCAAAAAATTATAAAATTGGATGAAAAATATGATTAGATTCAAGTTCAAAAAATATTTTTGATGCTTGAAGTTTGTGTTTGATCTATTGTACTTTATTAGTTTAGGTTTTCTTTCTATGAATTTTCAATTTATTTTATTCTCAGGAAGGTTCCTTTTTAGTTCTGAACACAGTAATTCAATTCCCAACCTTTGATGACCACTGATAATAGTTTTTCAATCTGGAAGAAATAGGAATAGAGTTTTAGTATGGTTATCTTACTCAATTCAAGTAAGGGAAAAAGGGAGATGCTATCTTGCAGCTTGTTCATTAGTGTTCCGGGTCATTTACAAAAAAATAAGTGCTTTAAATACTCCTCACTTGAGAATTAGCAGCTGCATGTACTCCTTCCAATTGATTTCAAGGGGAGATGACTACCTTCTTATCCCTTGCCTTTCAGTCTCAAATTAATATATAATAAAAAGCCCCATTAAAAATTGGAGGACCACCACTTTTTGGGGGTTCTTCATTCACGCTAGTGTAGTGATTGTTAAGACCAACTTTTTTTTTGGAGTTATTGTCATTGTTTTTCCTTTTACTTTTCCCTTCTTGATTAAAGTGTTTTTACTTTTCACCTATCTACTTAGGCATAATAAAATGATATGCAAATAGTCCTTGATAATTTTGCTATGTGATACTAATTATTGTGATGAATCACAGACTAATATCAACATCCGCCAGTTTTTTACTGGGTAAACAGAAGGTCCATTTGATTGTCGTTCGTGGCCATTAATACTAAAGCTAAAAGAATGGCCTCCATCTACTTTATTTGAACACTTGCCACGTCATGGTGATGAGTTTATCTGTTGCATGCCGTTTAAGGAATATACACACCCACAAAAGGGTATTTTAAACATTGCTCTCCAGTTGCCCAAAAAATCAGATATGGGTCCCAAGACTAATATTGCACATGGAGTTGCTCAGGAGCTTGGCCATGGAGACTCTGTCACTAAGCTTCACTGCGACATGTCTGATGCGGTATGTTTGGTCTTGTTTGATGTGCATTGATAATAGCTTAATTTTGCATATTTATATCATTATTAGAAAGCATTATTATACTTATTTTGAGTTAATTCATGCATTTTATATTTGATTTTGGAATAATGTTGAATAATCAATTTTGTGTTTAATTGAATTTTATTGCGTGAATTTGTCTTTTGTAGGAGAATGGAATTAAATAAGTGGATTTGTGCAAAGAAGAAAGCTAAGGGACTTTACTTTTACAAGGGCCATGATGAAGTTAAAGAAGGCCAACCCAATTTAAGTCCAATTGGAGCAAGGAATCAAAGGAAATTTGCACCAAATCCAAGTCCAATTCGGATTAGGATTCCAGCCTGCACATCACTTAGTATTTTTAGCATAATTTTCGACTCAGACGTCCAATTGAGATGATTCAAGTTGTGATGGAAATTTAACTTAAAGGGCTACAACTTTGTAGTTTTCAAAAGTCCGAATTCTGAGGTTAAATGGGCCAAAATCGTCGGTTAAGTGAAGCCTAAAAATCTGGGATTTTCTCCAAATGGGAATTCAACTTGTAATAGGATTCCTTGACCTATTTAAAGGCTCTTTAGGGCAGAATTCAGGGAGGCTACTACGACGGCTGGGGGCAGAACATATAGGTCGCGGCTACCTCTTTGGTTTTCTTCCATGACAGTTAGTTTTAATCATTTGTCTAGTTTAATGTTTAGTATTTTATTCTTGTGTTTTATTTCAATTATTAGGAGTAGCTAAATTTATAATTGAGTTTGAGGATGAAACCTTGTTAAGGATTATCAGTATTATTTACGTGATTTGATTTTTCCCACAATATTTGTTCTTTAATGATTTAAATTGTTCTTACTTCATATCAATTGACTAAAGATGAGATTCTAGATATGAGTTCAATCATGTTTTTCTCATGATTTAGGATTTGTCTTAATTAGTTGAATGCTTGGTTTATTATTTCCTTATTTTAAAATTGGATATCTCTTGTGATTTGTTTGGCTACGAATACAATTGATGATTTGATTTTATACCTAGGAAGCGAAAAAAAGCTTGCTTTAGATATTTAAATTGAAGTTTTAATGATAATATTTTCCATGGTTGCAAGATTGATTTCTAGATTATCATGTAGTGGTTGGGAAAAATTAATGATCGAAATATATGCTGATATGAATTAACAAGGCAGATTCCAAAACCTTAATTCATTTCTCTAGATTGTTTATATCTCTTTACTTTTTGACATTATATCTTTTGCTTAGTTTAATTATTTGCTTAGTTTATTTAATTTCAAAGCAACCTATTTTTATTAAATTAGATTAGGATTAATTTAGTTAAGATTTGATTAATTTTCCTACGTTCATTCAAGTTCCTGTGGGTTTGACCTCATTCTTGTCAAGCTATACTTCGGTACGGTTTTGTACACTTGCGAGTACTTTAAAATTTCACAACATTGTTGAAACTCTTGCTAATCAATTTGTTCTGTTTGTCGAAGGAAAATTTATGTTTGGTTGAAGTACTGCATGAAAATGTCTATATGAGTTTGTATAGGTTAAAGGAAGTATATATGAGGGCTAGATGAGTTTGGTAAAGGTTGGCATTTGGTAAACACTACATGGCCGTTAATTACTTCTTATCACACATTTTACAGAAAATCTCTAGTACCTTCGTGTTGACATAAAGCGATGGCTCACATTTTCTCCTTTGAAAGCCATTTTGACGAAAGCAGTCGTTAGTCTTACTACATTTGGACATTGAGATCTTGTGTGGGAGGGATAGAGCTATTGGTGTTGGTGCAAAATATATGGACGATGCAGTTGAAGTTATGACTGAGGAAGGAGAAAAGTGATGAATTCTCCTATTGCACAACACATCAACATTTGGTATCAACAAGTTATGCAATTGAGCCTTGCCAAAGAAGAAAGAGTAGAAAAGATCCACTTCGAAACAATTTTTTAGTTTGAGATTTTGAAAGTTGTTAAAAAATAATAATAATAAAAACCCATGTATTTTGGGTACTCTCTCTAAAATATTTTAGTTGGCAAGAGTTGATTTTTTTAGTTGGCTATGATGGAAGATATTTAGTTATTATCTTGTCAATTGGTGTATCAATGGCCTCTATGTTTTGAATTTTGTGTAAAAAATACATATTTTGGATACTTTATCATCTCTCTTGATATAGACCTTTTTAGTCGTTAAGAACTTTGAAAAAAAAAATTAGTTTGAGTTTTAAATGTTGTGAAAAAACTCATACATTTGGGTTCTCTCTTTATGTTGATATAGAACATTTTAGTTGTCAATAGTTGGCAAAAAAAAAATTTAGTTGGCTAAAAAAAAATTTAGTTGGCTGAGATGATAGATCTTTAGTCATCATCTTGTCAATTGGATTATCAATGGATTTTTCATTACCTCATGTATTTATTAAAAAATGTTACTAAAATTAAAATGTAGAAAGTTTAAGAAAAATAATAATTGGAAAATTTATTTTATTGATCTTAAATCCAAATCCAAATCCAAATTTAGGTATCGAAACAATGGAATTTCAAATCCTTCATTGTATAAAAAGACCCAAACAAGGAATTTAAAAATCAATGGCCTTTTAAATCTATTAATTTTAAAATCAATGGGTTTCAAATCAAGCAAATAGACCTGTTGTATAACATTTTTATTGTCATTCTGGTCTTGCAAATAGAGGTTTTAGGGGGTATTTTGGTCAATTTTAGATTTCAAGGGTCGTTCGGTCATTTTTTAGGTTCTAAGTGTATTTCAGTAATTTTTTAGGTTACGGGGCCATTTCGATCATTTTTAAGGCTTCGGTGTCATTTAGTTATTTTTTTAGGTTTTAAGGGTGTTCTAGTAATTTTAAAGGGTTTTGAAGGTATTTTGGTCATTTTCAAGTGTTAGGGGGTTGTTGGTCACAGTTTTAGGCTATGAGGGTATTTTGGTCATTTTTAGGTTTTAGGGGTATTTTAGTAATTTTTAGGTTTTAGGGGCATTACGGTCATTTTTTATATTCTAAGGGTATTTTAGTCATTTTTAAGGTTTCAATGTCATTTTAGTCATTTTTTAGGTTCTAAGGGTATTTTGGTAATTTTAGAGGGACTTGGGGGTATTTTTGTCAATTTTTAGGTTTCAAGGGTATTTTAGTCCTTTATATAGTTTTTGGGGTCATTTCAGTTATTTTTTAGGTACTAAGGGTATTTTAGTCATTTTTAAGTTTCTAAGGGTATTTTTGATATTCTCTAGGTATAGGGGCATTACGGTCATTTTCTTTTATTCAAGGGTATTTCGAGAATTTTTTAGGTTTCTTGATTATTTCGATCATTTTTTTTTTTTTTTATGTTTTAGGTTAAATTCGATCATTTTTTAGGTTCTAAGGGTATTTTGATCATTTTTTTAAGTTCTAAAGATATTTTGATAATTTTTCAGGTTCAAAGGGTATTTTGGTAATTGTTGAGGTTTTTGGGGGTATTTTTTCCATTTTCAAGTTTTATGAGGTATTTTGGTTATTTTATAGGTTTCAAGGGTATTTCAAATTTTTTTAAGGTTTCAGGGTCATTTCGGTCATTTTTGGGACTCTGTGGGTATTTCGGTCATTTTTTAGGTTTAAGGTGCATTATGGTCGTTTTTTAGGTTCTAAGGGCATTACAGTCACTTTTTAAGTTACAAGATAATTTCAATCATTTTTTAGGTTTCATAGTCATTTAGGTCATTGTTTTAGTATCTAAGGGTATTTCGATTATTCTTTAGGTTTCAAGGGTATTTTAGTAATTTTTAAGCTTTTAGGGTCATTTCGGGGTAATTTTTGAGAGTTTCGGGGTAATTTTGGTAATTTTTAAGTGTTAGGATGTGTTTTGGTAATTTTAGTATATTTAAGGGTATTTCTAAAATTTTAGAGGTTTTAAGAATATTTTTGTTATATATATTCGTCGATTATTAGGTAATTCGGTGAGGTTGGGTTGGGTTGGGTTGACTACACTCATTTGTAATGTTGGTTCTACTTAATGTGACGATAGAATTGTCAAATGTGAGTAAAAAATAAGAGAACCATTGAATGTGACAAAGGTATGGTCACATGTGATGTTGGTACTGCCTAATGTGAAGATGAAACTGTCAAATGTGAGAAAAAAATAAGAGTACAACCAAATATGGCAAAAGTACAGTCATATGTGATGTTGGTACTGCCTAATGTAACAATGAAACGATCAAATGTGAAAAAAAAAAAAAATGAATCACCGAATGTGACAAAAGTACAATCATATGTGATGTTGCTACTGCCCAATGTGACAATGGAATTATCAAATGTGATAAAAAAAATTAAAGTATCACCAAATGTGAGAAAAGTATGGTCAAATATGATATTGGTATTACTTAATTTGACAATGAAACCATCAAATGTGAGAAAAAAAAGTAAGAAAACTACCAAATATGACAAAAGAACTGTTACATGTGATATTGGAATTACAAAATGTGAAGATGTAACCTTTAAATGTGAGAAAAAAAAAGAGAACCACCAAATGTGACAAAAGAACTGTTACATGTGATGTTGAAACTGCACAATATAAGAATGAAATCATCAAATGTGAGAAAAAAATAAAGGTACCATCAAATGTGACAAAAAAATGTCACATGTAATGTTGGAACTACACAATGTGAGGATGAAACCGTCGGGAATTATCAAATGTGACAAAAGAATTGTTACATGTGATGTTAGAACTGCACAATATGAGAATGAGACAGTCAAATGTGATGTTTTGGTAATCAAGTATAGCAAATTGACTACTAATAGGTACCATACCTCCCAAAAAAAGGAGTATGGTAAAATTACCTGGCTTTTATATAAATATATATATATATTTTTTTTTGGGGAAATAATTTGGCTCAATCTTATTGGCTGCTCTTTCCTAGTCATGGTAGGTTCTTGAAGGGTAGAGTAGGTGACTACAACGGCTGAGACTAGCCAATTAGAATCCACTACGTCTTTTAGGAAGAAAAATGTTTAAGACAAAATACTTGGACCACATACAACATGAGCATAAGACCTTATTTTGGATGAAAACTTCATGTACAAGACCTCATCCTGATCCATGACCATGAGGTGCTACTAGCATCCCTTGCTCACTTTATAACATGCATAAGTCAGGCTTATGCAAAAAATCTGAAATGAACTGACCCATACCTTCCAAAACACACTTTCTCAATTTTTCCCATATATCAAATGGGTTTGGGCCACGGTTAAAAAATAAAATAAAATAAAATACATGGATTAGGCTCACAAGAAAGTTGAGCTCGGCCAAATTGGGCTTGTAGATGTAGTGAAATCGACAATCAACAGCAGCCTAATCCACCACTGAACCCACCATTACCAAGGCCTCAGGTTGCCTTGCTTCCTTTAAATACTTGAGTGACTTGGTGATTCTTTTTCTTCCTTGCAAAAATGTCTTAATTAAGCTCATTTTGGAAGTCAGCTAATCAAGAAAGAAATTTGTGTGAAAAAAAAAAAAAAAAAAAAAAAAAATTGTACAAAGTCGAAAGGCTTGAATGAGTATGCGAGTTGCCGAGTATATTCTACGGCCTACGAAGTCTTAGAACTCACAAAGTCATCTCCATATTCTACGGCCTTGACGGCAGAGTATGCGTGTTGCAGGTTTAAATATCATTTGTAAATAAATTTTCCCCTAGTCTGATATTCTGCTAAGCGCCGTCATTCATATATACATGTATATGTTTGCTGCCTCACAATGACAAAAATTGGTGCAAGCAAACCTCTAGCAACACTTTCTTTTCCTTGTAAAAATTTTTTAATGCTAGAAATGTGTGTAACAAAGTTGATTTTGAATCTGATCATTTCCAAAATCATTTCCTTCACATACGTACACAGTAAGTATTTATATCTGAATTAGGACACAAAATCATTTTCCTTTCGCTACAAAAGTAGCCATACCAATCCAGAAAACTCAAGAGAGTAAAAATTAAAAACATTATCAGAATCTCTAAATGTTTTTTCCCCCAAATATGAAATGAAGAGAAAGATAAAATATTTGAATGTAGCCGAGGGTTCAGAATGGTCCAAAACAAAAGCTTTTTGGGCATTCTACGATTCGGCATATAACTGTGCGAAGGAATTAGTATTTGTGTTAGAGAGAGATCTCCCCCTCTCTGCTGGGACCTTCGCATAATAATAATACATTTCAATTGTAATGTATGAAAATTAGATCTAAAAATAAAACCGAGCCCATAACAGAAAAAAATAAAATATAGGGCTCGGCGATCTGCTTTCAATACAATTTTCGAAGGCAAACTTGGATAAGAGTGCATCGATTTTGTATGGCGCTCCCTCCATAGGTCCCTCGGTAATTTTAAAAAGCAAAAAAATAATTAAATTGCAGATGCTCAGTGAATACGAACCAGAATATAATTCATCTTGCTTGATGCTTTATGATTATAACAAATCAACCAGCAATCAATCGATTTGTATTACTCTTCATCGCATCTATTGCAACAAAACAAAGAGAGCATTTGCAGAACCCTAATTTCTAAGACCCTGTAGTGTAGATGTGTTTGTTATTGTGAATATGGCTGACTATATATAGTGGTACAATGGAGCTCTGATGCACCTAAACCGTAGGATGAAGTCACGTGTTTTTTTTTTTTTCAGATCTAATGGTCTACCGTTGCACGAAAAAGAGTAATTTGTTTTAAATATAAATTTAGGGTTAAAACAAAAATTTATAATATACTCCATTTGCCTACTACCTCACATTTGGCTAACCAAAATCTGTAATGACCCATGTGCCCAGAGGTATCGGATTTTTTTTGTAATTATAGTTTTATTAATTTGTTTAATTTCCCTTTTCCTACTTAAAAATGAAAAAAGTGATTTAACAATGGTTTGGTAAGGGGGTGTTTTTAAGTCATTTGTTAATAGGTCATTTAAAAAAAAAAATTAATATCACTTTTATGAAAAAATATAAAAAGTTGTCATAAAATCAATTACTTTTTTTTTTCTAATAAAAAACTTCTAAATTTTTTTTCTAAATCAATATTCTTAAAGCATCTATTAACTTATCCCTTTAACAATTAAAGACATCCAATAAAACAAGACGAGAAGTTTTATTGTTTATTGTTAATCCTGGGTCATATGCTATTATATTTATAAAATACATCTTATTTAAACCTCAAAAGCTTGGTCTAGTGATTTACAAGACTCATATATGAGGTCTTGAGTTCATCTTCTATCGAGTCTTAAAAGCCTTATAACTCAACAATTTGGCAATTCTTGATGTCTCCAATGGAGACATTTAAAGTTGTGGGGGCTTTTTTTTGTTCACCAATATGATATTCGGGAAGCCAAGACCGAGACTCAATTTTGGGCTTAAAATATGGCCCAAAGGCTAATGGTGAAGTGTGAAAGACCCATTTTGCTCAAGGTACGGGTTGCATCCAACAAAGATTATAATAATGCCCCAAAAATACCCCCTACAAATATAAGTTAGCACAAAGGATGGCCCACCACAATAAGTGCTTAAATAATAGTCCAGCGGTAAACAGGAGAAACTTCCAGCGGTAGATGTTTGAAAAATTAATAAATGTATCCGCATAGTAAAAAATTATGAATTTCTTCCATAGTCAGTTAATATAAAAGTGGGCCCATTATAACAAGTACACAAGTGGAAAATGGTTCAGCAGTGAATATGACAGACCTCTAGTAGTAACGTCTGATTAGTTAATAAATATGTTTACATGATAAAAATCATATATTTTCCTCATTATTATTAAGTCAACATGAGGAAAAAATTTTATAGTATCCAAGACATTATGACATTCATTATAATAGCAATAAACAAGGATTAAAGGCTTCATAATTACAAGTAAAAGAGGGAAAAATAGGATGGAATAAAGGGATAGAAAAAGTGTTCATCTAGTGTAGCAAATGTTTAAACAAGATTTCTATGTGCCATATTATGCCCATAATGATGAATATATGTGTATAGTAAGTGGTGGGAGTGACTTTATGGAAAGTATGAGTGAATATATGGAAATATGAAAGAGAGATGAAGTGGTGTTTGGCTATTTTCGGGAATGGTGTAAAGAGGGGTTGTTTATGACTATTTTAAGGTGCTGGGATTTTTTGAGGAGATGAAATGGGATGTTTATGGGTAAGTGTACATGGATATTTATGGATCAAAAGCTGATTTATGAACTAAAGGACTGATTTATAAGTTGAAAATAACATGATGGGTGAGGAATTTTATGAGGAGATCTTGTCTCTTTGATGAGTTGACGGTAGTTCCTTTTATAGTGAAGCTTAAGGGATTGATTAGCAAAATTTAGAAAGGACCAGGTCTGACAGCAGCAAAATCTCAGAATATCTCCTTTGAGATTTGACCCAAAATGGTGAGACTTGCTTTTAGAGTGCTTTGCTTATTTGGGTAATGCAGCTGGAGGCTGAGATACTCCTAATCTAGGCATTAAATGCTGGGATTTGGAGCTTAATTTCATCCAATAGGATTAGAGCAAGTATGAGGACTAGAGATCTTGCTTGTTGCAATTAGAATCAAAGCTCAAGAGGGTTGGTTGACATTCCAAGCCAGGTGTCAACCATTGATGCCTCTGCTGGAGCTTCTGCTGGACACCCCCTTATGCCCTCTAAACCACTTTTCCCTAATTTTTCCCTTTAAGGATTCATGGGCTTGGTTCATGTATCAATTACATACATTTTCAGTAATAAAATAAACTATTTAGTTGAGGATTTCATGAGCTTGGAAGTCTTGGTTATGGCTTCTTTAAGTTGTGACCAAAACTTGGAGAAGAAGGGTATTTATTACCCATTAGCTTTTAGGTGTCAGCCTAGCCTCTAGTACTGTTCACGTCAGAATTAGTAGTGGCAGAGAGGCTGATGGGACAGATGGCCAGCTCCTAATTTGGTTTGGAAGCTTGGTTTCTTCTTGGGGTGATCTCTAGTGGAAGGCAAAACTGAAGGGAGTTCTCTAATTGGGTCAATTTGCACACATGGGTTGTTTTGGCTGAGATTTCATGTTGGGCTTGGTCATGAGAGCTGAGTATTTTGGTGGGCCTCTGACTTGGTGGTTCTCTCCAATTGGGCCTATCCTTTTACTTTCTCTTTGTGAGTCCTACAAAATAGACAGAGCTACAATATATTGCCATGGATTTTTATTCCACATGGTTTTTAGTTGTTAGTAAAAATGAAATGTATTCATGAGCTTTAATAAATATTTATTATAGGTTTTGGGTATTAATTTCCATGAGTTTTAAATAACAATTTGTATAGTTTCTCATAATTTTTGACATGGATTATTTTGTAAATGATATTTTCTTTGGGGCTTTTAAATAATGACCTCCAATGTTTCTTGTCAATATTAATTACCATGGGTTTTAAATAGAGGCAATATCCATGGGTTTCAAATAAAATATGGTAACAACCACTATAGTGGAATAATGTGATATTCTCATGGGTTTTTCTATAGATAATTATAATATGCTTGTAAGGTGAATAATTACCATGAGTTTTGAAAATAAATTTTATGAATTTTTTGATATAAAATAAATAGTGACCATGGGTTCTTATATAAATTCCATAGGTTTATAATATGGTATGAAATAAATAAATGTCATGGGTTTAAGATAAATAATCATAATTCTCCATGGGCTTTTATATTAGCAACACAAATTCATAATTCTCCATGGGCTTTATATATATATTTGCCATGGGTTTTGGAAAAATGAATAGTGTTACGTACCATAAATGGTTACCATGGGTTTTATATGATAGATTTCATGGGCTTGTAATATTATAGTAATAGGTTTAAGAACTTAAAACATTATTCATCATTGGACTTTAAGTGAAATACTTATGATATAGTATTTTGCCAAGTATTGATAACTTTAGGTTTCTTACTAAATAGTGCCAAGTAGCTAGCTGGGGCTTTTAATAGTGCCAATGTAAAATGAGGTTTTGATATTGCCAATGAGAATTAGGCTTTTGAAATATTGCCAAGCATAAGTATTCTTGGGTTTTAAATAGAATGGGATGTGTGCATTGGGCTCATAGTGCCGGTTTTGGGCTTAGCTAAATAATGATAATAAAATTTGATAAGATATGAGTTTTTGGGCTTTTGTGATGGTTTATATCATGGCCCAATTTAGATAATGAGATAGGAAATATTTGTGGGCCAATGGGATGAGAAATATTCATGGAGGCCAAATAATTTATGGGTGATATCTTGGTATTTTTTGGTGAATAAATAAATGTGATTAAATAGGATTGGGGCACGTGGCATGAGTGAAAAAATTGTACCTCAACATTTATGGTCCGTTTGGTTGGAGGGGTGGAAAAGTTGAAGGATAGAAAATGATGGGAGGATGGAAAAGTAGGAGGATAGAAAAGATTTTAATTTCTCTCATTTTTGTTTGGTTGGGAGTGGAAAAGTGGAGGGATGGAAAAAGTGAATTTGTATAAATTTACTCATACACCCTTGTTAAAAAATGATGGCCAATTAAAACAAAAAAGTGACAAAAAAAAAAAAGCAATCACCCAATTTATTAAAAAATAAAAATCATTTTCCAAAAAAAAAAAAAAATCATGTCTAGTTAAACAAAAAAAAAAAAAAATAGAAGAAGAAAAATAAAACAACTATCACACCCACAACCAAAAAAAGAGAGGGCAACATCTAGGAAAGAAAAAAAAAAAAAGAAAGGAAAAAAAAGGGCAACGTGCCCACCCACAGCCTAGGAAATCAAAAAAAGAAAAATGAAAAGCAACGTCCAGTTGTCCAGGAAAGAAAAGAAAAAAGAAAAAAGAAAAGAAAGAGGCAATGTGCCCAGCACAAAAAAAAAAAAAAAAAAAAAAAAAAAAAAAAAAAAAAAAAAAAAAAGAATTGGACATGGGCATTTTTGTCCATTAACCAGCCTGATTTTCTCTCTTTTATTTTTCTCTTCATTCTGGAGAGAAAACTTTTTGGTGGGCCCGGGAAGAAAACACATGGGCCCTACAATTTATTTTCCTTCCTCCCCACCTAACCAAACACACTCAAAAAGTTTTTCTTCCCATTTTCTCTCCAAAGTTTTCCATCCACCCTATTTCACCTCTAAACTAACACACCCTTAGCCCCCCAAGTATGTGTGATTAGCTTGCCTTTGGTCACACATACAATGAATGAGTCCACAAACTTGTGTTGCGTGGGTTGAAAGAGAGAGATGGTGAGCTTGAAAGAGAGAGCTTTTTCCTCTTTTTCTAAGAGTGAGAGAACCCTTTTATCTCCTTCCTAACTTCTTTCATCCTCCTTTTTTAATACAATTCTTTTTTATTGAGCTTTTCTTTTGCATTTATAGTTGATAGAGATAATTTTGTTGTTGGTGGAACTAAAGCCGCTGGCAATGATGTTAAAGAGATTGAGCCTCTTTTGCCACTACATGATCTATGGTGCTGTTATTTCCATTGTTTCAGCAGTAATTGAGAAGGATAATCCAATTAGTGCACCTCTGAAGTAGGTGCTAAGAAGAGATATTCTAGTCACGAAACTGCATGGGCTCTAGCCGTTGCTGATGTTTTGTATCCAGCGGTAAGAGCTTCTGTCAGGCCCAATTTTATTTATAGGTCTTCGTGAGCCCATTAATGACTAGCCTAATTGAATAAGCTGAGAAATTGATAATAAAGTGTTTTACTGACCACATCATAAAGCCAATGTCTTTGGTGATGTGATATTGTTCCGCTGTCAGATTGTATATCATGATCTGATGTGCCACTGGGATCTAGAGATGCTGAATTTAATAGTTGTTTGGTTCATGGAGGACATATCTAGAAGAATGGATGTAGACACCGCATTTTGTACCCCTTACGACTCGGGTCCCCGTTTCCCAATGATGCTCGAACTCTGTTAGGGTACATTTTTTTTTACACCTAATTTTATTTAAGTACCACCTATTTATTTTCAAACACCACTAATAAGTTATTGGGCTTTCACAAATATTTTTTGCCCTATTATTATGTTAACCACAAATGTTTCATATCTTATTATCTAAATTAGGTCATGATATAAACTATCACAAAAATGCTCAAAAATTAATATCTTATCTAATTTCATTATCATTATTTTACTAAGCCCAAAACCGGCCCTACAAGCCCATTGCCAACTTGGCAAAATACTATATCATAAGTATTTCACTTAAAGTCCAATGATTAACAATGTTTTAAGTTCTTATAAAACCCATGGTAACCATGGTAACCATTTATGTTACGTGATGCTATTAATTTTTCCAAAACCCATGGCAAACATATATCAAGCCCATGGAGAATTATGAATTTGTGTTACTAATATAAAAACCCATGGAAAGTTATGATTTATCTTAAACCCATAACATTTATTTATTTCATACCATATTATAAACCCATGGTAACTATTTATGTTACGTAACACTATTCATTTTTCCAAAACCCATGGCAAACATATATCAAGGCTAAGGAGAATTATGAATTTGTGTTACTAATATAAAAGCTCATGGAAAGTTATGATTATTTATTTTGGACCTATGACATTTATATATTTTAACCATAATATAAACTCATGGAATTTATATAATAAGAACCCATGGTCACTATTTATATCACAATATTCATAATATTTATTTCCAAAAATCATGGTAATTACTCACCTTACAAGCCCATTATGATTATCTATAGAAAAACCCATGAGAATATCACACTATTCCATTATAGTGGTTGTTAACATATTTTATTTGAAACCCATGGATATTGCCTCTATTTAAAACCCATGGTAATTAATATTCACAAGAAACATTGGAGGTCATTATTTAAAAGCCCCAAAGAAAATGTCATTTACAAAATAATCAATGGCAAAAGTTATGAGAAACTATTCAAATTATTATTTAAAGCCCATGGAAATTAATACCCAAAACCTATCATAAATATTTATTAAAGCTCATGAATACATTTCATTTTTACTAACAACTAAAGCCCATGTGGAATAAAAATTCATGGCAATATATAGTAGTTTTGTCCATTTTGTAGGGCTCGCAATGAGAAAGCAAAAGGATAGGCCTAAGTGGAGAGAACCACCAAGTCATAGGCCCACCAAAGTACTTAGCCCTCATGGCCAAGCCCAACATGAAGTCTCAGTCAAAACAGCCCATGTGTGCAAACTGACCTAGCTGGAGAACTCCATTCAGTTCTACCTTCCGCTAGAGGTCACCTCAAGAAGCAACTAATCTCCCAAACCAGATTAGGAGCTGGCCACTTGTCCTAGCAGCCTCTCTGCCACTGCCAATCATGATCTGAATAGCACTAGAGGCTAGGCTGACACTTAAAAGCTAATGGGCAATAAATACCCTTCTTCTCCAAGTTTTGACCAAGATCTCCAAGCTCATGAAATCCTCAACTAAATAGTTTATTTTATTACTAAAAATGTATGTAATTGATTCATGAACCAAGCCTATGAATTCTAAAGGGGAAAATTTGGGAATATGTGGTTTGGAGGGCATAAAAGGATCTCCAGCAAAATCCTCTGAAGTGGGCTTAAACTTTGACACCTGGCTTGGGGTGTTGAATCCTACTTCTTAAGGTCCAAATCTTAGTTGCAGCACTAGGATTCCTTCTTAATACCTACCTTAATCCCATTGTCTAAACAAAATCTCAGAAACTTAGTATTTAATGTAAGATTACCCCAAATACTCACCATGTGTCATATTACCCAAAGTAGCAAAGCAGCCTCAAAAGCAAATCTCCAATTTTATGGCCAAATCCTAGGATAATTAAGTCTACTATTCTACCCCTTGATCAATCCTACATTTTTGGACTTTTGTTAATTAATACCTCCCTAAACACCACTATAAAAGGGTAAGCACACCAGCCCACAAAACAGACACCAACCCCTTTGAAATTTCTGATTTTTTTGTCACTTTGCTTGGTTTAGCTCTCCCTAAGCTCATAAATCATTCCCCTTCACCCACACTCACTTAGCTTCAGACATTCCCTTTCTTTTTTTTGCATATTCACTGCCCATAAATGCTTCCTAATCAGTCACAAACAACTCTTTACCCATTAAAACCTTAGCCTCAGCATTAACTCCATCACACCACCACAAGCTTAAATGCCCACTCACTCAAAATAGCCTACACTACCCCATTCATGCCCTACACATATATATTCCCCAAGAATCTTTGTTCAACATTTGCTGCACTGAGCTAGAATCTCTCTCTCCCTTCATTCCATCCTATTTTTTCTTCTTTTATTTGTAATTATGAAGCCTTTAATCCTTATTCATTAATTATTATTATAAAAGCCATAATGTTTTGGATACTATGGAAGTTTTCCTTTATGTTGACTTAATAATAATAAGGAAAACATATGATTTTTATCATGTAAACACACTTATTAACTTGTCAAACTTCTACCGCTAGAGGTCTATCATATTCACTGCTAAACCATTTTTTCTCTTGTGTACTTGTTATAACGGGCCCACTTTTATATTAACCAACTATGGAAGAAATGCATAATTTTTACAATGCAAATACATTTACTGATTTTCCAAACATTTGCCACTAGACGTTTTTCTTATTTACCGCTAGACTATTATTTAAGCACTCATTGTGGTGGGCCATCCTTTGTGCTAGCTTATCTTTGCAGGAGATATTTTGGGGCCTTATTATAATATTTGTTGGATGCAACCCGAACTTTGAGTAAAATGGGCCTATTACACTTCACCGATTGCCTTTGGGCCATATTCCAAGCCTAAAGTCCAGTCTCGGTCTTGACTCCCCTAACATCATATGGGCGACGAAAAAACGCCTCCAACAAACTCTAAGGCCCAAGGACAGTTTAGAGCTCAATCAGATATTAAATTGACTTGAGGAGTATTAAAATGGAAAATATAACCTTTTCAAATGAGCAAAAATCTATTTTTGGAAACAAAATGACCAAAGTAGCCATCGGCCTACATACGTGGGTCGCGGCCTGCGTACGCAAGCTAAAGCATGCGTACATAGGCACGTTCTTGCTTACACAGCTAGGGTTTCAGAAGCATATGAAAAGCAAGTTTTTTGCAATAATGGCTGAGGTTTGGAACAATCCCACATCATCTGGGAGCCGTTCCAAATCCCATTTTTTCAACTATAAAAGGCCTTACATGGTACATTTTCAAAACACACAGAAATCCCATGGGAAAAACCTAAGATTCACTAGAAAATAGTGAATCAAAATGGAGTTTTTCACAAAACATCCTTAAGTCTCCTTTTATTTGTTTGGGGCCTTTTCTAGCCCCAATCTTTTGAGTTTATGTTTACTAATCACTCTTTCATTGAATTGTGATAGATTTGACTAAGGGAAATGGTAAAAAATCAAGCTTAGGAGCTTTTGCTTTAAGGTAAGCTTTAAACCCCCCCCCTTTTTTTTCCTTTTCTGCCTTAATCTTTTCTTTTAATATGCTTCTTTTGTTTAGTTTATGTTTGTCTAGGTTAGTTTTAGGTTTTCCTTATATCTTTAAGCATGATAGGTTATTAGATTGTACGTTTTAAGTTTCTGCTATGCTTTTGTGTTAATTAGGGTTTTTGGGTAAGGATCTGCATATGCATAATCTAGCCTATGCATGCAGGCTGAACTCATGCGTACGCAGACCTGTTCTAGCGTGCGTGATGCCGTTACCCAGAAAACCGTAATTTTTTTTTTTTTTTTGATTTTGCCTTCACATGTTTGTCTACATAACCTCTTTTTCACATGTTTTTAAGCCTCATAAAATGTTTGCTCACCTTTTTAACATGCTTGTTTGTTATTATAAGGTTGAATTTATTCAACTATGTGTTGGGTTTATTCTGTACCAAATTTGCTTGTAATTCAGCATTTAGAAACCCTGTATTTAGGTAGGAATAATGTAAGGGGTGTGTGTGAGAGAGTGTGAAGAATTGATCAAGTGTGTGCATCAAGAGGCAATTCGTGACTGGATCTCGCGACTGACTTGCGAGTGGTGACTCGCCAGAATATGTCACACATGTGGAGCATGCAGGAAGCTGAAGGGTCAGGACAGCTGGATCACTACAAGACAAAAAGTATAGTCTGGCCTTTCTGTTATCTGGCGACTGGAATTCGCAACTCATCCCAGTCGCGAGTGACTCGTTAGTGTATCCTGTTTTGCTGAAAAACGACTTTTCACATTCCTTCTCATACCCTACAATAAATACCCTTATACCCACGAAATGTAGAGAGCTTCCAAAGAGAATTTTGAGAGAGAAACCCCAAAGAACAATAAGATTGATTCATCTACAATCTTATACATGTGATTCTCCAAATTCCTCTACTCTCACCCTCTCCATTGTCATACCCATAAGAGGATCTTAAGTCAAATCCTTATCTCACCATATTCACAGTAGTGAGAAGGTTCTTGGTGTTTGGGAAGCAATTCAAGAGAGAACCAATTCATTTTGGTTGATGCAATGGGTTAATTACAGGATCCGGTAAGTTAGAGAAGACAAGGTTAGGCGTAACCTTGTTGGAGTAAGAAGCTTGGAGGGCTTAGGTGCATCGGGTAGATTAGGCTTGGAGGGTTTATTGCTATTCATGTATCCTAACTAATTTTCTAGTGGATCATTTTACCGCTTGGAGTGCGGCGGAGAGGTTTTTCACCGAGTTCTTCGGTTTCCTCTTCGATAACACGTGCCTGTGTTATCTTGTGTTTGCTTCTCTCTATCCCTTACTCTTTTCTTTTAATTACTGCTGAGTTGTGATTAAATTATGGCTTAGAGTAGTTTGCATATTTGGGTATTGCTTATATTTATCATTCCGCACATACATTGTTTGAATATAAGCTGTTTTGTAATATTTGAATTTGAGGGTCTAAACATTCACAAGTGTTTTATACACTAAAGTGAGCTTTGGGGGAAGATGGAAGGCTCCATTCATGTCCAAATTTTCCGAAGTTCATCCCAGCAACTTACAATCGGTGTCATCGCCTATAATGGGCTTTGAGTACGTTAAAGGTTTGTTACCAATCCACTATAGGGTCCATTTAGGCCCTCGGTTGGAATCATTACCCACCTTGTTATGAGTGACCTACTTATCTATCCCTTTAGCCTTAGGGAGCCTACCCACACTAGAGAGATCCTAGATCCTACCATGAAGGGTACCCTTTATATATCTCTTGTTTGTTCAACCATATATCATGTGTTCATCTAATCCTAAAGGACAAATAAAAGATATGAAAATGAAAGGGATGACCCTAAAGTTATGGTATACCCTAAGATGTTGTGGGACAAAAGAAAAGAAGTTCTCACATATAAGAAGCTTGTCCCTAAATCCAAAGGTATATCTTAACTTGAAAGGTTCATAAGACCATAGCCTAATTGCTATCATAGGCCCAAGTGGGAAAAGTCCTTTTGAAAAAGAGGATTTTGGGACTAAGGTAACAAGTATGCTATGGACTTAGCATTCAATATCCTTCAAAGCCAAAATGAAACTCCCTAATCTTGGGTCTCTTTGTTGTATGCCTAGGCCCAAAATGATGGGAATTTCATAGACTTTGAAAGGAAGGCTACAAAATATTCTAGCTAGAAGGCTATTTCATGGAAAAAATAATGAAATAATAAAGAAATGAAAAGCCCAAAGGTGATGAATGCATTGTAGGCCCAAGTTTGAGACAAAGGGTTGAAAATTCCTAAGTACATTCTAATGAAAGCCCACGAGAGTAAGATGAGAGCTTTATTGTAAATGGACCAAAAGCCCAATGAAACAAGGGGCAAGGATCCATGAGAGGAAAGGGAGTGATATTGTAATTGGGCCTTCATTAAAATGAACTTAAGAATTTTGTAAAAACATCTAAAGTTAAAAAGAAATCTTTAATTGGGACTTGAACGTAATGAAAATGGGGCTTTCTTTCAGGCATCATTGCACCATCAAAGTCAAGATAACACGTCCCCACTCCCATTTGGATTCGAGAGAAAGGAAGGCACTTGATCAAGACTCAAGTGACCAAGGAGGGTCTAGGATTCCTTGAAGGTTGCAATGGAATCAAGAAAAACCATGGCACTCTCAATGGAAATTTCATGAAAGAAGGAGGAGACTTCCCCTATTGTGGCTTCCTTGAACCTTGGGTAGGTAAAGATGGAAGGGTATATCTGGGCTGGAAGATTTTCTTTAATGAAAAATTCACTTTTAAGGAGAAGCCTACCGTGGTGATCAAAGAAGTGCAAGAAGAGGTCGATTAGGTGAACTACATGGATGCTGAAGTAATGAAGGCCATGATGAAGACGAGTGGGGACGTGTTCGCCATCACCAATGAAGAGCCAAGCGATCTTTCCAAGCTCATCATGCCTACTATAGGGCCCATTAATAATTGGACTTGGGTTGGGTTTTCTAAGAACATGGGGAAAAGTTTTGTAATGCAAGTTCCAATGTACTTTTCAATATTTTCAATAAGATGAATTTTGATTTGGCTTACTTTGATGTGTCCCATAACATTGAAATTTTGCACTTAAATGATTCAAATGAACTTGAAAATGAAATTAATAAACAATCGGGAAAGAAAATTGAACCTATGGAACCAACTCTTGAAACTATAAATTTGAGAAATGATGAAAATCCATGCTTAATTAAAATTGGTTCAACTCTAAATGAAAAAGAAAAGAAAGATCTTTAAGAACTCCTCATGGAATTTCAAGAGGTTTTTGCATGGTCCTATGAAGATATGCTTGGAATTGACCCCGAGATAGCTTAACATCACATTGATACCCATGACCACATGGTGCCTGTCAAGAAAAAATTGAAAAGAATGAGGACAGAATGGCTCTTAAAGATCAAAGAAGAAGTCACTAAGCAACTAAAGGTAAGGTTCATCAAACCTGCAAACCAAGCCGAATGGATAGCCAATGTTGTGCCCGTACCTAAGAAGGATGGAAAGGTGAGGATGTGTGTGGATTTTAGAGACTTGAATAAGGCATGCCCTAAGGATGACTTTCCCCTCCCTCACATTGATGTCTTAGTAGATAACACGGCGGGAAGCTCCTTGATGTCCCTCATGGATGGTTTTTCGGGATACAACCAAATCAAGATGGCTCCTAAAGATATGACCAAAACCACTTTCACCACCGAATGGGGAATCTATTGCTACACGGTAATGTCGTTTGGCCTCAAGAATGCTGGGGCAACTTATCAAAGGATGGCTACGGTCTTACTACATGATATGATGCATAATGAGGTAGAGGTGTATGTTGATGATATGATAGTGAAATTCAAGGATAGAGGAAGTTCTTCGAGAGGATTAAAGAATATAGATTGAGGTTATTGTTGGAGTTTATGCCCTAAAAATCCAATTTATTGGCATGTCATAAATAATTAAATTGTTTAATTATATGAGACTATCTATAAATGAACTAATGGGACATTATCATAGTCCATGAGATGCATAGTATGTGATTTAGTCATAGAAGATATAAATCACAAGTTCTTTGTAAACTCAGAATTTTAGTTCGTAGTTGGTGATGAAATTGGGCATTTCATCTGCGAAGACTATAACATATCAACTAAGATGATTTGTCTTGATCATGGAAGTGGAGACTTTTAGTTGGGATGTTGATATGTTTTAAGAGTTAAGACATATTGAACTGGACCACTGTGAGATTTATTATTTTTCTGACGACTGTCAAATGAATAATAAATCTCACGACTTCTATTTACATCAACTCTAAATTCTGAGAGAATAATGGACCTGATCATGAGATGTAGGTTGCTTTAATATATCAGGAGTGAGATCTATAAGTCACAATCAAAACCTCAGTATGTTGGGCAGCCACATTTAGTGTTGATGGAACATATATTCTCAAGATGGAATTCATAATCTCTTAACGGAGACATAAAATATCCCCTTGAGATAAGTTTAATGGGTTTGGTTATTCAAGAGAGTTGGGCCCAACCACTTTAGTAAGTTGTTACTAAAATATATATTTATGAAATTGGATTTCATAAATATATGATGAATAACATAAAGGATTAAACCGGGTACTCAAGGATTAAGATGTAGTAATCTTCAAAGTGGCAGTCTACATTCATGACTTTGTATTACTACGAATATTTTAATGAAGGGGTTGCATGTATAATAAAGTCTTGGGATATAATTTATAGATAAGGCCTAGAGTGCAACTATATTTATATAGTGGTATTAAATATAGTTAATGGTAACTTTAGATTTGTCAAGAGTTGACAGAAAAGCCCAAGGCCCATTGGAGCTAGTGTCTTATTGGTCCCTTTTGGTCCCACTCCAAGCCACATACTAGAGCCCAATTGGAATGACCCAAAAGGCTAGTCCAATTAGATAATCAGTTGTATATAAGGAGAGAAACATACAGAATTTCATAAGTATTTTTTCATAAGGTTAAGATGAAGGTCTTTCATAAGAGAGTTCTCATAAGGAATGAAATGGTTTGTCTATGAGTGTTAGACACTCATTATTCTCTCCTTGGAAACTGATTAAGAGACACATCTTGGGTATCAAGTGGAATTGGAGTGAAGATTAAAAGTCTTCCCAAGTACTTCTGATCTTCGGTTTTGAATTTCATCACACCAAGGTACGTATTCTTGTTCTCAAATTCTGAAACTTACATAGTACATGTTATCAATTGCAAATGAAGTAGATCCGTTAATTTTCCGCTGCGTATGTTTTGTATGCAATACAAACATGTATTTTTCAACAAATGGTATCAGAGCGGTCTTCAATTTCAAATTGTATAACATGTTTTATGAGTTTTGGAATTAGAGATTATAGTTTCATATTGTTTGAAGATTATGCATTTAATTTTTTGCATGGTTATTGAAACTATGATTTGATAAAAAATGATATTGATGTTATGGTGTTGTTTAAATTTGAATTTAAGTATGTTAAATTGATTTTTAAGGCTATAACATCAATGAATTTCAGTTTTGATATCATTCTTTGACTATCATGTTCATATGTTAGTTGTTTGTTCAAGAAAAACCATAGAAAACTGCCTTGGAAAATTTCTGGAAATTCGAGTTTCACGAGTTTCGATCGATCGAAAGTCTCTTTCGATCGATTGAGTGAAACAGTGATCAGACTTTTTAAATAGATTGATTTTTGATTGCTAGTCAATCAATTGAATTTGTTTTTCGATCGATTGAGAGGTAATTTTGATCAATTGAAGAAGTCAGATGGTCAAGTTCGAATTTTTTAATTTTTTTTTGATCGATTGAGGGGAACATTTGATCAATCGAAAGAAAGAAAATCAGAATTTTTCTAAGTGTTTTCACATAAAGAAAGTTTCTGTCTGAATTTTTCGCGGGAAGAGCTTAGTCGTGAGATTCTCACGAAAATGCATTTGAAGGGAATTTTGAATATTTTCTAAATGTTTTCAAATGTATAAGGTGTAAAGTAATGTGTGATGTGATTACACATGGTTCTAAAAGACCTAATGAGATCAAAGATGGTAGTTAAATAGAACTCCTAGTCCTAAATTGTTTTATGATTAAAAGTCCTTAATTTATTTTAATTAGAGGTTTTTAATGAGATTAAAATTCTAATTAAAGTTAAAAAGTTTCTAATGAGATTAGAATACTTTATCTAGTAAATTAAGGATAGAGTTCTATATAACTAATTTTTGATTCATTAGTGTTTAAGGAATCCTAAATAGTTTAGGACTTCTATTTTAGTTAACGATTCTAATAGGATTAGAGTCTTCAATAAGTGCAAGGTTATTAGTTGTGATGGGATCACAATTATTAAAGAAAAACCCAAATAATGAGTGGGAGTGCTAAAATCACCCTTTTGTTAAGTTTATTGTAATGTGAGTAGGTACCTTGTCTTGACTTCGAGTCTTGCATTCCATGCAGAGGGTATTTACTTCACGGATTACAAGGTTAAACTTCTTTGTGATTGCGCGAATGTTCGTTATGCTATTGTGACGTGACTTAGTTACATCACATTAAAGTTAAACAATTAAACACATTTGATGTGTAGGGTTAAAATTGTGATTAGATCACAATGATTTCAAAACAATCCACTTGTTTTAAAATTTTTAGTGGGAGAGAGATACAAGGGTTGGATCTCACGGCCTCCATTGTCGGTTCATAGTGGTGTGGTGTAAACATCTCGTCTTGGCCTTGAGCCTTGCGTTCCATGCTGAGGATGTTTATTTCATGGTACTATAAGAATGAATTTCTTGGTTTATGGTGGTTTGATCAAACACCTTGTCTTAGCTTTGAGCTTTGCATTCCATGCGGAGGGTGTTTTTATCATGATACTACAAAATAAGCCTGTTAAAGGGATGAAATGTGGCTACACATGATTCTAGACAATGGTGTACACTAGACTAAGTTTAATAGTATCCTCTATGCTGAGTTCTTACTATTATTACTTAGAGGCCAAAGGAAAAGCGGCAAATTATTTTTGTTTGGTAAGAGTTACCATGATAGCATTAATAATGAGAATAATTCTCGCCTGATCATAGTGGCTGGTATTCACTCTATGCTGAGGAATATTAATTGCGGGATTAGGTTGTCATTGCACCTAGTATAGTATGGTTTTCGGGTTTCATACTATATGGTTATGGATGCAAAATATAATGTCCCTGTAATTATGTTCATAGTCTCAAAATAAAGTTGTCATAATTTTGTTCTCTAGCTACTATTTTAAGTGAATCACATTAACTAAGAAATAATTTTGGACATGGTGCTTAAAGGAATTGAAGTACATTTTTATGTTCCGATTCAGCATTGTCATAATTTCCTGTACATGATGCATTGATGGAAGATAGCTTATGATATGATCATAGTCTCCATTGAAATGTTAAAATGTTTCATTGGCTACTATCTCAATTGTACTATAGCATGAGATGCAAGAGTTAGTACTAGACTTAGACTTTATATTAAGTCTAGATGAGATGTTTGGTATAAGTCATTTTGAGTGCCAACTAAAGCATAAGGAGTTCCATTTTCACATCATTTTATGAAAATATTTTTATTTTAAAATGAATTGAAATTCTTGGATGTAGAGATTAATTGTTAATCTTATATGGATATGTTCCACTAGTCCTTGTTAGAATCATTTGATCAATTCAGATTGTTTTTGAAAATAAATTTTTTTATATTATCTGAATTGATGAGTGAGTTCTACGCAACGGAAGACATCCTAAAGCTAAGGCTAGAATCAATATGATTTAATTTGAATTCTTAGCTTGAACCGAAAGGTAAAGGTGGTAAGAAGAAGAATTATATAATACCAAACAGTTGGGCAAGTAAGTTACCCTAATAGTTGCCAAAAGGAAATTAGACTCAAAAGTATGACCAAAAGAAAGTGTTTCTAGTTTGGTTAAACTAAGCTTTGTCCATGATTGTTTTTTAAATGAGAATTTACATGTTTTACTTTTTAAAGAGAAAGTTTCCATCCTTTGGTATTGTATGTTTTGGCACTTAAGACTAGATCTTATTGATCTAAATGATATTCAAGATTGGTGAAAGATGGGCTTTTAGAACCATTATTTTGTTATATTCCCAATCTATGAATTCTATTTAGAGGATAATATGATCTAGGAATCCTTTATTGTAAAGGAATATAGTATTAATGACTTCTTTAAGTCAGTGCCTACATGAAGGAGGAATAAGACTCTTTTAGAAATAGTAAAGTACATGATAAGTATTTCTATTTGCTTTTTTCTTTTGGAGATATACTCTAATAATTACTATACATTTTCTATAACTGATTTCAAAAGTTTGTTCCTATGACATTTGTAAAATTGTGGATTGGGTGAAAATCTAGTATATGATACTTCCACTTTTGGAAATGTCTAGCACTTGTACTAGAAAGGAAGTTTGACAAATTGAAATCAAAAGGTAGAAAAATGTGTGTTTATGTTGGGTATCCAAAAGGAATTGCAGAAGATTGTTTTAGTAGTCATAAAGAAGACAAGATGTTTGTAAAGTACAAATAAAAAGTTCTTACAAGATGTTTGTAAAGTACAAATACAAAGTTCTTGATGATGACTATGTGAATAATCTTAAAGAATTGTTCTAGAAGAAAATGTCAGAATTTTTTGTAAGACAACTATAAAATACATTTAGAAATGAGATGGTTGTATTAGATACACCACAAGGTATTATTCTATAGATATATAGCTAGTACACCAGTACAGTATCGTAGTGGGAGGATTGTAAATTCATACTTTTAGAATAAACTTTTGAAGTCATTCCACAAGGATATGAATTTGATTCTCGGCCCTACGTAGAAACAATAGATGATATGAATATGAATTATTGGATCAAGGTTATGTGAATAGAATTAGATTCTATTTAAAGTCTAGAACTTGTAGAGGCGCTTATTGGCATTGAGCCTATTGTTCTCAAATAGGTCTACAAGGAAATGAGATTGATAGATTTGAAGGTGCAAACCTTCAAAGTCAAGACTAGTGGCGAAAAGATTTATTCAGAAAGAAATGGTTCGATTATGAAAAGATTTTTTTTTTTCACCAATAGTCAAGTTTGACTCTATCTAGATTCTCTTGTCCATTATATTTCATTTGGATGAAATATGGCAATGGATATCAAGAAAGCTTCTTTTAGTAGCAATCTTGAAGAAGACATCTATATGATGTACTTAGACTTGTACATAGCAAAGAACCAACAGTGATTAGTATGTAAGTTGCTTAAATTCCATTTATGGACTAAAGCAAGCATATAAATCATAAAATATCATTTTTGATCAAGCAATCAAATTGTTTGATTTTGATCAAGTATTATAGGTGTGTAAAGCTATATAGAATAATAAATCTCTTAATGTATGTTGATGACATTCTAATCATTTAGAATGATGTAGAGTTATTGTCATCAATAGAGGTTTTGTTGTCTAGTCCAGTTTGATATAAAAGTACTTGGGAAATACTAGTCACATCCTAAGAATTAAATTTTGTTAAAATTCAGAAATTAGGATGTTGGGTCTATCTCAAACTACTTAAATAGATTAGATTCTAGCCAAATATAACATGTAATACTTCAAGAAAGGATTATTTCCTTTTAAGTTTGAAGTTCCTATATAAAGGATTACGGTCCTAAGACATATAAAAGGAAGAGCATATTAAGACGGTTCCTAATATCATATCTATAAGGAAGTCTTTATGCTATGCTATATACTAGACTAAATATCTATTTTGCGGTAGGCATAGTAAGCAAATATCAATTGAATCAAAGATCACTTAATAAAGTGGGAGTAAAGCATATACTCAAATATCTTAGGAGAATGAGGGATTATGTGCTTGTCCACAAAAGTGAAGTTTTGATAATTACTGGATGTACAAATATTGACTTGTAATTTGATTGTGATTCATGAAGTTGGACTTCAAGATATGTGTTCATTCTAGGTGGTGAAGATACACATTAAGCGTAAGTATTATCTCATTAGAGAGATATGAGTACTTAAGAAGTAGTAGTAGAAAAGATAATTTATGCAATGAATCTGGAGGAAACTTATTTTCAAACTTTGCCTTAGAGTGACTATGAATTACTCTAGAGGGAGATAAGTGTCAGATATATGATAAATTGTCTTTGAGGGCAAGTGGGAGATTTTTGGGGTTTATGCCCTAAAAATTCAATTTATTGGAATGTCATAAATAATTAAATTGTTTAATTATATGAGACTATCTATAAATGAACTAATGGAACATTATCTTAGTCCATGAGATGCATAGTATGTGATTAAGTCACAGAAGATATAAATCACAAGTTCTTTGTAAACTCAGAATTTTAGTTCGTAGTCGGTGATGAAATTGGGCATTTCATCTGCGAAGACTATAACATATCAACTAAGATGATTTGTCTTGATCATGGAAGTGGAGACTTCTAGTTGGTATGTTGATATGTTTTAAGAGTTAAGACATATTGAACTGGACCGCTGTGAGATTTATTATTTTCCTAACGACTGTCAAATGAATAATAAATCTCACGATTTCTATTTACATCAACTCTAAATCCTGAGAGAATAATGGACCTGATCATGAGATGTAGGTTGCTTTGATATATCAGGAGTGAGATTTATAAGTCACGGTCAAAACTTCAGTTTGTTGGGCAGCCACATTTAGTGTTGATGGAACATATATTCTCAAGATGGAATTCATAATCTCTTAACAGAAACATAAAATATTCCCTTGAGATTAGTTTAATGGGTTTGGTTATTCAAGAGAGTTGGGACCAACTATTTAAGCAAGTTGTTACTAAAGTATATATTTATGAAATTGGATTTCATAAATATATGATGAATAACGTAAAGGATTAAACCGGGTACTCAAAGATTAAGATGTAGTAATCTTCAAAGTGGCAGTCTACATTCATAACTTTGTATTACTACGAATATTTTAATGAAGGGGTTGCATGTATAATAAAGTCTTGGGATATAATTTATAGATAAGGCCTAGAATGCAACTATATTTATATAGTGGTATTAAATATAGTTAATAGTAACTTTGGACTTGTCAAGAGTTGACAGAAAAGCCCAAGGCCCATTGAAGCTAGTGTCTTATTGGTCCCTTTTGGTCCCACTCCAAGCCACATACTAGAACCCAATTGGAATGACCCAAAAGGCTAGGCCAATTAGATAATCAGTTGTATATAAGGAGAGAAACATACAGAATTTCATAAGTACTTTTTCATAAGGTTAAGATGAAGGTCTTTCATAAGAGAGTTCTCATAAGAAATGAAATGGTTTGTATGTGAGTGTTAGAAACTCATTATTCTCTCATTGGAAACTGATTGAGAGACCACACATCTTGGGTATCAAGTGGAATTGGAGTGAAGATTAAAAGTCTTCCCAAGAACTTCTAATCTTCGGTTTTGAATTTCATCACACCAAGGTACATATTCTTGTTTTCAAATTCTGAGACTTACATATTACATGTTATCAATTGCGAATGAAGTAGATCCGTTAATTTTCCGCTGCATATGTTTTGTATGCGATACAAACATGTATTTTTCAACAGTTGAACCCACAAAAGTTCACCTTTGGAGTAATTGTTGGAAAATTGTTAGGATTCCTAGTGAGTGATAGAAGGATAGAGGTTGACCCATCCCAGATCAAAACCATATTGGAGATGCCTCCACCTAAAAGTGAGAAAGAGATTAGGTGTTTCTTGGGTCGACTACAATACATTAGTCGATTCATTGCCAAGCTCACCTCCACTTGTGAGCCCATCTTTAAACTCTTAAGGAAGAATGAGCCACTTACATGGAATGATAAATGCCCAAAAGCCTTTGAACTTATCAAGGAATATCTCCTCCACCCACCTATCCTGGTGCCTCCACAACATGGAAAACCCTTACTCCTATACCTTCCCATCATAGGGGATGCGATTGGAAGTATGCTTGCATAGGAAGATGATGAGAAGAATGAAAGAGCCATATACTACTTGAGTAAGAGATTCCATGATTACAAGACTGGGTACACTCCCATAGAAAAGTCATGCTTCGTACTTTTCTGGGCCGTACAGAAATTAAGAGATATCATTTTGCCCTTCCAAATATGGGTATTAGCAAGAATGGATCCATTGAAGTACCTCTTTGAGAAGTACCTCTTTGAGAAGCCCGCTTTGAGTGGAAGATTGTTAAGATGGTTGACCTTATTGGCAAAATCAATTTGAAGTATGTGGCTAGGAAAACTATCAAGGGAAGCTTCGTGTTAGATTTTTGTGCCGAGAATCCCATAGAAGGGGAAGATGGTAAAGAGGATTTTCTGGATGAAGATATTTTGGATGTTGAGTTAGGGACATGGAAGATGTACTTTGATGGAGTCGTAAATTAATATGGGAATGGGATAGGAATACTCTTGATCACCCATAAGAGATCTCACATACCTTTGGCAATCAAATTAAACTTTGAAGTGACTAACAACATGGCTGAATATGAGGCTTGCATTGCCGGAATGGAAGCTCTTCAAGAATTGGGAGTAAAAGAGGCCAAAGTCTTTGGGGATTCAACTTTGGTTATAGCCCAAGCACAAAAGTTGTGGAAAGTGAATGAAGAACACTTGAAGCCTTATCAACAATACCTAGAGGATTTGACCAAGACCTTTGACATAATTGAGTACACAATCATTCCTAGAGCTTAAAATCAATTTGCGGAGCGTTAGCTATTTTAGCCTCCATGGTTGAAATACCCAAGGGAGTATGGACACGACCCTTGGAGATTGAACAAAGCTACGAGGAAGTGCACAAAAGGAAGACCGAAGCTTCAATAATGGCCATAGAGGAAGAGGAAGTTTCGTGGTATTATGACATCAGGCAGTTCTTAGAATAAAGGCCGTATTCGGATAATACTGACAAGAGAGAACGTCATTCCATTAGGATGATGACAACCCAATACATCTTATGTGGAGGACAACTCTATAGAAGGTCCTATGATGGTGTACACCTTCGTTGCTTGAAAAGAGAAGACGCTGAGAGGGTAATGGAAGAAGTTTATCAAGATATTTGTGGCCCTCACATGAATGGAAGGATGTTAGCCAAGAAGATCCTAAGGATGGGGTACTATTGGAGTACAATGGAGACTGATTGTGTGGACTATGTGAAAAGTTTCCATGATTGTTAGACACACGCCAGCTTGAACCATGTATTGCCTAGCGAGTTGTATAGCATGACTTCTCCATGGCCATTCTCGGTTTGGGGCATAGATGTGATTGGAAGGATAGCTCCCAAGGCTTCAAATGGGCATGAATGCGTTCTAGTGGCAATTGACTACTTTACCAAGTGGGTGGAAGCAACCTCCTACTTCGTATTGAAGGTTAAGCATGTTGCTCGATTCTTGGAAAACAACATCATATGTCAGTTTGGGGTGCCCTAAGAGATCATTTTCGATAATGGTTCCCACTTTGAAGGCGAAGTCTGAAGGGTCATGGAAGAATACGGCATTGAGCATCACAAGTCTTCACCATATCGACCACAAGCTAATGGGGCCGTAGAAGTAGCCAATAAGAATGTGAAGAATATCCTAGCCAAGATGGTGGTGATGTACAAAGATTGGGCTGAGAAGCTTCCATTTTCCCTATGGGGTTATAGAACTTCTATTTGAGCATCAACTGGGGAAACACCTTACTCATTGGTTTATGGTAGTAAGGCGGTGCTTCCTATTAAGGTGGAGATACAATCTTTGAGGGTATTAGTAAAATCTAAGGTCCTAGAATAGGATTGGGCTAAGGCATGATATGAACAATTGGCTTTAATAGATAAGAAGAGAGTTAGGGCATAATATCACGCACAAGGATAACAAAAAAGGGTTGCTAGAGTATTCAACAAAAAAGTGAAACCGAGAAACCTTAAAAAGGAGACTTAGTCCTAAAGGTGCTTAAAGATGAGACTTTTGATCTAAGAGGAAAAATGAAGCCTAGGTGGTCTGGGCCTTTCATCATTAAGAAGATCATGTTTGGAGGTGCTACAAGAATCACAGTTTTGGATGGGGAAGAGATGCTTCACCCTATTAACATTGATAGACTTCATAAATACCACATATAAAGAAAAAGAAAAAAGAAAAGAAAAAAAGTTTGCTAGGTTGAAAACCCGGAAGGGCGGCCTAGGCAAAAGTTAAGGCAAAAGAATCCCGCTAGATTGAAAACTCGAAAGGGCAGTCTAGGCAAAAGTTAGGGGTAAAGACCATGGGCATAGCGAAAATTCCTCAAAGGACGTCATGGGCTAAAGTTACATGGCAAAGGAAAAAGAAAATAAAATAAAAAAATGAATAAATGAGATGACAATAAGAAAATATAATAAAAAGGAAAAATCTTTCATTGCTCAAATTAAAAGATAATAAGTTTGCTTTCATAGGGGATTCAGAACATTCCAATCCTTTATTAAATTCAAAAACAAAAACATAAGAATCATAAAAGTGCAGAAAGGAAAACATGGGGCACATTAAGGTCGTTACTCAGTCCTTCTTATCTTCTTGCTAGTCTTCATGTGAGCCTTCTCATCCTTCAGAATCCACTTCATGTCATCCTTCAACCATTGCTTGTAACTTGTAGTAGGGTAGATGTATTTAGAAGGAACAATGTCTTTTGTCACCCTACGGCGTGGCCAAGCTTCAATAATCCTGCCCAAGATCCTATTGGTGAACACTATAGTGTGGAAGGCACCCTCATCACTAGGAGCTCCTTGATGTTCTCCAAATTGCCTTGAGATACAACAAGTGGAGTAGTAAGAGCAGCAACGAAGCCCAACTAAAGTCACGCAATGGTCCTTGCAGCAACTATGAACCATGCTTGAGATATGCCACCATTCCATGACCTACTAAATGTCGGTCTCCTTGAGGTGGCCCATGAGCTCCATGTACGCTTCAAAGCCCAAGACATCTCGAAGCTAGCGATCCCTAAGATGCCTAGGAAGATAGGTGTTGAGGGGTACAGTAGGAGGATAAAGTAGTCAAAGTCTCTTTTATAGCCATATTTGAAAAAAGAAGAGAAGGGAGGAAGTAAAGAAAAAAAAGGGGAGAGAAGAAAAGAAGAAAAGAAAAAAGTGGAGAGCATAAGTGAGAAAAAATAAAAATAATGAAAGACGATATAAGGTGCCTCGATGGGTTGAAAACCGAAAGGCGATCCATGCAAAATTAGAGAAATCCCGCTAGGTTGAGAACCTAGGCAAAAGTTAGGGATTATACTTGAAGAAGAAGATGACTTCCTGCAAAGAAGCTTGCTTCCTTCCTTTGAAAGGCATCTAAACCATTGAGAGTTTCTGCCAAGATCAAGCTTACCGGATTGCCCTTCTTTAGCTCATAAGCCACCATACACATCCGAAGGTCCACACAATATGACTGTTGAACCAAGAAATACCTCGCAAGGGCACATAAGCAAAAGGCACGAAGGTAGTATGATTATGGCCTCTCACCCTCAAGAAGGCTCGAACCTGAAAAGTAGTCAAAGACCAACCTAAGGTTGAGTTTGTTAAAGACACATCACCTATTGGCTGTGCTTTTAGGGACACCCAACACCACTCGCAGCAAGGAAGGAAGATCCCCACCCATGGTAGGAAAGATAAGATCATCAATCTCTAGTTCACCCATGATAGCAACAAATTCCTCAATAGTAGGGCATAGTTCTATTCTGTTGAAGCGGAATACATGTTGGGAAGGAACCCAATAGTGGCAGCAGCACAGTGAAGAGGCTTATCCACCCTAATTTGATAGTAAGGAAGGATGCAAGGAAGGCCACAATGAGCAATAGAATCTTTGAAATCGGGACCTAGCTTCCTATCCAAGTGGAGACATCAAAAGGAGAGTTTTCTGCCATTGGGAGAACTCAAAAAAGTGTTCTCTGGGTTGGAAATACGTTGGTGAGGGTTTTGGACCCAAATGGCTAATTTTATACCTAACTAAGTCGGTTATGGTTTTTTTGATTCGCGGCCCACGTGTGTAGAGTCAACCCTGCGTATGCAAAGTCAAAGCTGCGTATGCAGGCTCATCTCCACATACGTAAGGCGTTTGGCAGAAGCCTATGTTCCCCTGTTTTGAGCACAGTTTTTCCACTCCCAAGCATTCCTAGGGTCCTTGTGACCTAAAGAATCATTCAAGACATATCCCAAGCAAGATTGCAAGCATCAAAGAAGCAAAGATTGTATAGAAACATACAATTTATCATTGTACTTGTAAATTAAGTGCTAAGTTCCAATCAAAAGCATGAATGTAAAAAGATGTTCTTAATACAACCCTTTGTCTTAAACTTAATCCAAAAGTTTACCAAGTAAAATGAAAAACATTAAAAGCAAAAGAAAAAAAAAAAATTTGTGTTATGTGTATATGCTATGACTACAGGTAATCAACAGTGCTGCCTCTTCCTTGGTTGGTAGCTAGGGGTCGCTTCCTGGTCCTCCTCCTCGCCACCATCATCATCACCACCAACCGGGTGGGCCGCTCCTCCAGGTCCATACAGATCCCTCAAGTAGTTGGTCACCTCCAAATTGAGATTCTCGGCCAACCACACCAACTTCTTTTGCTCTTGAATAATGGGTTGCAATTTAAAAGAAGAAGGATTAGTGACTAAAACAAGAAAATAAATGGCAAAGAAGAAAGAACAAAAAGGAAGAAAGGACTCACTGCTTGAGTGTTGGGAGGGAAAGGATAGCCCATGACATTGGGATTACAGGGCACGACACATTCTTAAGTAAAGCCATCTAGGCCATAGGCATAGACCATCTAAGGGATGTATGGAGGATCAATGGGCTCACCAGCAATAGGTCCCCCCTATTACAATTCCTCGCATTAGTAGTCATGACAAGCAAAGAAAAAAAGAGAAGAAGAACAAAAGTTTGAGCATATACCTGAACAGTAAGAAAAGGCATGAGATGAGTGATGTTGAACTCATCATAATCCAACCCCTCAAGAAGCCGTTTGGCGTAAGAAACACCGCTCCCCCATGAGTTGTACTCAACATCGGTCATGGAGTGTGGGGGCAAGCATGAACTCAAGAAGGTCCCTCAAAATCTGTAGGTCATCCATACCCACTAACTATCACTGCACCCTCTCTGCCAAGTATAGCGCCCTCACGCCCACTCCTTCAAAAGGTTAGGTAATCTCTGAAGTAATGAAAGCAACAGGCTCTAAGTCTTGAGAAGCAGGAAGGGGCTGGCCGGCCCATGGGGTCCAGTTAACCTATAAAGACATGAGGTTAGAAGAAAGACATCCTAAGAAGAATGCAGAAAGAAGTGTGAGAAACTAGAACTACTGAACTTACCTCATCAGAAGTCAACCCAGCAAGGTGGGCCCTCACTTGGTGGAAGTTGTTCAAAACTAGGTCGGTGCCTGGAGTTATAAGGCCATACCTAACCACCCATTGCTACAAAAAGAAGCATAAACCACAGGTTGGATGCAAGATAACAGATGCAAGATGACAGTTTTCAAGGCAATACTGTTTGCAAGACTACGAGCTACAAGTGAAGGTAAAAGACTAAAAAGAGAGTCGACCTCAAGGAGATTCCAAGGCCCTACAAGCTACCGCAAAGTGCCCCGGCTGAGAGTGTCGAGGATGGAGTAAAGGTAAACAAGACATGCTTGCCTCCAGTTGGCCCTCCGTGCTTCCCCAAAATCTTGGAAGAGGGTTAGCCACCTCAAAGACACCGCTTGCCCACCATTGGCAAAGAGGTAGGCCTCCATCAAGTGGAGGAGGAAAGCCCTAGCCATGTAGACACATTCCTCCGTGGTCTCCTGTGGGAGGGACATGTAATCCGACACTAGGTCGAAATAGCGGATGGTCTCAGTGGAGTACTTCCTCCCCAACATGTTGATGCCTAGTTGCACACCCGACACGCCATCCAAACTAATGATGGACCCCTTGAAGTCAAGACCGGTCATGCAGTAGAAGTTATAGGGAGTCACAGTCATCTTTCACTCGGCGATGTGAAAGGTGTGGGTAGTGTCCCATCACCTCTCAATGAGGCACTGTACTAAGGTAGCACTCGCATACTTCTCCGGAAGGAGACTGATGATAGGCTCAAAGCCTTCCTCTCGGACATAGCCTCTAGTTTTAGGGACGAGCAAGTTGAACCATTCTACCACCTTATTTGTGCTTCACTTGCCAGCATAAGGGGTTGATGACTGCAAAAAAGAAAATGTTGTTAAATTCATGATTCAAGTGAAATTAAAGAAATATGGTGTTTTGGTGTGAGAGTGAAGATAAATAGGATGATACAATGATAATCGGATGCAAAAATGACAAGAATGTGTTTTAGAATTGCATATGGAAGTGAAACAGTTGAAATGGGAGTAAAAATAGGTAGAGTAGGGCTTCTGCCAAACGTCTCACGTACGTGGGTCAAAGCCCATGCACGCAGACAAGACCCTACGTATGCAGGTCCATTCCCACGTACGCAGAACCTCAAGAACACACCTGCGTACGCATGAATACAAGCTACGTACGCAGGCTCGAGCCCATGCATGCAAGAACACAGATAGAAGCAATTCTTCGACATTTTCAAGAAAGCATCATCCAAAATCAATCCTAAATAAGTTCCTACCCCTCCTAAGACATCAGGTTTTCATCTAAACCCATCCCACGATAAAACCTAAGCATTTACATGGCAAAAAACACATTCAAACCAAAGATCAGAGAGGAACTTGAAAATGAGAAAATAAAAAATGAAAAACTTACAGATTCGCCCATGGGAATATGATTCTCTGGTCGGTATGTCAATGGTGGAGGTCCCACCAACCTCGTGGCTCCACTCCATCAAGTGAGACAGAAGGCATTAGCAGATAGGACGTGGGAGGATTTCTTGGCATTAGGTGCCATTGAGGGAGATGATGAGAGAGAGAGAAAATAAGGAAATGAGGAAGTTGGAGAGAATGGGAGAATCAGAGACTTTAAGAAAAAGAAAGAGGAGATGGAGGTTTTTGTAGAGAGAAAAGAGAGAGGAGTTGTGAAGAAGATGAAGAGATGAGGAAAATAAAGAGAATGAAGAAAAAAAAAAGGAAATGGTTGGTAACCGTTGGAGAAAATGAAAAGGCGGGAATGCACCTGATGGCTAAACTACGAGTAGTTTAGGCCTCACCACTAAACTACATGTAGTTTAGTCATGAATAGTTAAAAAAAAAAAAAAAGGTTCTTTCAAAAAAGGGAAGGATATTTCAAGACTTCCACAAATTATCAAAATCAAAAAAGATTTTCCCTAGTGAATCAAGCACATTTTTCCCAGTGGATCAAGCACCTCAAGAACCTTCCCCCAGTGGGTCAAGCATGCCAAATATCATCCTCAATAAGGAATTAGAAGACTCTTCCCCAATATTTCAAGCATCCCAAGCAAAGTATCCCCAGTGAAGGAAGCAGAAGATTCTTCCTATAGTGAATCAAACCTACCGAACATCATCCTTAGTAAGGAAGTAGAAGACTCTTCCTCAATATGTCAAGCATCTAAAGCAAATCCCCAATAAGGAAGCAGAAGACTCTTCCCCTGTGAGTCCCATACAAAAATCCCCAGCAAGAAAGCAAAAGATTCTTCCTCAAAATCCTTTATGAACCACGAAGGAAGCAGAAGATTCTTCCCTAGTAGACCCCAAATCCTCAGTGAGTTTCTCATCTCCAAGCAAGTCATGAGAGGTAGAATATTTCTCCCCATGCACCTCCATTCCTCAGTGAGTTCTTCTCCATCTTTAGTGGATCCTACTCGTGCACATACTCTTCGGGAATTGAACATGCAAGCACGGTAGAAAAATGTAGAGATAGTGATAGAGAAAGAGGCCAAGGCCAACCCGGGGCAAGAGCCTCACTAGAAAAGGTAGAGAAAGAAGTGAAAAGGACAAGAGGAACAAGTCACCAGGAGAAGTTTGAGGCAAGAGCCCCGATGGACACCACAGAGTCTATATCCTTTTTGTTGTTTATTAGGTTAGCTTATAAGAGCACCATTGTTTGTTTTCTTTTTCATTTTTAGTGACTCTAGAATACTGAGTCACTCGCCATTTGCTTGCAAGTGGCAAAACAAATTTTGGGATAGTGAACTTGCTGTTACTTGTTTCTCGAGCAACAAAGGTGGGACTTCGGAAATTCGAATCCCATACAGCTCTTCGGAGTTGCACCCTACCCCATGTATGCACGATATGTGTCGTGTGCGTGGGTTGGGCCCGAGCCATACATCGAAACAAAATGTTTTGTCTCTTATTCTTTTAATTCCAATAGCGAAACTCACGAATCAAAAGTGGGGCATCTATAGACATCGTATTTTACTCCCCTTAAACTCGGGGCCCCGTTCCCCAATGATGCTCGAACTCTAAGGCCTAAGGCCAGTTTAAAGCCCAATTAGATATTAAATTGACTTGAGTAGTATTAAAATGGAAAATATAACCTTTTGAAATGAGCAAAAATCTATTTTTGGAAATAAAATGACCAAAGTAGCCCTCGGCCTGCGTACATGGGTCGCGGCCTACGTACGCGAGCTAAAGCATACGTACGTAGGCACGTTCTTGCGTACGCAACTACGGTTTCAGAAGCATATGAAAGGAAAGTTTTCTGCAATAATGGCTGAGGTTTGGAACGAATCCTACATCGTTTGGAGCCTTTCCAAACCCTATTTTTTCAACTATAAAAGGCCTTACATGGTACATTTTCAAAACACACAGAAATTTCATGGGAAAACCCTAAGATTCACTAGAAAATAGTGAATCAAAAGGGAGTTTTTCACAAAACACCCTAAAATCTCTTTTTATTTGATTGGTTCCTTTTCTGGCCCTAATCTTTTGAGTTTAAGGTTACTAATCACTCTTTCATTGAATTGTGATAGATTTTACTGAGGGGAACAGTCAAAAATCAAGCCTGGAAGATTTTGCTTTAAGGTAAGCTTTAAAACCCTTTTTTTTTTCTTTTCTGCCTTAATCTTTGTTTTAATCTACTTCTTTTGTTTAGTTTATGTTTGCTTATGTTTGTCTAGGTTAGTTTTAGGTTTTCCTTATATCTTTAAGCATGAAAGGTTGTTAGATTGTACGTTTTAAGTTTCTACCCTGTTTCTGTGTTGATTAGGGTTTCTAGGTTAGGATCTGCGTATGCATGAACTAGCCTGCGCACGCAGGCTGAACTCATGCGTACGCAGACCTGTTCTAGCGTGCATGATGCCGTTACCCAGAAAACCCTAATTTTTGTTTGTTTTGATTCTGCCTTCACATGTTTGTCTACATAGCCTCCTTTTCACATGTTTTTAAGCCTCAAAAAATGTTTGCTCACCTTTTTAACATGCTTGTTTGTTTTCATATGTCTAGATTAGGGTTTAGTCTAAGGTTTCTTCATTTTAATGCCATCCATCCACATGTTCGTGCATTGATGCCATAGGTGCTGTGTTGCTGAGAGGTAAGTAAAAGGGTAAGTCATGCATTAGAAATGCTCATGCATTTGTGTTAAGTTTTCTTAGATGTATGGTTAGGGTTTCTAATATGTTAACTTTTTGTGTTTGATATGTTTTGTTTAATGATATGCTTGCTGCCATGTTTTGTTTTAGATAAGGTTTTTCATATGTTTGATGTATGATTAGGGTTTCTTTTGTTTGGGTAGATGGATAAGTATGATTGCTTAGGGTTATAGATGCCATGTTGTTTGTTAGATGCATGTTAGTGTATGTGTGAGTCTAGAATACAAGTAATAAGATGGTTTTTAATAGGATTAAGACATAGGACACAATGATGGGAGGCCAACCTTAGGGTTGGGCAATCTTAGCCTAACATCTTCCCAAGAGCATACCTAAACTCTGAACCCAAACTTTGGTAGTAAGATCAAAGGTCCTTTCTCGTAAGGATGCTATATTCATAGTTCCTAGACCATATAACTAGGTGGCATATACAGACTTTGGTAATTTTCTACCCTTTACCTATTTCTCATCATGTGTATCTAATGCTGATGTATTTTCACTTCAGTTTTTACTATTAAGAACATAATAGCAATTGACAAGAGCCTTGTTGATTTTGTTTACGGCTGGAGAGACTACTTCTAAAATGTCCAAGCTATGATTCTCCCACATATTCATGATGTTCCTTAGAGTAAAGGATCTCCAGGCATGATCTTAAATTGCTCATACTGCTAGAAGGAATTATGACTTGATAATGTTCAGCTACTCTTTTGTTGTTACCGCTGGATATTTGACTAGGGTATTTTACTTTACAGCGGTGCATGAAAATTTTCTGATGTCACTCTTAAGAATATTGATCTTTAAAAGTGCTTGAAGGCATTGTAAAGAAACATTCTGGCTTCATGGTTGGATGCAAGATTGGTGCTGCCGTAAGAGGACTCTTATTCCAGGTGTAGGTTGCTATATCATATTTGTTGTGTCGCTAAATCATGTATTGTTTGTGATGATGAAGATAGCTGATCCGAGGAGAATATTTCATCAATGATGGTTGAACTTTATCCTTTGATCAAATGGATGAGATCATGTGATGTTTCTCTTCCAACGGTGCTTCTTCTCCAGCGGAGACCTTTGGCAATGGCTTTGTTGGAGTAGATCTTTAAATTTTGTTATGTGTATTTTTCCAAAAATTTGCTTTGGTGATATATTGTTATATAATGTAATGTAATATGTGAAGTATGTTGTAAGCTTATACAGCCGTAAATGTTGTATTCTATGTGATGTTTTGAAAATTATTCTAGTCATATATGTTGTGTTTTATGAAATGACTTGAAACTAGTTCAACCTTATAAGCTATATTTAATTTAGCCATAATATTTTTTTTGTCAAGATATTTTGATTACTATTCTTAGGCACAAAAAATCAAAGTATGGTCATGGAGGCAATATCTATTTTTGAAATCACTTTCTAAATGCAAGACCATCTTATTTTGAAGAGATCCAACCATAGAGGTTGTTATCAAATTTGAATATGTATAAGTTTGAAGTATGAAACATGTTTTGATCATTGAAAGATTGATACACTTAAGCCAAAATATGGTAATGGAAGTCATACATTTTATTTTGTGAAAATAACTTGTTGGAATCATGATAGTTTATTTTGGAGATATCAAGTTGTAAAAGGTCATCATTGCAAGTAAGATTGAAATATAAATATTGATATAAGAAAAATATCTTAAAATATTCATAGTTTTGAAATAAGCATAAGATACTCATAGTTTAGAGCAAAGACATTGCTTACTCTCTATTTTCAAAGTAGTTTGTAGGAAATATGATGATTGAGTTAAGTATGATATAGCCCCAGCCATTTGCCATTGATAGGTTCCATGAGATTTTCGCCTTTCACTGTGGTTAGACAATAGTAATTGCAATCATATACTTCTCTAACAAGATAAAGGTCTCCGGATGTCGAGATGCTGGATTGATTGGGCCTTTTAGATCCAAGCCCCCAAGTGTAAGATAGTTGATGTTGATAGTGCTTAAGATTCCAAGGGTTCCAATGATATGATGATTATAGCAATATGATGCATGGGCTCACCATGGCTTTAAGGTGCATGGGGTTACCATGGCTTTGAATATGCGTGGGGTTGCCACGACCTTAAATATGTGTGGGGCTACCATGGCTTTGATGGTGATAATAAAGCTTCTTTGAGGAATGACTGCCAATCTGTTTGAACCAATAGATGATTAAAAAAAAAAAAAAAACTTTCTTTTGTTGATTGGAACAAGATTAATGATTCCAGCTGCAAAGAGTTATTGAATTTCTTAAATGATTCGAGCTCTTATATTGGGATAGAAAATTCTCATGGGTTTTATGCCTACAAAATAGACAAAGCCCAATGTTTAAGAATCATGATGATGATTGAATTAAATAATATGTTTTGTATTATAATTTTGATTAATGGTGGCAATAATGTTTGAGATAAAGTAATATGTATTTAGTGTGATAGCTTTGATTGAATGACGTACATGATATAACATTAAAGTAGGAGACGAACCTTGTGATATTTGTACTGGGGCAATAAGTTGGTATGGATCAGTTTTATATATATTAGATACTTCTGCAGTTTTAGAGCTAGAAGGCTCGAAATTCCTTTTAAATTTAGGTGCATCCTCATTCTTTATGGTCCCATTATTTATTGCATCCTCAATCTGAGTACCAGTAGCTATTAAAGCTTTAAAATCTGGAAAGCATTAAGCAAAAAAATATTTATGGTATACAAGTATCAAGTTTTTTACAACCATGGTTAATTGCTCTTCTTCATTCAGCCTATTCATCATCTGTGTAGCTTTGGACCTCCATTTGGTAATAAAGGTGGAAAAGGACTCCTTCAGCTCTTGTTTAGTGGTCTCCAAGTCTTTTCTTGTCACGTCCACCTCTATATTGTACTTGTATTGGTTATGGAACTCCCTACAAATGTCTTCCCAGTTTCTAGCTCTATTATCTTCCACGTTGAGGAACCACCTGAGGGCAGCCCCAGTCAAGGTGTTTTGGAACATTTGTGCCAACATTTCTTCAATAGCTCCCACAGGCTGCATAGCCCTCATGTACATCTTTAGGTGGGATTTGGGGCAGCCGGTGCCATTGAACTTGTCCAAGACTGGCATCTTGAACTTTAGGGGCAATCTTACATCTAGGAACAGAGAAAGCGATTGATAATCCATGAGGTCTTCCATCCTATGCGCCCTTTTGATCATCTCCTTCATCTTACTTATCTTCTCATTAATCTTCTTCTCATTCTCCGAGATAGGGGAAGTCTGATCAATCTTATTTTCCTCTTGGCTACCTTTCAAATTCTGAAACTGCTATACCATAAGGTTCATGTATTCCCTCAACTGAATTTGGCTTGCCACCATAGTGTTTAGTAGCTCCTGAGTGCTTATTTTCTCTTCAGTGTTTTGGTGCTCTTCTCCCTTTGCCATGGTGGCAGAGTCTTTAGATTTCTTGTGGCTTTGGCTACCTTGCAAGTCGAACACGGGGTTGAGGTGTTGTAACTGTAGGGTGCCTTCTGTACTCAAGGGCTTTAGTACCATGATAGGCTTGGAATTGGAACTGCTAGCTTGGCTGTCGTTCTTGGATTCTCTTTGGAGTCTTCCCTTTGATCTTGACCAAATTCTCCCCAAAGAAAAGGCTTGGTTAGGTCAAACAAAGCTAAGTCCCTATCTATGTCAATCTATCAACCAAACACACACACATAGGATGTAATGCAATTTTAACATGGACCAGCCTAAGGACAGGTTCTAAGTCATTACATTGTAGGATGGGTTTGTTGTTGTATTGTTTCCCATAGCTAGGATGTTACACCTCCCAACTTGTAATGTAATGAACATTATGTTGGTCCAAACAGCATGGTCTATCCTTTTTAGTCTATAGGAAATGATCTAGTGACTTTGGGCTATGAGTTGGTGAGTTCACCACTGGGTACCTGAATCTAATGAAGACCGGTGATCCATGGTTACTACCACCATATGTTGAAATAAGTGCATGCACATTTTTTGTTTGATGGCACATACTATGACAGTTAGGGAAAGCTTTTAACAATCAAGATGGCGATTTCAAATAAAATATATACAAACAATACACAAACATAAGCAATACCAGACAACAAGAAAAAAACACATCATACAAATACAAGGGTATTTAATTGGTTATTTAAAGTCAGACATGAAGCTTAGCCCTCGACATCCCCAGTGGAGTCGCCACTATGAGACCGGGGTTAAAAACCTATTGGGTGCTCTCAGAAAAGGGTGTAGGCATCGGCACCTTCCCTTTTCAAGATCATATGGAGTCGCCACTTATTTTATAAGTAAAATAAGAAAACTATACAAATTACAACATATCTTGAATAATAATCTTCTCATTAATTGGAAACAATTACATCTTGATAGAAAGAACTTTACATGGCTTTGTTTTCTAGTTACAATCTAGTAAAGAAATTCAAGGCTTTGTTTCCTAGTTACATTCTACCCAAAATAAAATAAGACACTAAATCTACCAACCTAAGATTCTAAGATTCGGGAGCTAGGTTAAAGGATGGGAAGGTGTTAGGCATCCACTCTGCCCAAATAGAGTCTGTTCTTCTAAACTTTAAATGACCAATAAATACTCATATTCAGAATGTCAAATGATGTACAACAAATGCCATGTCAGATCCTAGACCTAGGGTTAAAATGATACTTAAGAACCTTAGACCTGCAATTTTATTTTGTGTAAAAAAAAAAAAGTTTTATGAGAATGTTTAGTGAAAAAATTAAATCTAAGTTTCCATAAAAGAAAAAGAATGAATTTTTAATAAAAAAATTCAGATCCTGTTTGGATTTTTTTAAAATGTAAGAAAACATAATTTTTTTATGAAAATACAAGTTTTATATGAAAAATGCAGATTTGGTTTGGTTTTATAAAAAAACAGGTTAGATTTTTATTTTGAAAAAATACAAAGCAAATTTTATCTTAAAAAAATAGATCATATTTTATCAAAAAATATAGACCGTTTTTTTTTTTTGAAAACTGCATAACAAATTTTATAAAAAAAAATACAAATCAGATTTTTTATTTAAAAAACAGACCATATTTTATAAACAAAATACATATAAGATTTTGTAAACAAAATACAGATCATATTTTATTTTTGAAAATCATGGAGAAAAATACAGATTTGGTTTTAGTTTGAAAAAAACATGGAAAAATATAGATTTGATTTTAGTTTTGAAAAACATGGAGAAAAATGCAGATCTGATTTTAGTTTTGAAAAAAAAAAATGGAGAAAAAACTAGATCTGATTTTAGTTTTGAAAAACATGGAGAAAAATGCAGATCTAATTTTAGTTTTGAAAAACATGGAGAAAAATTTGGATTTGATTTTAGTTTTTAAAGAAACATGGATTCTCTTGCAGATCTAAAATCTTAAGAAGAAATTTAACCCTAGATCTAGACATGTTCATCAACAACTCATGTGAATTTTTCAAAAGCAAGAAATAGAGCATGCAATAACATATGACCAACATGGTTATTTAAATACAAAAAGCAACATCTCATTCATGGAAAATAAAGCATACATAAGAACATGTTTTTGAAAATAAAATAAAATCATGTTATGGAAAGTAAAGTTAGAATCATATCTGCATGAACGTATTCCACAAGCAGAGAACTATTCGAGAGATCAAAGAGAATGAATATCTAAGGATTTAAGTGAAGCCTCTTATGGGGAGAGAGGAGTCTAAAAAAGGGGGTCTTGATTTCTGATTTTAGTTCCCTATTTATAGAGGTTTGGTGCTTAGAAAATAATCTAGGTTGGATTAGATACGAATTAGGTTCTTATCCCTAAAAAATTCGAAATGGATGTGTTTTTTCTTGATTAGAACGTTTTCGAGCCAGGCCTTGAAGCTGTGCCAATCGGCATTAGGGAAGTGCCGATCGGCACTTGCCATGTTGTAGACACCGCATTTTGTACCCGTTACGACTTGGGCCCCCGTTCCCCAATGATGCTTGAACTCTAAGGCCCAAGGCTAGTTTAGAGCCCAATCAGATATTAAATTGACTTGAGGAGTGTTAAAATGGAAAATATCACTTTTTTAATTGTACAAATATATATTTTTGGAAATAAATAACCAAAGTGGACCTCGGCCCATATACGTGGGCAGCAGCCTGCAAACGTGGGCCATAGCATGCGTACGCAGGCACAATCCTGTGTACACAGCTAGGGTTTTAGAAATATGGAAAATGCAAGTTTTCTACAATAATGGCTGAGGTTTGGAATGAATCCCACATCGTTTGGGAGCCATTCCAAACCCCATTTTTTCCACTATAAAAAGCCTTACTGTTAGGATTAGTGCCCTTAAATCCTATTGTATAATTCTATGTATAATATTAAGTATGACATTATGTATGACATTATGTATGACTTAATATTGTGTTTAATAAAGTTATTTTATTATTATCTGAAATAATGGTAACATGAATATTCGGACATTATCATATAGTCCATGAGATGCATAGTATGTGATTTATGTGATTTAGTCACAAAAGATATAAGTCACAAGTTCTTTGTAAACTCAGAATTGTAGTTCGTAGTCGGTGATGAAATTGGGCGTTTTATCTGCGAAGACTATAACATATCAATTACGATGATTTGTCTTGATCATGGAAGTGGAGACTTCTAGTTGATATGTTGATATGTTTTAAGAGTTATATTTGCATGACATATTGAACTGGACCGCTATGAGATTTATTATTCTCTTAACGACTGTCAAATGAATAATAAATCTCACGACTTATATTTCCATGAACTCTTAATCCTGAGAGAATAATGGACCTGATCATGAGGTGTAGATTGTTTTGATATATCAGGAGTGAGATCTAAAGTAACGGTCAAAACTTCAGTATGTTGGGCAGCCACATTTAGTGTTGATGGAACATATATTCTCAAGATGGAATTCATAGTCTCTTAACGGAGATACAAAATATTCCCTTGAGATAAGTTTAATAGGTTTGTTATTCAGAGAGTTAGGCCTAACCACTTTGGTAAGAAATTACTAAAGTATATATTTATGGAATTAGATTTCATAAATATATAATGAATAACTTAAAAGGATTAAACCGGGTACTCAAGGATTAAGATGTAGTAATTTACAAAGTGGCAGTCTACATTCATGACTTTGTATTACTACGAATATTTTATGAAGGGATTGCATGTACAATAAAGTCTTGGGATATAATTCATAGATAAGGCCTAGAGTGCAACTATATTTATATAGTGGTAATAAATATAGTTAATGGTAACTTTAGACTTGTCAAGAGTTGACAGAAAAGCCCAAGGCCCATTGGAGCTAGTGTCTTATTGGTCCCTTTTGGTACCACTCCAAGCCACATACTAGAGCCCAATTGGAAAGGCCCAAAAGGCTAGCCCAATTAGATAATCAGTTATAAGGAGAGAAATATACAGAATTTTAAATAGAATAACTTACATGAAATGGTGTATGTGAGTGTTGGACACTCTTGAATTCTCTCTCGAACATTTCATATAACTGATTGAGAGACCACACATCTTGGGCGTTAGTGGAATTGGAGTGAAGATTAAAAGTATTCCCAAGCGCTTACAATCTTTGTTTTGAAATTCACCACACCAAGGTACATTCTCTTGTTCTTGTATTCTGAAATTTACATAGTGCATGTTGTCAATTGCGAATGAAGTAGATTCGTTAATTTTCCACTGCGTACATGCAAATTTCCATCACTTACATGGTACCATTTTCAAGACACACAGAAATCACACGGAAAAAACCTAAGATTCACTAGAAAATAGTGAATCAAAAGGGAGTTTTTCACAAAACACCCTCAAGTCATTTTTATTTGATTGAGACCTTTTCTGGTCCCAATCCTTTGAGTTTAAAGTTTCTAATCACTATTTTATTGAATTGTGATAGATTTGACTGAAGGGAACGGTAAAAAATCAAGCCTAGGAGCTTTTACTTTAAGGTATTCCTTCTTGCTTCCTTTTTCCTTTTCTATCTTTCTTTTTAGTTTTAATCCTGTTTCTTTGCGTAGTTTAGGTTTTCATATGTTTGCTTAGGTTAGTTTTATAGTTCTGAGCATGCTAGATAGTTAGAATTAGGGTTTTTTGTTTGTGCTCTATTTTTTGTTTCGGGTTTTTGGGTTAGGGTTCTTGAACAAGTCCCACACACGCATGTCATAAGCATGCATACACAGGTTAAATCCTGCGTACGCAGGCACTTGCCCAGAAACCCTAATCCAAATTCCTTATGTTGTTTTTTTGGTTTGTTTCACATGCTTTGCCTTTTTTTTAAAGCCTTTTCATATGATCATATGTATTTGTGCCTCTGCCTCACATGCTTGTTTGTCTTTCAACATGCTTAGATTAGGGTTTTATATTTAATGCCATGAACATGCATTCACATGCTCATGCATAACGCCATAGGTGTTGAGTTGCTGAAAGGAAATTGAAGGTAAGTCATGCATAGGTATGAACATGCATTTGATGGTGTATTGTTGAATGATTTTCTTTGTGTCTTTCAATTCCAATTATATGCTTTACATGATCTTGTGATCGATGATATGATTGTTGTCATGTTTGGGGCAGCTACCTTGTGTAAATGTATGATAGATTTTTCACATGTTAGATGAATGCTAGGGTTTTCTTATGTGTGTTTGGCTCTCTTTTGCTTTGCGGATAGATAAGTGTGTTTGTTTAGGGATAAAAATGCCATGTTGTATGTTAGATGCATGTTAGTGTGTGTGTGAGTCTAGAATACAAGTATTGAATTAGTTTTTAATAGGGTTAAGATTAAGAAACAATGATGGGAGGCCAACCTTAAGGTTGGGCGATCTTGGGTGCCTAACACCTTCCCAAGAGCGTGCCTAAACTCCAAACCCATACTCTGGTAGTAAGATCAAAGGTCCTTCCCCAAAAAGGACGCTATATATATGGTTACTAGTGGATCACACATCTACACTACTCCTCAGTAAGTCCATCCACACTACTCCTCAGCGAGGTTCTCATCCCCGAGCAAGTCATGGGAGGCAGAAGATTCCTCCCCATGCACATCTACTCCTCAGTGAGTTTTCACCATCCCTAGTGGATCCAACAATCACGACTACTCGTGCACATATCCTCCGAGAGTTGAACATGCAGGCACAGTAGAAAATGGTAGAGATAGTGATAGAAAAAGAGACCAAGGTCAACTTGAGGCAAGAGCTTCACCAAAAAAGGTAGAGAAAGAAGTGAAGAAGACAAGAGGAACAAGTCACCTAGAAAAGTTTAAGGCAAGAGCCCCGGATGGACACCATAGAGACTATATCCTTTTGTTGTTTGTTGGGTTTGCTCGTAAGAGCACCCTTGTTTGTTTACTTTTTTTCTTTTTTAAGTGACTCTAGGATAGTGAGTCACTCATGATTTTCTTGCAAGTGGCAAAACAGGTTCTAGGATAATGAACCTGTCATTACTCATTTCTCGAGCAACAAAGGTGGGACTTTGGACATACGAACCCCGCGCAACTCTTCAAAATAGCACCCCGCCCCATGTATGCGTGATATGTGTCGTGTGCGTGGGTTGGGCCCGAGCCATACATCGAAACAAAATGTTTTGTCTCTTATTCTTTTGATTCCATTAGCGAAGCTCACGAATCAAAAGATGGGCATTTATAGACACCGTATTTTGTACCCTTTACGACTCGGACCCCTGTTCCCTAATGATGCTCGAACTTTAAGGCCCAAGGCCAGTTTAGAGCCCACTCAGATATCAAATTGACTTGAGGAGAGTTAAAATGAAAAATATCACTTTTTTAAAGCACAAAAATCTATTTTTGGAAATAAAAGACCAAAGTGGCCTTTGGCCCACATACGTGTGTACGTAGCTAGGGTTTCAGAAGCATGGAAAAGGCAAGTTTTCTACAATAATGGCTGAGGTTTGGAATGAATCCCACATCGTTTGGGAACCGTTCCAAACTCCTTTTTTTCAACTATAAAAAGCCTTACATGGTACATTTAGAAGACACAGAAATCTCACAGGAAAAAACCTAAGATTCACTAGAAAATAGTGAATTAAAAGGGAGTTTTTCACAAAACACCCTCAAGTCATTTTTATTTGATTGGGACCTTTTCTGGCCCCAATCCTTTGAGTTTAAAGTTTCTAATCACTGTTTTATTGAATTGTGATAGATTTGACTGAGGGGAACGGTCGAAAATCAAGCCTAGGAGCTTTTGCTTTAAGGTATTCTTTCTTGCTTCCTTTTTCCTTTTCTATCTTTCTTTTTAGTTTTAATCCTGTTTCTTTGCATAGTTTAGTCTTTTATATGTTTGCTTAGGTTAGTTTTATAGTTCTGTTGTGTTCTGAGCATGCTAGATAGTTAGAATTAGGTGTACTCTGTTTTCTGTTTCGGGTTTCTAGGTTAGGATTCTTGAACAAGTCCCATGCACGCATGTCATGAGCATGCGTTATAAATGTTCATGCATTGGTGATATGATAAATATGCTTGTTTGATGTGTGATTTCATGCCTAAATATATTGGGAAACATGTGATGAATCTTTGTATGCCCACCATGCTTATTTCACTGCCTTGGTATGATATGATGGAGCATGCTTAGATGTATTAGGGTTTATGATGTGATGAATGCCTTGATGCCATGATTAGATGAATGCTAGGGTTTCTTATGTGTGTTTGGCTCTCTTTCGCTTTGTGGGTAGATAAGTATGCTTGTTTAGGGATAAAGATGCTATGTTGTGTGTTAGATGCATGATTAGAGTGTGTGTGACTTTAGAATTCAAGTATTGAATTAGTTTTTAATAGGGTTAAGACATAAGACATGATGATGGGAGGCCAACCTTAGGGTTGGGCGATCTTGGGTACCTAACACCTTCCCAAGAACGTACCTAAACTCCAAACCCATACTTTGGTAGTAAGATTAAAGGTCCTTCCGTGAGAGGACGCTATATATATGGTTCCTAGACCATTGCAAAAACTAAGTAGCGACTCCCCCCTTATGTCAATAGTGGCGACTCCACTTGGGATGGTGAGTTTAATTCCTATGTGTCTTGTTTCTTAAACCTTAATAAAAATTATCTCAATACTTGTTTGCACACACATCACTTGTTCTCTTTTGTCCCTTAACCTTTGTTGGTGATGAGTGGGAAGATGGAAGGCTCCATTCGGGCCTAAATTTTTCGAAGTTCATCCCATCAACTCACAATTGGTGCCATTGCTTATAATGGGCTTTGAGTACGTTAAAGGTTTGCTACCAATTCACTATGGGGTTCACTTAGGCCCTCAGTTGGAATCATAGCCCACATAGTTGTGAGTGACCTACTTATCTATCCCTTTAGCCTTAAGGAGCCTACCCACACTAGAGAGATCTTAGGACAAATAAAAGATTTTGAAAATGGAAGGGATGGCTTTAAAGTTATGGTATGCCCTAAAATGTTATTTGATAAAAGAAAAGAAGTTCTCACATATAAGAGGCTTGTCCTTAAATCTAAAGGCACATCTTAAGTTGAAAGGTTCATAAGACCATAGCTTAATTGCTATCATAGGCCCAAGTGGAAAAAGCCCTTTTGAAAAAGAGGACTTTGGGCCTAAGGTAACAAATATGCTATGAACTTAGCATCCAACATCCTCCAAAGCCAAAAATGAAACTCCTTAATCTTGGGTCTCTTTGTTGCATGCCTAGGCCCAAAATGATGAGAATTTCATAGACTTTGAGAGGGAGACTAAATGTATTCTAGCTAGAGGGCTATTTCAAGAAAAAAAAATGATGAAATAATGAATAAAAATGAAAAACCCAAAGGTGATGAATACATTGTAATCCCATGTTTGAGACAAATGGTTGAAAAAATTCTAAGTGCATTCTAATGAAAGCCCATGAGAGTAAGATGAGAGCTTTATTGTAAATGGACCAAAGCCCAATGAAACAAGGGGCAGAAATCCATGAGAGGGAAGGGAGTGACATTGTAATTGGGCCTTCATTAAAATGAACCTGAGAATTTTCTAAGAACATCTAAAGTTTAAAAGGAACCTTTAATTGGGACATGACCTTAATGAAAATGGGGCTTCTTTTCAAACATCGCTCCAAACCAAGTCCAATGGAAGGCAAGACGTTTAAAGGGAAGGCCCCTCAAGAGGGAAAGATGGATGCTGCAAGTGAAAAGTTCCTCATGCAAAAGATGCTTAAGTGTGTGGAGGCGCAAGCTGTAGTCCTTAAGAAGATAATAAGCCACCTCTCCAAGATAGCAAAAGAAGAAGCTAAAAAAGACAAGGCTAACCATGGACAAAGCGAGCTGACATAAGAGGACATCAACCGCATGATGGCAGAAGGGAAGGTCTGCCTACTTTTACCCAACTTTATGCCACAACTAAAGAGTGCTCCTGGACCATGGACTTTCAAGAGGGCCTATGTTAATGACTTCTTTGAGTTTGGAGACACGGGATCATAGGAAAATCATGATTGGCCAGAATGGACCTCGAAGGTGGGAACCACTCAAGTCGCCCCAACTCACTTCATGCTTGAACGCAACATGGACCATTCTTTTGACGATGATCAACACCTCGTGGTGAATAAAGAAGAAGAAGGAGATGATGAAATGATTAGCTGTTGGAGTGGGGACAATGGTGACTGGTTCTTTGATGAAGTGGGGAGAGACTTTCCCAATAAGGGTGAGGATCTGTATGACATAACCAAAGCTATGCATGTATGGGAACCTCTGAAGAAGGACGAGGAGATGAGTGGTAAGCCTTGAAGAAGAAAGAAGATGGAATTGATCATGCCTATTGTGGGGCCCATTAATAATTTAACTTGGGTTGAGTTTTCTAAAAACATGGGGAAAAAGTTTTGTAATGCAAGGTCCAATGTATTTTTCAATATTTTCAATAAGATGAATTCTGATTTGGCTCACTTCCCATAACATTGAAGTTTTGCACTTAAATAATTCAAATGAATTTGAAAATGAAATTAATAAACAATTGGAAAAGAAAATTGAACCTATGGAACCAATTCTTGAAACTATTAATTTGGGCAATGATGAGAATCCACACTTAATTAAAATTGGCTTAACTTTAAATGAAAAAGAAAGAAAACATCTTCAAGAACTCCTCATGGAATTTCAAGAGGTATTTGCATGGTCCTATGAGGATAAGCCTGGAATTGACCTCGAGATAGCTCAAGATCACATTGATACTCATGATCACATGATGCCTGTTAAGCAAAAGTTGAGAAGAATGAGGACCAAATGGCTTTTAAAAATCAAGGAGGAAGTCACTAAGCAATTAAAGGTAGGGTTCATCAAACTCGTACACCAAGCCGAATGGATAGCCAATGTTGTGCTCGTACCTAAGAAGGATGGGAAGGTGAGGATGTGTGTGGATTTTAGGGACTTGAACAAGGCATGCCTTAAGGATGACTTTTCCCTCCCTCACATTGATGTCTTAGTGGATAACACGGCAAGAAGTGCCTTGATGTCTTTCATGGATGGCTTTTCGAGATACAACCAAATCAAGATGGCTCCCAAAGATATGACCAAAACCACTTTCACTATTGAATGGGGAATCTATTGTTACACGGTGATGCTGTTTGGCCTTAAGAATGCTAAGGCAACCTACCAAAGGATGGCTATGGCCTTGCTACATGATATGATGCATAATGAGGTAGAGGTGTATGTTGATGATATGATAGTGAAATCCAAGGATAGAGGTAGCCACACCATAAACTTAAGGAAGTTCTTCGAGAGGATTAAAGAGTATAGGCTCAGATTGAACCCATAAATGTGTACCTTCAGAGTAATCGCTGAAATATTGCTAGGCTTCCTAGTGAGTGATATAGGGATAGAAGTTGACCCATCCAAGATTAAAGCCATATTAGAGATGCCTCCACCCAAAAGTGAGAAAGAAATAAGGGGCTTTTTAGGTCAATTACAATACATTAGTCGATTCATTGCCAAGCTCACCTCTACTTGTGAGCCCATCTTCAAACTCCTAAGGAAGAATGAACCACATACAAGGAACGATGAGTGCCAAAAAGCCTTTGAACTTATCAAGGAATATCTCCTCCACCCACCTATCTTAGTGCCTCTACAACATGGAAAACCCTTACTCTTATACCTTTCCATCGTAGGGGATGCGGTTGGAAGTATGCTTGCACAAGAAGGTGATGACATGAATGAGAGGGCCATGTACTATTTGAGCAAGAGGTCCCATGATTACGAGACAAGGTACACTCCCATAGAAAAGTCCTGCTTCGCACTTGTTTGGGCCATACAAAAATTGAGACACATCATCTTACCTTTCCAAATATGGGTGTTAGCAAGAATGGACCCATTGAAGTATCTCTTTGAGAAACCCGCTTTGAGTGGAAGATTGTCAAGACGGTTGATCTTATTGTCAGAATTCGATTTGAAGTATGTGGCTAGGAAAACTATAAAAGGAAGCGTCGTGTCAGATTTTTGTGTCGAGAATCCTATAGAGGGAGAAGATGGTAAAGAAGACTTCCCAGATGAGGACATTTTGGGTGTTGAGTTAGGAACATGGAAGATGTACTTTGACAGAGCTATAAACCAATATGGGAATGGGATAGGAATACTCTTGATCACTCTTGAGGGATCTCACATACCTTTGGCAATCAAGTTGAACTTTGAAACAACTAATAACATGGCTGAATATGAGGCTTGTATTTTCGGAATGGAAGCTCTTTGAGAATTGGGGGTAAAGGAGGCCAAAGTATTTAGATATTCAACTTTGGTTATAGCCTAAGCACAAAAGTTGTGGAAGGTGAATGAGGAACATTTGAAGCCTTATCAACAATACTTGGAGGATTTGACCAAGACCTTTGACAGAATTGAATACATAATCATTCCTATAGCTCAAAATCAATTTGTGGATGCCTTAGCTACCTTAGCCTCCATGGTTGAAATACCCGAGGGAGTATGGACACGACCCTTGGAAATTGAGCAAAGTTATAAGCAAGTGCACAAATGGAAGACCGAAGCTTCAGTAATGACCATAGATGAAGAGGAAGTTTCGTGGTACTATGACATCATGAAGTTCTTGGAACTAGGGGCATATCCGGATGGTGCCGACAAGAGAGAGCGTCATTCCATTAGGATGATGGCAACACAATACATCTTATATGGTGGACAACTCTATAGAAGATCCTATAATGGTATACACCTTCGTTGCTTGAAGAAGGAAGAAGCCGAGAGAGTAATGGAAGAAGTTCATCAAGGGATTTGTGGCCGTCATATGAATGGAAGAATGTTAGCCAAGAAAATCCTAAGGATGGGGTACTTCTGGAATACAATGGTGACCGATTGTGTGGACTATGTGAAGAGTTGCCATGATTGTCAGACGCATGGCAACTTGAACTATGTACTGCCTAGTGAGTTGTATAGCATGACTTCTCTGTTGGAAAAACTGGTTTTGCATCATATACAAAACCCACAGCAGAAGCAACACAAGGATCTACTTCATTTATGTGAGATACCATGGAATTTCTAAGTTTTAGAAATAAAGAACAAGAAGGTGTACCTTGATGTAGTGAAATTCAAAACAAAAGAAGTTCGAACTTAGGAAGACCTTCAATCTTCACCCCAATTCCACATATGCCTAAGATGTGTGGTCTCTCAATCAGTTATGCAAGTACTTGTTCAAGAGAGAATGTGTTTAGAGAGAACTTTATTTTTCTCTTTTAATCATACGTACGTTTTTCTAACTGTTAAAGGCAGTTACTTTATTTAATAACTCTTATTAAATAAACAACTGATTATCTAATTGGACTAGCCTTTTGGGCCAGCCCAATTGGGCTTTAGTGTGTGGCTTGGTATGAGACCAAAGGGACAAATAAAGTTCTAGCTCCAATGGGCTTCAAGCAAATCTGTCAACTCTTGATAAGCCCAAAGTTACCATTAATTATATTTAATACCACTATAAATATAATTGCACTCTAGGCTTTATTAATAAAATTAAATCCCAAGACTTTATTATCTAAACAATTAACCCCTTCATGAAAATATTCGTAGTAATACAAAGTCATAATATATATAACTATCACTTTGAAAATTACTACCTCTTGATCCTTGAGTACCCGGTTTAATCCTTTAAGATATTCATATATATTTATGATATCAAATTTCATAAAATATAAACTTTAGTAACTCTTTACTAAAGTGGTTAGGCCTAACACTCTGAATAACCAAACTCATTAAACTTATCTCAAGGGAATATTTTATATCTCTACAAAGAGACTATGAATTCTATCTTGAGAATATGTGTTCCTTTAGCACAACATGTGGCTGCCCAACATACTGAGGTTTTGACCGTTGAATTAGATCTCACTCCTGATATATCAAAGCAATCTACATTTCATGGTTGGGTTCACTATCCTCCCAGGATTGAAAATTTATGTAAATTAAAGTTGTGAGATTTATTATTCAGTTGGCAATCATTAATAGAATAGTTAATCTCACAGTGGTCCAATTCAATATGTCTTATACACTTAAGACACATCAACATATCAACTAGAAGTCTCCACTTCCATGATCAAGACAAACCATCTTAGTTGACACGTTATAGTCTTCACAGATGAAATGTCCAATTTCATCACCGACTACGAACTAAGGTTTTGAGTTTACAAAGAACTTGTGATTTATATCTTCTATGACTAAATCACATAAATCACATACTATGCATCTCAAGGACTATATGATAATGTCCAAATATTCATGTTACCATTATTTTAGATAATAAAACAACTTCATTATTTATATCATAATGTCATACATAATATCATACACAACATCATACAATAGGATTTTAGGGCACTAATCCTAACATTCTCCATTTCCATTCTCGGTTTGGGGCATAAATGTGATTGGAAGGATAGTTCATAAAGCTTCAAATGGGCATGAATACATTTTGGTGGCAATTTAACCAAGTGAGTGGAGGTAGCCTCCTATTCCACATTGAAGGTTATGCATGTGACTTGGTTCTTAGAAAACAACATCATATGCCGGTTTCGGGTGCCCTAAGAGATCATTTCTGATAATGGTTCCCACTTTGAGGGGGGGGTTCGAAGGATCATGGAGTTGTACAACATTGGGCATCACAAGTCTTCACCATATCGATCACAAACTAATTGTGCCGTCGAAGCAGCTAATAAGAACATGAAGAATATCCTAGCCAAGATGGTAGTGACATACAAAGATTGGGACAAGAAGTTTCCATTTGCCTTATGGGGTTATAGAACTTCTATTTGTGTGTCGATTGGGGCAACACCTTACTCTTTGGTTTATGGTAGTAAGGCGGTGCTTCCTATTGAGGTAAAGATACAATCTTTGAGGGTATTGGTGGAAACCAAGGTCCTAGAAGAGGATTGGGCTAAGGTGAGATATGAACAATTGGCTTTGATAGATGAGAAGAGGGTTAGGGCATAATACCAAGCACAAGGGTACCAAAGAAGGATTGCTGGGGCATTCAACAAGAAAGTAAAACCGAGAAACCTTAAAGAAGGGGACTTGGTCCTAAAGGTGCTTAGAGATGAGACTTTTGATCCAAGAGGGAAGACAAAGCCAAGGTGATCTGGGCCTTTTATCATTAAGAAGATCATGTCTGGAGGTGCTACAAGGATCACAAATTTGGATGGGGAAGAGATGTTTCGCCCAATTAACATGGATAGACTTCGGAAATACAACATCTAAAAATTAAAAAAAAAATTAAAAAAAAAAGAAGAAAAAGGAAAAAGCTTGCTAGGTTGAAAACCCGAAAGGGCGGCCTAGGCAAAAGTTAAGGCAAAGGAACCCCGCTAGATTGAAAACTTGAAAGGGTGGTCTAGGAAAAAATTAGGGGAAAAGACCATGGGCATGGCAAAAATTCCCAAAAGGACGTCATGGGCAAAAATTACATGGCAAAGGAAAAAAAAAAAAAAGAATAAATGACAATAAGAAAAGGTAATAAAAAGGTGATTCTCTTATTGCTCAAATTAAAAGATAAAAAGACTGTTTTGGTAGGGGATTTGGAACCTTCCAATCCTTTATTAAATCCAAAAACAAAAACATAAGAATCATAAAAGTGCAGAAAAGTAAAACATGGGGCGCATCAAGGTGGTCACTCAGTCCTCCTTGCTTTCTTGCTAGTCTTCATGTAAGCTTTCTCATCCTTCAGAGTCCACTTCATGTCATCCTTCAACCATTGCTTGTACCCTATAGTGGGATAGATGTATCGAGGAGGAACAGTGCCTTTCGTCACCCTACGGCATGGCCAAGCCTCACTAATCCTGCCCAAGATCCTATTGGTAAACACCGTAGTGTGGAAGGCGCCTTCATCATGTGGAGCTCCTTGACGCTCTCCAAATTGCCTTGGAATACGACAAGTGGAGTAGTATGAGCAACAATGAAGTCCAACTAAAGTTACACAACAGTCCTTGTAGCAACTATGGACCATGCTTGAGATGTGCCACCACTCCACGACCCACTAAATGTCGGTCTTCTTGAGGTGACCCATAAGCTCCATGTACGCCTAAAAGCTCATATCATTCTGATGAAGCCGGCAGTCCCTAAGGTACCTAGGGAGATAGGTGCTGAGAGGTACGGTGGGAGGTTGAAGCAATCGAAGCCTCTCCTGTAGCCACATCTGAAAGAGAGAGAGAGAGAGAGAGAGAAGAGTAAAAAAAAAAAAAAAAAAAAAAAAGAAAAGAGAGCATGAGTGAAAAAAAAAAGTAAATGAAAGACGATATAAGGTGCCTCGATGGGTTGAAAACCGAAAGACAATCCATGCAAAATTAGAGGGATCCCGCTATGTTGAGAACCTAGGCGAAAGTTAGGGATTATACTTGAAGGAGAAGAGGACTTCCCGCAAAGAAGCTTGCTTCCTTCCTATGAAAGGCATCTAAACCATTGAGTGTCTCCGCCAAGATCAAGCCCACCAGGTTACCTCTCTTTAGCTCATAAGCTATCATGCACATTCGAAGGTCCACACAATACTACTTTTGAACCGAGAAATACCTTGCAAGAGCACACAAGCAAAAGGCACAAAGAAAGTACAAGTGTGGCCTCTCACGCTCGGGAAGGGCCAAACCGGAAAAATACTCAAAGACCAACCTAAGGTTGAGCTTGCCAAAAACACACCACCTATTTGCTGTGGCAGCAGGGATGCCCAGCACAACTCGCAGCAAAGAAGGAAGATCTCCACCCATGGTAGGGAAGATAAGATCATTAATCTTCGGTTCACCCATGATAGCACCAAACTCTTCAATAGTGGGGCATAGCTCTATTTCGTTGAAGCAGAATACATGCTGAGAAGGAACCCAATAGTTGGCAATAGCACGAAGAAGAGGCTCATCCACTCTAATTTGATGGTATGGGAAGATACAAGAAAGACCGTAAGGAGCGATGGAATCCTTGAAATTAGGACCAAGCTTCTTAATCCAATTCGAGACATCAAAAGGAGAGTTTTCTGCCATTAAGGGACCTCAAAAAAGGGTTTTTTGGGTTGAAAATATGTTGGTGAGGGTTTTGAACTCAAATGGCTACTTTTATACTTAAGTAAGTCGGTTAGGGTTTTTTTTATTCACGGCTCACGTACGCAAAGTCAACCCTGCGTACGCAGAGTCAAAGTTTTGTAAATGGGCTCATCTCCACGTACGCACGGCGCTTGGCAGAAGCCCATGTTCCCATGTTTTGAGCAGAGTTTTTCACTCCAAAGCATTCCTAAGGGTTCCTACAGCCTAAGGGATCGTCCAAGACACATTCCAAGCACAAGATTTCAAGCATCAAGGAAGCAAAGTTGTATAGAAACATACAATTCATCAGATATCTTGTGAATTAAGTGCTAAGTTCCAATCAAAAGCATAAATGTAAAAAGATGTTCTTAAATACAATCATTTGTCTCAAACTAAATCCCAATGTTTGCTAAGGGGAATAAGAAAGAAAAAAAAAAGAATTGTGTTGTATGCCTATATGTCTTAAACTGCAGGTAATCAATGGTGCCGCCTTTTCCTTGGTTGGTAGCTAGGAGTCGCCTCCGAATCCTCCTCATCACCTCATCATCATCATCACCACTGCCTGGGTGGGCCACTCCTCCAGGACCATATAGCTCCCTCGAATAGTTGGTCATCTCCAACTTCAGATTCCCCGCCAGCCATACCAACTCCTCATGCTCTTAGATAGTGGGCCGCAATTCAAAGAAAGAAGGGTTAGTGACTTGTTAGGACATATGTGATTTGATGTTAGGAACTTATGTCAATATTGAATTGACTAATCCTTTGATAAAACGCACTTTACTTGTAATTGGGTAGATCTAGGATGTGTTTAATGCTTCAAGGAACAAGGTTTCAAGATTAAGTATTAAAGCCATGCAAAACTGTCTAAGAAACAAGTGAAGAAGTGCTGGATTTTAAAGCTTGACAGCTAGTATCTATCGAGGTTTAAAAAGCTGCTGAAGCCTGATGCTCAACAGCTAGCTCGACAGATAAGCTATCTATCATGGTTTATGAAATTTAGTTTTTCAGAACTGATTTCACTTCAATCCTTGAATACATGTTTGGGCTTTCTTTTCTCACAACCCTAAACATATATAAGGATTGTTTTAAGGGCCGTCAAAGGTTGCACAAGTGTGAAGCAAATTTGTGTTCATGTAAATTGTGACTGGAGACTGAATTTGCCCTAGTTCATCTTTCTCTTGAAGAAGCTTTTGTGTTTGTACACTGTAGGGTTTTGTAACCAAGGAGCTTTATGATCTTCATCGTGTAATGAACTGAAGAACTTTGCAGCCAACATCTTTCTCAAGTTGGTGAGTAAGCCGCGTACTAGGATATGCGTATCGAATTAGTTAGTCACGTACTGGGAGCCGTGCATTACAAGGAGAGATTGTCACTACAAAACAAGTCCAATTGGGTATTAGGGTAAGGGTTCAACTGTAGGTTGGTATAAGGTACTGGGATTCCTTTACTTGTAGTCGCTTGTTGTGATAATAGTGAATTCTCGGGAGTGGTGACCTTAAAATCACCCGGTGGAGCTTTTGCCATGTAGGTTTTCTCCATTCGTAAATAAATCACCGTGTCAATTTAATCTCCGCTGCAAGAACACTATCCACAGTAAGGAAGTAGAAGTCTTTTGCTCAATGGATCAAGTGCATCAAAAACACCATCCAAAGTAAGGAAGTAGAAGATTCTTCCCTAATGAATATCATCCCCATGGAGGAGGTAGAAGACTCTTCCCCAATGAAGCCAAGCACATTTAGAAAATCCTTAGTGAGGAAGCAGAAGATTCTTCCCCAAAGTATCACCAGTAAGGAAGTAGAAGATTCTTCCCCAGTGAGTCCAATACACAAAAAAAAAAAAAAAAAAAAAAAAAAAAAAAAAAAAAAACCCTAACGAGGAAGCAGAAGACTCTTCCTCAAAGCTCTTAGTGAACCATAAAGGAAGCAGGCGATTCTTCCCTAATGGATCACACATCTACACTACTCCTCAGCGAGTCCATCCATACTACTCCTTAGTGAGTTTCTCATCCCCAAGCAAGTCATGAGATGTAGAAGATCTTCCCCATGCACATCTAGTCCTCAGCAAGTTTTCACCATCCTTAGTGGATCCAATAATCATGACTACTTGTGCACATATCATTCGGGAGTTGAACATGCAGGCACGGTAGGAAAGGGTAGAGATAATGATAGAGAAAGTGACCAAGGTCAACCCAAGGCTAGAGCCTCACTAGAAAAGGTAGAGAAAGAAGTGAAGAAAACAAGAGGAATAAGTCACCCGAAGAAGTTTGAGGCAAGAGTGCCGAATGGACACCACAGAGACTATATCCCTTTGTTGTTTGTTGGGTTAGCTCGTAAGAGAACCCTTGTTTGTTTTCTTTTTTTCCTTTTTAAGTGACTCTAGGATAGTGAGTCACTCGCCATTTCCTTGCAAGTGGCAAAACAGGTTCTAGGATAGTGAACCTGTCATTGCTCATTTCCTGAGCAATAAAGGTGGGACTTTGGACATATGAACCCCATGTAACACTTTAGAGTTGCACCTCACCCCATGTATGCGTGATGTGTGTCGTGTTCGTGGGTTGGGCCCGAGCCATACATCGAAACAAAATGTTTTGTCTCTTATTCTTTTGATTCCATTAGCGAAGCTTACGAATCAAAAGAGAGGCATATGTAGACACCATATTTTGTACCCCTTACAACTCAAGCCCTCGTTCCCTAATGATGCTCGAACTTTAAGGCCCAAGGCTAGTTTAGAGCCCAATCATATATCAAATTGACTCGAGGAGTGTTAAAATGAAAAATATCATTTTTTTTAAATGCACAAAAATCTATTTTTGAAAATAAATTACCAAAGTGGCCCTCGGCCCATGTACGTAAGCATAATCCTACATACACAGCTAGGGTTTCAGAAACATGGAGAAGGCAGGTTTTTTGCAATAATGGTTGAGGTTTGGAATGAATCCCACATCGTCTGGGAGCCATTCCGAACCCCATTTTTTTTCACTATAAAAAGCCTTACATGGTACCATTTTCAAGACACACAAAAATCACACAGAAAAAACCTAAGATTCACTAGAAAATAGTGAATCAAAAGGGAGTTTTTCAAAAAAAACCCTCAAGTCATTTTTATTTGATTGAGACCTTTTTTGGCCCCAATTCTTTGAGTTTAAAGTTTCTAATCACTGTTTTATTGAATTGTGATAGATTTGACTGAGGGGAACGGTCAAAAATCAAGCCAAAGAACTTTTGCTTTAAGGTATTCCTTCTTGCTTCCTTTTTCCTTTTATGTCTTTTTTTTAAAGTTTTAATCATGTTTCTTTGCATAGTTTAGGTTTTTATATGTTTGCTTAGGTTAGAATTAGGATTTTTTATTTGTGCACTGTTTTCTGTTTCGAGTTTCTGGGTTAGGGTTCTTGAACAAGTCCCATGCACGCATGTCATGAGCATTCGTACATAGGTTAAATCCCACGTATGCAGGCCTCTGGCTGCGTACGCAGGCACTTGCCCAAAAACCCTAATCCAGATTCCTTATGTTGTTTGTTTGGTTTGTTTCACATGCTTTGCCTTTTTTTAAAGCCTTTTCATATGAGCATACGTATTTGTGCCTCTGCCTCACATGCTTGTTTATCTTTCAACATGCTTAGATTAGGGTTTTATATTTAATGCCATGAACATGCATTCACATGCTCATGCATAATGCCATAGGTGCTGAGTTGTTGAAAGGTAAGTGAAGGTAAGTCATGCATAGGTTTGAACATGCATTTGATCGTTTATTGTTGAATGCTTTGCTTTGTGTCTTTCAATACCAATTATATGCTTTATATGATCTTGTGCTTGATGATATGCTTGCTGTCATGTTTGGGGCTGCTACCTTGTGTAGATGTATGACTGGTTTTTCACATGTTAGATGAATGCTAGGGTTTGCTTATGTGTGTTTGGCTCTCTTTTGCTTTGCGGATAGATAAGTATGTTTGTTTAGGGATAAAAATGTCATGTTGTATGTTAGATGCATATTAGTGTGTGTGTGAGTCTAGAATACAAGTATTGAATTAGTTTTGATGGGAGGCCAACCTTAGGGTTGCTAATCGCTTGTTTAATGACTTGTGATAGATTTGACTGAGGGAAATGGTCAAAATCAAAGCTTAGGAACTCCTTTTTGAGGTATCAAGCTTCAACCTTCCTTTTCTCTTTTTAGTCTTTCTTTTGCTGCTTAATCTGTTTTTCTTACTTTGTTTGTGTTATAACATGTTTGTTTTTGTTATATCGTGTTCCAAGTCCGACCCATAAATTTTTAGATCAGGTCTAAACTTATCAGATTCGATTTTTTAGGGATAAAACTTGACCTAACACGTATTTGCTGATTTTCTAAGCAACCCTAGCTTGTTTTTTAAGCATAAATACCTCTATAAATACAGAATTCAGCACCCCTCTGCCCTTAATGTTAAAGAAATTTTGGAAGTTCAACTTTAAGACTTTCTTTTCTGTTAAGTATAATTTCTTTAGGACTTGAGAAACTCACCCTCTCTCTAACTCTAAAGTAATTTTCCCATTCTCTTGTAGAATTTGTTGATACATTGATCCGTGTATTGCTTCCATCTTTTTTTTTTATTTTTTTTATTTTATTTTTTTTATCTACATGTTTGTTCAGTCATTAACATGTGCATCCAATTCAATTCTCCACGCATCTCTAACATGATCCTTCTTTTGTTTTTGAACTTTTATTTCATGGAAACATATAATGATTATTTGTTCATATGTATATGTTTGATCATATAGAAGTAGAATATGCATGATATAATCTTAGATCTGCTGTTCCTTGTTAATGAAAAAATTAAATCTGAAAATTCTTTTCAAAAATCTTCTTTTTTAAAAATAAAAAATCAGACTTGAAGTTTTATTTTAAAAGTTCATTCTTTTTCTATTCTAAAAAGTTAGATCTGAAGTTTTATTTTAAAAATTCATTCTTTTTCTATTCTAAAAATCAGATCTGAAGTTTTATTTTAAAAGTTCATTCTTTTTCTATTCTAAAACCAGATCTGAAATTTTATTTTAAAAACCCATTCCTTTTCTGTTCTAAAAGCCAGATCTGAAATTTTATTTTAAAAACTCATTATTTTTCTGTTTTAAAAAATTAGACCTGAAAATTATTTTCAAAACCTCTTCTGTTTTCTAATCTAAAAATCAAATCTGAAAATTATTTTCAAAATCTCTTCTGTTCTTTAAATAAAAAATCAGATCTGAATTTTCTTTTCAAAACCCATTATGTTTTTTAATTAAAATATCAGATTTGAATTTTCTCTTTGAAGTTCATTCTGTTCTTTAATTAAAAAAATCAAATTTGGAAACTTTGTTAAAAATCTCTTTTGTTTTCTAAATTAATAAACTAGATTTAAAAATTCTTTTTTAAAAGATCATTCCTTTTTTATTTTAAAAATCATATTTGAAAACTCTTTCCAAAATCAATTCTTTTTTTTTTTATAAAAAAAATCAGATCTAAATTTTTTTATCAAAAAAATTAATGAAAATTAATTTAAAGATTAGATTTGAAACTCCACTTTTGAAAATCTCTCTTTAAATTTATCCCCATTGATAATAAAAAGTGGATTTGAAAATTTTATTTTAAATCATTTTTTTTAATTCTCTTTAAAAACCCTTTTCCTATAATTGAAATTCAGATTTAATTTCTTCTTATATATCAGCAGCAGATCTAAGATTTTTGCATGTTAACCAACCATAGGTCTAGAAATATTAATACAACAAGTTGCATATCATTTTTTTAAGGGGTATTTAAATGGTCATTTTAAAGTCTAGAAGACCAGACTCTGTCTGGGCAAAATGGGTGTCTAACACCTTCCTATTCTGTAACCTAGCCCCTAAACCATAGATTTTTGGTTCATAGGATAGTGCTTTGTCTTGTTTTTTTTAGATTGTAACTAGGAAACAAAACATTGTAATTTTACTAGATTTTGACTAGGAAACAAAACTATGTATAATTCTTTTCATCAAGTTGTAATTCATTCAAAGGCAATGAGAATTGGACAAAGTTTAGCTACAAAATTGGTTGTAGCCTAAGGCTACAATCTTACTCAATATCTTTTTATAGGAGGTGAATTTTGAAAAATCCACCATTAGATTACATTTTCTTCTTATATACTCCAGACTTGCAAATTTTTTTGAAAATTGAAGATTAATAGGTATGTCATCAATAAAGTGTTTAAATTGCAAGATTTTGTAGTATAAAATTATGCATAAAATGTAAGCTTATAGATCATATAGTAAATAATATCCGATTGACACAAAATTTGATATGTGTATTAAGAGTGTAAAGAACATACAATCCAATGGTTAGATTTTCAAAATATATAGTAATGTTTATTTTATTGAGTAAGGTTGTAGCCTTAGGCTACAACCAATTTTGTAGCTAAACTTTGTCCATGAGAATTTGTATTATTCAAATATGTATTTGGTACTTCGTAGTTTTTCTTATTTTTTGTAATAAAAAATAAGTGGCGACTCCACATAATCCGGAAAAGAGAAGTGCCAATGCCTAACTCTTTTTGAGAGCCAAGTTTCGGTCTCTCCCAATAACATCGAGTTCTAATCAATTTGAACATTTATAATTGATAGAAAGAGACAATACATGGCTTTGGTCCTAATTACAATCTAATTGAAGAATTACAATGCTTTTTCCCTAGTTACAATTTATCAATAATAAAAACTACTCTACGAACCTAAGATCTAGATCTAGGGGCTAGGTTACAAGATGAAAAGGTGTTAGTCACCCATTCTGCTCTGACAAAGTTTGGTATTCTAGACTCTAAATGACCATTTAAGTACCCATATGCAATACATCATGAGATGATGTTAGTTTTCCTCGATCTATGGTTAAATGCCATTCAAAATTCCAAGATTTGTATCTTATTCCATGCAAAAAAAAATTAGATTTATTTTGTTGTGAGAATCATGATTAGAAAATCATAGAATTGATTTTATGATGAAAAATTTTGAATTTTTAATCGAAAATACAAATCTGGTTTAGTGATGTAAAACAAAACGAATTTTTCGATGAAAAATACAGATCTGTTTTTTGGAGGTATAAAAAGGATGAATTTTATTAAAAAAATTCAGATATGTTTCTAGAGATGTAAAAATGATGAATTTTATAAGAAAAATTCAGATATGTTTTTGGAGATGTAAAAAGGATGTATTTTATATAGAAAAAATTCAGATCTGTATTTGGAGATGTAAAAAAGGATGAATTTTATATAAAAAATTCAGATATGCTTTTTGAGATAGAAAACAAAAGAATGATTTTATAGGAATAATTTGCAGATCTAAAATTTCGGATAGCAATTTAACCCTAGATCTACACATATGAATCAACAAGAAATCTTAGACTAACCATTTGAATCAAGATTTGGAAAAGAAAATCATGCAATGAATAAGCAATATATGATTATGCAAGGAATGGAATATCAAGAACACACATATTATTCACAAAACCTTTTAAAATAAAAATAAAAATAAACTATACATGCATGAATAACTTCTACAAAGAGGAATTTTTTTAGAAATCAGAGAGAATAAATCTCTCTAAGATCTAAAGAATTGTCTCTAACAAAAAAGAAAATCCTAAATAATAACTTCAAGAGGTTCTTTTACGTTAGGGGAAGAAGGATGTTGATTCTTGGGTGATCTCCTCTATTTATAGAAATGGTAACTGCTTAAAAAATAAGCTAAATTGTCTGGGAAATCAGTAGACATGAATTGGGTGAGGTTTATCCCAAAAAAATTGGATCAGATGACTTTTAAATTGAAAAAAACGAATCTGGGCATATTCAAGAACTTGTGCCAATCGACACTATTGAAGTGCCAATTGGCACTTTCAGCAAACTCATCTAAAATTCATTATTTTTTTTACATGTTTTGGACACTTTTTAATGTTTTTCTGAGTTGGAAAATGCACCTAGACGTATTTTAGAATTATATTCTTGATAAAACTCATCCCAAATTGATAATTACGCCTTTAAAATAATTATTTTAGAGGTAATTACCCTAAAAACCAAATTTTCTTTCCAAATTTAATATTATCAGCTTATTTCTTTTATTCCCATGCAACAAATCACATTTTAATAAAAGTATTCCACCAATCACAATAATTTATTTAATTAATTTTAATTATTAACCAATCAAAATTAATTTCAATTAATCACATGTGATAGTTTCCACCCAAATGAATGCATGCAGACCGTTAAAACTTAATCTTGTGATATCTTTCGATCTGACAATCTGACTTGGAAACCAAATGTATCGTTGTGATCGTTAGAACCTCCAGACCATTTTTATGATATGTGATGAATGAGTTAATGATTAAATGCAACCATGATTTTTGGGGTACATAGAATGGTCATTTTGTCATCTTTCAAGGTTAAATTATGAGTGCAAAATTGAGTGTCTACAAACATAGAGCAAGCGAAGCTATAAGCACATAGGAGGCAAAGCATGTTATCATCACTTACGAGGATAAAAGCTAAATATGTCATAACACACATACAAGGCTAACATGATAAATCCTAATATGCAAAGCTAAGCATGAAAGAGATAGAGAGAGAGAGAGAGAGGCAAGGTATAAGAAAATATAAACAAGTATAAACAAGTGGTTGCATCCAACGTCATCATCATACAAATATAAACAAGTGGTTGCATCCATACAAACAACATAGGAAAGGTTGCAACCAAACAAGGATAAGAAAAAGCACAAAGTGTGCAACCAAACAAGAAAGAGGTATGAATTGCATAGGATGCATGTTTGAAAATGCAAAAAACTAGATCTAAGTATGCAAGAATGGATCCAAAGAGGAATATGGATCTAAGGATGAAGCATCCAAACTTAGTATCACATACAAAGGATCTATAAATTTAACACATAAAAGCAAGCTAAAGAACCAAACAAGCGCAAATATGTATTTATGCATTAATCCAAACCCTTTATTGAACATGGGTGTTTGTATGAAGACCTTGACAAGAGAATCAATATCTACACCCTACCTAAGACTCTAAAACACAAAATCAAAGCATAAAAAAATATCAAAGCAAAAAAGCACTAAAATATAGCATCAAACATGCAAATATGGCAGAAGGAGCATAGATAAGGAAACTTAGACATATACTAGCCAAGAAGGCTAGGTCAACATCATCAAAACAATAAATATATGCTAGAGAAATTAACAAAAGCAATTAAGCTTGCTAGAAAAATTAAATCAAAGCATTAAAAAGCTTTAAATTAAATGGGTGTAGATAGTAGCTAAAAATCTACATCTACACCCTACAAACCACAAAACCAAGGAAGAACAACCAAGGAGGAGGAAATGGAAGAAAAAAATACTACCTTTTAATGTATGGAGGAAGAAGGAATGAAAGACTTTTGGTGAGTTTTAGGGAGAGAATTGTAGAGAAAAGGGAGGGAAAACTGCCCAGAAAAATGCTCCAGAGACCTCAAAATTCATTCATAATTAAAATCTAGCAGGGGAGGGGGTATTTATATATATATATATATATTTTTTTTTTTTTTTTGTGACTATTCAGTTTTAGAAGCACACTCTTACGGGGCACACACAAAATATGCGCCAGTTCACTGGTTGTCCTAACCTTTCAACTTCTGACTTCGGACGCCTATTTGAAAGCCTTTCCAAACTCCGATTGGCCTAATCAGATGGCAGAACAAAGAGTTATAGGCCTTGGAAGTGAGCTGATGCGCTTGGCACTATTTTCATGATATCTCAACCATTTCAACTTTGATTTTGACCCGTGAGCATTTGTTTTAAATGGAATTCAATACTCTTCTTATTGACCTTAGATTCATTCTGAACGGATGGTTGGATCAAAAGTCAACCCTCGATCGCCGCCAAAATGTCAACCCTAGGTCAAAGTTGACAAAAAGCTCAAATAACCATGGATTTGATATGAAAACATGAAATATTTCATATTGGTGAACTTTTGACTAATTTTTACCCTCAATAAACTCTCGGTTAATTAGGGGCATTGTGGGCACAACGGGGGGGAATACGCCTTGGTCGAGTGGGCCGTGATGGAGAAGAAAATGGAGTCGCCACCTAGATTAGGTTTAGGAACCATAAATGAAGCGCCCTTGTGGAAGGACTAATCTTTACCAGAGCACATTTCTGGAGTTTAGATATGGGGCTGGGAAGGTGTTAGGCACCCAACCCCACCTGACCCGTAGGTCGGCCTTCACTCATTGTGTTCCAAATCTTAATCCCATCAAAACATGGCAAATGTCCCACACTCAGCCATAGCATAAAACCCCTACCATTCATCTAGCAAAATATATATCCAAGGGCAGCAAGAACATCAAAAAACAATAGCATCAACAAGGCATTTAATCAAGCATATTCAATCATTCAAACTTAGCATCCCAAATGTATGCGGGATACTTTAGGCCCTAAAAACTAATTTATGAAGTTCTGGAATGAAGTGTGCGTACGCATGCACATTCATGCGCACACATGCATGCTTTATGCGAACACATGCATCCCAAAATACCCTAAGTTTGACTGCTAGGTTGGCCCAACTTAAAATGGTAATAACTCACTCAATATAAGTCCAAATTAGGAAAATTTGTGTTCAAATTGAAGCCCAAAATGCCTACTTTCCAATGAAATAAACCCCACTCAAAAAGTCTTTGTCAATCAAAATTTATGATCAAAACAGTGAGCAAAGGTCTTTTTTCAGCATCGTTTCAAAGCGATTTGAGCACTTTTGAGTTGTGATTACTTCCAAACAATCAAAATAACTTCATTTACCTTTTGTAGACATATAAAACTCATCATTGGGACCTGGGACTAAAGTTTATTAACTGGGTACAAAATGTGGTGTTTACAGGCATTTTGGTCATTTTGACCTAAATAGGTGTTTTAAGCACTCTGGTGCCCTAATGAAATGAACCATGGTGATCTAGATGTTCCTGCAGTCCCCTGGTGAGGAAATGATTTTTTTTTTGAATTTTTGAGAAGCGGCACGCAAAATGAGGGCGAACAAAATACGGTATCAATAATAACTTATGTGTAATTCATTTTATTTCCTATTAACTAGGGGTTGCCATAAGGGTTCCTAAACTAATAGGGTAGACAAATGTATTGTTTGTACAAAACCTTTTCAAAAAATCAAATGTTAAGTGTTAATTTTTTTTCCTAAAATTTAGATGTTGGAGTTAAATTAAAATGAGATATTGTCCTTTGGATAGATGGTGTGGGGTGCCTAACACCTTCCCCAAACGTAACCGAACTTCCGAGTCCAAAAATCTTTGGTTTGAGACATTGGTTTACTTGGATTAATTAATAACCCTTGAATTTGTTTTTAGTTAATTAGGTAAAACAAACTAGACAAATAGGTGACCAATCACACCTAATATAAAACAAGTGGATGGTAGCGACTCCTTATAGTAAAAATAAGAAAAGAGCCCCCCCCCCCCCCCCCCACACACACACACCGCCTATTCAAAGGATAGTATATTTTTTTAATCGATCTAACATTAACATTTTTAAAGAAACAAATAAAATACTTGGCATTTGATTGAAAAAAATTTTTGTGCAAACAATATTTATATATATACACACATGTGAGTATTTATGTACATATAACATATCATGTGAATATTTATTTCAAAGAGTATTTACAATCAAAACATGTGAAGTACATATACATAACGTGTGAGAATTTACTACGTTACAAAAATAGTACATATAATTAACATGTGAGTATTATTTATTACATATTATGTACACAAAAAAGAAGAGAGGGAAGGAAAGATGTCACATTTTAGCAAATTTATCCTCCAATTTCGTCATTCTCATGCACAACATAATGAACCAAAACATTAGTGCAAAGGGGAAGGGGGAATATGTTAGCTTGATTTATTTTAGGAGAAACTCATGACTTTGAAAAAGTTTTATTTTGAAACTAAGGTTTACATTTTTAGGAAAAAAGACCTAAAAAAGGCTTCTCTTGGTTTTTTATGAAAATGGTCTTTCTTTAATGAGACAACATAAAGAAAGTGCTAAAAATAAAAGCATTTTTATGAACAATACTTTAAAGAAACTGAACTTTTAAAGTATAAAAATCTTTTTGAAAACTTACCTTCCCTTTTTTTAAGAAAAAGAATCACCAAACTTTTTAAAGGAAACTTACCCAAAACTTGATTTTGAAACGTTGGGAAAAAGGGTTGCATTTGAAAAAGAGTTTTCATACAAGTAAGAATCTAAAAAATTTAGGAAAAGATTTTTTGGAGACTCAAATTAAAACCAAGTGTAGACACTTGATTTTGCACCCATAATTTAATCTTGGGAGATGGCTAGAATGACCATTCATATACCCAAAAAATTATAATTGTATTACATGCATTAATTCATTCATTGCATATCATAAAAATGATCTTGAGATTCTAACAGTCGCGACGGTATGTCCGATTCCCAATTCGGACCGTCGGATTGAGAGATATCACGAGATCAAGTTTTCACGGTCTGCATGCATTGTATAGGATGAAGCCGATCACGTGTGATTAATTGAAATTAATTTTGATTGGTTAATTATTAAAATTAATTAAATGAGTTTATGTGATTGGTGGAGTACTTTTCTTAAAGTGAGATTTGTTGCATGGGATTAAAACAAATAAGCTGATAATATTTAAAGACTGTAGATAATTAGGCTTTTAGGATAATTATATTGAAAATAATTATTTTAAAAATCCTAATTATCACTTTGAGATGAGGTTTATCATTAAAATAACTCTAAAATTCGTCCAAATACAATTTTAGACTTGGAAAACACTTCAAAAACGTGCTAATCAAGTAGCAGATTTCAGATTCACGTTCCAAGGTACTTTTGGCATAATAGAACTCAAAATTCGGACTAGGCTATTTCTGGAAAAGTTGTAGAGAATCAAATTTTCCTTCAGATATCAAAATTTCAGCTTAATCAGAATTTGAAGTAAAATGATATGATCAAAATACTGAAACTTGTTCTGATTTGAAAAATCAGCTTACTCTTATCCAAATCTCCTTTTTTTTTTAAGATTTTCCCCCATATGATTTTTGCTTATTTTTTAAGCTGATTGGACTTAATTTTTAAGCAAACCTAGCTTATTTTCTAAGCAACTAACACCTCTATAAATAGGGGAGGCCTCCCAACATTCAGCATCCCTTTTTCTGGACCTTTTTTTTTTTGTTAAGAGGCTTCACTTAAATCCTTAAAAAAAATTTGTTTCTCTTTGAGGAACTCTTTCCTTGAGGATTAAGTTCATGTAGGTATAAATCTAACTTTGTTTCCATAACATGCTTCCATATATGTTTTAGTTTCCATGGACATGATGTTTTCTTTTGTGTTTAAATAATCATGTTTCTCATATGTTATCACATGTTCTCTTTTGCTTTCAAAAGTTTTCACATGATTAATTGATGAACATGTCTAGATCTAGGGTTGAATCTTGCATTAGAATTTTAGATCTGTAATTTTTCTTTGTGTTTTTTTAAAAAACTAAAATCAAATTTGCAAGTTTTCTTCATTTTTTATTAAGAGTCCGATCTGTATTTTTTTTCTCTTTGTTTCTTTTTCAAAGTAAAACCAGATCTGCATTTTTTCCAAATAAAAATCTGCCCTGTTGTTAATAAAAAAATCTGATCTGCATTTTTTTCCAAATAAAAATCTGCTCTGTTTTTACTAAAATCTTATCTGCATTTTTTCCAAATAAAAATCTGATCTTAATTTTCCAAATAAAAATTTGGTCTGTTTTTAATAAAAAAAATCTGATCTGCATTTTTTAAAAATAAAAATCTGGTCTGTTTTAATAAAAAATCTGATCTACATTTAAAAATAAAAATAAAAATCTGACTATTTTTTTTAAAAAAAATAAAAATCTGACTATTTTTTTTAATCAAAATTAGATCTGCATCTTTCAATAAAAAATTCGTGTTTTCAAAATATAAATCTTTTTTCTCCACATTAAAAAATCCCAAACAGATCTGAATTTTTATTTTAAATCCATTCTTTTCTTTTATGGAAACTCAAGATTAAATTTTTCATTAACTATTCTCATCAAATTTTTTCATTAACTATTCTCATCAAATTTTTTCACACAAAATAAAATGGCAGACCTAAGGTTCTTGACTAAAAGTTTAACCCTAGATCTAGGATTTTGACATAGCATTAGTTGCATAACATTTCATACTTTGAATATGGGTATTTAATGGTCATTTAGAGTTTAAAAGACCAGACTCTGTCTGGGCGGAATGGGTGCTTAACACCTTCCCATTCCGTAACCTAGCCCCCAAACTTAGGATTTTGGATACTAGATTAGTATTTTATCTTTTGTTTTGGTAGATTGTAACTAGGATCAAAGCCTTGTAATTTTTACATAGATTGTATTTAGGACCCAGGCCTTGTAAAGTTATTCTACCAAGTTGTACTTGTATAATCAATTAATAAATTTGAGGTATTTTTGGACATGTAAGTTGTATTTTATTTTTTCTTATTTTTTTATAAAAAAAAAAGTGGCAACTCCACACAATTACCCAAAAGGGAGGTGCCTTAAGCACCCAAATCTCTTTTTTAGAGCACCCCTCAAGCAGTGCGGTCTCTCACACCAAGCTTATTTATGAAAAAAGAGTTGGTTTGTTAAGAAAAAGGGATTCCATGGTTTTGATGAAAAACCATGGTTTTTGTTCATTTTCATACAAAGGAAAGATTGGTTTAAAAAGGGTTTTGAAATAATGCAATGTTTGAGGATTGAAGCTACTTTAAAATAGGGGGTTCCAAACATTTAAAAAAGTAAGCCCAAAACTTGAGTCAAAATCACTTTAAAGCAAAGAAGAGTTTTAAAGAAAAGGGTTTCCATGGTTTTATTGGATAACCATGGTTTTTGTTCATCTTTCAAAAGAAGTCAAGTTTTAAGTTTTGAAATGGTAAAGAAGGATTTTTTTTTTTTTTTTTTGTAAGATTGTGATTTAAGCTCAAAACTTATTTGGAAAAGAAGTCAAAACAAAGGGGAAAAAAACTTGTTTGAAAAAAAAAAAAAAAAAAGAGGTTTCCAAGTAAAGAATCCATGGTTTTTATCTTTTTAGGGTTGAGAACCTAAATTTAAAAGAGTATTAAAAAGGGGAAAGGTTTTAGATTAAAACCACTTTGTTTTTCAAAAGAGTTTCAATGTTTTTTTTAGGAAAAAAGATACCCAAAACACAAATAAAAACCAATTAAGAAAAAGAGTTTTTGGGAAAATGGTTTCCATGGTTTTGGTGAAAATCATGGTTTTTTGTTCAATTCTTTTTTGTAAAGAAAAGAACCAAAAAAAGTTTTGAAAATGGAGGGTTTGGAAAATGCCACTTTGGAAGGCCATTTTAAGTAATTAAAGAAAGGCTTTCTTTGAAAAAGGTTCATTTTAAGAAAAAGGGATGGTCATTTGTACCCCTTATGACTCGGGCCCTCGTTCCCCAATAATGCTCGAACTCTAAGGCCCAAGGCCAGTTTAGAGCCCAATCAGATATTAAGTTGACTTGAGGAATATTAAAATGGAAAATATAACCTTTTAAATGAGCAAAAATCTATTTTTGGAAAATTAAATGACCAAAGTGGCCCTCGGCCTGCGTACGTGAGTCGCGGCCTGCGTACACAAGCTAAAGCATGCATACCTAGCCACGTTCTTGTGTACGCAGCTAGGGTTTTAAAAGCATATGAAAGGCAAGTTTTCTGCAATAATGGTTGAGGTTTGGAACGAATCCCACATCGTCTAGGAGCCATTCCAAACCCTATGTTTTCAACTATAAAAGGCCTTATATGGTACATTTTCAAAACATAGAAAAATCCCACGGAAAAAACCTAAGATTCAATAGAAAATAGTGAATCAAAAGGGAGTTTTTCACAAAACACCCTTAAGTCTCTTTTTATTTGATTGGGACATTTTTTGACCCCAATCTTTTGAGTTTAAGATTACTAATAACTCTTTCATTGAATTGTGATAGATTTGGCTGAGGGGAACGGTAAAAAATCAAACCTAGGAGCTTTTTCTTTAAGGTAAGCTTTAAACCCCCCACCCCCCCTTTTTTTTCTTTTCTACCTTAATCTTTGTTTTAATCTACTTCTTTTGTTTAGTTTATGTTTGCTTGTGTTTGTCTAGGTTAGTTTTAGGTTTTCTTTATATCTTTAAGCATGATAGGTTGTTAGATTGTATGTTTTGAGTTTCTGCTTTGTTTCTGTGTTGATTAGGGTTTTCTAGGAAAGGATCTGCGTACGCATAATCTAGCCTGCGCACGCAGGCTGAACTCATGCATATGCAGACCTGTTCTAGCATGTGTGACGCCGTTACCCAATAAACCCTAATTTTTTTTTTGTTTTGATTCTGCCTTCACATGTTTGTCTACATAGCCTCCTTTTCACATGTTTTTAAGCCTCATAAAATGTTTGCTCACCTTATTAACATGCTTGTTTGTTATCACATGTCTAGATTAGGGTTTAGTCTAGGGTTTCTTCGTTTTAATGCCATTCATCCACATGTTCATGCATTGATGCCATAGGTGCTGTATTGCTTAGAGGTAAGTAAAAGGGTAAGTCATGCATTAGTAATGCTCATGCATTTATGTTAGGTTTTCTTAGATGTATGGTTAGGGTTTCTAATATTAACACTTTTTGTGTTTAATATGTTTTGTTTGATGATATGCTTGCTGCCATGTTTTGTTTTAGATAGGGTTTTTCATATGTTAGATGTATGATTAGGGTTTCTTTTGTTTGGCTCTCTTTTATTTAGGTAGATGGATAAGTATGTTTGTTTAGGGTTAAAGATGCCATGTTGTTTGTTAGATGCATGTTAGTGTGTGTGTGTAAGTCTAGAATACAAGTATTTAGATGGTTTTTAATAGGGTTAAGACATAAGACACAATGATGAGAGGCCAACCTTAGGGTTGGGCGATCTTGGGTGCCTAACACCTTCCTAAGAGCGTACCTAAACTCCGAACCCAAACTCTGGTAGTAAGATCAAAAGTCTTTCCTCGTAAGGATGCTATAATCATGGTTTCTAGACCATATAACTAGGTGGCAACTCCAATTGACCCCAACTTTCCCTTGTGCCTATAGTGGCGACTCTGCTGAGGATGGTGAGTTTAATTCTTATGTGTCCTATATCTTAACTTTAATAAAAAAAATTTCAATACTTGTTTTGCACACACATCATATGTTCTTTTTGTCCCTTAAGCTTGGTTGGTGATGAGTGGGAAGATGGAAGGCTTCATTCGGGCCTAAATTTTCCAAAGTTCATCCCACCAACTCACAATCGGTGCCATCGCCTATAATGGGCTTTAAGTACGTTAAAGGTTTGCTACCAATCCACTATAGACTCCACTTAGGCCCTCGGTTGGAATCATAGCCCACCTAGTTGTGACTGACCTACTTATCTATCCCTTTAGCCTTAGGGAGCCTACCCACACTAGAAAGATCCTAGATCCTACCATGAAGGGTACCATTTATATATCTCTTGTTTGTTCAACCATATATCATGTGTTCACCTAATCCTAAAGGACAAATAAAAAATATGAAAATGAAAGGGATGACCCTAAAGTTATGGTATACCCTAAGATGTTGTGGGACAAAAGAAAAGAAGTTCTCACATATAAGAGGCTTGTCCCTAAATCCAAAGTTATATCTTAACTTGAAAGGTTCATAAGACCATAGCCTAATTGCTATAATAGGCCCAAGTAGGAAAAGTCCTTTTGAAAAAGAGGACTTTGGGCCTAAGGTAACATGTATGCTACGGACTTAGCATCCAATATCCTTCAAAGCCAAAATGAAACTCCCTAATCTTGGGTCTCTTTGTTGTATGCCTAAGCCCAAAATGATGAGAATTTCATAGACTTTGAAAGGAAGGCTACAAAATATTTTAGCTAGAAGGCTATTTCTAGGAAAAAAATGATGAAATAATAAAGAAATGAAAAGCCCAAAGGTGATGAATGCATTGTAGGCCCAAGTTTGAGACAAAGGGTTGAAAATTCCTAAGTACATTCTAATGAAAGCCCACGAGAGTAAGATGAGAGCTTTGTTGTAAATGGACCAAAAGCCCAATGAAACATGGGGCAAGGATCCATGAAAGGAAATTGAGTGATATTGTAATTGGGCCTTCATTAAAATGAACTTAAGAATTTTGTAAGAACATCTAAAGTTAAAAGGAAATCTCTAATTGGGACTTGAACTTAATGAAAATGGGACTTCTTTTCAAGCATCATTGCACCATTTAAATCAACAAAACACGTCCCCACTCTCATTTGGTTTCGAGAGAAAGGAAGGCACTTGATCAAGATAGAGGATACATACCAAGAAGAAGAAAATCCCCAAGAGACAATGGCTACCTCTTCGGAAGACCCAATGGCACAAAATATCCTTAAGGCTTTAGATGAACATGGAGAAGCTCTCAAGAAAATGGGAGGACACCTCACTAGGTTGGAAGAATCTAGGCTCAAGAAATCCACACATGTGGAAGTACACGATGATGAGAAGGAAGTGGAGGAATGGAACGAAAAAGACAAAGCGGAATATGAAAGGAACAAGCAATTTGAGAAGCTCACTGTGGAAACCATAGCTATGAGGGAAAAGATGCAACCTGCCTTTCGTAAGGTACAAGGGATGGATGACTACCTCTATAACATGGGGGGAGTAAGCTCGAAGGCTCCTATTGCATTACCTCCCAAGTTCAAAATCTTTGATGCGGAAAAATTTGATGGGACTGGGGATCCAAAGCAACACATAAAAAGATACTTAAGCATTGTAGAAATGAAAGGACTAGATGAAAAGAAAACTTTGCATGCGTTTCCTCTCTCACTCACGGGAGGTGCATCAAGGTGGTACTATAGCCTTGATCCAAGCAAGACTAAGATGTCGAATGAGCTAGTGGAGTTGTTTGAGGACCAATTCATCTTCAACACCATGATCGATGTGACTCTAAGGGATTTAGAAACTACCAAGCAACGTGTGGGGGAAACATTTTCTGAGTACATGACTAGATGGAAGAACAAGGCATCTAGAATGGTCAATAGGCCAAATGAGAAGGACCAAATCAACATGATTATCAAGAACTTGCTTCCGGTTTACAATAGTAGGCTTTTGTCATCACCTATTAGCTCATTTAGGGAATTATGTGATTGTGGAACAAGAATTGAAGATGCTCTCAACAATGGACAATTAGAGAAAGGGGAAAGCAAGCCTCTAACCAAGAAGACATATGGAGGAGGAACCACCACTAAAGCACCCAATCCCATAAATGTGAGCGCCATCATACCCCAACAAACATTGGCCTACCCAAAGAAAGCTCGCTGAGAATTCTCCGACCTAGGAATGACCCTCACCCAAGCATATGAAAAACCTATCCTCCAAAGGATTCACCAAGCCTTTAGACCTCACACCCATGCCTAATCCCATACCTCCCTCTTGGAATCTCAATGAATATTGCCACTACCACCAAAAATCTGGCCATTAGACCGACAATTGCTTTCACCTCAAACATGAGATACATGACCTCATAGATAATGGAATACTCCCAAATCCCAACGTCATCACCAAACCCAACATTAGAAAGAACCCTTTGCCCGATTACCATAGGGCTCCCCATCCATATCAAAATTGGGTACAAGTAGATGAAGTTGAATGGGATTGCTCGAAGTTGAATGGGCTCCTCATCAATATCAATGCCGTGGAAGTCCAAGGAATATGGGATGAAGAAAATGAAGTCCTAAAGGAAGCGATAGCAATATGGGGAATACTCCCCAAAGGGGTGACAGAATTAAAGAAAAGAGTTTTGGAGGACAATGTGGCGAATATCACTAGGAGTAGGAAGCACTACAAGCCATCCTTTTTAGAAAAGGATCATCCTGGTAGGGATCTAGGGGAAGGATCCAAGCCCACAAAATCTAGAGGAAAAGAAGAAGAAGAAGATAGGGTCTTGATGCAACGAAAGAAGACCCAAGCTCATGTGTCTGTGTGGGGTTTACTCATGGCCTCTCAAAAACATCTTAAGGCTCTCTTGGACGCCATGAATGGGAAAGAAGTACCAATAAAAACTACACCACAAGAAGTTTTGTCTTTCATAGGGGTTGAAGGTTCCTCACACCTTCTCCTTACCTTTTACAATGAAGATCTCCTTCCCGAATGAGCTACTCACATTAGACCCTTGCAAATCACCATTGAATAAATGGGTGCCAAGGTTCCCATGGTTCTTATTGACAATGGATCCGCCTTGAATGTTTGTCCTTTTAGGACCGCCTTCACTGTTGGCCTAGACATGGAGACCATCATTCCTTCTCCCTTGACTGTAAGGGTATATGACAACACTTCAAGGAAGGTTATGGGTACTTTCAAGGCTCCTTGCAAGATTGGGCCAATGAAAACCATTGTGGAATTTCATGTCATGGACATCACCCTAAATTACAACTTTCTCTTAGGAAGGGCTTGGCTTCACCCTATTGGAGCAATCCCTTCCTCACTACACCAAAAGATGAAGATCCCATGGAAATGAGGGATTGCCATAGTGCTTGGAGATGGTGAGATCCTAGCACTGGTTTGCAGACTCGAAGAAGGAAGGAGTGAGCTTCAAATGAGTGGCTTTGAGTTCGTAAACATGGCTGACTATGGATTGAAGGATGAAAAGTATGCTACCAATTTGTTTCCATATTGTAGCCATGAGGTGATTGCAATGATGAAGAACATGGGATACATGCTTGGTATGGGCCTTGGAAAGGAAGGAAAAGGGGTAGTTGAGTTCCCCAATATCAAGACTTAAGTGACCAGGTAGGATCTAGGATTCCTTGAAGGCTGTGATGGAATCAAGAAAAACCATGGCATTCTCAACGGGAATTTCATGAAAAAAGGAGAAGACTTCCCCTATTGTGGCTTCCCCGAACCTTGGGTAGGTAAAGATGGAAGTGAATATCCGAGCTGGGAGATGTTCTTTAATGAAAAACTCACTTTTAAGGAGAAGCCTACCGTGGTGATCAAAGAAGTGCAAGAAGAGGTCGATTGGGTGAACTACATAGATGTTGAAGCAATAAAGACCATGATGAAGATGAGCGAGGACATGTTCGCCATCGCCAATGAAGAACCAAGCGATCCTTCCAAGGTCATCATGCCTACTGTAGGGCCCATTAAAAATTGGACTTGGGTTGGGTTTTCTAAGAACATGGGGAAAAAGTTTTGTAATGCAATTTCCAATGTACTTTTCAATATTTTCGATAAGATGAATTTTGATTTGGCTTACTTTGATGTGTACCATAACATTGAAATTCTACACTTAAATGATTCAAACGAATTTGAAAATGAAATTAATAAACAATTAGAAAAGAAAATTGAACCTATGGAACCAACTCTTGAAACTATTAATTTGAGCAATGATGAAAATCCACGCTTAATTAAAATTGGTTCACCTCTAAATGAAAATGAAAAGAAAGATCTTCAAGAACTCCTCATGGAATTTCAAGAGGTGTTTGCATGGTCCTATGAAGATACGCCTAGAATCGACCCCGAGATAGCTCAACATCACATTGATACCCATGACCACATGGTGCCTGTCAAGCAAAAATTGAGAAGAATGAGGACCAAATGGCTCTTAAAGATCAAAGAAGAAGTCATTAAGCAACTAAAGGTAGGGTTCATCAAACCCATAAACCAAGCCGAATGGATAGCCAATGTCGTGCCCCTACCTAAGAAGGATAGGAAGGTGAAGATGTGTGTGGATTTTAAAGACTAGAATAAGGCATGCCCTAAGGATGACTTTCCCCTCCCCTACATTAATGTCTTAGTAGATAACATGGCGGGAAACGCCTTGATGTCCTTCATGGATAGCTTTTGGGATACAACCAAATCAAGATGGCTCCTAAAGATATGACCAAAACCACTTTCACCACCAAATGGAGAATCTATTGCTACACGGTAATGTCGTTTGGCCTCAAGAATGCTGGGGAAATTCATCAAAGGATGGCTATGGCCTTACTACATGATATGATGTATAATGAGGTAGAGGCGTATGTCGATGATATGATAGTGAAATCCAAGGATAGAGGAAGCCACACCACAAACTTGAGGAAGTTCTTTGAGAGGATTAAAGAATATAGATTGAGGTTGAACCCACAAAAGTGCACATTTAGAGTAACCGCTGGAAAATTATTAGGATTCTTAGTGAGTGATAGAGGGATAGAGGTTGACCCATCCAAGATCAAAGCCATATTGGAGATGCCTCCACCCAAAAGTGAGAAAGAGATTAGGGGTTTCTTGGGTCGACTACAAAACATTAGTCGATTCATTTCCAAGCTCACCTCCACTTGTGAGCCCATCTTTAAACTCCTAAGGAAGAATGAACCACACATGTGGAACGATGAATGCCAAAAAGCCTTTGAGCTTATCAAGGAATATCTCCTCCACCCACCTATCCTAGTGCCTCCACAACATGGAAAACCATTACTCCTATACCTTTCCATCATGGGAGATACGGTTGGAAGTATGCTTGCACAGGATGATGATGAGAAGAATGATAGAGCCATATACTACTTGATTAAGAGATTCCATGATTACAAGACTAGGTACACTCCCATAGAAAAGTCATGCTTCGCACTTGTCTGGGCCGTACATAAATTGAGACATATCGTTTTGCCCTTCCAAATATGGGTAGTAGCAAGAATGGATCCATTGGAGTACCTTTTTGAGAAGCCCGCTTCGAGTGGAAGATTGTTAAGATGGTTGATCTTATTGGAAGAATTCGATTTGAAGTATGTGGCTAGGAAAACTATCAAGGGAAGCGTCGTGTCAGATTTTTGTGCTGAAAATCCCATAGAAGGGGAAGATGGTAAAGAGGATTTTCCGAATGAAGACATTTTGGATGTTGAGTTAGGGACATGGAAGATGTACTTTGATAGAGCCATAAATCAATATGGGAATGAGATAGAAATACTCTTGATCACCCCCGAAGGATCTCATATACCTTTGGCAATCAAATTGAACTTTGAAACGACTAATAACATGGCTAAATATGAGGCTTGCATTGCTGGAATGGAAGCTCTTTGAGAATTGGGAGTAAAAGAGGCTGAAGTCTTTGGGGATTCAACTTTGGTTATAGCCCAAGCGCAAAAGTTATGGAAAGTGAAGGAAGAACACTTGAAACCTTATCAACAATACCTAGAGGATTTGACCAAGACCTTTGACAGAATTGATTACACAATCATTCCTAAAGCTCAAAATCAATTTATGGATGCCTTAGCTACTTTAGCCTCCATGGTTGAAATACTTGAGGGAGTATGGACATGACCCTTGGAGATTGAACAAAGCTGTGAGGAAGTGCATAAAAGGAAGACTGAAGCTTCAGTAATGGCCGTAAAGGAAGAGGAAGTTTCGGGGTATTATGACATCAGGTAGTTCTTGGAATTAGAGGCGTATCCGAATAATGCCGACAAGAGAGAATGTCGTTCCATTAGGATGATGGCAACCCAATACATCTTATGTGGAGGACAACTCTATAGAAAGTCCTATGATGGTGTACACCTTCATTGCTTGAAAAGAGAAGAAGCTGAGAGGGTAATAAAAGAAGCTCATCAAGGAATTTGTGGCCCTCACATGAATGGAACGATGTTAGCCAAGAAGATCCTAAGGATGGGGTACTACTGGAGTACAATGGAGACTGATTGTGTGGACTACGTGAAAAGTTGCCATGATTGTCAGACACACGCCAACTTGAACCATGTATTGCCTAGCAAGTTGTATAGCATGACTTCTCCATGGCCATTCTCGGTTTGGGGCATAGATGTGATTGGAAGGATAGCTCCCAAGGCTTCAAATGGGCATGAATACATTCTAGTGGTAATTGACTACTTCACCAAGTGGGTGGAAGCAGCCTCCTACTCCGTGTTGAAGGCTAAGCATGTGGCTTGATTCTTGGAAAACAACATCATATGTTGGTTTGGGGTGCCCCAAGAGATCATTTCCGATAATGGTTCCCACTTTGAAGGCGAAGTCCAAAGGGTCATAGAAGAATACGGCATTTAACATCACAAGTCTTCACCATATCGACCACAAGCTAATGGGGCCGTAGAAGCAGCCAATAAGAATGTGAAGAATATCCTAGCCAAGATGGTGGTGGCGTATAAAGATTGGGCTAAGAAGCTTCCATTTGCCCTATGGGGTTATAGAACTTCTATTCGAGCATCGACTGGGGCAGCTTACTCTTTGGTTTATGGTAGTGAGGCGGTGCTTTCTATTAAGGTGGAGATACAATCTTTGAGAGTATTGGTAGAAACTAAGGTCCTGGAAGAGGATTAGGCTAAGGTGAGATATGAACAATTGGTTTTGATAGATGAGAAGAGAGCTAGGGCACAATATCATGCACAAGAATACCAAAAAAGGGTTGCTAGAGCATTCAACAAAAAAGTGAAACTGAGAAACTTAAAAGAAGGAGACTTGGTCCTAAAGCTGCTTAGAGATGAGACTTTTGATCCAAGAGGAAAAATGAAGCCTTGGTTTGGGCCTTTTATCATTAAGAAGATCATGTTCGGAGGTGCTACAAGAATCACAGATTTGGATGGGGAAGAAATGATTCACCCTATTAACACAGATAGACTCTGGAAATACCACATCTAAAAGAAAAAGAAAAAAAGCCTACTAGGTTGAAAACCCGAAAGGGCGGCCTAGGCAAAAGTTAAGGCAAAAGAACCACGTTAGATTGAAAACTTGAAAGGGTAGTCTAGGCAAAAGTTAGGGGAGAAGACCATGGGCATGGTGAATCCTTAAAGGAAGTCATGGGCAAAAGTTACATGGCAAAGGAAAAAGAAAAGAAAAGAAAAGAAAAAAAAAAGAATAAATGAGATGACAATAAGCAAAGACAGTAAAAAGGGAAATTCTTTCATTGCTCAAATTAAAAGATAATAAGTTTGCTTTCATAGGGGATTCGGAACATTTCAATCCTTTATTAAATTCAAAAACAAAAATATAAGAATCATAAAAGTGCAAAAAAGTAAAACATGGGGCATATCAAGATGGTCACTCAGTCCTCCTTATCTTCTTACTAGTCTTCATGTGAGCCTTCTCATCCTTCAGATTCCAATTCATGTCATCCTTCAACCATTGCTTGTAACTTGCAGTGGGGTAGATATATTTGGGAGGAACGATGTCTTTCATCTCCCTATGGCGTGGCCAAGCTTCAGTAATCCTGCCCAAGATCCTATTGGTGAACATTGCAGTGTGGAAGACACCTTCATCACTAGGAGCTCCTTGACGCTCTCCAAATTGCCTTGAGATATGACAAGTGGAGTAGTAAGAGCAGCAACAAAGCCCAACTAAAGTCACACAATGGTCCTTACAGCAACTATGAACCATGCTTGAGATATGCCACCATTCCACGACCCATTGAATGTCGGTCTCCTTGATGCAGCCCATAAGCTCCATGTACTCTTCAAAGCCCAAGACATCTCAAAGCCGGCGATCCCTAAGATGCCTAGGAGGATAGGTGCCGAGGGGTACAGTAGGAGGATGAAGCAACTGAAGCCTATCTTGTAGCCATATTTGGAAAAAGAAGAGAAAGGAGGAAGTAAAGAAAAAAAAAAGGGAGAGAAGAAAAGAATAAGAGAAAAAAGTGGAGAGCATAAGTGAGAAAAAATAAAAATAATGAAAGACGATATAGGGTGCCTTGATGGGTTGAAAACCGAAAGGCAATCCATGCAAAATTGAGGAATCTCGCTAGGTTGAGAACCTAGGCAAAATTTTGGGCTTATACTTGAAGAAGAAGAGGACTTCCTATAAAGAAGCTTGCTTCCTTCCTTTGAAAGGCATCCAAACCATTGAAAGTTTCCGCCAAGATCAAGCCCACTGGATTGCCCTTCTTTAGTTCATAAGCCATTATACATATCTATAGGTCCACGCATTATGATTGTTGAGCCAAGAAATACCTCGCAAGAGAACATAAGCAAAAGGCACGAAGGTAGCATGATCGTGGCCTCTCACCCTCAGGAAGGCCCGAATCGGAAAAGTAGTCAAAGACCAACCTAAGGTTGAGTTTACCAAAGACACACCACCTATTGGCCATGCTTTTAGGGACACCTAACCCCACTTGCAGCAAGGAAGGAAGATCCCCACCCATGGTAGGAAAGATAAGATTATCAATCTCCAGTTCACCTATGATAGCAGCAAATTCCTCAATAGTAGGGCATAGTTCTATTCCGTTGAGGTGAATACATGTCGAGAAGGAACCCAATAGTTGGTAGCAGCACGAAGAAGAGGCTCATCCACCCTAATTTGATGGTAAGGAAAGAAGCAAGAAAAGCCATAGGGAGCAACCGAATACTTGAAATCGGGACCTAGCTTCCTAATCCAAGTGGAAACATCAAGAGGAGAGTTGTCTACCATTGGGAGACCTCAAAAAAGTGTTCTTTGGGTTGGAAATACATTGGTGAGGGTTTTGCACCCAAACGGCTACTTTTATACCTAAATGTTGGGAAATTTAGACCCCGGTTGATAGAATTAACAAGTTTTAAACCCAAGTTTTTAATTAGATTTATTATAATAAAACTTGTTGAAACAAACAAACATCAATATCATGTCAAAATAATACAGTGGAAAAATAAATAAAATAAGATATGATGACTTAGGAAAACCAATGAAACAAACTAGTTTCACAGTAAAAAACCTGGGGGAAACCTTCCTGAAAAGCAATCCACTATAATAAAGAGAAGTTTCAGATCTAGTACAAAACCTTTGTTCCTAGACTCTACAATCCTCGTAGATGAACTTACAATAGAAACCTTCTATCGCTTCAGAACCACTAAACTCTTCAATATATGAATGCTACCCTTTTTGCACGGATCCCAGTACGTGACTAACCAAAGATGCATGGCTCCCAGTACGTGACTAACACACCAACTTGAAGAAGATGTTGACTGCAAAGTTCTTCACTTCATCAATAATGAAGAACAAGAAGCACTTGGTTATAAAACCCAAAGGCACAAAACGCAGTAGCTTCTTTTAGAGAGAATAAGGCATCACCCACTTTATGTATGTGTTCTCCTTGTATTCTCTTATGCGACGGCCTTTAAAATAAGCCTTATTTATGTCTAGGGTTGTGAGAAAAAAAATCCTACACAAATATGTCAGCATGGGCCGAAAATCAGATCTGGAAATCTAAATTTCGTAAAGCTCGATAGATACAGCTGTCGAGCTAGCTGTCGAGGCCTCGATAGATAGCTATCTATCTAGCAGCTGTCGAGCTTTAATGAATCAGCACTTTTTCAGCTTGAATCTTGGACAAACTTGCATGGCTTTAACACTTGATCTTGAAACAAGATTTCTTGAAGTATTAAACACATCCTAGATCTACCCAAATACAAGTAAAGTGCATTTTGTCAAAGGATAAGCCAATTACATAAAATAGTGACATATGTTCCTAACAAGTGAATCACATATGTCCTAACAATCTCCCCCTTTGGCAATCTGTGACAAAACCACAATAAACAAATGACTCAACTCAACTCATTTTGACCTCACTCAACTCATATTCACTTGTTGAATACAAAAAAAATATATCCTAACACAAACTCTTGAAAAACTTTGCAAGAAGAGAGTTCATGGCATGGAAGACTTTGACAACCTGTATTTCTAAAACACTTTAAACAAAACTCATTAAGACATCTTAGTGTGAAACAGAAATAATAGATTGTATACATGTAATAAGAAACATGTGTATAAAGATAGAAAAGAAACAACACATGTAAAGGTAGGTGAAGAAGACATACATCATCATATATATATCAAAGATAAGCACAATGTATGTAAACATGGTCATAAGATCGGTGTACAAGATGAAGGAGGTAAGCACTCCCCCTAACAAGATGAAACACATCTCCCCCTTATAGAGACATGTATTTCTCCCCCTAACATGTAGAATCTTAAAAAAAAAGAAACCACAATTTCTCCACAATTTCTCCCTTTTATTGTCATGATTGATAAAGGGTACAAGAGGCTAGAAAGCTTCACTCAAGAAACATACAGATGATCAAGGATGATTAAGGGGGCACAAGGAATCCATATAAATGCATGAATGTAATGAAACAAGATGCTATGGAAGACATGATAAAAGAAAGACGCAAAACCTGTGAAAAACAATGCATGCAAGAGGATCTCGATCGATCGAGGAGGTGTCGAGAAGCTATCGAGCAGACCTCGATGGATCGAATAGCTATCGAGGAGACAGGAACTTTCTTGATCGATCCACCTAGCTATCGAGAGGTGTCGAGATTGCGATAAAAAGCGACTGAAGAGCTTGATAGATAAGCCAGGTGTTGAGAGGTGTCAAGGATCTGTCGAGGTTGCTTAAAAACAGTTTTTCAAAGAGGAGAAAAAAACAGACATGAATGCAATCAAACATGCAACTCAACCAAGGATCCAAACAACATTTTGACCTCTCAAAAATATCTCTCAACAAAAGAATGATAAGCAATTTGATCCCAAAAACACACACACACACACTAAACAAGTCTAACCAATTTTATATTTCAAAAACAAGTCAAGACAGTTTAGTGAGCATACATTAACACATGTAAACCTTGTGATGGCCAAATCACATTGTACCTACACATGTATAAAGAGTAGCAAAGAATATTGCGTGTTGTGTGTGAAAAGCATCGCAAGATTGCATAAGTGTCTATATGTTATGACGATTTGAGATATGAGAAAATCACTTTAACTCACACATAGTCATAACTGTTTGATGGGGACTATCACCTTCAAGGTACATCCTATAACTCCCACATCTCCTAGAAGACACGCTTGCAATCATATTTAAAGTATTTTGATTCTTTTTGCTTTTTATTTTTCTTTGCATATTTTCTTTTTAAGCAAATCATGCATGGGTATGTAAGAGAGAAAAAAGAATTACCCAATGATGTTAAGTTTTTGACATTGCACTTTTGCAATGCCGAAGCATACAGATGTCATTTCATGATTGGTGGGCAACAGTGATGAGATGGTTATTTATGCCTTTCTCTCAGGATTTTCTAGTCCTTCCCGTTAAAAAAAAGTGATACGAGTGTTAAGTACAAGAGATTACTTAATCTTACTCATCACAAACAAGTGCCACAAAGCTCACTTGCTTAGTTGTGCATAGAGATGCTCATCTAAGCTACAAAAGATACAAAGTTTAGAAAACTTTGTTTCAATGGCCATCCAAGGTACACAAGTACCAATGTACACAAACACATTGTTTTTGTATTTTTCTAATTTTTTATTTATTTATTTTGAAAACAAAACAAAATAAAAACTAAACAACCAAACAAAAACAGACAAACAACACGAAAGCATGAAAGAAAGATGCAAATGCATGAAGGCATGATAGAAGGGTGCAAACGCATGAAAGCATGATTCCAAAAGCAAAGATAAGAAATCAAGCAAAGAGAGTCCTACTTTTGATAGAAAGAATTAAAGTAGAGGACAAACAGAAAAGACAATTAAGTCTTAGGCTCCTTTCTCACCCACACAGTACGAGTCTTTGGCCGTGAAGATGAAAAGGCACGTGTCCTAGTATGTCTACTAAAGGACAGAAGAATTAAAATTCTCCTGAAATTGAGTTAAAAAACTCAAAGTTTTTAATAACTCTTCAAACAAAGGTGTAGGTCCTTGAGAGGAAATCTGTGACCGTTTGGACACTTGCTTTTGAGGATACAACCTAAAGCAATTAGGACGAATGTGTCCAGAAACATCACAATGGTGACAAACATGAGTAGTTTTAGAACTACTCGACTTCTGGGAAGGAGGTCTAACTTTAGAGGTTGACAGAGACCTCAACTTAGGACAATTTGGCCTAATATGACCAACAATATGACAATGATGACAAATGGGGACAAATTCAGATTTTTCATTCAACCTAGGAGGAGTTTTAGACATAGGTTTAGAAACTTCAGCGTTAACATCAGAATTTTTACCTTTGTCTATCCTAGCAATATTAGCCTTCAACTCTTCATTATTCCTTTTAAATGGAGGAATATAAAAATCTTTTTCTTTTGAGTTAGGCTCAACAACAAGTTTGGTACTAGTTAATTTTTCAATTTCAGTTTTAAATTCAACTAGTTGCTCTTCCAAACTCTTAATTTTGTCCACCTAAGATGAAATTTAATTTTTAAAGTTCTCATTCAAATTATTAGCTTCATCCAATTTTGCAATCAAATCATCTCTTTCAAGTTTGACCTTTTTAAAATTTGCTTTTAATTTTGTAGAACATTCAAGAGATTTCATACAAAAATTATAAAGCTTGCAATAGGCATCTTGAATATCATCATCATCATTCAACACAAGATCATGCAAATCAAAACAATCAAGAGTTTCCATGACAACGGGGGTCAAGGATCACACTCAGGAAATTAATCCAATCAGAGTGTACCCGCTCTGATACCACTTGTTGGGAAATTTAGACCCCAGTTGATAGAATTAACAAGTTTTAAACCCAAGTTGTTAATTAGATTTATTATGAATAAAACTTGTTGAAATAAACAAACATCAATAGCATGTCAAAATCATACAGCGGAAAAATAAATAAGACAAGATATGATGATCCAGGAAAACTAATGAAACAAACTAGTTTCACAGTAAAAAACTTGTGGGGAAACCTTCCCAAAAAGAAATCCACTATAATAAAGAGAAGTTTCAGATCTAGTACAATACCTTTGTCCCTAAACTCTACAATCCCCGTAGATGAACTTACAGTAGAAACCTTCTACCACTTCTGAACCTCTGAACTCTTCAATATATGAACGTCACCTTTTTTGCACGGATCCCAGTACATGACTAACACACCAACTTGAAGAAGATGTTGGCTGCAAAGTTCTTCACTTCATCAATAATGAAGATCAAGAAGCACTTGGTTTCAAAACCCTAAGGTGCAAAGACGCAGTAGCTTCTTTTAGAGAGAATAAGGCATCAGCCACTTTTTGCATGTGTTCTCCTTGTATTCTCTTATGTGACAGCCTTTAAAATAAGCCTTGTATATGTCTAGGGTTGTGAGAAAAGAAACCCTACACAAATACGTCAGCATGGGCCGAAAATCAGATCTGGAAATCTGAATTTCGTAAAGCTCGATAGATATAGCTGTCGAGCTTTAATGAATCAGCACTTTCTTAGCTTGAATCTTGGACAAACTTGCATGGCTTTAACACTTGATCTTGAAACAAGGTTTCTTGAAGTATTAAACACATCCTAGATCTACCCAAATACAAGTAAAGTGCGTTTTGTCAAAGGATAAGCCAATTACATAAAATAGTGACATATGTTCCTAACAAGTGAATCACATATGTCCAAACACTAAGTAAGTCGGCTATGGTTGTTTTGATTCGCGCCCTACGTGCGCAGAGTCAACCTTGCCTACACAAAGTCAAAGCTGCGTACACAGGCTCATCTGCACATATTGAGCAGAGTTTTTCCACTCCCAAGCATTCCTAGGGTTCCAGTGACCTAAAGAATCATTCAAGACATATCCTAAGCAAGATTGCAACAATCAAAGAGGCAAAGATTGTATAGAAACATACAATTTATCATTGTACTTGTAAATTAAGTGCTAAGTTCCAACCAAAAGCATGAATGTAAAAATATGTTCTTAATACAATCCTTTGTGTCAAACTTAATCCAAAAGTTTGCCAAGTGAAATGAAAAACTTTAAAAGCAAAAGAAAAAGAAAAAGAAAAAAAAAAAACTGTGTGCTGTGTGTATATGCTATGACTGGAAGTAATCAACGTTACCGCCTCTTCCTTGGTTGGTAGCTAGGGGTCACCTCCGGCTCCTCCTCCTCACCACCACCACCATCATCATCATCATCATCATCATCATCATCACCACCACCACTCGGGTGGGCCGCTCTTCCAGGACCATACGAATCCCTCGAGTAGTTGGTCACCTCTAACTTGAGATTCCCGACCAACCACTCCAACTCCTCATGCTCTTGAATAGTGGGCTGCAATTTGAAAGAAGAAGGATTAGTGACTAAAACAAGAAAAGAAATGGCAAAGAAGAAAGAACAAAAGGAAGAAAGGACACACCGCTCGAGTGTTGGGAAGGAAAGGATAGCCCATGACATTGGGATTACGGGGCACGACACGCTCCTAAGCAAAGCCATCCGGGCCATAGGCATAGACCGTCCAAGGTATGTGCGCAGCATCAATGGGCTCACCGGTAGTAGGTCCCCCCTATTACAATTCCCCGTATTAGTAGTCATGACAAGCAAAGAAAAAAAGAGAAGAACAAGAGTTTGACATATACCTGAATAGTAAGAGAAGGCATGGGATGAGTGATGTTGAACTCGTCATAATCTAACCCCTCAAGAAGCCATTCGGCGTAAGAAGTACCGCTCCCCCATGAGTTGTACTCAGTATCGGTCATGGAATGTGGGGCAAGCATGAACTCAGAAAGGTCCCTCGGAATCTGTGGGTCATCTATTCCTACCAACTGGCACCGCACCCTCTCCACCAAGTATGGCGCCCTCAAGCCTGCTTCTTCAAAAGGTCGGGTGATCTCTGAAGGAATGAGAGCGGCAAGCTCCAAGTCTCGAGAAGTAAGGGCTAGCTGGCCCATGGGGTCCAGAAAACTTATAAAGACATGAGGTTAGAAGAAAGACATCCTAAGAAGAATGCATGGAGAAGTGTGAGAAACTAGAACTACTGAACTTACCTTATCAGAAGTCAACCTAGCAAGGTAGGCCCTCACTTGGTGGAAGTTGTTCAGAACTAGGTCGGTGCTCGGAGTTATAAGGCCATACCTAACCACTCATCGCTACAAAAAGAAGCACAAACCACAAGTTGGATGCAAGATAACAGTTTGCAAGATGGCAGATGCAAGATGACAGTTTTCAAGGCAATACAATTTACAAGACTACGAGCTAAAAGTGAAGGTTAAAGAGTGAAAAGAGAGCTGACATCAAGGAGCTTCCAAGGCCCCACAAGCTGCTGCAAAGTGTCCCAACTAAGAGTATTGAGGGTGGAGTAAAGGTAAGCAAGACATGCTTGCCCCCAATTGGCCCTCCGTACCTCCTAAAATCCTAGAAGAGGGTTAGCCAGCTCAAAGACACCGTTTGCCCACCATTGGCAAAGAGGTAGGCCCCCATCAAGTGGAGAAGGAAAGCTCTAGCCATACGGACACATTCCTCCGTGGTCCTCTGTGGGAGGGACATGTAATTTGACACTAGGTCAAAATAGCGGATGGTCTAGTGAAGTACTTCCTTCCCAACATGTTGATGCCCAACTACACACCCGACACGCCATCCAAACTAATGATGGCCCCCTCGAAGCCAAGACCGTTCATGCGGTAGAATTCATAGGGAGTCACAGTCATCTCCCACTCGGTAATGTGAAAGGTGTGGGTAGTGTCCCACCATCTCTCGATGAGGCACTGCACCAGGGTAGCACTCGCAGACTTCTCCGGAAGGAGACAAATGATAGGCTCAAAGCCCGCCTCCTGGACATACCTTCTAGTTGCAGGGGCGAGCTAGTTGAACCATTCCACCACCTTATTTGTGCTTCCCCTACCAACATAAGAGGTTGATGACTACAAAAAAGGAAAATGTCGTTAAATTCATGATTCGGGTGAAATTCAAAAAATATGGTGTTTTTTTGTGAGAGTTAAGATAAATAGGATGATACAATGATAATCGGCAAAAATGACAAGAATGTGTGTTAGAATTGCATATGGAAGTTAAACGGTTGAAAGAGGAGTAAAAATAGGTAGAGCGGGGCTTCTGCCAAGCGTCTCATGTACGTTGGTCAAAGCCCACGCACGCAGACAAGACCCCATGCACGTAGGTCCATTCCCACATACGCTAAACCTCAAGAACACACTTGCGTACGCAAGAACAGAGCTGTATACGCATGAATACAAGCTGCGTACGTAGGCCCGAGCCCACGCAGGCAAGAACACAGACAGAAGTAGTTCTTCGACATTTTCAAGAAAGCATCATCCAAAATCAATGCTAAACATGTTCCTACCCCTCTTAAGACATCAAGTTTTCATCTAAAGCCATCCCACAGCAAAAGCCAAGCATTTACATAGTAAAAAACACATTTAAACCAAAGATTAGAGAGGAACTTGAAAATGAGAAAAAAAAAACTTACAGATTCGCCTATGGGAATGTGATTCTCTGGCCAGTATGTCAATGATGGAGGTCCTACCAACCTCGTGGCTCCACTCCAACGGGTGAGACGGAAGGTATCAGTAGATAGGACATGAGAGGATTTCTTGGCCTTGGGTGCATTGAGGGAGATGATGAGAGAAAGAGAGAAAATGAGGAAATGAGGAAGTTGGAGAGAATGGGAGAATCATAAACTGTGAGGAAAAGAAAGAGGAAATGGAGGATTTGTAGAGAAGAAAGAGAGAGGTGTTATGAAGAAGATGAAGAGATGAGGGAGATGAAAAGAAGAAGAAGAAGAAGAAGAAGTAACGGTTAGTAACCATTGGAGAAATTGAAAAGGCGGGACCGCACCTAATGGCTAAACTACATGTAGTTTAGGCCTCACCACTAAACTACGTGTAGTTTAGTTATGAACAGTAAAAAAAAAATTAATAATAAAAAAAGAAAAAGGGAAGGATATCTCAAGACTTCCAAAATTATCAAAATCAAAAAAGATTTTCCCCAGTGAATCAAGCACATTTTCCCCAGTAGTCCAAGCACCTTAAGAACCTTCCCCAGTAGGTCAAGCATGTCAAATATCATCCTCAATAAGGAAGCAGAAGACTCTTCCCCAATATTTCAAACATCTCAAGCAAAGTATCCCTAATGAAGGAAGCAGAAGATTCTTCCTCAAGTGATCAAACCTATCAAACATCATCTCCATAGAGGAAGCAGAAGATTCTTTCCAATTGTATGAAATATCATCCCCATAAAGGAAGCAGAAGACTCTTCCTCAATAGTTTAGCATTGTACCTATGGAGGAGGTAGAAGATTCTTCCCTAATGGACCCAAGTACACCAAGGCAAATCCCTAGCAAAGGAAGCAGAAGATTTTTCCTTAAGTGGATCAAACCTACAGAACATCATCCTTAGTAAGGAAGTAGAAGACTCTTCCTCAATATGTCAAGCATCTAAAGCAAATCCCCAGTAAGGAAGTAGAAGATTCTTCCCCAAATGTATCATCCCCATAATGGAAGTAGAAGATTCTTCCTCAGTGAGTCCCATACAAAAATTCCCAGCAAGGAAGTAGAAGATTCTTCCTCAAAATCCTCCATGAACCATGAAGGAAGCAGAAGATTCTTCCCTAGTGGACCCCTACTCCTCAGCGAGTTTCTCATCTCCAAGCAAGTCGTGAGAGGCAAAAGATTCCTCCCCATGCACCTCCACTCCTTAGCGAGTTCTTCCCCATCCCTAGTGGATCCTACTTGTGAACATATCCTCTGAGAATTGAACATGCAAGCACAGAAGAAAAAGGTAGAGATAGTGATAGAGAAAGAGGCCAAGGCCAACCCGAGGCAAGAGCCTCACCAGAAAAGGTAGAGAAAGAAGTGAAAAAGACAAGAGGAACAAGTCACCCGGAGAAGTTTGAGGCAAGAGCCCTAGATGGACACCATAAAGACTATATCATTTTTGTTGTTTGTTGGGTTAGCTCGCAAGAGACCACTTGTTTTTTTTTTTTTTTTTTTTCCTTTTTAGTGACTCTAGGATAGTGAGTCATTTGCCATTTGCTTACAAGTGGCAAAACAGGTTCTGGGATAGTGAACCTGTCGTTGCACATTTCCCGAGCAACAAAGGTGAGACTTCAAACATATGAATCCCACGCAGCTCTTCAAAGTTGCACCCTGCCCTATGTATGCATGATGTGTGTCGTGTGCGTGGATTGGGCCCGAGCCGTACATTGAAACAAAATGTTTTGTCTCTTATTCTTTTGATTCCGTTAGCGAAGCTCACGAATAAAAAGAGGGGCATCTGTAGACACCGCATTTTGTACCCCTTACGACTCGGGCCCCCGTTCCCTAATGATGCTCGAACTCTAAGGCCCAAGGCCAGTTTAGAGCCCAATCAGATATTAAGTTGACTTAAGGAATGTTAAAATGAAAAATATAACCTTTTAAATGAGCAAAAATCTATTTTTGGAAAATTAAATGACCAAAGTGGCTCTCGACCTGCGTACTTGAGTCGCGGCCTGCGTATGCGAGCTAAAGTATGCGTACGCCGGCATGTTCTTGTGTACATAGCTAAGGTTTTAGAAGCATATGAAAGGCAAGTTTTCTGCAATAATGGCTAAGGTTTGGAACAAATCCCACATCGTCTGGGAGCCATTCCAAACCCCATTTTTTCAACTATAAAAGGCCTTACATGGTACATTTTCAGAACACAGAGAAATTCTATGGGAAAAACCTAAGATTCACTAGAAAATAATGAATCAAAAGGAAATTTTTCAAAAAACACCCTAAAATCTCTTTTTATTTGATTGGGACCTTTTTTGGCCCCAATCTTTTGAGTTTAAGATTACTAATCACTGCTTATCAAAAAAGATTACAAATCACTCTTTCAATGAACTGTGATAGAATTGTGATAGATTTGCTTTAAGGTAAGCTTTAAAACCCTTTTTTGCTTTTCTACCTTAATATTTGTTTTAATCTGCTTCTTTTGTTTTTATGTTTGTCTAGGTTAGTTTTATGTTTTCTTTATATCTTTAAGCATGATAGGTTGTTAGGTTGTACGTTTTGAGTTTCTGCTCTATTTCTGTGTTGATTAGGGTTTTCTGGGTAAGGATCTGCGTATGCATAATCTAGCCTACGCATTCAGGCTGAACTCATGTATACACAGAGTTGTTCTAGCGTGCATGATGCTGTTACCCAGAAAACCCTAATTTTTGTTTGTTTTGATTCTGCCTTCACATGTTTGTCTACATAGCCTCCTTTTCACATGTTTTTAAGCCTCATAATATGTTTGCTGTCCTTTTTAACATGCTTGTTTGTTATCACATGTCTAGATTAGGGTTTAGTCTAGGGTTTCTTCATTTTAATGCCATTCATCCACATGTTCATGCATTGATGCCATAGGTGCTGTGTTGCTAAGAGGTAAGTAAAAGGGTAACTCATGCATTAGCAATGCTTATGCATCTGTGTTAGGTTTTCTTAGGTGTATGGTTAGGGTTTCTAATATGTTAACTTTTTGTTTTTGATATGTTTTGTTTGATGATATGCTTGCTGCCATGTTTTGTTTTAGATAGGGTTTTTCATATGTTAGATGTATGATTAGGGTTTCTTTTGATTGGCTCTCTTTTGTTTGGGTAGATGGATAAGTATGTTTGTCTAGGGTTAAAGACACCATGTTGTTTGTTAGATACATGTTGTGTGTGTGTGAGTCTAGAATACAAGTATCTAGATGGTTTTTAATAGGGTTAAGGCATAGGACACATGATGGGAGGCCAACCTTAGGGTTATGCGATCTTGGGTGCCTAACACCTTCCTAAGAGCGTACCTAAACTCTGAACCTAAACTCTAGTAGTAAGATCAAAGGTCCTTTACTCGTAAGGATGCTATATTCATGGTTCCTAGACCATATAACTAGGTGGCGACTCCAATTGACCCCAACTTTCCCTTGCGCCCACACCATTAGAACCATTTTTTTTTTCTAATCTTTTGAAATCACATCTTTAAAGGCTTGCTTATCCAAGCTATTGCTATTTGGTAATCTAATGTGTAAGGTTGAATTTATTCAATCATGTGTTGGCTTTATTCTATGCCAAATTTGCTTGTAATTTAGCAATTAGATACCCTATATTTAGGTGGGAATTATGTAAGGGTTGTGTGTGAGAGAGTGAAAGAAAACTCAAGATGTGTGCAAATCAATGGAGTCTCGCGACTGACTCGCGACTGGCAAGTCACCAAAGTGGCACACGTGTGAAGCATGCAGGGAACTAAAGAGTCACGACAGCTGGAGCACTACAGGACAAAAATATACAGTCTGGCCAGGCAGTTAGCTCGCGACTAGTTCCAGTCACAAGGCTGAGTCGCTAAAATGCACTGTTTGGATGAAACCTGACTTTTCACATTCCTCACATACACTACTATAAATACCCTTATACCCATAAAATGTAGAGAGCTTCCAGAGAGAATTTTGAGAGAAAAACCCTAGAGGAAAACAAGATTGACTCATCCACAATCTTCATCATTTGATTCTCTAAATTCCTCTACTCTTACCCTCTCCATTGACATATCCTTGAGAGGTACATTTTGCCAAATCCTTATCTCACCATACCCATATCTGTGAGGAGATATTTTGGTGCTTGGGAAGCAATTTGGAGATGACCAATTTACTTGGTTGATGCAATGGGCTTATTGCGGAATCCGAGAAGCTAAAGAAGACAAGGTTAGGCGTAACCCTGTTGGAGCAAGAAGCTTGGAGGGCTTAGGTGCACTGGGTAGATTAGCCTTGGAGAGTCTTCTACTATTCATTTATCCCAACTGTATTCTTTAGTGGATCATTTGACCGCTTGGAGGGCAACGGAGAGGTTTTACGCCGAGTTCTTCGGTTTCCTCTTCAATAACACGTGCCGGTGTTATCTTTGTGTTTGCATCTCTCTTCCCTTACTCTTTACCTTTTAATTGCTGCTGTGTTTATGATTAATTATGGTTTAGAGTGTTTTACCTATTTGGTTATAGCTTATATACATCATTCTGCACATATATTGTTTGTGTATAAGCTTATGTTGGCATTGTTAAAATTAGGGGTCTAAACATTCATTAGTGTTTTACACACTAATTGAACTTTTAGTTGGTATCAGAGTAGGTGCACTTGTTGTGGTTTCATTACCTAAGTGCGATCCTATACCCTTGTTGAGATGGATTGATCACAATCGCTTAATGCTCCACCATATTTTTATGGGAGCAACTATGCATTTTGGAAAGTTCGTATGAGGGCATTTCTATGTTCCATTGATGAAAGTGTTTGGGATGCTCTAGAGATAAGATGGGCTAGGCCGAAGGCCGCCAAATCCACATGGGATAAGGCAGCCCTTGCGGCAGCTAACGCTAATAGCAAGGCTTTAAATGCTATTTTCTGTGGTGTTTCTCCTGATGAGTTTCATAGGATTTCTCATGTTACAATTTCCAAGTTGTAGGCACCAAAAAGGTGAAGGACACCAAGTTGCAAATGCTAACCACACGCTTCGAGGAGCTGAAGATGAGTGAAGATGGGTCATTCGACTCATTTTATGCGAAGCTAAATGAAGTGGTGATTGGGGAATTCAACTTGGGAGAAAAGACAGAGGACTCCAAGATTATGAGGAAGATCCTACGATCATTGCCGGAGAGCTTCTGGGCAAAGGTTACTGCCATCGAAAAAAGCAAAGACCTTGATGAGATTAAAATTCAAGAACTCATCGATTCTCTTCAAACCTATAAGCTATCTCTACCATCACAAAGGAAGAGCAAATCTCTTGCTCTAAACACAATCAATGAGAGAGTGGAAGCTCAAGACTCCTCGGGTGAGGATGAGGTTGAAAAGGAAGTGGCGTACCTTGCTAAGAACTTCCGCAACTTCTTGAAGTTCAAGAGAGATGGGAAGTCTTTTGAGAAGGGCAAATTCTCAAATTTTAAGAATGACAAGAAAGAATTCAAGAAGAAGGATTCAAAAGACTCCCCTCATCTCAAATGGCCACATGCTTTGAGTGCAAAGGGCGGGCATGTGAAGAAAGAATGCCCCATTTATTTGAAGGCAAAGGGTAAAGTATTTGCCACTACCCTTAGTGACTCAAATAGTTCAAATTCAGATTCAGAAGAAAGTTGTGATGGAGAAGGAAACTACTCTTCTTTTATGACCATTGCACTCGTGGACTCTTCTGAAGATTTGAATGCACTAGTGGAAGAGCTCGGTGAGCACACTGAAGTGGAGTCAATAGGAGTTGAGGAAGAATTTGATGATGAAGGTGAAGAATGTGTCCATGAAGGAATAAAGGGATTGTAAGAAACTTCTAAGTCTCTTCTAGAGAAGACCGAGGAGTATGCAAGAGTGGCTAAGGTAGGCATAAGAAAGATGAAGAGAGCAGAGCAAGATTACAAAAGTCTTCTAGTGCGGTACAAAGAGACTAATGTGATGTTTAGACGCTGAACGGAGAAATAACCAAAGCCTATTCCAAAATCAAGTTTCTTGAGCTTGAAGTGATTCAGGCTAATGCTAAAGTGGAGCGGGTTGCCTCCAAAAAGCTTGACGAAGTGCTTGCACATCAAAAGCCCTTTTCTGACAAAAGCAGCTTAGGATACACCGGAGAGAGTAGTTCAAGCGCCAATGTGTCTAAGGGGATGAAGTTTGTTAAAGCAAAGGAACTAGTGGTAGCAACTCCAACTGTTGAGAAAGGGAAGTCTGAGAAGAAACCAAAGGTGGTTGCTCAACGGGTTTTAACAAAGCCTCCAAACCCAGCTGTGGCTAAATTTGAAGCGAAAGGAAAATCTCTTCCGAAGTCACAAAGAGGACCACAAACTCAACACTTTTGCCATCATTGTGGAATCCGAGGACACACTAGACCTAATTGCCACAAGCTTCAGGCATTAAAGATTGGCAGCTCTCAAAGGCCAAGAGGACAAAGAAATGGCAAAGGGAACCTCAAGCAATCGAAAGGGGGAGAAGCTGAGTCTAATATTGGTGATGTGATGAAAATGATAGACACCATCACTTCTTGTTTGGAAAAATTCACCCTAAGGTTTGAGAATCGTAACTCAAGTACCCAATCCTCTAAGGATATCACCCCAAACACACGTGCCGTGTGGGTGAAGAAGGGTACACATGCATAAGCATTAGAACATGTCCATGCATAAATTCTTTCTATATGTTGTAACTTTGCTTGGCTATTTTCCTAGTAATCATTCTACCATGTTTTGACAAATTTTTGTTTGTTTTTTTTAAGAGCTTTGAATGTTTCTTTTTTATCAAAAATTCAAAAACACATAAAAAGTAGAAAATCCAAAAAGTTTGGTCGGCATTATTGTGTTTTGTCACACGCATGTTTTGCCTCGTACCTTCGTACAAATGGCTTTGTGCATTTACAAGCGTAGCTTGTTCTATATGCACTCATATCATTGTGGGAAAAATCTTGACATCTATGTGATTGTTGTAAATAGATCTTCAAACTTGTCATGAATGATTAGCCAATGGTTTTGTTGATCTTAAGACTTGCATAGACTTGTGCCTATATATCTTCCCACTCTTTAATTTTTTTTTTTGCTTAACGAGCTCAACCAATGTAAATCTCAAAATGAAAATAGATAATTAGCTACAAAAGCCGTCACACATACTAGTATTTGACTAGGAAAAAGGGAAAGCGACTTTTATGAAAATGTATGGTGCCCAAAAGCCAAAGGCTTACTAATCAAATTGAAATATCAAAAATTTCAGTCAACGATCTCAAAATGAGATGTATTGTTCCAAGATGATCAAATGTTATGAAATGTATGAAGCCAAATGAAAAGCTTCAAAATTATGTATTCAAGTTTTGTGGGAGGTCATATATGCATACTTCTATAATTGAGATTGGTCACTCTTCCTCGTGCTAATTGTGTATGTCTTGGTTGAATTGATCATTGAAGCTTCACATTAAACTAAGGACTATCTCATCTTTGGTACCCACACACATCACACATGTCTATGTTCAATGAATGTCTTATTCATTCGTGTGATTGTACTTGATTAAATGTGTTGCACTTACTCAATCATATGCTGATCAAACACAAAAATATTTTTGAGTATTTTAATTTTTTTTTATAAGTGTTTTTGTGTTGAAAATTTTCAAAAATTTCAAAAAACATTGTGCAACTCTGTTTTGGCGACTCACTCTCGCGGGTCAATCCAGTCACGAGACCCCAGTCGCGAGCTTACCCAGAAGCTCTCGTGACTCCCTGGCGAGTCAAGCCCCCAGTCGTGAAAAAGACTTAGAAAAATTTCAAATTTCTGGGTTTTTAACATTTTCGCGAGTCACTTTGGCGAATGGTTCACAAGTGGAAGCTCCAGTCGCGAGTTTACTCAAAATGATTCGTGACTCCCTTCGTGAATTACTTGTGAGTGGACCTTCCAGTTGCAAAAAACATTTAGACAAATTTTTCAAAATTTGTCACACGGGATTTTGGCGACTTGCTCGCGACTCATTCCAGTTGTGAAAAACGCGTGTTTTGCACAAATAGGGTTATGTCCAAGACAGTTTTCAAAAACTTTTCAGTTTTCCCTCGCATCACGTGCTGTTTCATTGTCTTGTCCGCCTCTCCCTCTTCCAAAACCACCATTTTCACTCACAAAACCTACATTTTCCTCATCAATCTTTCACCACTCTTCAAGAAAAGATATGGGTTTTCTCTTTTTCTCAAAGTATTTCATGTTTCTAGCCCTTGATTTCTTGGATTTTGTGTTTTTGTTGAGATCTGAAAATATGAAGTTAGAATATGGTTTGTTGATATTTTGTTGAGTTTGATGTATGGGTTTTGTTGGTTTTGGTAGTATAATGCCTAATATACATGTTTTTCATGTTTGTTTCTCATTTTTGTGTATTATACCATGTTTGTGTTGTGTTGTGCATATCATGTCCATGATAAAATGTCTCATAGACATTTTCTTGTGTTTCTGTGGATTCCATGGAATACAATGGCTGTAGGGATAATCATGTTTCTTTGATTTTGAAACATCATATGATTATGTGTTTTTACATGTTGCCCTAATTTGCACACACTTTGCATTTGATGCACACACTCACACACTCTTTGACATGTTTGAGTGCATAATGTCACAATTCTGTCATGTATTGATGAATTATTTCTTTACATGTCAATTTTTGGTGGATTACACTTTAAATTTATGTTTTTAGGGTTGTAATTCAATATCCATTGTGTTGGTATTAACTGGTTACTAATCGAGTTTGTTATCATATTTTGTGCTCTGTTTGTGGTACTTGCTGCTCTGTTTTTACAGATGACTCCAAAGAAGAAAACCACTAAACAACACACTGACAAGAGGAAGAAAATGGGCAATACTCGATTCCGCTCTATCCAACACTATAAGAGATACAATCAGTTCTTTGACAAGGCTCCAATCATCCAAGAGCGATTTGTGGACCTTGTTGATTTGAAGGACTACTTTATCCCAAGCTATTTTCAAGATAGGGGTTGGGAAAAGTTCCTTAGTGATCTCCCCGGTGTGTGTGAACCATTGATTCGGGAATTCTATGCCAATGCCATTCTACGGGAGGATGAAATAGATTGTTGGCTTAGAGGGCATGAGTTCACCATTGATATGGAGGACATTGCTAAGGTTCTTGGCTTTGAGGACCTAGAACATGATTTCACCCACTTCAAGGATAGAATGCTCTCCATAGAGACGGTTCAATCCCATATCGGTGGTGTTAGAGAAGGAAGATGTCTCAACACAACTGCTTTTCCACCGGATTTGAGATGTCTTACATACATCATGATGTTTAATATGTACCCGGTGAAGAAGATGACCACCATCAACAATGCTAGAGCCATTATTCTCATGGAGCTTTGGGAAAATACCTATATTGACATTAGTGCTCATGCATTCTCCATCATTGCCAATGAAACAAGGACAACTTCAAGGGCAAAGCTTATTCTCCCTAGTCTACTCATGCGACTCTTTCATGCAAAAGGTGTGGAAATTCCCCAAGACATCAGCCTTATGCCTACTCCTTCGGCTATCAATGCTCTAACAATCGCAAGGATCAAGGTTCGTCTTCTGGGTGATGAAGAGGAGGGTGATCAAGCACAAGGAGAGCCTATGGACACAGAGACTAAAGCAGAAGGACAACCCTCAACTGCACGAAGTCATGGTAAAAGGAGCAGAGCCTCATCATATTTAGAAGTGCTTCCAGATGCATTTCAGATCATTCTTGAGAGGATTAACGGCCTCTGAGACGTCCAGAATGAGCACTCTAACAGGATGACTGCTATTGAAGAATAGATCAACTTGCTTTCAACCAAGTTTGATAGCTTCACTGACCAGCCTTAGTCCTTTGGCCATTCCAGTCAAAAAGGGGGAGATATAGATGGAGTAGCTCTTGAGGGGGAGCCTTACCTTGAGGGGGAGAAACGTTTATAAGTTTTTATAGTTTTTATGGTTTATGTTTGGATTTAGTTCTATTATGGGTTTTCATAGAACTTATCTTAGTATCTTGGTTTGGTTTTTAAATACTCTATAACTTTAGTACTTAGTTTTAAAATATTTGGACATGGTGTGTTATGAGTTCTTGAATGTTTTAGCTATTTAAACTATGATTTAATATGTACCTTTGCTTTTGTAGCCTAGTACTTTTAGTAATGTTATGCATTTTCTTTAGTACTCCACACTTGTGCCCTTGTTGGATCTTGAATCCTTGATGCAACTACCTTTGTTTTTTTGTATCGGTTGTGTGTTGGACATGCAAATGACATTTTGCATTGAGCTTATTTGCTTGCATGTCCGGATGTTCATTCCTTGTGTGAATGATCATTGCGATCACCATTTATAGTGATTGTTCATGTTTGGTCAAGCCATGCTTTATTACTATAGTCATTACTGCTTGATCGCATTGTGCTTGTTCCATATGTATTTCAAGATTCTGCTTACAATGATCATCTTGTGTTATTGCTTTCAAGAAAACTTGTCTATTTGGTTCAAGAGCTACACAATTTCTAGAGTTAGGTGTGAGTGAGTTTTGGTAACTGTTCCCAACTCACATTTTAAGTCTAGAGTCTGTTTTAGGGTTTTGTCACAAAATAGCCAAAGGGGGAGATTGTACGGTTGAATTTATTCAATCATGTGTTGGCTTTATTCCGTGCCAAATTTGCTTGTATTTTAGCAATTAGATACCTTGTATTTAGGTGGGAATTATGTAAGGGTTGTGTGTGAGAGAGTGAGAAGAAAACTTATGATATGTGAAAATCAAAGGAGTCTCGCGACTGGATCTCGCGACTGACTCACGACTGGCAAGTCGCCAAAATGGCACACGTGTGAAGCATGCAGGGAACTGAAGGGTCACGACATCTAGAGCACTACATGACAAAAATGTACAATCTAGCCAAGCAGTTAGCTCGTGACTCAAACTCGCGACTTATTCCAGTCGCAAGGCTGAGTCGTCAGAATGCCCTGTTTGGATGAAACCTGACTTTTCACATTCCTCACATACACTACTACAAATACCCTTATACCCACGAAATGTAGAGAGCTTCCAGAGAGAATTTTGAGATAGAAACCCTAGAGAAAAACATGATTGACTCATCCACAATCTTCATCATTTGATTCTCCAAATTCCTCTACTCTCATCCTCTCCATTGACATATCCTTGAGAGGTACATTTTGCCAACCATACCCATATTTGTGAGGAGGTATTTTGGTGCTTGGGAAGCAATTTAGAGATGACTAATTTACTTGGTTGATGCAACGGGCTTATTGTGGGATCCGGGAAGCTAAAGAAGACAAGGTTAGGCGTAACCCTGTTGGAGCAAGAAGCTTGGAGGGCTTAGGTGCACTGGTAGATTAGGTTTGGAGGGTCTTCTGCTATTCATGTATCCCAACTGTATTCTTTAGTGGATCATTTGACCGCTTGGAGGGCAGCGGAGAGGTTTTTCGCCGAGTTCTTCAGTTTCCTCTTCGATAACACGTGTCGGTGTTATATTTGTGTTTACATCTCTCTTCCCTTACTATTTAAGTTTTAATTGCTGCTGTGTTTGTGATTAATTATGGTTTAGAGTGTTTTACCTATTTGGTTATAGCTTATATACATCATTCCGCACATATATTGTTTGTGTATAAGCTTGTGTTGGCATTGTTAAAATTGGGGGTCTAAACATTCATTTGTGTTTTACACACTAATTGAACTTTCATAGGGTTTATGTAGCTAGTGCCCTCAAACCCTTTTACACATGAGAAAGGGAATATGGAAGATAAAGCAAGCTCAAAGGTAAAGTGCATAAATTAAAGGAGAAAAATATTTAAAGACTTGAATGTAAAGACAAAAATTTAAAGAAATTTAAAAGCAAGACATAATGTAAAAGCTTGAATTTAAAGGAATTTAAAGGCAAAACATAATGTAAAAGCTTCAATTTAAAGGAATTTAAGAGCAAGACATAATGTAAAGGCTTGTGTTGAAATTCTTTTTTATGAAATTTCTCTTAAATAAATCCTAAATCTTGTCTCATCTAAACTTATAAATTTTCTTCAATGTTGGGAAAAGGGAGTCATGGGAACCTCAACCATTTTTCCGGAAGCATACCCATCTATGGTAAATCACTATCTTCCCACTAATTAAGGTTGGCCATGCACGAGGATATTCCTCCACAATCCTTCCAGTTAGGAAGATGAAGATTCATCAAAGATGTTGTATTGTTTTTTCTTTTTAAACCCAAGGGATTTAAAGAGAGAAGACAACAAAGAAAAAATGGGTAGAAAGCAGTTTTTTTTTTTACAAGTATAGAGAGAACTTAATAAACAAATAGAGAGATATAGAACAGTATGTAAAGATCAAAAACAGTAAATGATCAATATAAAAATAGCATTTCAATATAGACAATGATGTATTTTACAAAGAGAGAGGGAGAGAGAATGGTGTTGCTATGAACAAAGTTAACTCATCTCTATTATAAAGCTTACCAAGCTTACCTAAGAACTTGGGAGGTGTAAAAATGGTGGAAAAGGGGTTGGGGTTTCAGTTTTAGGAGGGGTTTCCTAAGAGAAAAAGAGAGAGAAACTAAATCTAAAGAAATTCCTAAGAGAGAGAGAGAGAGAGAGAAAGAGAGAGAGAGGAGAATTTTTAGGATTTTTGTGCATGATTTTCCAAATGGGGGAGGGGATCTATATATAAAGATTGGGAGACGTTTTGGTAATGTCTCACCCCAACCACCCATAGCTTGCGGCTAGGGTGAGATGTTTCCGAATCATATCACCAGTTTTGCATGATGCCCCACTCAATTTTACTTTTCGTATTTTTCCTCTTTTTCACCCTATTTTCGACCTACTGTTTGGAGGCCTTCGGGAGCTTAGATTTCTTCAAACTTGGTGTCTTTGGAACTCCTATCTGGCCTGTTAATTGTTGTTTTGAAGGTAATTTCATGATCTTTAAAATGGTTTAAAATTTACCTTGATAAGACAGTCGGATCAAAAAGTCGACATTTTGACCAATCTCAATCAAGGTTTAGTCAGAGCTGGTCAAATTTTGTCAAAAATGGCAAGTTTGATTTTATGTAAAATTTTGGATTTTTTCACATCGTTCCCAATTTTTGGTTTTCAAAATCATGATTTTCACCATTTTTTACTTTTTAAATCACCATTTTGGCACGTTATTCATGGCCAGACAAAATACAATATTGACAACATGCACATAAAGGTCACGTTGCCAAAGTACCCAATGCGTGACAACAACAAACTCCATAAGTTTCTTCCGAGGGAGGGGGAGTGTCCACAGTTTACCTAAAAAGATACACTTGTTAAAATTCTAAAGGCTTAGTAGCACCTAAAAGTTCTAGAAGAGGATTTTTGAGTGTTGAGGAAGTTTTAGATGAAACTAAACCCTTCAAAATGTGCCCTTGTGAGTTTTGGATGAAAATAAACCCTTCAAAGTCACACAACCGTTTACTTCCTAAAAGTTATATAACAGGATTTTGGAGTAACAGGTGAAACTAAACCCTTCAACCAACCCTTTTCCTTATTTCCTATATATAAGCCTGAAATCCTAATTACTTCTTTGACAAAGAACAGACCTTCATTCCACACAATGAAACCCAAAAAAATAATAACTAAGCCAACTTTCCTTCCACAACAAGAAAAAAAAAATGTAACTAAGTCAACATAGGATTATTAAATAGTTTCGAACTTTTAAAATTTTGATTATTCATTAATGAAAAAGTGATTTGAAGGGTCCAATTCCATTATCATAAAAAGATATTGTGTGACTTTTGGGTAGCTACTGTTCACATATTCGAAGTAACAACCTAGAAATACTTTTCTGTGAAAAAAACATCATTAAAAAAATAATTTGTGCCAATCAAAAGTCAGTAATTCACCATTTTTAAATTGCTATCAACTTGATTAAAAAAAAAATTTGGGTTAAATGTTGTACGCTAAAGAATTTTAGCTTGCTTAGGCATCTAGTGTTGTGAATACTTATGATCCTATAGAAAGACATTAACTAAACTTCACGCCACCTAATAAATTTTTTTTTTCATATACTATAGAAAATTGTAACTCTTGACAAACACTTATTAAAGAAAAAATATTTAAAAAATGAATCAATTTGTAGATTAATTTATGTATATTTTTAAATTTTTATAGTCATTAAATTATATAAAGGCAATTAGGTTTTAGTTCAATTTATTGCTCCAAATTTAACTTCAAAATAAGAAATTTAATGAATGGAAGAAATTTGATGGCCAGAAAATATATAATAAACATTTGGGTGGTAATGATTGATTTGATTATCCTTATTATTGTAAAAGTGAAAGCTAATGACGTTGCCCTTAGTTCTTTCAATTCATTTTCACTTCTGTAAGGTTGAATTTAATCAACCATTCTGTTGGCTTTATTCCGTGCCAATATGCTTGTATTTCAGAACTTAGAAACCCTATATTTAGGTGGGAATCATGTAAGGGTAGTGTATGAGAGAGTGTGAAGAAATGCTCAAGACTGTGCAGTGAAGCAGGGACTCGCGACTAGATCTTGCGGGTGGCTCGCGGCTTGCAAGCCGCCAAAAGATGCACATGAGTGAAACATGCAGAGAAGCTGAACTGTCATGCCAGCTATAGCACTACAGGACAAAAAGTCCAGATTAGCCATTCAATTAGCTCGCGGCTTGAACTCGTGACTCAGTCAAGTTGCGAGACCAAGTCGCCAGCCAGCTCTATTTTGGAAAAACTAACTCTTCGCATTACATTCTCACACTAGTATAAATACCCCTTATACCCACGAAATGTAGAGAGCTTCCAGAGAAACCCTAGAGAAAAACAAGATTGACTCATCCACAATCTTTATCTTTGTTTCTCCAAATTTCTCTATACTCACCCTCTCCATTGTTACATCCTTGAGAGGTACATTAGCCAAAACCTTTTCTCACCATACCCATATCTGTGAGAAGGCTATTTGGTGCTTGGGAAGCAGTTAGGAAGGGACCAATTGACATTGGTTGATGCTATGGGCTATAGCGGAATCCGGTAAGCTAAAGATGACAAAGGTTTGTCGTAACCTCGTTGGAGCAAGAAGCTTGGAGGGCTTAGGTGCACTGGGTAGATTATGCTTGGAGGGTCTTCTGCTGTTCATGTATCCCAACTTTATTTTTTAGTGGATTATTGACCGCTTGGAAGGCGGCGGAGAAGTTTTATGCCAAGGACTTCGGTTTCCTCTTCAATAACACATCGCTGTGTTGTCTTTGTGTTTGCATCTTTCTTCCCTTAATCTTTGCCATTTAATTTCTACTGTGGTTGTGATTTTATTTGGTTTAGATTGTTTTATCAATTCTATTTTAAGCTGATGTTCATATTCTGCACATAAATTAAGGGTTTAAACGCTCATAGGTGTTTTATACACTATTTGAACATTCAACTTCCAATCCTACATCTTTTTCCCTTTAAACTTGATAATGTTCAAGAAACATTTTATTCATGCGTTGTTGAACACTTTGAATATTGCAAAAAAAATTTGAAAGATCACTACTATCAAAAATGTATTATAGGAAGTTTTTGACATTGTGTAAACAAGCTCAAGAATAGGAGTGGTCAATTCCATATGATGGGTTCCTTAAGATTTTATTATTGCATTGAGAAGCATCAGAGTGTAAGTGCTCGTGCAGATTGTTTACTTGAATGGTATGAAAATAATATCAAAAGGCATTGAGGTGTCATTTATACACAACCTTCTATAGCTAGCATTAGTTTTGTATTTGGTAAGTAGTTTCCAACATCTAATTCTTTTGACTGAGAAAGGTAGATCCAACATCTATTTCTCTTGGCATAAACACTTTGAAAATTATACAATATGGGAGAGGCTGGACAGGGCGATGGCGACAAATGATTGGTTCTCCAAATATCCGGATACAAAGATATACCACCTAGATGTGACCACCTCTGATCATAAGCCTTTATGGATTGTGCCGGAGGGGATGGAGTGCAAACAACAGAGGCCATTCAAATTTGAGCAAATGTGGATGAGTGAGAGCAGATGTGGGGAAACTATTGAAGCGGTTTGGCAGGGGTCCTATTCAGAATCGGGTGGGAGGAAAATCTTGAAGAAAATTGAAACATGTGGAAAGGAACTAACAAAATGGAGTAAGAAAAATTTTGGGAATGTTTGGAGAGAACTAGAGAAGAAGCGGAAGTTGTTGGCTCAAGCCGAGAGAGTGGCCATCAATGGGGGACCTATACACTGATTGAAGAAGCTTGAGCAGGAGATAAATATGCTCATGGATCGGGAAGCAAAACTGTGGCAGCAACGAGCCAAAGTGCAGTGGTTAAAAGATGGGGATTGAAACACTAAATTTTTTCATATCAAGGCATTGCAGTGAAGGTGAAAAACTTACATCAAGGGGCTGTATAATCATGAGGGACAGTGGAACGCACATCCTGACCGAATTGCAGACACCATTCTGTAGTTTTATCAAGAGCTTTTCACTACTTCCAACCCGGACAGCTTTGAGGAGATTTTAGAGCAGATTCCACAGGTAGTATCCTCGGATATGAACCAACAACTAACTTTGAATTCATGGCTGATAAGGTTGAAATAGATCTCAAACAGATGGCTCCATTAAAATCACCGGGTCTGGACGGTATGCCGCCTCTCTTCTACCAAAATTATTGGTCCTTGGTAGACAGCGATGTAATTGAAGCTATTTTGTCCTATTTAAATTCGGGTACTCCCCCTAATCTATTATGTCATTCTTTTATTACTTTAATCCCCAAAGTAAAAAACCCATAATTTATTTCTCAATATCGCCCTATTTGTCTTAGCAATGTATTATATAAAATTTTCTCAAAAGTGCTGGCAAACAGATTGAAAAAAATCCTACCACAGATAGTCTCTGAACAATAAAGCGCCTTCATGACGGACAGGTTGATCTCAAATAATATAATGGTGGCTTTAGAAACACTTCACTACATGAGAAATCATAGCTCGGGGGAGGTAGGCTATATGGCACTCAAATTGGATATGAGTAAAGCCTATGATAGGGTGGAGTGGTCATATATGGAGAAACTGATGAGAAAAATGGGGTTTGATGATACCTGGATACATCTCATGATGCAATGCATTTCCTCAGCCACTTACTCGGTGTTGATTAATGGGGAGCCACATGGGAAAATCACACCAACTAGGGGCCTCTGCTAGGGAGACCCTCTTTCCCATATTTATTCTTACTATGTACAGAGGGTTTTCATGGCCTACTTAGAAAGGCGGAGAATGAGGGAGATATAAGGGGTGTATCAATTTGCTGGAATGGACCTAAACTAACACATCTCATTTTTGCAGATGACAACCTTATTTTTTGCAGGGCTAAGACAGGTGAATGTGTTAGGGTTTATGCCCTAAAATCCAATTTATTGGCATGTTATAAATAATTAAATTATTTAATTATATGAGACTATTTATAAATGAACTAATGGGACATTATCATATTCCTTGAGATGCATTGTATGTGATTTAGTTACAGAAGATATAAATCACAAGTTCCTTATAAACTCAAAATATAGTTTGTAGTCAGTGATGAAATTGGGCTTTTCATCTGCGAAGACTATACTCATCAACTAAGATGGTTTGTCTTGATCATGGAAGTGGAGACTTCTAGTTGATGTGTTGATATGTCTTAAGTGTGTAAGACATATTGAACTGGATCGCTGTGAGATTAATTATTCAATTAACAACTGTCATTTGAATAATTAATCTCACGACTTTTAATTTCTTAGACTCTCAATCTTGAAAGGATATTGAACCCGATCATGAAATGTAGGTTACTTTGATATATCAGGAATGAGATCTAGTTTAACGGTCAAAACCTCAGTATGTTGGATAACCACACGTAGTATTGAGGGAACACATATTCTCAAGATGGAATCCATAATCTCTTTCTATAGAGACACGAGATATCCCCTCGAGATAAGTTTAATGGAAACTGGTTATTCAAGGCTAGCCACTTTAGTAAAGAGTTACTAAAGTTTATATTTATGAAATTAGATTTCATAAATATGAATAACTAAAAGATTAAACTAGGTACTCAAGGAATAAAATAGTTGTTTTCAAAGTGACAGTTTATTATGACTTTGTTCACTATGGATATTTCATGGAGGGGTCAAATGATATCATGTTAGAGTCTTGAGATATAATTTATTAATAAGGCCTAGAGTGCAATTATATTTCCATAGTGGTACTTGTTATATAATTAATGGTAACTTTGGGCTTGTCAAGAGTTGACAAATAAATCTGAGGCCTATTGGAGCTAGAGCCTTATTAGTCCCTTTGGTCCCATCTCAAGCCACACACTTAAGCCCAATTGGGTTGGCCCAAAAGGCTAACCCAATTAGATAATCAATTATTTATTTAATAAGAGTTATTAAATAAAGTAACTGCCAAGGCAATTAAAATGTACGTATGATTAAAAGAAGAGAAAATAGATTTTTTTCTAGAGGATCTAGGAAATACACTTTTCCAAAAGGAAAATCAACGTACACAAGAACTGATTGAGAGACCACTCATCTTGGGCACCATGTGGAATTGGGATGAAGATTGAAGGTATTCTCAAGTTTTGTTTTTGAATCTCACTGCATCAAGGTATGCTTTCTTTTATTTGTTCTAGAATTCAAGGTAACATGTTATCTCTCGTAATTGAAGTAGATCATTGTGTTGCTTCCGCTATGGGTTTGTATGAGATGCAAAATCAGTTTTTTCCAACAGAATGTGCAAAGCTGTTGGAGATCCTTGCCACGTATGAAAGAGCATTAGGCCAACAAATCAATAGAGATAAACCAACTCTATTCTTTAACAAATCCACATCCCAAGGAGTGCAGGATGCAATCAAAAATGCTTTTGGTGTTCTGGTTGTCCAACAATATGAGAAGTATTTAGGTCTTCCAAGTTTTATTGGCAAAAAAAAGAAGGAAAGCTTTGACAATATAAAGTAGCAGGTATGGAAGAAACTCCGAGCGGGGAGGGAAATCTTGATTAAGGCAGTGGCCCAAGCGCTCCCTACATATACCATGTCTTGCTTCAAACTACCGAGTGGCCTATGCCACGATATTGAAGCTCTAATCAGACGGTTCTTTTAGGGACAAAGGGGGGATGGACGCAAAGTACATTGGATTAGGTGGGAAGAATTATGTAAGCCGAAGTCATAGGGTGGTTTGGGCTTTAAAGATTTATCTCATTTTAACAATGCATTGCTAGCAAAACAAACACAGGGCCTGCTGCATGACAAAACTTCACTGTTTTACCGAGTGTTCAAGGCAAAATTCTTCCCCAACTGTTCGGTCATGGAAGCAGCCACTCCAAGTTCAGCTTCTTATGCTTGGAAGAGCATCTTAGGGGGAGGGAGGTAATTTAGAGAAGAGCGATTTGGAGAATAGGGGATGGTAAATCAGTGGACATATGGGGAGATAGGTGGCTGCCCCTCAAGCACTCTCCAAAAATTCTGTCACCGAGGAGGAACACAGGGCCAGCGGCAAAGGTATGCAGCCTCATTGATCAAAACCAAAGGTGTTGGAAAATGGATGTGTTAGAGTCAAACTTTATGGGGTTTGAAGCAGCTTTGGTGAGCACGATACCCCTCTGCCACACAGATCAACCATATGAATTAATTTGGCCACACAACCCGAATGGAGAATATTTAGTAAAATCGGGTTACAAATATTTGCAACTTGAGGTGGCACACAGCAAACCTGGGCAATCGGAGTATGAAATCTTGAAACTGCTATAGCAGTCAATTTGGAGTACACCAGTCCCGAGTAAGGTCAAGCATTTGGTGTGGAGAGCATCCAAAAATTCACTACCTATGAAGATGAACTTGGCGAGGAGAAAAATTATTACTGATGAACGTTGTGAAGTTTGTCAGAGGCAGCAAGAAGATGTGCTCCATGCTCTTTATTGCTGCCCGAAGCTTGAAGAATTATGGTCCATACACCCTTTATGGAACCATAGTAACTTAAAGCAAAAATCTTCATTTATTGGTCTTATAGGCGGTATCTTCACAGAAAACAAAGATCCGGAATTATTCTCTATGGTAGTATGGGCACTGTGGAACAGGAGAAATAATCTTCAGGTTGGTAAAGCTTGTGGTACACTTGGATAGCTGCTTACACAAGTAAAAGACAGATTGCGTGAATTTTCTCTACGCAATACCACCACGACTTCTGCCATGCGAAGAACACCAGCACGATGGCCACCACCAGAGAATGAGCAATACAAAATAAACTTTGATGGTGCTCTATTTCAAGCAGACAACTGTGTGGGTATAGGAGTCGTAATTCGGAATGGAAATGGGCAATTCATGGCTTCCCTCTCTCAACAAATTCCTCTTCCCTCGACAGTCATTGAAGTGGAAGCATTGGCAGCAAGGAGAGCACTAGTACTAGCACAGGAAACTGGTTTCACCCGAGTAGTGTTGGAAGGCGACTCTCAGATTCTCATCACTGCACTCCAAATTGGTTCGCACGCCCTAGCTCACTTCGGACACATTGTTTAGGATATACGGTATTTAGCCTCTAGTTTCTCAGATGTAAGTTATTCACATGTACGTAGGCAATGCAATATTGTAGCTCACTCACTTGCAAGACGAGCAATACTTTCCCCTTTTTTACAAGTCTGGATAGAAGATGTACCACCAAAAATTGCAGATGTACTTCAGGCTGATTTGCAAAGCCTTGATTAATAAAATTGCACGGTATAGATTCTCAAAATAAAAATAAATAAATAAATAAAAATCTATTTCTCTTTATGAAAAGAATGTACACATGCATGAGAAATATATCTATGAGCAATTTTTTCATTTTTTTTTAGTTCCAAATCACTCATTTTAAAATCATCCTAAAAAAAGAAAAATTAAATCAAATCTAGGAAAAACAAATATATACTTTTCCCATTTTAGAATGATAATGTGAACTCACCACTTTGGACCAACAATTGTCACTTAATGATTAAAAAAAGAAAAAAGACTTTTGATTAACATAAAAAAACTAAGGACTGAGTTTTTATTTTCTATAGATTATATATAATTTTTTCTTATCTTGATATTTTCAATGTTTCTTGCTTGAATTGAGAGAGATATAGCAAATCAATTTTCCCGTCTAAAGATCCTTTTGGCACATATAATAACAGTACTAAATGTAATGTATATCATAATTTTTCAATTTATCTTTAAATTATGAATCGTCAAGAATGGTTATCAGGGATTCAGGATAACCTCAGCTATTATGATTGTTCGCTCTAGAGTCTTAGTTAATGTTACCTTGACCACCTCATACCCATTTATTGAAAACCAATAATTTTGTAGGAAATCTTCTCACCTATGAACCAACAAACTTGATAGTTTTGTGGGAAATTACAATTTACCTATTTATGGTATTATTCTAATTATAATTAGAATAAATAACAATGTCTAAACGACTTGTTTACTCATGGTTTCAATTTTTTATTTGTGTTACCATTTTTTAATTGATAATATATATATATATTCAAAACCACTGAATTTACAACAATAGAACTTGTATAATTTTCCTGGGTGACGTTTTTTTTTTATGTTGTGGCGCACTCAATAGCTGGCATGACATTAACAGAGTTGAAATAGCAACTTACAAGACTCATAAGCTACAAATTTTAACAAATTATGTGTTGTGTTGTTTATTTATTTTCATTTTTGCATTCAATATAACTAGATTCAAAGCATGGTACCCGTGAGATCAAGATGACCTTTTTTATTTGTTGAGATTTGGAGTCACTAGTCGCTAACCCGTGCAATGTATAAGAGTAGCTGCTAGATGAGTTTCCAAAAAAAAAAAAACCATTATTCTTTATTTGGAGTAGTAAGCAAAAAGTGCATGAAAAAAAAAAAAAAAAAATGATATTGAAAGAAATAGTACAAAGTTTTATTAGTTAGGTAGAAGAAAGTAATGTTGTTTTATTTATTAGTTTTTTGTGGGAATGAATAAGAGAAAGAATGTTGCGTTTCTAGTTTAGTTTGTGTTGTATACATAGGTATATACAAGATAGATTGTAATATATATATATATATATATATTTATATATATATATACTAAAATGTGCCTATTAAAATGTCATAACCCTTCAAATTGGATATACCAAAATGTGCCAATTGAAAGGTCATAACCCTTTATATTAGACATACCAAAATGTATTTATTGAAGGGTGTGTTTGGTAGAGTGTGTAAAGTTGTGATTTACAGCTATTTTGTGTTGGCTTTTATTCTGTGCCAAATTTGATTGTAATTTTGTTCAATCTTATGTATCCTGTATTTTATGTGAGATTTCATTGTAAGGGTTGTGTGTGAGAAACAGTGTGAAGACTCGAGACTCATTGAAGATCAAAGGATTTTTCACGGATAGCTTGCGAGAAGACTTCCAGCAAAGTGAAGTCATGTGCTCAGTACATGACTAGAATGCGAAGAGTCATGACAAATGGTGACAGCTGGTTTTCGCAAGTATTTCGCAGGTAAGGCCTTTCTGCGAGATACCCGTGAAACATTCTGTTTTGCTATTTTGTCATATCTGATACACCATGTCTCTACCCACACTATATATACTCACATTACCCACATATTGAGAGGAGTGGTTTCAGAGAGAAAACCCAAGCCATAACCCTTAAGAGTTAGAGATTGTCATACCCACAATCTTCTACACAATCCATTGTGGTTTTCCTCAACTCCTACCTCTCTATAGCCAAATCCTTGAGAGGTTGATAGCTCAAACACTTACCACACTCATTCTGAGTGTAAAATGAGGTTTTGGCGCTGTTGGGAAGTATTGGAAGAAGCCATTTGTTTGGTGGATGCAATCGGGCTGAATTGCGTAATCCAGAGAGCTAGAGAAGACAAGGCTTCGTCAAGTTAGTTGGTAGCAGGAGCTTGGAGGACTCAAGTACATGGGGTAGACTAGGCTTGGAGGGTCTTTTGTTATTCGTGTATTCCAACTCATTCTCCAGTGGATCGATTTACTGCTTGGAGGGCGGCAGAGAGGTTTTTCGCCGGGTTCTTCAGGTTCCTCTTCGATAACACATTGGCGTGTTATCTTGTGTTTGCATTCTTCTTCCCTACTCTTTTAACTTTCATTTTATTGTTGATATTTGATGAATATGGCTTAGAGTAGTTATATTGTTTGTTCGCTCGCATTTACTCTATTCTGCACTTAGTTTAAGTTAGAGTAAAATCAACCGAGCCGTAATTTTAATTTGGGGGTCTAAACAGTTCTTGTGTTTTCACACAAATTGGAGCTTTCAGAGTGGATTTTAGGAAGAGAGAGAGAGAGAGAATGAGGAGAGAAAACTTTTTGGAGAGTGTTTGGTTGGGAGAGGGAGAGACGAAAATGATGGTGGGGTCTATGCGTTTTCTCTCCGAGTCCACCAAAAGTTTTCTCTCCAAAATTAGGAGAAAACAGAGTGTGAGGAGTTTGATAGATATATGACAAAAATGCTCATTTACATTTGCACATGAGCTTTAGTCCAATACGTTAGTACTTTTTATTATTATTATTATTTATTTTTTTACTTTTGGGTATGGATGTTGGCTTCTTCCTTCTTTTCTTTTTATTTTCTTTTTTCTTGGACGTTGCCTTTTTTTTTCTTTTTTTTTTTCTCGAGGGCAGGCTTTGTCCAACGTTGCTCTTCTTCTCCTTTTTTTCTTTTTTCTTTTTGCTTTCTTTTGGGTTTTTGAGGTTTTTTTTTTTTTTTTTTTTTTTAGACGTGATTTTTATTTTTTAATAAATTTGGGTGATTGTATTTTTTTTGTTTTTTTGTTTTTGTCCATTTTTTTAATTGGGCATCATTTTTTAACAAAGGTATATGAGTAAATTTACACACTCACTTTTTTTATCCCTCCACTTTTTCACTCTCAACCAAACAAAAATGTGGGAAATTAAAATCTTTTCTATCCTTCCACTTTTCCACCCCTCCAACCAAATGGACGCGAAATGTCATAACCCTTCATTTTGATATATATTAATGGTGCATATTGAACGCAAAATGTGAGTATTGAATGAAAAGATGTTTATTGACCGTAAAAAGTATCTATTGAATGAAAAGGTGCCTAGTGACCATAAAGATGTCTATTGAATGAAAATATATCTATTGATCAAAAGTGTGCATATTGAATGAAAAAAGTGTCTATTGAAGGGTCATAATCCTTTGGGTATAAATAATGGTTCATATTCATTTGGTAACTTCTTCTCTTTCATCTTTCTTAAAAACACAAGAACATGTGGTTCTTCTCCAAAATTGCTATTTGTAGAACCTAATAAACATGTTTGTATCTTTGTGACAAATTTGTAGTAACCCTTTAGCAATTCTTGTATGGGGGCAAATATTATCTAAGAATAACATTCAATTGTACCTCTAAGTCAATCAAATTTTCTGTTTTTCTACTGAATCATTTTGTTATTTCATTATATTACTCCTCTAAATTCCCAACAGTTTAGGCAGTTGGTTTTTTTGTAAGTCATTTTTTTTTTTTTTTTTTTGTTAAATAGTGAAAGGTAATAGGAATCAAGCCACACCAACGGTAGCAACAATAATACTGAACGATTTCTTTAAATATCTTACAGATGCTTTTCTTCTCAGATTTCTCATTCTCTTCCCTATGCCTTACCGATAATTCTCTTCTCAATGATAGTTTTTTGTTTTAATATGTATATCTTATGTAATACGATGAGAAGATACTGAAACTTAACGGGCAAAATGAAAAGGCAAAATTGTTTAGTGTTTTTAAATATATACGTGGCATAAATTTATATAGCCACATGGTACAATAAAGAGTGATCAACAAAAAAGTCAAACGTTGCGCTTTTATATTATTATTATTATTATTATTATTATTATTATATAGATATGTCTTTAGATGACATATGTTTTTTTTAACACCCTTCTTGTTCAGATATTTTTATTCTTCTTTTTAGATTTTTTTTGCTATCTAACTCATTTTATGTTATCTTTCTCTTTTCTCTCTTATAAAGGGTTTGGTGTAAGTTTTTTTCTTTTACTTTTCATCTTGAAATCCTAAATAACGAGGGGAATAAATGTACAATAATATTGTTAAATACACATTATGTATGTAAAATAATATCGTTAAGAATACATTATGTGTCTTCATTTGGTTGGTTTATTCTGATACATGTTCGACATATGCAAATATATTATTAGATTAAATAAAAATATAATCAATTTCAATAAAAAATTATAGATATTTTGTATTGGCTTTCAAAAGAATCGAGGGCAGGTTTGATTTAATTCTTTTTTTGAAGAAAAGTTGGGTTTCACTTAATTTTGCATTTAAAATTTATTAAATTGAATTATGACTCATTGGATTAATTGTGTATTTGTACATCATTTCTATGCAAAATTATATGAATATATTTACCATAAAATATATACGTTGTCAAGTCCCTTAACGATATTCCCTTATGTGCTTGTTTGTTGTGCCTTTTGGAGAAAAAAAAAAGTATCTTAAACTGTGATTAAGGAGAAAAGTGATTAAATACTATAACACCCTAATTCTGATTTTGACAAAAAATGATGGAGGATACGAGAGTCCTCCCATATTTGCAATTAGCGTGGGAAAGCCAATCAAACTTTGCCTGAATGCTATGATATAATTTTAGGACCTAAGATAGAGAAATGTTATATTTACAACATTTTTACAACAAATTTTAGGTAGTAAGTTATTATTGGTTGTTATAGAGGGACAAAGAAGTAAGAGTAATGCTACCTCTACAAACTATTTTACAATATTTTTACAAACTGTTGATGTGGCCAACTTTTTATTGGTTTTCATCTAGGTCCACCGTTAACATCATTTTTTCATTTATCAATAACCACTCACCACATCATTGATTTGTAAAAAAAAATTGTATCTCTAATAACAACTTACCACATATGATTTGTTGGAAAAGTATTGTGAAAATGTTATATACATAGCACTTCTCTCTAATATATGATGTTTTATCAAATATATGATATAGTAAAAAACTTTTTAACATAAATCTTTACTTGATGACTATGGTTATTTGATTGGGATGTTTGGTGGTTCCACAAGCTTAATAAGTTTTCATACTTAATTGCTTTCATTTCTTGCATTAAAATGTTTAAAAACTAGGGTAAAATATCATTTTCGTCCCTAAACTTTCATAAAAGTTCGTTTTTCGTCCTTCCGTTTATATTTGATAATTTATGTTCTAAGTGGACTAACGGAGTACTTACGTGGCATTGACTTGAACTAAACCATTTTACTTTAAATAATACTATGGCTCACAATGATCTACACACATGGAAACAATTTTTTAAAAGGATAAAAAATATCCCTCAGTGACTGAGTATAGACCAATTAGTTTATGTAACGTGATTTATAAGTTGGCATCTAAAACATTGGCAAATAGGCTTAAGAAAATTTTGCCTTCTATTATCAGTGATTCACAAAGTGCTTTTGTGAATGGAAGATTAATCACTGATAATGTGTTGGTTGCGTTTGAAACAATGCACCGCATTAATCAAAGAAAATGGGGGGGGGGGGTGAAAGGAGAGATGGCTTTGAAACTTGATATGAGTAAAGCTTACGATAGGGTGGAGTGGACATGCCTCGATTAAAGGAGCTTGTCCAAAGACTCTTCCTCCCTCATGAAGCTGAAGTGACACAAGGAATCGCTTTGAGTTCTAAGCTTCCAGAGGATAGGCAAGTTTGGGCCCCAACAGCAAACGAAAGCTTTAGTGTGAGAAGTGCATATAAGATTGCTGTAGAGATGAACTCGGGGTCTGATTCGAGGGCTGTATCTGATGAAAGCAATTCAAGGAAGTTTTGAAAGTACTTATGGCGGGTAAATGTCCCTCACAAACTCCGTCATTTTACTTGGAGAGCTTGTAAAAACATCTTGCCCACAAAGGATATTCTTGTGAAAAGGAAGGTTTTGACAGAGAGTTGCTGTGATGAGTGTCAGGCAGAGGTGGAGTCATCGGATCACTTGTTTTGGTTTTGTCCTAGAGCTCAAGAGATATGGTCCATGTCTAATCTTATGCCAGTGAGACACAATTTTACACTTCAATTCTAAAAGCTCGAAAATGTTTTAAATAACACAAGAGCTGTTTAGACCCCCAATTCAAAGTTTCGGCTTGGTTGATTTTACACTAACTTAATACTAAGTGCGGAATAGTGTAAACACAAGCATACAAGCGAGAGAGCTACTCTAATCCATATTTAAAGCAACATAGCAGTAAAATGAAATGAACAAGAGTAGGGAAGAGAGATGCAAACACAGATAACACGTCAATGTGTTATCGAAGAGGAAACCGAAGAACTCGGTAAAAAACCTCTCCGCCGCCCTCCAAGCGGTAATCGATCCACTAGACAATCAGTTGGGATACATGGGTTAGCAAGATACCCTCCAAGCCTAATCTACCCGATGTACCTAAGCCCTCCAAGCTCCTACTCCAACAAGGCTTCTCGGAACCGTGTCTTGTCTAGCTCTCCGAATCTCGCGACAAGCTCCATGTTGCATCTGCCATTCTTGGCTTCTTCCAATGCTTCCCAGCAGCACCAAATTATCACTTGACACTCTGAAAGAGTGTGGTAAGTGTTTGGGCTATCAACCTCTCCATGATATGAAAATGGAGAGGTAGGAGATAAGGAAATTCCACAAACAAATGTGTACAGAATTGTTGGTATAACAATTTCTAACTCTCAAGTTTTTTCGCTAGGGTTTTCTCTCATAGACTCTCCTCACATTTGTGGGTAATATGGGTATAAATAGTGTAGGCATAGAAAGTATGTATCAGACTGGACAGGCTGGCAGAACAGAATGTCTCGCGAGTGTCTCGCGGGAAGGCCTTACCCACGAGATACTCGCGAGACACAGCTGTCTCCATTTGGCCTGACTCTTCACATTCCAGTCATGTGCAAGGCACATGCTTCCTTTCGCGGGATGCTTAGTCGCGAGCTACTCGCGAAATCTCTTTAGTCTTCAGTTGCTTGAGTCTTCACACTCTCTCTCTCTAACACACAACCCTTACAATGAAATCCCACAACAAATACAGGGTACATAAGACTGAATAAAATTACAATCAAATTTGGCACGGAATAAAAGCCAACAAAATACATATTTGAAAATCACAACTTTACAATCTCCCCCTTTGGCTATTCCGTGACAAAACCCCTAAAACAAACTCTAGACTTAAACGTGAGTTTGGGAACAACGGCAAAACTCACTCACACCTAGTCTAGAAGCTATGAAGCACTTGCACGTTTATACCTGTAACCTGAAACACTCACACACAAACAAAACTTTCATTAAGCTTATGACAAGTTGAACACAAGGTATGTATAAGAGCAAGTATAGCGTGACCAAGTTTGTAAACATTTAATAACATGTATACACAAAGCTTGATCAAATAAGGGCAATCATTAAAGAATGACTCCAATGAACATATAACACGTAGATGTTCATCTGAACATGTAAAAAGAAGCAATCACATATGATTACTTGCATGTTCAATCACACAACCAATGCAAAATACACGAAGTATATGCATCTAGGAACAATCCTACTAGGGCACAAGTGTGAAGTACTTAAGACATATTAGCAATATCTAAAAGTACAAAGAAAATGCTACAAAAGCATTGAGATAGTCACAAATATACTGAACCATTTAAAAGCAAAGTGTACTGAATTTTTAAACAAAAACCAGTAAAAGCATGGACATGAACCAGCAGTTATAAAAGCTAAAAATAAACAAAGATAAACCAAACAGTAGTTAGTGTCTTCTTCTCCCCCTTAGTATATGCATCTCCCCTATGGCTTTCTCCCCCTACAAATGTGCATGAGGTAGAATTACTCCCCCTAAGAGTGTGCACATGAGTCATATAGAAATGACAATACAAACTAGTATACTTTCCGGTATACACTCTCCCTTTTTGTCAAGAATAGACAAATCAATCAAGAGGAAAGAGGGAAAAAAATATGAGCAAGAGTATGATGCATGAGGGGTGCAAGATGAATGAGAAAATGAAGCTCAAACGAAAGTCAAAACAAAAAAATGCTACAAAGCAATAAGGTAAACATGACATGCTAAGGATGATGGAACATGATATGGACCTAGGCATGACATAGACACAAGACTATGTTATATGTGCTAAGAAGTCTAAAAAGACTTAACTTGCATGAGTGAATGTGAAAACATGTCAAGTGATCAAGTGTGTGCAGCAAAGGTGCATCTAGTGTGCATGTGAGATGCATGACCAATGCATGAATAAGCACTCACAGGGCAAAGTGTATAAAACACACCACCAATGATCAAAACATGATAAACATGAATAATTATGGTGATCCCCAAAGTTTGGTACTCATTGGAGTCTAAAACAGCGAGAAAATGCCATTTGGGCATTTTATCAAATACTTAGAGTGCACACACTACACATGTATGATAAACAATGCAAGAACATATGAAAATCTTGCCTAAATACATGTTATTTTTGCCACAAGGGGCCAACAACCAAAAAAAATGATCATTTTAAACAAAGCCCAATCAAAAAGATTGACAAAAATTAAGTTTTCCAACTCCCATTTGAGAAAATCTCAACTATGAACATAAAACCCCCAAAAACATAATCTAAGGATCAAAATCAATGAAAAGAATTAAAGATTACCTTAGAGATGTTAATGGAATGAAAAACACTTGAATTTAGTTGGGTTTTGATGTAGAAACATTAAAACAGGGGTTTAGGAGAAGATGGGAGACATTTAGAACAAATGTCCCACGAAATGCCGTTTAAAAAGCTGATCTGGAAATTTTCACTGGTATCTCACTGGTTAGCTTCCCGCGAAAATTTCGCTGGTATCTCGCTAGTAAGCCTTACTAGCAAAATACTCGCGAAACAGTCGCGATAGCCTCTGTCCAATGCTGAAAAACTTGAGATTTGGACCATTTAACTCCTAGTTGAGCATACACATGAAATGGGTCACAAAAACACCTAGAAAAACGTTTTTCACACAAAAACAATTTGAAAAACTTTGAAAAACATGAGTGATACAAATCACTTCCAAAAGCAAACAAAAAGAACAAAAATATTTTTGGTTTGATCCACATATGGTTGAGCACACACACATCACATTTGAACATATACAATCACACAAATGAAATAGATATTCATTGAACATTAAACTTGTGTGTTGTGTGTGTGAAACAGGTGTGGAATAGTCCTTAGTCCAGAGTGAAGCTTCAATGATCAATTCAATCAAGTCATACACAGCTGGTACGAAATCAAGTAGACAATCTCAATTATAGAGATAAACATATATGACCTCCCACAAGAGAATGATTACAAAATTTAGAAGCTTTTCATTTGGCTTCTATATAAGTCATACCAATTAATCCTTTTTGGATAAAACATCTCATTTTGAGAACGGTGCTTGAAATTTTTGATATTTCAACAATGAGAACTAGCCTTTGGCTTTTTGAGCACCATACATTTCAATATACAAGTCACTTTCCCTTTTTCCTAGTCAAATACTAATATGTGCAATAGGCTTTTGCAGCTCATAATCCCTTTTTCATTTTGAGATTTACATTTGGTGAGCTCTAATGCAAAATCATAAAATAAAGTGGGAAAAGATATAGGCACAAATCTATGCATGTGTCAAGACCATCAAGACTATTGACCAATCATTCATGACAAGTTTGAAGATCTATTTACTACAATCACACAGAGTTTTCAAGATTTCTCCCACAAAGATATATATGCATACAAAACAAGCTAAGCTCGTAAATGCACTACGCCATTAGTACGAAGGTACTAGGCCAAACTCACATATGACATGTGCTCAAACATATACGATCAAACTTTTTGAATTTTTCACTTTTTATGTGGTTATGGATTTTTACACACACACAAAACAAAGACATACAAGTAAGATCAAAAACAAAAACAAAACAATGCATATAAAGAGATGCATGATGCACAAATGCATGACAATAAAGCATCTAATTCATGAAGGGTCCTACAAAGATCGAAAGAATTAGATCAAGGACCAAAAGAGCATAAGCTCAATCATAGGAACCCTTCCTCATCCAAACGGAATGATTGTTTGGAATGAGTGTCTCAAGAGAGGTGAGACGAGGGTTGAAAGAATGAGAACCGGAGATGCACATAGACAAGGAGGTAAGAACACTAAAAACTTTCTTCAACAACTTACCATTTTCCCTAAAATCCGATTTAGTTTTTATATCACAACTTCCAAAAAGCTTAAGTTTCTCTTTTCTTTTAATTCTTTTAAGAGCTTGAAACTTAGAGCAATGAGGTCTAAGATGACCAATGGCACCACAATGGTAACAAACAATGTGTTTAGGTCCACTAGGCCTTTTGGGAAGGGATCTAGCAACATAAGTTTGTTCTCTTTTTAACTTTGGACATTGAGGTCTTATATGACCAATCACATCGCAATGGTGGCAAGTAGGAACAAACTTAGATCCACTCAATTCCCTAGGATGGGACCTAAACAGAGGCTTAGGCTTAAGAGCCTTTCTCTCCATTTTTTTGATTTCTTTTGTGTGGAGAAATGTACACTGATTTGTCCTCTGAGGTAGAACTCACAATAGGCACAAAATCGGGTACCACAACATGATTGCAACATATATTTTCTTCTGTTTTAGCAACAGGTTTAGCAATCAAACACTTGGCATGCATCTTAAGAGATTCATTTTCATATTTAAGATCATCAACAAGTTTGTTAGACAAAACAAGTTTAGCATCCAAGTCCATATTTAAACATTCAAACTCTTTCAGCTTTTCAAGAGAAATTTCAGCAAGATTCTTATATTTCTCAACAAATTTGTTGGATTCATTGAGCTTAGCAATCAAATCATCATTTTCACAAAATAACTTGCTCAAATTCTTTTGAAACCTCTTAGCATCTTTCTTGAAAATTTTGATGTTAGGAATATCAATAACACCCATAGAATCATGTAACATGGCATCACAATCATGAGAATAAACACTTATAGATGCATTTTCACAAACACATTGCATGCTACAATCAACAACATCCACAGAAGTATATAAAGCATTATCCATGGCAAAACACACATGGGGTCAAGGATCACACTTAGGTATTTAAACCACAACAAGTGTACCCGTTCTGATACCAATTGAAAGCTCGAAAATGTGTTAAATAACACAAGAGCTGTTTAGACCCCCAATTCAAAGTTTCGGCTTGGTTGATTTTACACTAACTTAATACTAAGTGCGAAATAGTGTAAACATAAGCATACAAGTGAGAGAGCTACTCTAATCCATATTTAAAGCAACACAACAGTAAAATGAAATGAACAAGAGTAGGGAAGAGAGATGCAAACACAGATAACACACCGATGTGTTATCGAAGAGGAAACCAAAGAACTCGATGAAAAACCTCTCCGCCGCCCTCCAAGCGGTAATCGATCCACTAGACAATCAGTTGGGATACATGGGTTAGCAAGAGACCCTCCAAGCCTAATCTACCCGATGTACCTAAGCCCTCCAAGCTCCTACTCCAACAAGGCTTCTCGGAACCGTGTCTTATCTAGCTCTCCGGATCCCGCAACAAGCTCCATGTTGCATCTGCCATTCTTGGCTTCTTCCAATGCTTCCCAGCAGCACCAAATTATCACTTGACACTCTGAAAGGGTGTGGTAAGTGTTTGGGCTATCAACCTCTCAATGATATGAAAATGGAGAGGTAGGAGATGAGGAAATTTCACAAACAAATGTGTACAGAATTGTTGGTATAACAATTTCTAACTCTCAAGTGTTTTTGCTAGGGTTTTCTCTCAGAGGCTTTCCTCACATTTATGGGTAATATGGGTATAAATAGTGTAGGCACAGAAAGTGTGTATCAGACTGAACAGGCTGGCAGAACAGAATGTCTCGCAAGTGTCTCACAAAAAGGCCTTACTCGCGAGATACTCACGAGACACAGCTGTCTCCATCTGGCCTGACTCTTCGCATTCCAGTCATGTGCAAGGCACATGCTTCCTTTCGCGGGATGCTTAGTCGCGAGCTACCCACGAAATCTCTTCAGTCTTCAGTTGCTTGAGTTTTCACACTCTCTCTCTCTAACACACAACCCTTATAATGAAATCCCACAACAAATACAGGGTACATAAGATTGAATAAAATTACAATCAAATTTGGCACAGAATAAAAGCCAACAAAATACATATTTGAAAATCACAACTTTACAAATTCTTTTATGGATTTACTGTGGCATGCGGTTATGGTGGCCAAGTGGGAACAAGAATTCGTAGAAAAGATTATCATGATCTCATGGGTTTTGTGGAATAATAAGAATGTGGTAAGGAATGGCGAGGTAAAGAAAAATGTCCAGGCAGCAATCCATGGTGCTCTAGATTATTTGTGGGAGTACCAGTCTAGTCAAGCAGTCACTATTATGCAGGAAGCGAAGTGTCCTGCATCTTGGACCCCTCCACCTCCTAACTCTTATAAGATAAATGTGGATGGAGCTTTTTTTACAACTCAAAAATTGGCTGGTGTGGAAATTCTTATTCTGGATGAAGGTGGCAGATTGGTTTGGGCTTGCAGCAAGAAGCTATTGGCTCCCCTTGGTGCTATTGAGGTCGAAGCTAAAGCCATAGAGCTTGGATTACAATTTGCAAAGGATACGCTCATCTAGGAGTTTGTGCTTGAATCTGATTCTCTAATCATGGTTAACGCATTGAAGGAATTATCGCCTCCCCCTACTGCTGTTGCTGCACTGGTGTATTACTCCCTGGCTGCATCACATGAATTTCATAGGGTAGATTTTTCGTATGTAGGAAGACAGGGCAATAAGCCCGCTCACTTATTAGCAAAACATACCCTTCGCATTGTTGATTTCTCAGTTTGGATTGAAGAGACTCCTTATTTTCTTGAACAAGCTCTTCTCCATGATGTAAGTGTCGGCACATGGTTAGTTCCTCCCACCAACACTTTATTACCCCATGGTGAACGAAGCTAGTGCAACTCTTTTACATATTTAACCTACAGCTGGTATGGATCTTATATATTGACTTGGTTACTTCAACTTTCTGTACAAGTAGTTCAACTAGGTCTTTCAAGAGTTCTTAGTTCATTTATTCAACAGGTTGCAATAATCACACTAATGATTTATTGAGAGAAATGCCCATGTTGGTAAAATCAAGAATGACCTGACATTAGTCTTTGAAGTTGTAGTGTGGTGGAGGCAGTATGAAACATCACCGTTTTAGAGGTGGGTTAGTGAAATCTATGGTTGTTGTGTTTGGATTTACAGGTTTGGGTAATTTGCGTGGTGGTGGGTTTTTGAGCGTGGTGTTGTTAGTGGTGGGTTGGGATTGGTTTGGGTCGTAGGTAATTGCTGGTGTTGCCGGTGGGGATTTCACGGTTGAGTCTTTGGGGTTTCAATTGAGGTTTGGGATTTTTGTTTATTGCATACTGAAGATTTCTATCAGGCTCTGTGTTAGGTGCTAATTGAGGGACTGAGGGATACTTTTGTCATTTTGAAAAATAGTTTCCATGTGTGCCAATCGTTGTGAGCCACATGTCTTTTTTTGTTTAAAAGTAAAATAGTTGAGTCAAATAAGATTCCACGTCAACACTCCGTTAAGCCATGTAGGATATAAAATAACAGACATAGACGGAAGGAAAAAAAATAAAACATTTTGTAAAGTTTAGGGACGAAAATTTTTTTTTTGAAAGTTTCGAGACAAAAAACAAACTTTTATGAAAGTTTAGGGACGAAATTGATATTTTACCCTAAAAACTAATAGGCTACTTACTAGTTTTTACTAGAACCGTATTATTTATGTTCATCTTTAACTTACTAGGTTGTGCTTCACATTTTTACCGTTATATATGGTTTCAGATTCGAGTGGAGAAATGTTTAAGCTGGTGCAGGGGTTGTTGGACTGTTCTATGGCTATTTTCAAGTGTCTCTTGTTCTTAAATTGTGCTGTTTTGAGTTGTGTAATAGTCAATTCAATAATAGTTTCTACTTAATTTAAAAGTAGGTTGGGTGTTTTGGGCCAAAAACTAATGTCATGTTGAATTTTAATTTTATTACATTGATTAGTCTTTTGCTTTGTTATTCTAAGTAATGATCACACTTCCCAATGAGTTATACCTAGAGACCTTAGAAATTATGGCAATTGTAGACGTCGGATTTGACAATCGACCCTCCAAAAGAGACCTTTCTTGGTGGTTTTTTGGAGAGAAGTGTGATGTTTCTGATTTGTGAGACACTTTTGTGCATTAGTGAGTCATTTTTTAGGAGTCACCACCAACCATTAGTGTCTAAGGTGTAAATTATAATGGTCGATACATTGTGGTTACGACCAACTTGAACAGCAACGTGTGCTTGCTCTTGATGAGAAAAGGAGCGGGGGAAAAGGACACGAGTGTCCCTCCCCTAAAAATGAATGTGCACGGTGGGTGTAAATTATGACAGTGACCCTTTTTATTATGGTTCAGGAGTCTTCACCAATCATGGCTTTTCTATGTGTAATTGGTCACCTAACTCCAATTTGATTTTATTACCAATTCCAGGTTAAGAAAAAGTCAATTTTTCCTAATATAAATGAATGATAAAAATCTTGATTCTTGGACTCGGAAGTCTAGTTACATTTAGGGAAGGTGTTAGGCACCCCACAACGCTTGTCGTGAGACAATCCTTTGTTTTGGTAAACTCTTAATTTTTGGTCATTGGCAGATAAAATCAAGCTATTGGCTGTAGCTTTCAAGGTTTTAAAGACTTTGGGCTTTGAGGTTTGATTTTGAAAAAGGGTGTGGCCTTCATTGATGTTTTGCTAGCACATTTGAAAGTCTATCAAATTTGTATGACAAAAATAGAGTAGCATTTCGCCTTATTTTTGTGAGGGAAACCTTATAGAATTTCAAATCAGGTGCATTGTGGCACACATAACATGATCCTCACCATGCTTTTGCGATGAAAATATAGCAAGAAGTTGCCCTATTTTTACAGCGAAAATTTGGTAGAGTTTTGCATTAGGTGCGCCATGGCGCATTGACAGGGTTTTGCATCTGTGTACAATGTGCATCAATATGTTTGGTTTAAGGCATACCAGGGTGCACCTACATACCAAAAATGTGGTGCGTGTTGTACACATAAAGAAACCACATGTCACTAGCTGACATGGATGGGGCAATCATACATGTGGTAGATCATGCACCCAATAAAGTATAGATATGCATCTACAGTATAAGCCTTGAATGCATACCCGCACTCCAAGTTCAAGAAGCATCCATGATGAGGGTGGGGTTGCCACCTAATCATGGATGTCCATCATCCTAAGTGCATGACACACCTTTGCAATATAAAGCATGCATAATATATTTTCATCACACAGAGCGGGAATGTAGACATATCCACACCCGGAAGGTGTGGCCCAAAGCAATGTATAGGAAAGCGACTAGACATGGTTATAAAAGAAAGGATAAGGAAAGAATGGACTTCTCAATGGGCGCAAAACCCCTAAAGTTTACTGATCTATGCCATTTTGCTTACCTCTTGGAAGTAGGGTGCATACTCCATCACATGCAACACAAACAAACAAAACAAGCAAGCACGGCAAACAAACAAACAAGCAAAGAGACAAAAACATGCAAGCAAACAAAGAAAGTTGAATATATAGACATATGTAACCAATGTAGGTTTGGATTGTATTTGTAGATCCATTGAATTGAATTATGAATGACACACATGCCAATAAGCAAAGCTCCTAAAAGTAGGTCTCGAGATATCATGTACATGGATGGGTGCGAACCCGCAAACACAAAACCTTACCTTAGAGCAATGCTTGATGACACAAACAAGAAAAGCAAGTAAACATGCATAAACAAGACATACAAGCAAGCAAAGGTGCAACCAACATATTGAAATCACATATGTTGACAGTGTGAGAGACTAGCTCTCAAAAAAGAAGTGTACTTAGTACCTCTTTTGGGGTTTTGTGGAGTCACCACTTAATTTCATACTACAAAAATAAGAAAATTATATAATAAAAAAAATACAAAAATGTATGCCTGAATAACATCGAGTTCTCATCAATTTGAACATTTACAATTGATAGAAAGAGACTATACAAGGCTTTGGTTCTAATTACAATCTAATTGAAGAATTACAAAGATATTTTCCCTAGTTACAATCTATCAATAATAAAAACTACTCTATGAACCTAAGATCAAGATTTGGGGGCTAGGTTACAAGATGGGATTGTGTTAGGCACCCACCCTGCCTTGACAAAGTCTGGTCTTCTAGACTCTAAATGACCATTTAAGTACCCATATGCAATACATCATGAGAAGTAAAATACTATGTTAGTTTTCCTCGATCTATGGTTAAATGCCATTCAAAATTTCAAGATCTGTATCTTATTCCATGCAAAAAAAAAAAAAAAAGTTTGATTTATTTTGTTGTGAGAATCATGATTAGAAAATCACAAAATTGATTTTATGATGAAAAATTATGAATTTTTAATCGAAAATACAAATCTGGATGTGATGTAAAACAAAATGAATTTTTTCAATAAAAAATACAGATCTGTTTTTTGGAAGTGTAAAAAGGATGAATTTTATAAGAAAAATTTAGATATGTTTCTGGAGATGTAAAAAGGATGAATTTTATAAGAAAAATTCAGATATGTTTTTGGAGATGTAAAAAGATGTATTTTATATAGAAAAAATTCAGATTTGTTTTTGGAGATGTAAAAAAGGATGAATTTTATATAAAAAATTCAGATTTATTTTTTGAGATAGAAAACAAAAGAATGATTTTATAGAAATAATTTCAGATCTGTATTTTTTGAGATAGAAAACAAAAGAATGATTTCATAGGAATAATTGGCAGATCTAAAATTTCAAATAGCAATTTAACGCTAGATCTACACATATGAATCAACAAGAAATCTTAGACTAACCATTTGAATCAAGATTTGGGAAAGAAAATCATGCAATGAATAAGCAATATATATGATTATGCAAGGAATGGAATATCAAGAACACACATATTATTCACAAAACCTTAAAAAATAATATAAAAAAAAACTAAACTATACATGCATGAATAACTTCAAAAAAGAGGAATTTTTTTAGAAATTAGAGAGAATAAATCTCTCTAAGATCTAAAGAATCATCGCTAACAAAAAAAGAAAATCCTAAAGAAAAACTTCAAGAGGTTCTTTTACGTTAGGGGAAGTGGGGTGTTGATTCTTGAGTGATCTCCTCTATTTATAGATATGGTAACTGCTTAAAAAATAAGCTAAACTATCTTGAAAATCAGTAGACATGAATTGTGTGAGGTTTATCCCAAAAAAACTGGATTTGATAACTATTAAACTGAAATAAAATGAATCTGGGCATATTCTGGAACTTGTGCCAATCTACACTACAATAGACTCGTCCAAAATTCATTTTTTTACATGTTTTGGACTCTTTTTAACATTTTTCTGAGTTGAAAAATGCACCTGGAAATATTTTAGAATTATATTCTTGATAAAACTCATCCCAAATTGATAATTATGCCTTTAAAATAATTATTTTAGAGATAATTACCCTAAAAACCTAATTTTCTTTCCAAATTTAATATTATCAGCTTATTTCTTTTATTCCCATGCAACAAATCACATTTTAATAAAATTATTCCACCAATCACAATAATTTATTTAATTAATTTTAATTATTAACCAATCAAAATTAATTTCAATTAATCACGTGTGTTAGATTCCACCTAAATGAATGCATGCAGACCGTTAAAACTTAATCTTGTGATATCTTTCGATCCGACAATTCGATTTGGAAACCAAACGTATTGTTGTGATCGTTAGAACCTCCAGACCATTTTTATGATATGTGATGAATGTGTTAATGATTAAATGGAACCATGATTTTTGGGGTACATAGAATGGTCATTTTGTCACCTTTCAAGGTGAAATTATGAGTGCGAAATTGAGTGTCTACAAACATAGAGCAAGCGAAACTATAAGCACATAGGAGGCAAAGCATGTTATCATCACGTACAAGGACAAAAGCTAAATATGTCATAATGCACATACAAGGCTAACATGAGAAATCCTAATATGCAAAGCTAAGCAAGAGAGAGAGAGAGAGAGAGAGAGAGAGAAAGAGGCAAGGTATAAGCATGCCAACATCATCATCATACGAATATAAGCAAGAGGTTGTGCCCATACAAGCAACATAGAAAAGGATGCAACCAAACAAAGAGGCATAAATTGCATAGGAAACATGTTCGAAGATGTAAAAAGCTAGATCTAAGTATGCAAGAATGGATCTAAAGAGGAATATGGATCTAAACATGAAGCATCCAAACTTAGCATCACATACAAAGGATCTAGAAATTTAAAAAATAAAAGCAAGTTAAAGAACCAAACAAGTGCAAATATGTATTTATGACATTAATCCAAACCCTTTATTGAACACAGGTGTTTGGATGAAGACCTTGACAAGAGAATCAATATCTACACCCTTCCTAAGACTCTAAAACACAAAATCAAAGCATAAAAAAATATCAAAACAAAAAAGCACTAAAGTATAGCATCAAACATGCAAATATGGCAAAAGGAGCATAGACAAGGAAACTTAGACATATACTAACCAAGAAGGCTAGGTCAACATCATCAAAACAATAAATATATGCCAGAGAAATTAAACAAAGCAATTATGCATGCTTGGAAAATTAAATCAAAGCATTAAAAAGCTTTAAATTAAATGGGTGTAGATAGTAGCTAAAAAGCTACATCTACACCCTCCAAACCCCAAAACCAAGGAAGAACAACCAAGGACAAGGAAATGTAAGTAAAAATAATACCTCTTGATGTATGGAGGAAGAAGGAATGAAAGATTTTTGGTGAGTTTTAGGGAGAGAATTGTAGGGAAAAGGGAGAGAAAACTGCCTAGAAAAATGCTCCAAAGACCTCAAAATTCATTCATAATTAAAAATCTTGAAAGGGAGGGGGTATGTATAATTTTTTTGTGACTGTACAGTTTTGGAAGCACACTCTTGCTGGGCACACACACAGTATGCGCTAGTTGATCGGTTGTTGTGACCTTTCAACAAGCATGTTTAATGCCATGACTCATCCAACAAGCATTAAGCAAACATGTGATTAAGCATAACTCATCCATCAAAAAAATATCATATCACAAATGCATGACTTACCTTTTACTTACCTTGCAATATCTCAGCACCTATGGCATCATGCATAAGCATATGAATGCATGTTCATAGCATTAAAGTAATAAACCCCTAATTGTAACATGTGAGACAACCAAACAATTAAACATGTGAAACATAGACTTTGAAAGCATAAAACACATGGGAAAAAAAGCTAAACAAAACAAACATGCAAAAGCAGAAGCAAAACAAATAAAATAAAATTAGGGTTTCTGGGTAGGTTCATGCGCACGCATGAATAAGCCTGCGTGCGCATAATCAAGCCTACGTGCACAGGCAAGATTATGCATACACAAGTTCTTGCCAAGAAAACCCTAAAACACAACAAACAGAGAAAAACACTAAAATGAGAATTCTAACAACCTAACATGCATTTAAAACATACAATTACATAAACCTAGGCTAGATAAACATGTTAAAGCATATTATAACAAACAAACAAAGCAAACGGAAAGATTAAAGAGCTGAAAACAAAAGAAAAGAAAAAGAAAGGTTTAAAACTAATACCTCAAAGAAAAGCTCTTTAAGCTTGATTTTTACCGTTCCCCTCAGTCAAATCTATTCACAATTCAAATAGAAAGTGATTAGTAATCTTAACCTCAAAGATTAAGGCCAGAAAAGGCCCTAATTAAAAGAAAATTGACTTGAGAATGTTTTGTAAAAAAACCCCTCTTTGATTCACTATTTCTAGTGAATCTTAATGTTTTCCCGTGGGATTTCTCTATATGTTTTGAAAATATACCATGTAAGACTACTTATAGTGTGAAGAAAGGGGTTTGGAATGACTCCCAGACGATGTGGGATTCATTCCAAACCTCAACATTAATGTAGAAAACTTGTCGTGTATAGTTTATGGAAATCGCTATGCGTGCGCAAGGTCGGGCCTGCGTATGCATGCAGAAAGTTGCGTGCGCAGGCTAATTCTTGCGTGCGCATAGCGAGGGTTTCCTTTGGCCTTATTTTTCAAAAATAGATTTATTTGCTAATTAAAAGTTATATTTTTCATTTTAATATTTCTCAAGTCAATTTAACTTCTGATTGGGCCCTAAACCAACCTTGGGTCTAAGAATTCAGCATCATTGGGAAATGGGAGCTCAAGTCGTAAGGGGTACAAAATGCGGTGTCTATAGATGCCCCTCTTTTGATTCATAAGCTTCGCTAATGGAATCAAAAGAATAAGATACAAAACATTTTGTTTTGACATATGGCTCAGGCCCAACCTACACACACGACACACATCACGCATACATGGGGCGGGGTGCAACTCCGAAGAGTTGCGTGGGATTTCATATGTCCGATTTCCCACCTTTGTTGCTTGGGAAACGAGCAATAACAGGTTCGCTATCCCAGAACCTGTTTTGCCAATTGCAAGCAAAAGGCGAGTGACTCACTATCCTAGAGTCACTAAAAAGAAAAACAAAGGTGCTCTTATGAGCTCAAACAAACAAACAATGGTGATCTTACGAGCTTAAAAGGATATATATATATATGTGGTGTCCATCTGGGGCTCTTGCCTTAAACTTCTCCAGGTGGTACTTGTCTTCCATCTCCATTTCTACCTATTCTAGTGAGGCTCTTACCTTGGGTTGACCTTGGTCTCTATCTCTATCTCTACCTTTTCTATCATGCCTACATGTTCAATTCCCGTAGGAAATGTGCGTGAAATTGGTAATGATGTGCCTGCATGTTCAACTCCCGAAGGATATGTGCATAATTTCTAACTTGTATAAGATCTGTGCTTGCATATTCAATTCCGGTAGGATATGTGCACAAGATCTGCATTTTGACTTTCTGACTTGTATGGGATTTTATGCCTGGATGTTCAATTCCTGTAGGATATGTGCATGAATTCTGTGTTATATGGGATCGGTGCCTACATATTCAATTCCTGGAGGATATGTGCACCACTCTGACTTGTATAAGATCTGTGCCTGCATGTTCAATTCCCATAGGATATGTGCACAAGATCTGCATTCTTACTTTCTTGACTATTTTGGGGTGAAAGATCCACTGGGGATTCTGAAGGACTCACTAGGGAGTATGATGCTTTTTGATCCACTGGGGATATTTCTGATGGTTTCAATCCACTGGGGATGCTTTTGATCTGTTGGAGATATTTTTGGTAGTTTTAATCCACTGGGGATGTTTTTGATGCCTTTGGATGTATTTTTTTGAATTTTCCTTTGCACTTCCAACCTCTTGGGAACTTTGAGGGGATTTTTGATTTTTATTTTTTATTTTTTTTTATTTGGCTAAACTACATTTAGTTTAGTGGGGAGACCTAAACTACACATAGTTTAGCCATCAGGTGTGTTCCTGCCTCTTCATTTTTTTTCCAAAAGTTACCAACCGTTTCTTTTTTTTCATTCTCTTCATCTCCCTCATCTCTTCACATTCCCTAACTCTCCCTACAAAAAACCTCCTACCTCTCTCTCATTCCCTCACAATCTGACTTTCCTCTTCTTCTTCAATCTCAACTTCTCTCTCAAAGTCTCTTATCTCCTTCAATGGTATCCAAGTCTAGGAAGAGTTCTTACATCCTTTCCATCGATACTTCCCACCTTACTTGTTGGAATGGAGTAGTGAGGCTAACAGTGGCTCCTCCCTTAACCTACAGATCACAACAACACCTTTCAGAGGGCGCAAGGGCCGGATCAATAAGTTTTTCAAACTTTTCTCATTTTTCAAGTTCTCCTTTGATCTTCCGTTTCAATCTATTTTTAGACCTGCAAATTCTTGGATTTTGCTTTAGGATAGGTTTAGAAGAAAACCTGACACTGTAGGAGGGGTAGGAACATGTTTAGGTTGAGTTTGGTTAAAAAAAATTTGAAAATGTTGAAGAACAACCTTTTGTGTTCGTTCTTACGTGCGCTAATTCGGGCCTGCGTTCGCAGACTTGTTCTTGTGTGTGCAGCCTGGATTTATACGTACACAGGCTTGTTCTTGCGTGCATATTTGTTTTTTAGTTTATGCGTGCACAGGAACCTCTCTGCGTACAGGTGTAGAATTCTACGTATGCAAGGTTTTCCTGCGTATGCATGGCGCCAGGTAGAAACGTTAACTTGGACATTTTAGCTCCTTTTTCATCTATTTGCAATTTAAACATCATCCTTCACCATTTTTGAACTCAAATGTATGTCTCATGTCACATTCCATCCTATTATGCACTCAATATCATTTTCACCTAATCATGAATCTAATCCCATTCTCTTTTGTAGGTTTTAGCCCTATATTCTGGTAGGGGTAGCACCAGCCGGGTTTTGGTGTGGTACTTCGTCCTGAACAAGGAGACTCGGGGCCTTGTTCGTGCTGCGGGTTTCGAGCCCGTTGTCCATCTGATGCCTGAGAGGTCTACCAGTGCTGTCTTGGCACAGACCATGGCTGAAAGGTGGTGGGACATTACCCATACCTTCCACATTGCTGGTTGGGAGATGACCATCACTCCTCACGACTTCCACCACATGACTGGTTTGCGGTTTAATGGGGTCCTGATTAGTTTAGAGGACAAGTAGGGCATTTGGTTGGGTATTGACTTGCTGGGGAGGAGGTATGCTACTGAGATGATTCGCTATATTAATCTTGAGACGGATTTCATGCATCGTCCACAGGGGATGGTTGAGGAGTGCCTTAGGATGGCTAGGTTCTTTTTGTTGTACTTGTTAGGGGCATATCTATTCACCAACGGTGGGCAGATGGTGTCCTTGAGGTGGTTGGCCCTTTTCCGATACTTTGAGAGGGCTCGGCCTGCCAACTGGGGGCCGGTATGCTTGGCCTACTTCTACTCCTCCTTGGACACTCTTAGTTGGGGAACACTATGCCAGCTAGTGGGGCCTTGAAAGCTCCTTGAGGTTAGTTTCTCTCCCTTTCTCTTGTAGTTCATGCATTCTCATTCTTATCATCGTGTATTCACATGCCATCTAGGTTAGGACCATGTCCCATTTTCTTGTTAATTGAATCCATACCCAAATCTTGCAAGATGTCACTTTACCCTATGTATCTTGCAAACTGTACCATATCTGAACCTTGCAAACTAACATCTTGAAAACTGTCATTTCTGAATCTTGCAAACTGTCATCTTGCAAATTGTCATTTCTGAATCTTGCACACTGTCATCTTGCAAACTGCTCTTTTTTAGAATCTTGTACACTAACATTTTAGCACTGGGCCGTGGAGTACGGTATCATTGCTAGAGGGGCTAAGGTGGATTTAAGGAAGATCACTTCGCTTCGAGCTCACCTAGATAGGATCTCTCCTAAGGATGTAAGTTAGAAACATATTGCTTTCAATATTTGCATGCTCCTTAAGGTTCTCTTTCTAACCCCATGTGTTGTCACAGATCATGTGGAGTCCTTAGGCCAGAGTTGCCCCTATAGCGGATGCGGGCTCGGAGGCAGCTACTGTACTTGCTTCTAATCTCTCTTAGCCCCTTGAGGGCGGTGGGTTAAGGTGGTCTACTTCGCAAAGAGGGTGTGCTACCAGCTGGCGGGGAAGGAGACGCCTTGAGTACCCATGGACCCTCTAGTGTTTATACTTGCCCCTCGTTCCATGACGAATGCGAAGTACGCCTTGTGGAGGCCGGGCATCCCCTTCACTAATCAGGTCACGGATGAGTTAGATTACGATGAGTTCAGTAGGACTCGCCTTATGCTTTCTCTCATTACTCTGGTATATGCTCTTGCTTTCTTATTTCCTTTAATTAGTCATCATCTGCATTCTTGTGCATTAGTAACATTCAAATGGAATGTTTGTGTCAGGATGGCCCTGCTATCGGTGCTATTATTGATCCTCCCCGTCTGCCCTGGTCGGTTTATGCTTAGGGCCTTGATGGCTTTGCTCGGGAGCGTTGTTGGGCGTAATAAAAATGTCATGGGCTACCCCTTCCCTGAAGGCATCTGCGCAGTGAGTTCTCTTTCATCCTTGTTCCTTTTCCTTTCTATTCTTGCATCTGAATACTTGTTCTAACAACCTTTCCTGCAAAATTCAGCCCACTGTCCGGGAGCATGAGGAGCTCTTTTTGCTTGTGGGAAACCTCAAGCTTGAGTTGACTGAGTACTCTCGGCAGTTGTATGGAGGAGGGGACAATGAGGATGATGATGATGATGATGATGAAGACGATGATGGTGTGGGACTTTCAGAGTCGACTCCGAGCCATCAGCCGAGGAAGAGGCGTTTTCGGTGATCCTGCAAACAGATAGACAGAGCATAGCACACTTTTTTTCTTTTTGTTGCTTTTATTACTTTTCTTTTTTTTTTAGCACACATGCTTGCACTTTTAGAATTTCTTTGAGACAATAGGTTGTATTTTAAGAACACCTTTTACATTTATGCTTTTATTTGGGATATGTACTTAAATTACAAACTTATGGGAACTTTTATGCCATCCTGTTGTTCTTGGAAACCCTGTGCTTGAATTGTGCCTTGAGTAGTCTCTTTAGTCTCTCCCTTGTTCTTTCCCATATCACCAAGTTAAAATGAATGAATGTTTTTTCTCAATCCCTAACTTTTGCCTAGGTTCTTGACCTAGCGGGATTCCTCTAACTTTTGCATGGATTGTCTTTCGATTTGCAACCCATTGAGGCTCCTTGTATCATCTTTAAACTCATTTTCTTCTTCCTTTTTTCTTATTTTCCTTCTTTCTTTCTTCTTTTCTTTTTTTTTTTTTTTTAAAAATTCTCTCTCTTTTTCTTTTCCTTTCTCTCACATCTTCCCTCCTTCTCTTTTACCTCTTCCAGATTTGGCTATATAAAAGGCTCTAATCTACTTCATCCAACTTTAGGATATAAGAAATCACTTAGGGTTGTCATGAAGTGGGTTCACATAGCTAATAAAGCTTATAAAAAGTCCAATCAAAAGAAAGAAAGACTGACCAACCACCTTGATATGTCCCAAATTTTACTTTTCTGCACTTTATGATTCTCATGTCTTTTCTTATGAATTTAATAAAGGATTGGAATGTTCCACATCCCCTATAGAAACAATTTATCATCTTTTAATTTGAGCAATGAGAGAACCACTCATTATCTTTGCTTATTGTCATCATTTTTCTTCTTTTTTCTTTTTTCTTTTTCTTTCTTTTTCCCATGCCATGTAATTTTTGCTCATGATGTCCTTTGAGGAATTCTCGCCATGCCCATGGTCTTTGCCCTTATCTTTTGCCTAGTTCGCCCTTTCGGGTTTTCAACCTAGTGGGGTCCTTTTGCCTTAACTTTTGCTTAGGCCGCCATTTTAAGGTTGAAGCCGCCATTTCGAGTTTTCAACCTAGCAGATTTTTTGTATTTATTTTTTTTTTTTTCTTATCAAATATGGTATCTTCAGAGTCTATCCATGTTGATTGAGTGAAGCATCTCTTCCCCATCGAAATCTGTAACTCTACTAGCACCTCTTAACATGATCTTCTTGATAATAAAAGGACTAGATCATCTTGGCTTCATCTTTCCCCTCAAATCAAAAGTTTCATCTCTAAGTACTTTTAGAACCAAGTCCCATTCTTTAAGGTTTCTAGGTCTCACCTTTTTGTTAAATACTCTAGTAATCCTCTTTTGGTATCCTTGTGCATGGTATTGTGCCCTAGCTCTCTTCTCATCTATCAAAGCCAATTGCTCATATCTTTGTTTCACCTAATATTCCTCTAGGACCTTAGTTTCTGCTAATACCCTCAAAGATTGTATCTCCACCTCAATGGGAAGTACTGCTTCACTACCATAGACCAAAAAGTAGGGGGTTGCCCCAGTTGATGCATGGACAGAAGTTTTGTAACCCCATAAGGCAGATGGGAGCTTCTCAGCCCAATCTTTGTATGTCACTACCATGTTGGCTAGGATGTTCTTGATGTTCTTATTGGCTGCTTCTACGGCCCCATTAGTCTGTGGTCAATATGGTAAAGACTTATGATGCTCAATGTTGTACAGTTCCATGATTATTCTAACATCTCCCTCAAAGTGAGAACCATTATCGGAGATACTCTTGGGGTACCCCATACCAACTAATGATGTTATTCTCTATGAATTGAGCCACATGCTTGGTGAAGTAGTCAATTGCCACTGGGATGCATTCGTGCCCATTCAAGGCCTTAGGGATTATCTTTCCAATCACATCGACGCCCCAGACTGAGAAAGGCCATGGAGAGGTCACGTTGTATAGCTCACTAGATGGCACATGATTCAAACTTGCATGTGTCTGGCAATTGTGGCAACTCTTCACAAAGTCTACACAATCGGTCTCCATTGTGTTCCAGTAGTAACCTATCCTTAAGATCTTCTTGGCAAACATCCACTCCATTCATATGAGGACCACAAATTTCTTGATGAACTATAACTTTCTTGGCTTCTTCTTTATTTAGACAACGAAGGTGTATACCATCATAGGATCTCCTATAGAGTTGACCTCCACATAAGATGTATTGCATTTCCATCATCCTAATCAAACGACGTTCTCTCTTGTCAGCACCATCTGGATATACCCCTAATTACAAGAATTTCATGATGTCATAATACCAAGAAACCCCTCCCTCTTCTATAACCAAGACTGAAGCTCTGGCCTTCTCTTTGTGTACCATCTCATAACTTTGTTCAATCTTTAAAGGTCGTGTCCATACTCCTTCAGGTATTTCAACCATGGAAGCTAAAGTAGCCAAGACGTCTACAAACTATTCTGAGCTTTAAGGATGATTGTGTACGCAATTTTGTCAAAGGTTTTGGTTAAATCCTCTAGATACTGCTGATATGGTTTTAAGTGCTCTTCCTTCACTTTCCACAACCTTTGTGCTTGAGCTATGACCAAAGTCGAATCTCCAAAGACCTCAGCCTCTTTCACCCTCAATTCTCAGAGAGCTTCCATTCCGGTGATACAAGCCTCATATTCTGCCATGTTAGGTTGCCTCAAAGTTCAACTTAACTGCTAAGGGTATGTGAGTTCCTTCGAGAGTGATCAAGAGTACTCCTATTCCATTTCCACATTGGTTCACAACTCCATCGAAAGATATCTTCCATGCCCCTAGTTCAATATCCAATATACCCTCTTCTAGAAAATCTTCTCTACCATCTTCTCCCTCTACAGGGTTCTCGGCACAAAATCTGATACAATACTCCCTTTGATAGTTTTCCTTGCCACATACTTCAAATTAAATTCTACTAGTAGGATCAACCATCTCGATAATCTTCCACTCAAAGTAGGCTTCTCAAACAATTACTTCAATGGATCCATCCAAGCTACTACCCATATCTGGAAAGGTAGGATAATGTGTCCCAACTTCTGTACACCCATACTAGAGCAAAGCACAATTTTTCTACAGGTGTGTATTGAGTCTCATAACCATGGAACCTCTAGCTCAAATAGTATACATCCCTCTCATTCTTATCATCGTCTTCTTGTGCAAGCATACTTTCAACTGCATCCTCTATGATAGAAAGATAGAGGAGTAGAGGTTTTCCATGCATCGGGGGTACCAAGATAGGTATATGGAGGAGATATTCCTTAATGAGCTCAAAAGCTTTTTGACATTCATCATTCCATTCATGGGGTTCATTCTTCCTTAGGACCTTGAAGATTGGCTCATAAGTGGAAGTAAGTTTGGCAATGAATTAGCTAATGTACTGTAATCGGCCCAAAAATCCCCTTATCTCCTTCTCGCTTTTGGGTGGAGACATTTCTAATATGGCTTTGATCTTTAATGGGTCAACTTCTATCCCTCTATCACTTACCCAAAAGCCTAATAACTTTCTTGTGGTTACTCCAAAGGTGCATTTCTACAGGTTCAATCTTAGCCTATACTCCTTGATCCTTTCGAAGAACTTCCCCAAGTTAACGATGTGACCCTCTCTTTCCTTGGATTTCACAATCATATCATCAACATACACTTCTACCTCATTGTGCCTCGTACCATGTAACAAGGCTGTGGCCTTTCTTTGGTAGGTCGCACCCGCATTCTTGAGCCCAAATGGCATTATGGTGTAACAATAAATTCCTCATTCTGTGGTGAAGGTAGTTTTGGTCATATCCCTATGAGCCATCTTGATTTGGTTGTATCCCGAGAAACCATCCATTAAAGACATCAAGGCACTACCGACGGTATTATCCATTGAGACATCTATGTGAGGAATAGGGAAGTCATCCTTAGGGCTAGCTTTGTTCAAATCCCTAAAATCCACACACATTCTTACTTTCCCATCATTCTTAGGTATGGGCACAACATTGGCTATCCACTCGACTTGGTGTACATGTTTGATGAACCCTACCTTTAATTGCTCGGTTACTTCTTCTTTGATCTTTAGAAGCCATTCGGTTCTCATACGCCTCAACTTTTGCTTGACGAGCACCATGTAAGCATGAGTGTCAATGTGATGTTAGGCTATCTCGGGATCAATGCCAGGCATATCTTCATAGGACCATGCAAACACCTCTTGAAATTCGGTGAGCAACTCTTTAAGATATATTTTTTTTTTTTTTCATTTAGGGTTGAGCCAATTTTAACTAAACGTGGATTCTCATCATTGCCCAAATTGAGAGTTTCAAAAGTTGGTTCCATAGGTTCAATTTTCTTTTCCAATTGTTTATTAATCTCATTTTCAAATTCATTTGAATCATTTAAGTGCAGAATTTCAATATTATGGGACACATCAAAATAAGCCAAATCAGAATTCATCTTATTAAAAATGTTGAAAAGTATATTGGGACTTGCATTACACATTTTCTTTCCCACATTTTCAAAAAACGCAACCTAAGTCCAATTATTAAGCTACCCTCACGACAGGCATGATGAATGCAGAAGGATTGCTTGGTTCCTCGTTGGTGATGGCGAACACGTCTCCTTCCATCTTTAGCATAGTCTCCATTATTTCAGAATCCATGTAGTTCACCTAGTCGAATTCTTCTTGAACTTCCTTGATCACCACCGTAGGCTTCTCCTTAAAGGTGAGCTTCTCATTGAAGAATATCTCCCAATCCGATACACCTTTCCATCCTTACCTACCCAAAGTTCGAGAAAGCCACAATAAGGGAAGTCTCGCCCTTCCTTCACAAAGTTTCCATTAAGAGTACCAAGGTTCTTCTTAATTATGTCATAGCCTTCAAAGAATCCCAAACCTTCGTTGGTTAATTGAGTCTTGAAATTGGGGAATTCAGCTACCCTTTTTCCTTCTTTCCCAAGACCCATACTAGGCATATACCCCATGTTCTTCATCATTGTAATCACCTCATGGCTACAATATGGGACCAAATCTAAAGTATACTTTTCATTCTTAAATCCATAATCAGCCATGTTCATAAATTCAAAGCCACTCATTTGTAGCTCACCTCATCCTTCCTCAAGTCCACAAATCAGCGCTAGGAACTCACCATCACTGAGCACTACAGCAATTCCTCCCTTCCACGAGATCTTCATCTTTTGGTGTAGAGAAGATGGAATAGCCCTAATAGGATGAAGCCATGCCCTTCCTAAGAGAAGGTTGTAGTTAGGAGTGATGTCCATGACATGAAATTCCACAATTGTCTCTATTGGGCCAATCTTGCAAGGAGCTTTGAAAGTACCCATAACTTTCCTTGAGGTATTATCATATGCCCTAACAATCAAAGGAGAGGGTATGATTATTTCCACATCTAATCCAATGGTAAGGGCGATCCTCAAAGGACATACATTCAATGCAGATCTGTTATTAATCAACACCATAGAGACCTTGGCGCCCATGCATTCGACGGTGATTTGAAGAGGTCTAGTGTGAGTGGCTCCTTCGAGAGGAAGTTCTTCATTAGAAAAGGCAAGAAAAGGATGAGATAGGGCCTCAACTCCCATGAGAGATAGCACTTCTTATGGTGTAGTTTCTATAGGCACCTCTTTCCCATTCAAAGCATCCAAAAGAGCATTACAATGTTTGTGAGAAGCCATAAGCAAGCCCCATACGGACACATGAGCTTGAGTCTTCTTTATTTGAGTCAAAACTCAATCTTCTTCCTCTTTCTCTTTAGGTTATGTGGGTTTGGACCCTTCTCCTATGTCCTTACCAAGATGATCCTTCTCCAAAAAGGATGGTTTATAGTGTTTCCCACTCCTAGTAATATTGGCCACATTGTCCTCTATGACTCCTTTCTTTAGCTCAGTCATTCCTTTGAGGAGAATCTCCCACACAGCCACCGCATTCTTTAGAACCTCATCTTCTTCATTCCATATTCCTTGGACTTCTACGGTATTAACTTCTACGGTCTCTATCAACTTTGAACAATCCTATTCAATCTCTTTGATTTGCACCCAATTTTGATATGGAGGAGGAGCTCTATGATAATCAGGCAAAGGGTTCTTTCTAATGCTAGGCTTGATGATGATATTGGGGTTTGGGAGGGTTCCATTGTCTATGAGGTCTTGTATCTAGTGTCTAAGGCGGAAGCAATTGTCGGTTTTATAGCCGAATTTATGATGGAAGTGACAATACTCATTAAGGTTCCAAGTAGGAGGTATGGAATTAGGCATAGGTGTGGGATCTAGAGGTTTGATGAATCCTTTTGAAGATAAATTCTCACATGCTTGGGCAAGAGTCATTCCTAGGTCGAAAAATTCTTGACGGGCCTTCTTTGTGAAGTTTAGGTATGCTAAGATTGGTTGAGGTATGATGGCACTTACATTCACGGGATTGGGAGCTTTTGAGGTAGTTGCTCCTCCTCTATATGCCTTCTTGATTGGAGGTTTTCTCTCACCCTTCTTTAATTGCCCATTGTTAATGGCATCCTCTATCCTAATTCCACAATAATACAACTCTTCAAAAGAACTAATAGGCTATGACAAGAGCCTACTATTATATGCTAGAAGCAAATTCTTAATAATCATGTTGATTTGATCTTTCTCATTTGGCCTATTAACCATCCTAGATGCCTTTCCCTTCCACCTTGTCATGTATTCGGAGAATGTTTCCCCTACTCCTTGCTTCATGGTCTCTAAATCTCTCAAAGTTACATCAATCATGGTATTAAAGATGAATTGATCCACAAACAACTCTACTAGCTCATTCCACACCATAGAATTGCTTGGATCCAAACTATAGTACCATTTTGATGCACCCCCCATGACCCTTCATTTTCGAAAAGAATTGTTTATTTTATTTTATTTTATTTTATTTTATTTCTATTTGGAAAAGAAATGAGTGATTTTTACTTATTCCAGAAAAGAGGGGATAAGGCAGGGTCGAATGCCCCTGGTTTAAGAGATGAACACATGACTTTGAAAATTCTTGATTTGATTTTTTTTTTTTTCTCTCCTTTCGAAAACAGTGATGCAGGTGACCTTTTTTTTTTTTTTTTTTTTTTTTTTTTTTTACAAATGGACAAGACATGTCTAAATGCCCCAATTTAACAAAAAAAATCTTTTTGAGTGTTAAATAGAGTCAAAAATGGATCTGAAAGGTGCCTAAAAACACAAAACATGATAAGTGGGTCTTTGGTGGTGATGCGTGCCAATCAGCACTTGAGGAGTGCCAATTGGCACTTTCAAAGTGTCGAATGGCACTTTAAGGTGCCGACTGGTACATCCCACCTTGGGCCTACTCTTCGTGCTTTTTCAATGCGTTTTTTGCGTTTTTGAGTTTTTTGAAAAATATTTCCTACGTTTGTGACCGTGAAACACTCTCCTAGTCAGCTACAAACTTTTGAAACCTATTTAAACCTGGTTAAGGTTGAGGTAGCTTATTTTAGCATCTATCTTGCAAACAAATCTTTGCATCAAGGTTAGCAAGACACAATAATCACAAGCAAGAGTTATCCATGGCTAACAATCAATTTTTTTCTCATTCAACCATTCATAATATCAATAGATGGGTTCGTAGCTTTGGTTTTAGTACCAAGACCAATTTTACAGCCTACAAACTAAAGGGAATCAAGGCTTTGAGAAACGTCAAAATCAAGTGGGACTTCCTCCGTGCTGTTGTGAAGTTTTGGGCTCCTGAAAATCATGTGTTCCGATTTAAAACTGCTGAACTTTGTCCCACAATTGAAGAATTTTCAGCTATTCTGGGTTATGATCCAAGTAAGAAATTTGTAGCAGTTTCTTGTGATCCCAGGCATAGGGAATTTTTGTCTGATGCTCTAGGTCTTTCTACTTCAATAACCAGTAGTATGATTGAAGGACATATGGTGGATCTTCGTGCAATTCTTTCAAGACTGATTAACAAACGTACTTATGGAATGACTGACAATATGCAGAAAAACTTGGGCTTGGCTCTCTGCTTTGTGGGAAAATTTTTGCTTTACTCTAGAAGGCACGGTTTTGGGGATGCTCGAGTCATAAGTGTTGTGAGTCAAATTAAGGATGGTGATAATCCTGTTTCTTTGATCCAAGTAGAAACTCTTCTAGGATTGGACTCCGTATTTCATGGGGGAGAGTCACAAAACTTTCTTGAGAGTCCCTTGACTTTGCAGATACGGCTGATGGAAAGACTGGATATGATTGCTAGGCCTACAGTTGGTAATTATAGTCCTGGAAGTTTTCTTAGTGGAATTGTCATCAAAACTGAGTATCAAACTGAAAGCGACTGGGTGAAATTTCTGAACAAGAAATCCAGTGCCTCAATTCGATGGAATTGTTATTGGTGGAAATGTCCACCCCCTCTGCTGTGGTCTCCAGGATCAGATCACATCTTCATAGTTGGATTAAGGAGGGCAACTTTCTATAAGGCGGATAGACTCTTGAGGCAGTTCCAATATGAACAAGGAATACCCGGTGGAAAAGGAAGAAAACCTTGCACTCCTGTGGACACAAATCCTACTTCTATAAGGAACATGTTGTTGGGCTTGGAGATGGCTAACCGAGTGGATCAATCTTTTGTCAAGGTTCACTTTCATAGGATGACTACAGAATACTCGAATTGTTTAGTGGACAAGGCTGCTGACATAGAGGTTGACGTGGTTGCTATGAGAAAACAATTTCTTAGAAACAATCGAGAAAGACATGATGATGATAATTATGAATTTAAAAAGAGAGACAAAGATGACAAAGTACATAGCATAGAGGAAATCAATAATCAACCAAAAGAGAAAAGACTGAAGACAAAATGACCTTCTTATTTTTGGCTTTGAACATGTTTATTTTAAAAGTTGATGTGAAACTTTTATGTTTAGAAATTATTTAAGACTTGCAGGTTCGGTCTAAGGATCAGGATTTTAAGGTTTGGTTGATTTTTTTATGGTTTGGTTTAGGGTTTGGTTTTTTGATTTAGGGTTTGGGTTTTTAGGGTTTAGTTTGTTTAGTTTTTATTTATTTATTTTATTTATTTTTTTTTTATGGTTTGATTTAGGGTTTGGGTTTTTGATTTCTGTCTAATGGCATGATGGAATGGTTGAATTTTGGAAGAAAATTTTGCTTAATGGGTAAATGGTGGGTTTGGGGAAATTGTGACCGGACCAATGTAAAGGTTGCCTACGTACCTCCTTGGCAAAAAGATCGGGTCATCACGTAGTTCATTTTTTTTGTTTGCCTTCATTTTTTCCTAGGCCACCCTTTCGGATTTTCAAACTAGCAGGCTCAATCACTCTCTTCTTTTTTCACTTTCCTTTTGCGTAGATTGCCCTTTCGAGTTTTCAAACTACCCCCCCTTTTTTTTTATGAACCTATGAATGGAAATAATATAATTTACAACCACTTCAGACGTGGTGTTTTCAGACTACCACCTCAGATGTGGTATTTCTTCAACTGATCCATGTTGGTTAGTTCAGTGAAAGGATTTGCATCTAAGTCTATCAACCTTACGGCTCCCCTAGAGTATATCTGCTTGATAATATATGGGCCAGCCCAATTTTGCTTGAATTTCCCTTTTATTTATTGAATCGGGGCTCAGATCTCTTTCAACACTAAATTTCCCAACTGCAAATCTCTAGTTCTTACTTTCTTGTCAAAAGCCTTCCTAAGCCTCCTTTGATAACCTTGAATGTTTTATAAGGCCTTGAGTCTTTTCTCATCCAGCATGCATAACTGGTCATATCTGCTTTGCAACCAATCTACTTTATGGATTTCACTTTCCAATACTATCTTTAGTGAACAGACAAACATTTCAATGGGAAGGACTGCTTCCACCTCATACACCAATGAATAAGGAGTGGCTCATGTGGAAGATCGAATTGATGTCCTATACCCCTAAAGTGCGTAGGGTAATTGTAGATGCCAATCCTTGTAGTTCTTCGTGCTCTTCAAGATTTGCCCTATATTCTTGTTTCTAGCCTTAACTGCTCCATTAGTCTGAGGATGGTAAGGTGAGGATTTGTGGTGCTGAATATTGAACTATCGCAGCAGCTTTTCTGTTTCTCCCTTGAAATATAGTCCATTGTCAGAGATAATTTCATGTGGTACCCCATATCTACAAATGATATTGGTTTGAATAAACTAATCAACTTTCTTTGAGTTCAAAACCTTGTATGAAGCAGTTTCTACCCATTTAGTGAAGTAATCTGTAGCAACAAGTATGAATTCATGGCCATTGGATGCTGTTGGGTGAATTTTCCCAACAATATTTATTCCCCATGGAGAAAATGACTAGGGTGAAGTCATGGTATGTAATGGCATAGGTGGCATGTGCTTCAGATGTCCATGGACTTGGCATTGATGGCACTTGAGAATATGAGCTGTGCAATCAGCTTCCATAGTAGTCCAATAATACCCTTGCCTCATTATCTTTCGTGACAGCATGTGTGCATTCATATATGGCCCATAGCTCGACTCATGAACCTTTTCAATAATTTGTTGTGCTTTCTTAGCTGTCACACAAAGGAGGTGAATTCCATCATATGATCTTCTGTAAAGCCTCTCCCCACAAATAATATAATTAGTGGATAGCATTCTGATGGTCAATTGGTCATTCTTATCTGCAGACGATGGGTATGTCCCATCCTTGAGGTACTGTAAGATGTCTGAATACCATTCACCGTCCCCCTTCTTTCCCTCATCTTCTTCTATTGTCATGCAATAAGCTGGCTCTTCTTTTTGTTCCATCACTACTGGTCTAGCTTCATCTTCCTTAGGTCCATCCATCATGGAGGCCATTGTTGCTAAAGCATCTACAATCTGATTCTGCATTCTTGGCATATATTGGTACTGGATCTTGTTGAATTTCGAGACCCACTTTTGAAGACATTCATGATAAGGCATCAGCCTCTCTTCCTTAATCTTCCATCTATTCTGAATCTGAGAAATTATCAAGGCTGAAACACCATATACTTCCAAATCTTTTACTCCAAGGCCTAGGGTTGCTCGTAACCCCAAAATGCAAGTTTCATATTCAGTGGCATTATTAGTGGCAGGAAAGTTGAGCCTACTAGAGAATGGGATGTGTGTCCTTTTTGGAGAAATTAAGAGAACTCCAATGCCACTTTCATTTTGATTAGTTGCTCCATTGAAATACATCTTCCATGATTCTACCTCGATCCCCATGATATCCTCATTTGGAAAGTCTCCTTGGATTTCTTCAGCTTCTTCAGGTGAACAGTGGACTAAGTGATCAACAATCGCTCTCCCCTTCACAGATTTCTGAGTCACATATTTAATATCAAACTTTGATAAAAGCAAACCCATTTAGCTATCTTCCCATCTTGCACAGGCTTTTCCATCAAATACTTCAAAGGATCCATTCTTGCAATTAAAAGGACTTTGAAAGTAAGCATATAATGTCTGAGTTTGCAGGTTACCCATACAAGTGCTACACATGCCTTCTCAAGTGGTGAATACTTTTCTTCATAGGCGAACATCTTCTTACTGATGTAGTAAATCGCATTCTCCTTCCTAGACTCCTCTAGGTACTGAGCAAGCAAAGCTCCCAATGTTGTGTCTGTAGTTGTGAGACACAACAATAATGGCTTTTCAGGTACCGGTAGAACCAGTATTGGTGGTTTCATCAGATAATTCTTAATCTTCTCAAAAGTTTCTTGGCATTGTTCATTCCATACTATAGAAACTTTATTCTTGAGCAGTCGGAAAATTGGTTCACATTTCATGGTGAGCTAAGCTATGAATTTGCTGATGTACTGTATTCTCCTTAAAAATCCTCAGATCTCCTTTTCAGTCCTTAGAGGCTTCATCTCTATAATGGCCTTGATTTCGTCTTGATCAATCTCAATTCCCCTCTAACTTACCATAAATCCCAATAGCTTTCCAACTGTTACACCAAAAGTGCACTTCTTGGGATTCAACTGCAGCTTATAGAATTGGATTCTTTCAAAGAACTTGCGTAAAGCTAGTATATGCCCCTCACGATCTTTGGACTTCACTATCATGTCATCAACATAAACCTCTACTTCTTTGTGGATCAAATCATGTAACAAAGTAGTGGCTGCACGTTGGTAAATAGCACCAGCATTTTTAAGGCCAAATGGCATGATCTAGGAACAATATGTCCCCCATAGAGTAATGAAGGAGGTTTTCTCCATATCTTCTAGAGCCATCTTTATCTGATTGTACCGTGAAAATCTATCCATGAATGACAGCAAAGCATGTCCTGCTGTATTATCAACCAAGATATCAATGTAAGGCAAGGGAAAATCATCTTTTGGGCTAGCCTTATTCAGGTCTCAGAAGTCTACACACATTCTAACTTTCCCATCTTTCTTCGGCATCGGAGCCATATTAGTTAACCATTCTGGGTAGTTGACCAACCTCAGAAATCCTGCATTGTACTGTTTTTCGACTTCTTCCTCGATCTTGAGAGTCCATTCTAGCTTCATTCTTCTTAACTTTTGCTTGACCGGCTTCATGGTTGGATCTATTGGAATGCAATGCTGTACTATATCTATATCAATCCCAGACATGTCTTCATAGGACCATGCAAATACCTCTTTGAATACTGTTAGTAGGGCAACTAATGCTTTTTTCTTAGAAATGGTCAGGGTGTTGCCCACTTGTATCATTTTAGGTTCATCATCAGTTCCCAAGTTAAAAGGTTAGGTTTCTTCTTTTATAGGTTCTAAATTCCCTTGTTTTAATTCCTTATTATTAAGAGTTTCTTTACCAATTTCAGAAATAAAAACATTCAAAGCCAACAAATAAGCAGAATCAAAAATCATATTATAAGGAAAAGAGTTTTTAACAGACTCAACAGAAACCAACTCTATAGGAATATTATCACAAACAGACTCAACAGGAATAGTAATACTAGCATAAACAGACTCAATAGGAATAGAAACTATGTTTTTGGCAGGAGTGACTGGCTCGATGGTCTTGATCTTCTTGGCAGGAGTGATTGGCTCGACGGTATTGATCTTCTTTACAGAGTCCTCCATGGGGTGGGCGGCTCCCTCCCATGGCCAATTCTTCAACTCAATTGTGGCTTCAATGATGGCAAGCAACTCCCAGCGAGTTCCTTCTTCCCTCAGCATCAGTACCACGGGGTCTTCATCTATATAATCCATGCCTTCATCATCAATCTCCATATTTGTGGGCTTGTCAGTCACATAAGCATCCAAGCGCTCTATGCTGTCCATTCACTCACCAAATAGATCTTGCTTCCCTTTGTTACTCAGGTGGATGTATTGGGGGAGATATTCTGACTCGTTCCTTTCCATATTCTCATCTTCACCTTCAAGACTCTCTAGAGTTAAGTTTCTGAAACTGTGGATCATTAGCTTTCTATCTAAAGTGGCCAATCTGGCATCTATGTCTTCTTTTTCTTTAGTGTATGGGGTCAATGAGCCAAGTTTTGAATTGTGGAATGATCCTAACTCAGGAATTTCTCTATCATGCTTTTCATATTGAGGACCAGACCTTGAACTAACATCAGTAATGCAGCTCCAATCTGAGGGACGCCCATAAGGGTGATCATCATAGTCTATATTGTTGGCCTCTTCAACCTCTTCTTTTCCAGCCTCCAGCACATTTACTAGCCTATATTGATCACTTCCGGTGTCGCTTCCCATGTCTATAGGTTCAGCTTCAACATTATCCTCTATATCTCCATCATAGTAATCTACATCATCACCATAGTCTTCATAATAAAGCCCTTCATCTTCATCTTCTCTATCACTAGGGGGTTCACACCAATTATTGCCACTATATTGGCTATCATAGTCTACACTGTTGCTTTCACTGTCACTGTTACTATCAACTTCACCATCTCTACTGTCACTGCTGCTACTGCTGCCACTACTACTATCACTCTTGCTATTGCTACCTTCATCATCATCACTAGGGGCTTCTCCCACTTCTTCATCACTTGTCCTTGCTTCATATAGGCTCTTCAATGCATGTTGGCAAGCCTTCCAATACTCTTCTTCTTCTATATTGCAAATGGCATCTCCTAGAAGCGAAGTCATTGCATCAGGGTCCATGTAATCAGCCCAATCAGTTGGGACCCAATTTGTGTCTTCCTTTTTTAGTTCTGGAAGGTTGTTGTTGCAATCAAATAGTAGCTCAAACCCAGGCATCATTGTTCTTGTCTTAGGTTCGAATCTTGGTTCAGGGAATCCCCAATAGCATTGACTATCTTCAACTTTGACAAATTTCCCATTCAATGTTGGGGTATAGGGCTTTAGGGGTTTTGGGGGACAAGGAAGTCCCTTTGCTTTGGCTTTGGCTCGGGCCATTCTTCTCACCTCCATCTCTAAAAAATCATCATCAGTGGGCTTATAGCCTAGCCTAAAAGGTGGTGTGGCAGTAGGAATTTTTGGGTCTTAAACAGTTGGCTTCTTCACAGTCTTCCCCAAGTTCATTCCTGGAAGGTAATTCATTCTCCTCATCATTGCCACCATGTTGTTGTTGCTGTAGGGAGCAAAGTCCATAGGGATCTTCTCCACTTCTTCTTCTCTCCTTTCAAAACCAGACTTTTCAATCTCAAAGCCATCCAAGGTCAATTGCTCCTTTTCAGAATCAATACCAAAAATGGGCTTTGGCATGGTCAAAGTATCGCCATATATGGTAACTATGGCAACTTCATGCAGGAACCGAACCTTTTGGTATAGGGATAAAGGTACGGTCTCCATGTCATGGATCTATGGATGCCCAAAGAGCATATTGAAGCACGAAGCTATGTTCAAGACTTGAAACTCCACCTTCTTGATCATTGGTCCTATAGTGAGCTCCAGTGTTACGTTTCCCAAGACCTCCCTTCTACTGTTGTCATATGCCTTCGCATGCTGATCAGTAGGCACAAAATCTTCAATGCTTAGACCGAAGCAACTTGCAGTCTTCAAAGGACACACATTTAAGGCACTTCTGTTGTCAATTAGAACCATGGAAATCCTCTTACCTTTGGCATCTACAGTAATATGTAGTGGGTCATTCTGGTGCTTCCCCTTCTTTGTCAAATCTTTGTCAGAGTAGGAAATAGTGAGTTCCCTACTTATGAACCCAATCATAGCATTCAAATCTTAAGAAGTTGTGGTTGTAGGAACTTGGATTTGGTTGAGAAGGTCTACTAAATACTGGCAGTGCTTGTATGAGGCCATGAGTAAACTCCATAAAGATATATTGGCTTGTGTCTTCTGTAATTGCTTAAGGACCTCATCCTCTTCAGTGGGTGTTTGTTGGGTGGCTTTATTCAAGGCTTCTATTAGGTTGTCTGTCTCTAAATGTGGGGGTTTGAAGTGTCTCCCCCCATTTGTGGATGTTGAGTCATTTGATTGGGGTTCGAAGTCTCTCCCCCCGTTTGTAGGTATTAGGTTGCTTGATTGGGGTTCGAAGTATCTCCCCCCGTATGTTGGTGCTTGGTAATTTGATTGGGGTTTGAAGTGTCTCCCCCCATTTATGGATGTTGGGTGATTTGATTAGGGTTTGAAGTGTCTCCTCCCATTTATAGATGTCGGGTAATTTGTGGTCTCGGTTACATCTTCACTCCATATGTCATACCCTGCAATGGACTCATTCCCATAAGCTCCTCCTATGTCATCATAAAACATTCAGGTAGGTCATAAATCAACTCAGACGGGTCTTCTTTACTTTCCTCCTCAGTCATTAAGCAATTAATCCTTGGTCCTCTCCCAAAATTGTGATTGGGCAAGGGATTATTAGTGATGCTAGGCCTTGTAGGCAGTGCAATCACCTTATTGTCTATTAGATCTTGAATTGCATGACGAAGGCCAAAACTCTTGTTAGTATCATGGCCAAGGCTTTGGTGGTAGGCACACCTTTTGGTAACATCAAACCTTGCAGGCAATGGATTTGGAATTGGTCTTGGATCTAAGGGCTTTAGTAACCCCTTGGCTTTTAGTTTCTCAAAAACTTGACCTAAATACATATACAACTCATGAAATTCCTTCCTAGGCCTTAGAGGTGGCCCTTGTGATATTAGCACCAGGGTAATAGGAGCAATAAATTGGTAATGATCATTTTTGTATATATTAGAAACTTCTGCAGTTTTAGAACTAGATCCTAAATTCTTTTTAAACCTCGGTGGGTCCTCATTCTTTATAATGCCATTATTTATTGCTTCCTCAATTAGGGTTCCAGCAGCAATCAAAGCTTTAAAATTAGGAAAATACTGAGCAAACAAGTACTTATGATATACAGGTAATAAATTCTTTACAACCACAGCTAACTATTCTTCTTCGCTTGGCCTATTCATCATTTGTGCAGTTCTGGACCTCCACATAGTAATGAAGGTAGAGATAGATTCTTTTCGATTCTTGCTTCGTGGTCTCGAGATCCCTCCTTGTTATATCCACATCTATGTTGTATTTGTACTAACTGTGAAACTTGCGGCAGATGTCCTCCCAACTCCTTGCTTTAGCATCATCTAGGTTGAGGAACCATCTAAGAGTGGCTCTAGTTAGAGTGTTTTGGAACATTTGAGCAAGTAGTTCTTCAGTCGCACCTAGGGGCTGCATGGCCCTCATATACATCTTCAAATGGGACTTTGGGCAGCCAGTCTCGTTGAACTTGTCCAAGGTTGGCATCTTGAACTTGGGAGGAAATCTTACATTGGGGAAAAGTGATAGTGATTGGTAGTCCATGAGGTCCTTTATCTTGCGAGCTCTCTTGATCATCTCTTCCATCTTGTTTATCCTCTTGTTGATCTTCTTCTCACTCTCCATGGTTGGTGGATTATGGTCAGCCTTGTTTTCCTCTTGGTTACTCTTCAAGTTTTGAAATTGTTGCACCATAAGGTTCATGTCTTCCCTCAACTGGATTTGACTAGCTACCATGGTGTTGAGTAGCTCTTAGGTGTTCATGGGTTCTTCAATGTTTGTATGTTCTCCCTCTTCCACCATAGTGCTAGGAGCTTCAGACTTCTTATGGCTTGAACTGTCTTGTAGGTTGAATATGGGATTGTGATGTTGCAGCAGCGGAGTGTCTTCTATGTCACAGGCTTCAGTACCGTGATAGAAGTGATGGGCTTGGAACTGGAGCTACTAGCTTGAGTGTCAGCCTTGGGTTCTCTTTAAAGCCTTCCTTCGGATCTTGACCAAATTCTTCCCTAAGAACAGGCTTGGTTGGGTTAATCAAAGCTAGGTCCTCATCTACATCAATCAACCAACCAAACAAACACACGCAACATGCAATGCAATTTAATCATGGACTGGCCTAGGGGTAGGTTCTAAGTCATTACATTCTAGGGTGGGTTTGTTGTTTTATTGTTTTCCATATCTAGGATGTTACACCTATGAGTTGGTGAGTTCGTCACTGGGTACCCGAATCTAATGAAGACCTGTGATCCAAGGTTACTACCACCATATTGTTAAGAGGGGTGCATACATTTTTGTTGTTTTAATGGCACACACTATGACAGTCAGGGAAAGCTCTTAACAAAAAAACATGGCAACACAAACAAAAATATCATACAAACATCTCAAGACATAAATAAACAAACAAACAACAATATCATGCAAAAGGCAAGGGTATATTGTTGGTCACTTAAGTCTAACACGAAACTTAGCCCTCAACATCTCCAGCGAAGTCGCCACTGTGAGAGACCGCAAAGCTGCTCTCAAAAAAAGAGATTTTGGTGCTTTTAAGGGCACCTCTCTTTTTGGGTAAGTGGTGTGGAGTCGCCACTTATTTTTTATACAAAAAAATAAGAAAAAATAAAATACAAAAAATACATGATCAAAATACTTCGTTGTCATCGATTGAATAATGATAAACACAATCTTGGTAAATTAAACCTTACAATGCTTTGAGTCCTAGTTACAATCTATGTAAAAGAATACAAAACTTTTGTTCCTAGTTACAATCTACCAAAAATAAAAATAAGACACTAATCTACCTATTCAAAAACTTATGTCTAGAGGCTAGGTTACGGAATGGGAAGGTGTTAGGCACCCATTCTGCCAGATAGAGTCTGGTCTTCTAAACTCTAATGACCAATATACCTTTTTTTTGCATGATGTGAATGATATGTTGAACATACGTGACAAACACTTGACCAAAACTAACTCAAGTAAATTTATCTTATGAATGTATCCTCTTCTTAGAAAAATTCAGATCTGTTTTATGAATAAAAAAAAAATTAAAATTTGTAAGGAAAAATCAGATCTGTTTTTATGAAAAAAAAAAAGAAGATTTGTAAAGAAAAATTAGTTTTTTTTTTTTTTAATGTAGATTAAAAAATATATATTTGTAAAGAAAAAAAAAATCAGATCTGTTTTTGAACATATCATAAAAAAAGGCTTTTGAAAAAAAAGATTCACACTCATGAGATAAATTTATTTTACATGCATCACATATTAAGAAAAACAAAAGACTTCAACCTAATTTTTAATTTCTTCTTTTAAATTCCAAAATCTGCAATTTTGTGTCAAAGAAAACTTTCCTAAAAAAAATCAGATCTTTATTTAATGAAAATACAGATCAGTTTTATATGTTAAAAAAAATCAAATCTGTATTTAATGAAAATACAGATCAGTTTTATGTGTTAAAAAAATCAGACTGTATTTAATGAGAATACAAATCAGTTTTATGTGTTGAAAATCATATCTGAAAAATTCAGATCAATTTTGAGAGTTAAAAAAAATCAGATCTAAAAAATTCAAATCTATTTTGTGTGTTTTAAAAAATCTTTGACAGCAGACTTTAAGATTCAAAAGAAAAAATCACAACAAACAATCATCTAAGAACATATTTAAAGAAAGAAAAACAATTTAAACAAAACATGGCAATTATATCAAGAATCAGAAATAATCAAACATGCATCATCATACAAAATTAATAAAGAAGAATAGAAAAAGAAAAGAAATAGACTACCTCTTGCATGAGCGCGCTCTTCTTAGTGAAAGAATATTTTAGGATTCAAAGAAATTTATTCAACTCTTTGAAGCCTAAAATACTTTGCTTACAAAAAGAAATTCCTAAGGCAAGAGCCTCCAGAACGTCTTTAACGTAAGGGGCAATTGAAAAGAAAAGGAGCCAGAAAAAGGGGGGGTCAGAAAGTGTGAAAAATTCTGTTGAATTTTGAGAGGCATCCTCTATTTATAGGGGTGAGAACGCTTCGAAAAATTAGCTAAATGATCATAATACGAACTGGGACGCGTCCTTATCTCTAAAAAATCGAAAAGGATAAGGTTTATCTCAGTCCAAAAGTCCTCGGGCTGTGCCCCGCATTTGTGCTAATCGGCACTCCAAGAGTGCCGAATGGCCCACTTGGGTGTTGGACCCGCATTTGAGTTTTAGTCCATTTTGGACTCCTGTTTTGAGGTTTTTTGAGCCAAGACTTGCACTTAGATGCGTTTATAATCCATATTCTAAAAATTAAACTCCTTTTCTGATGATTCAGGTCTTTTCAGCAATGATTATCTTGTCGATAAACACTCCAAAAAGTCTTGATTATCCACAATTTTGTTGTTATCTGATTATCCTCTTTATTCCCATGCATGCAAGCCTATTTTGACACTAACTAACAACCAATCACAAAATTATTTAATTAATTTTAATTGTCTAACCAATCAGAATTAATTTAAATTAATCATGCATGGTAGGTTCCACCCAAACAAAATGCATGTAGACCGTGCAAACTTGATCAAGTGATATCTTTCAATCCGACGGTCCGATTTGGAAACCCGACATACTATTGCGACCGTTAGAATCTCAAGATCATTTTTATGATATGCAATGAATGAATTAATGCATGTAATGCAATCATGAATTTTGGATATATGAATGGTCATTCTAGCCATCTTCCTTGATTAAATTATGGGTGCAAAATCGAGTGTCTACAGCCCTAGTTTCAAAAAGGTCCTCATTCCTTTCAGTCTCTCTTGCATCTTCTCATATCATCAAATCAAGGTGGATGAATCTCTTCTTCGTGCTGCTGCCAACTTTTGGATTCCTACTCAGCATATTTTTCACTTCAATGGCGTAGAAATATACCCTACTATTGAAGAGTTCAATACGATCATAGGTGAACTTAAGATTAATACTCTTATTCTTCCTACTACTGGCAGGGATCTGATTAACCTGGTTCAGGCTCTTTTGGGGGTTTCTCTTGACATGGCGCAGCATTGGTGTGTGTTTAATAAGTTGAATATCCGCTCGATTTTTGCGTATTTCTCTCGGTTGATTATTCCTGTGGCCGGTAGGTCACGTTCTTATTATCTCAATGCTTTTTGTTTGTGTCTTCTTGCAAGATACTTCTTGGTACATAAGACAGTTCGCATAAATTGAAGGATGTGCTGGGTGGTTAGCGATTTGAGGAGTGGAAATCTTATGGGATGATATTGGCTGAAACCCTCAATGGCTTGGATGCGGTCCATGGAAAGGAAGCAAACTTCTTTACGGGGAGCCCTCTCCTTCTCCAGGTATAATCCCTAATTTTTATCTAGATTCTTAACCTAGCGGGATTCCTCTAATTTTGGCATGGATTGCCTTACGGTTTTCAACCAATCGAGGTTCCTTATATCGTCTTTGCATTAGTATTCTTTTTATCTCTCCTTTTTCCAATCATACTCTCTTTTTCTTTTCTTCCCTTTGTAGACACTCAATTTTGCACCCATAATTTAATCAAGGAGAATGACTTGAATGACCAATCCATGTACCCCAAAAATCATAATTGCATTACATGCATCAATTTGTTCTTGCATTACATGCATTAATTCATTCATTGCATATCATAAAAATGATCTTGAGATTATAACAGTCACAGCGGTGTTTTCGGTTATCAAATCGGACTATCAGATCGAAAGATATCGCATGATCAATTTTGCACGGTCAACATGCACTGTGTCTAGGTAAAATCGACCACACATGATCAATTAAAATTAATTCTGATTGGTTAAACAATTAAAATTAATTAAATAATTTTGTGATTGGTTGATAATTAGTGTTTAAAATAGAGATGCATGCATAGGAATAAAAGGGATGATTGGATAACAATAAAATTGTGGATAATCTGAACTTTATCAAGATTTATTTTAGGGTATTTATCTACAAGATAATTGTTCTTAAATATCCTGAATTATCCAAAAAAGAGATGAAAAATCATAGGTGAAGGATGAAAACGCGTCTAGGTACAAGGACCAGCCAAAAAACCTTAGAAGAGAAGTCCAAACGACACCCGAACACGAAAGTGCATTTGGAGCCATAGGGCCAATTTGGCACTTTTGGAGTGCCGTTCGGCACTCTAAAAGGGCCGAATTTCCCTGATGTGGGCTTTGGCCTAACGGCCTTTGGGTGACGATTATGCATACCCTTTTTGATCTTTTTGCAAAAGGATGTGTCCGGATTCAAACCCTAATCGTCCGTACCTATTTTTTAGAGTCTTTTGGCCTCTAAAAATAGAGACTGAACCTCATAATTCAGCACCTTTTTGTTTACGCTCTGAGAGGCATACGTTTTTTACTCTCAAACCACCCATATTTTCTGATCCCCTCTCTGAGTGTTCCTGCTTAAATTAGGGTTTTTAGGTTTCAAAGAGAATTGAACAAATTTCTTTGAACCCTAAAACATCCTCTCAAGAACAAAGTGTGCTCATGCAAGAGGTTGTTTCCTTCACCCTTTTTCTTGTGATGTGATGATGCATGTTACATCTCTTTTTTTTCCAAATATCCATAACATGAACTGTAAATTGTTGTTTTGTTAAAGCATGATTGTTTTTTATGGGATTGTTATAATCTTTTTCTTGAATGTCAATAAATCTGCATGTGAACAATTATTTTTCTTAAAACAAAACAGATCTGCATCTTTATAAGATGTAGATCTGAATTTTTCTCAATACAAAAACAAATATGCATCTTTATAAGATGTCGATCTGAATTTTTCTCAATATAAAAACAGATCTACATCTTGATAAGATGTAGATCTAAGTTTTTCTTAATATAAAAATAGATCTACATCTTCCTTAGATGTAGATCTGAGTTTTCTCAAACAAAAAGAGATCTGCGTCTTTATGAGATGCAGATCTAAATTTTTCTCAAATCAAAACTGATTTGCATCTTTCTTAAGATGCAAATCTGATTTTCTTAATACATGCAAATTGTTGAAATAAAGAAAGAGATTATGTGTTACTGTGTTTGTGTTTATTTTAATTCATGATTGCATAAATTTAGATTATGAATGGAATTCTCTTCTTAGAAAATCTTTTTTTTTTTTAATATATAGCAAAACAGATCTGAATTTTTGTCATCAAAAGATCATTCTTTTAAATATAACAACACAAAATCTAAATTTTTATCATCAAAAACCACTTTTTTTTTTTTTTTTTTTTTACATCCCACAAAATAGATCTATATTTTGGCAAACTAAAATCAATTTTTTTTAACAATAAAAACAGATATGATTTTTTTAAAACAAAAGAAGAGATGTCATTCATAAATAAATTTGTGTGATTTAAGTTTTGTCTCACATTTTCAACATATCATTCATGACATGCATAAGAAAGTACATTGGTCACAAGAGTCTAGAAGACCAAACTTTGCCTGGGCGGAATAGGTGCCTAACACCTTTCTATTCCGTAACCTAGCCTCCGGATTTAGGTTTTTGGTTTAGTAGATCTAGCCTTGTCTTCATTTGTTTTGGGTAGAATGTAACTAGGACAACAAACCATGTAAATATTTGGTAGATTGTAACTAGGACCCAAAGCTATGTAGCTTTTTAATTTTCTTTCAGATATGTAATTTTATTCAATTAATGAATGGAACTATTCAATCATGTATTTTGTAATTAGTATTTTTTTCTTATTTTTTTGTATAAAGAAAAATAAGTGGCGACTCCATACCACTTACCCAAAAAGAGATGTGCCCTAAAAGGTATCCGAATTTTTTTTTTTGAGGGACACTTTTCGTCGAGATCTCTCACACCCTCTTCTCTTTTTCAGATATGGCTATATGAGAGACTTCGATTGTTTCATCCCCCCACCATTCCTCCTAGTAAATACCTCCCCAAGCATTATCGTGACCAAAGGCCCAAACGCGCTGAGATGAGTTTTAATGAGTTCATGAAGTGCATTGAAGTCTTGGATATTCAATGGGTAGTGGATTGGTGGTGTATTTCAGGACTGTGTTCCTTTGGTTGGGCTTTGTTGTTGCTTTTACTACTCTACATGTCATATTTCAAGGCAATTTGTTAACCGTCAAGGAGCTCCTAGCGATGATGGTTCCTTCCATATCATGGCATTTACTGAGAGGATCTTGAGCAGAATCCGTGAGACTTGGTTGTGAAGGATGGTGACCAAAGGCATCCGCTTTCCTCAATTATTTCATCCAACTTCAGGGTACAAGAAATGGCTAGAGGTTGACATGAAGTGGGTTAACATAGATGAGAAAGCTTATAAGAAGTTCAACAAAAGAAAGAGTGCTGACTAACCACCTTGATATGCCTCAAATTTTACTTTTCTGCACTTTATGATTCTCATGTCTTTTATTTTTGAGTTTAATAAAGGATTGGAATGTTCCAAATCCCTCGTGGAAATAATTTATCATCTTTTAATTTGAGCAACAAGAGAATCAACTATTTATTATCTTTGCTTATTGTCATTTTTTTTTCTTTTTCCCATGCCATGTAATTTTTGCCCATGACGTCCTTGTAGGAATTTTCCCCATGCCCATGGTCTTTTTCCCTATCTTTTACCTAGACCGCCCTTTTGGGTTTTCAATTTAGTTGGGTTCTTTTGCCTTAATTTTTGCCTAGGCCTTCCTTTCGGGTTTTCAACCTAGCAGGCTTTTCTTCTTTTTTTCTTTTTTTCAAATGTTATATCTTTGGAGCCTATCCATGTTGATTGGGTGAAGTATCTCTTCTCCATCCAAATTTGTAATCCTTGTAGCACCTCCTGACATGATTTTCTTGATAATAAAAGGCCCCAACCATCTTGGCTTCATCTTCCCTCTTGGATCAAAAGTTTAATCTTTAAGCACTTTTAAGACCAAGTCCCCTTCTTTAAGGTTTCTAGGTTTCACTTTTTTGTTGAATGCTTTAGCAATCCTCTTTTGGTACCCTTGTGCATGGTATTGTGCCCTAGCCCTCTTCTCATCTATCAAAGCCAATTGTTCATACCTTTCCTTCATCCAATCTTCCTCTAGGACCTTGGTTTCCACTAGCACTCTCAAAGATTGTATCTCTAACTCAACGGGAAGGACTGCCTCACTTCCATAGACTAAAGAGTAAGGGTTGCCCCAGTCGATGCTCGAATAGAAGTTATGTAACCCTATAGGGCGAATGGGAGTTCTTTGGCCCAATCCTTGTATGTCAATACCATCTTGGCTAGGATGTTCTTGATGTTCTTATTGGCTGCTTCTACGGCCCCATTAGCCTGTGGTCGTTATGGTGAACACATGTGAAGCTCAATTATTGTATAATTCCATGATCCTTCGAACCTTTCCCTCAAAGTGGGAGCCATTATCTGAGATGATTTCTAATGGTACCCCGTATCGGCAAATGGTGTTATTCTCTATGAATCGAGCCACATGTTTGGCTTTTAATACGGAGTAAGAGGCTATCTCTACCCACTTGGTGAAGTAGTCAATCGCCACTAGGATATACTTATGTCCGTTCGAAGCCTTAGGGGCTATCCTTCCAATCACATTTATGCCCCAGACTGAGACAGGTCAAGGAGAGGTCATGCTTTATAGCTCACTAGGTGGTACGTGATTCAAGTTTGCATGTGTTTGGCAATCATGACAACTTCTCACAAAATCTACAAATCGATCTTTATCGTACTCCAATAGTACCCTATTCTTAGGATCTTTTTGGCTAGCATTCTCCCATTCATTTGAGGACCACAAATCCCTTGATGAACTTCTTCCATGACCTTTTCGGCTTCTTCTTTCTTCAAGCAACGAAGGTGTATGCCATCATAAGATCTCCCATAAAGTTGTCCTCCATATATGATATATTGCATAGCCATCATCCTAATCGAACGGCATTCTCTCTTATCGGCACCATCAAGATACACTCCCAATTCCAATAATTCCATGATGTCGTAATACCAAGGAACCCCTTCTTCTTCTATGGCTAAGACTAAAGACTTGGCTTTCCCCTTATGCACTAGTTCATAACTCTATTCAATCTCTAAGGGTTGTGTCCATACTCCTTCGGGTATTTCAACCATGGAGTCTAAGGTAGCCAAGGCATCTGCAAACTGATTTTGAGCCCTAGGGATTATAGTGTATTCAATCTTATCAAAGGTTTTGGTCAAGTCCTCTAAATATTGCTGATAAGGCTTCAAATGTTCTTCCTTTACCTTCCACAATTTTTGTGCTTGAGCTATAACCAAGGTTGAATCTCCAAATACCTCTGCCTTTTTTTACCCCCAATTCTCGGAGAGCTTCCATTCCGGCAATACAAACTTCATATTCCGCCAAGTTATTAGTCACTTCAAAGTTCAACTTGACCACCAAAGGCATATGAAATCCATCAGAGGTGATCAAAAGACTTCTATCCCATTTCCATATTGGTTCAGAACTCCATAAAAGTACATCTTCCATGCCCCTAGTTCGATGTCCAAAATATCTTCATCTAAGAAATCCTTTTCCATCATTTTCTTCTATGGGGTTCTCGGCACAACAATCTAACACGGTGCTTCCTTTGATCATTTTTCTAGCCACATACTTTAAATCAAATTCCACCAATAGGATCAACCATCTTGAAAACCTTCCACTCATGGTGGGCTTCTCAAATAGGTACTTCAATAGGTCCATTCTAGCTATTATCCATATCTGAAAAGGTAGGATAATGTGTCTCAGCTTCTGCACAGCCCACACGAGTGCGAAACACAATTTTTCTATAGGTGTGTATCTAGTCTCATAATCATGGAATCTTTTGCTCAAATAGTACACCGCTCTCTCATTCTTACCATTGTCTTCCTGTGCCAACATGCTTCTGACTGCATCTCCTATGATAGAGAGGTATAGTAGTAATGGCCTCCCTTGCTTCGAGGGTACTAGGATGGGTGGATGGAGGAGGCATTCCTTGATAAGTTCAAAGGCTTTTTGACATTCATCGTTCCATGCATAAGGTTCATTCTTTCTCAAAAAATTGAAGATGGGCTCATAAGTGGAAGTGAGTTTGGCGATGAATTAGTTGATATACTAAAGTCGACCTAGGAATCCCCTTATTTCTTTCTCACTCTTGGGTGGAGGCATGTCCAATATGGCTTTTGATCTTTGATGAGTCAACTTCTATCCCTCTATCACTTACCAAGAAGCCTAGCAATTTCCCAACTGTTACTCCAAAAGTACATTTCTGAGGGTTCAACCTCAATCTCTACTCCTTGATCATCTCGAAGAACTTTCTTAAATTAATGATGTGACCCTCTCTATCCTTAAATTTCATGATCATCTCATCAACATACACCTTAACCTCATTGTGCATCATGTCATGTAACAAGGCTGTGGCCATCATTTGGTAAGTTGCTCCCGCATTCTTGAGCCCAAACGGCATCATCATGTATCAATGATTCCCTCATTCTATGATAAAGGTAGTCTTGGTCATATCCTTAGGAGCCATCTTGATATGGTTATATCTAGAGAAACCATCCATGAAAGACATCAAGGCACTACCGGCCGTGTTGTCTACCAAGAAATATATGTAGGGAAGAGGGAAATCATCCTTAGGGCAAGCCTTGTTTAAATCCTTAAAATCCACGCACATTCTTACCTTTCCGTCCTTCTTTGGTACAGGCACAACATTGACTATCCACTCAGCTTGGTGTACGATTTTGATGAACCCTACTTTAAATTGCTTTGTGACCTCTTCTTTGATCTTTAGGAGCCATTCAATTCTCATACACCTCAACTTTTGCTTAACGGGTATCAATGTGGTGTTGAGCTATCTCAGGATCAATACCAGTAATATCTTCATAGGACCATGCAAACACTTCTTGAAATTCTATGAGAAGCTCTTTGAGATCTTTCCTTTCTTTTTCATTTAAGGTTGAGCCAATTTTAATTAAGCGTAGATTCTCATCATTGCCCAAATTGATAGTTTTAAAAGTTGGTTACATAGTTTCAATTTCCTTTTCCAATTGTTTATTAATTTCATTTTCAAATTCATTAGAATCATTTAAGTGCAGAATTTCATTTTTATAGGACACATCAAAATAAGCCAAATCAGAATTCATCTTATTGAAAATGTTGAAAAGTACATTGGAACTTGCATTACAAAAGTTCTTTCCATCATTGTTAGAAAACCCAACCCAAGTCCAATTATTGAGGCGCCCCACAGCAGGTACGATGAATTCCATCCTTCCTTTCCTTTAAGGCACATTGCTTTCCTTCTCATCCTCCTTGAACAAAGTCTTTAGTTTAACGGACCAGTCTTCATCTTTCAGAGACCCCTACACACGTATAAACTCGGTTATGTCTTACCTTCGTTAGGTTAATCTCTACTTGCCCCATTGAAAAACCTGTCACCATCATCTTCACTCTAATAGCTAATCAATCCATTGTCCTCCTCTTCTTCTCTTTCTTCATCTTCGGCCAAAACAAGGTATTGATTGTCATCGGAAGGAGGGTCCGTGTCACATTCAAGCATGAAGCAAGCTGGGGTAACTTGAGTTGCCCCTGCGGTCGAGGTCCATTCTGGCCAGTCATGATCTTCCCATGTTCCTGCATTTCCTAATTCAGAAAAATCATTGATGTGGGCTCTCTTAAAGTTCCATGGTCCGAGAGTGCTCCTTAGTTGCGACAGGACTTCTAGTAGAAGAAGGAAGACTTTTCCTTCAGTCATCATTCGATTGACATCTTCTTGAGTCAAGTTGTCAGACATCGTGACACATGGAAAACTAGGAAGGTTCAATGAATTTGGTGAGTACATATCCTAAAATGTCCTTTATTAGATGTTCTTAGAAAAGTCTTTAAGCTCACTTTAATGAACGCCCAATTACAAAATCACTCCATTTCCTCTCATGAACCTTGCCCCTTGTTTCATTTGGGCCTTAGTCCATTTACAATAATGCTCTTATCTTACTCTTGTGGGCTTTCATTAGAATGTACTTAGAGATTTTCGACCATTTTGTCTCAAATATGGGCTTACAATGTTATTCATTGCCTTTGGGCTCTTCTCTCTTTCATTTCATTATCATCATCATTTTTTTATGTAGCCTTCTAGCTGGAATATACTGTAGCATTCCTTTTAAAGTCCATGAATTTCTCATCATTTTGGGCCTAGGCATACAACAAAGAGGCCCAAGATTAGGGAATTTCATTTTGACTAGTAGGATGTTGGATGCTAAGAGCTTGTTTGGTTTAAAAAAATGGTCACTCATCATTTGTTACTCAATTTTCGTCACTCATCATTCATCTTTCATCACTCATTATTCATCACTTAAAATACCTCAATTTCTTACCCCCACATGTTTGGCACATATTTTCAATTACTCATCACTCAATTCTTTTTACTTTTTATGGGACCCATGCTTGAGCACCCTATCATAAATTCTGTTAACCTACCCGCCTCACCCTCACTCTCTTCATTTCATTTCATTTTCTTCCCCTTCAGCTATCCTCTTTCTCTTTCACACTTCAGCTCTCAAACCCCAAAGCCACTGACCACCCTTGAGCTCAACTCCTCCATCCTCGCCCAACTACGCCACCACCATGGTTCCTTCCTACCTCATCTTCCTCCTTCCTCCTTCCTCATCCCTGAAACCGAACCCACTATGTGCCGCTACACCTCCGTTGTCCAGCCCTGTCCCTGAAACTAAACCCAGAAATCCACAATTCAGTGCTCTGCTCCTCAAGGCTGATCGGTGGTGGGTAAGGGCACGAGGAATCCGACCATCTCTTCAGGACTGTCCAGCTCTGGCCATCTCTTCCTCCACTCGCCGTCGATCTTCCCTGTACTCTTCTCCCTTTAATTTTCTTTCTTTCTTTCGTTTCATTTTTTTTTTTTTTTTAGATTAGCGTGTTGGTGTGTGGGTATAGATCGGTTTGCTGGGTTTTATGGGTCAGATCGGCGTGTATTTGTGGCTAGTTGTAGCTTGTGGGTTGTGGCCTATGATGGGTGTTGTGGATGACCGTTGTTCAGGTGGGTTTGTGGTGGTGATAATTATTTTATTTAATTTGAGTCTTGGTGGGCTGGTTGTGGTTGAGGCAGTGGGTGGTGGGTGGTTGTGATTGGGTTGGTTGTGCTGATGGAGTTGGCTGGGTTTGGGGTTGCTGGGTCTGTGTTTGGCTGATTTGGGGTTGCTGGGTTTGGGGTTGTTGGGTTCAGTGGTGGAGCTAGCTCGATGGGGATGAAGAGGGAAGTGAAAATGAAATAAAGGAGCTCTAACAGTAATAACTCAGCCTTTCCGGATGTGACAATGCATTGGCGAAGGGGCCCACAACTTCATCTTATTTACCGACTTGCCATTGAAACTTAGTTTTTGAGTTTTGAAAACAAGTGAAACCTGTTTTCAGTTTTGGTCACTCACATCCATTTTCCTGAGAAACTGAGTGATGAAAACGGTGATTCAAAACCAATCCAAACAAGTGCTGAGTTTTGAAAACAGGTGGGACCCACACAATTTGGATGATGAAAACAGAAAACTGAGTGATATCACTCAAAACTCTCTTCATCCAAACGAGCTCTAAGTCTTTAGCATACTTGTTACCTTAAGCCCACGGTTCTCTTTTTCAAAAGGCCTTTTGATTTAGGCTTACAATAACAATTAGGCTATGGTCTTATGAACATTTCAAGTTAAGATATATCTTTGGACTTTGGGATAAGCCTTTTATACATGGGAACTCCTTTTCTTTCATCCCAAATATCTTAGGGTATGCCATAACTTTTGGGTCATCCCTTAATTTTACATCTTTTATCTTTTATTGGTCCTTTAGAATTAGGTGAACACAAGATATATGGTTGAATAAACAAGAGATATAAAGGGTATCCTCTTTTTGATAGGATCTAGGATCTCTTTAAGTGTGGGTAGGCTCCTTAAAGCTAAAGGGACAGATTAGCAGGTTACTCACAACTAAGTGGGCCATGATTCCAACCGAGGGCCTAAGTGTACCTTTGTGGATTGGTGGCAAACTGTTAACGTACTCAAAGCCCATCATAGACAATAGCATACATTGTGAGTTGGTGGGATGAACTTCGAAAGATTTTGGCCCGAACGGAGCGTACTCATCTTCCCACTCATCACCAACCGAGGTAAAGGGAAAAAAGAACCAAGTGAAGTGTGTGCAAACAAGTATTGAACAAGCCTTTATTAAGATTAAGAAATAGGACACATTGGAATCAAACTCTCTATCCCCAGTAGAGTCGCCACTATGGGCGCAACACGCGGTTGGCCTTGGGGAGTACGCCTCAGCCGAGTGGACCGATGCGGAGAAAAATGAGTCGCCACCTAGTTTTATGGTTTAGGAACCATGTATATAGCGCTCTTACATGGAAGGACTGATCTTACTCTGAGAGTATGGGTTCGGAGTTTAGGTACGATTTTGGGAAGGTGTTAGGCACCCAAAATCGCCCGACCCGTGGGTCGACTTTCACTCATTGTGTCTTACGTCTTAATGTCATTAAAGGCATGTACAATATTGCATCTTAAACTCACACACACATTAGCATACATCTAAGCATACAATATGGCATTTCATCCCAAACCCTAACATACATCTATCATGCTTCTCACACCAAACCTAGCATACATCTATCATACTTCTCACACCAAACCTAGCATACATCTATCCAAAACATCAAACAAACATGGCAGAAACCATAGGTATGGCAACAAGGTATTAACCTTAAACGTAGCCCAAACATCTAAGCATAGTATCCAAACAATAATAAACATGTTCATCACCCAAAAATGCATGTTCATATGAATGCATGACTTACCTCACTTACCTTACTGCATCACAACACCTATGGCATCAATGCATGATCATATTAATGCATGTTCATGGTATCAAAGCAAGAAATAAAGAGGAAACCCTAATCTAACATGTTCAGGACAAGAAAACAAACAAACAGAGAGACAGAATCTCCAAAACATAAAATAGGGACAAAACAGAATCATATTATATGAAAGAAACAGAAGCAGAAAACCTAAATTAGGGTTTCTGGGCACGAGTGTGCATGCACATACATAGGCCTGCATACGCAGGCTAGTTGTATGTGTACGCATACTTCGAATTCGCGTGCGCATGCAGGAAGCATGCCTATGCAGACATGCTTAAACACCCTAACCGAGAACAGAAACACAGAAAAATAGAGCAAAGCTTTAAAACTGTAGATCTAATAAACTAGCATGCTTTGAAACATAAAAACTACATAAACCTAAACTAAACCAACATATTAACATATAAACAACACAAGAAAACAGATTAAAACATCATAAAAAGAAGAAATGAAAAGGAAAAGTTCAGAACTCAATACCTCAAACAAGAAGCTTTTCAAGCTTGATTTTGACTGTTCCCCTCAGTCAATCTATTTAAAATCAAATACAAAAGTGATTAATAATCTTAAACTCGAAAGATCAAGAGCAAAAAAGGTCCCAATCAAAAGAAAATTGACTTGAGGATGTTTTATGAAAAACTCCCACTTTGATGCATTATTACTAGTGAATCTTAGGTTTTCCCTTAGGATTTTTTGTGTCTTTGAAATACACCATGTAAGGCTTTATATAGTTGAAAAATGGGGGTTTGGAACGGCTCCCAGACGATGGATTTATTCCAAATCTCAACATTAATGCAGAAAAACTTGTCTTTCATAGTTTCTAGAACACTAACTGCATGCACAGGTCCGTGCCTACATACGCATGCATCAGACATGCGTACGTAGGTCCTTGCCTGTGTACACAGGCCGAGGGTTTCCTTGGCCTTCATTTTCCAAAAATAGATTTGTTTGCTCATAAAAAAGTTATATTTTTCATTTTAACATTTCTCAAGTCAATTTGTAATCTAATCGAGCCTTAAGCCAACCTTGGGCTTTAGATATTCAGCATCATTGGGGAACGGGGACCCGAGTCGTAAGGGGTACAAAATGAGGTGTCTACAACAAGTACAATCATAATGACGACCAAATTCATAAAGCAAGAGTAAGTCATATGATTAAATTCATAAGGTTAAAAATCGGCGTGTACAATCATAATGACAAATTAAATTCTCAAAGCAAATGTAAGTTATATGATTAAATTCGCATGGTTAAAACCAACAAGTACAATCATAATGACGATCAAATTCTCAAAGCGAGAGTAACTCATATGATTAAATTCATAACGTTAAAAAATTATGAGTACAATCATAATGACGATTAAATTCTCAAAGCGAGAGTAAGTCATATGATTAAATTCACAAGGTTAAAAACCAACGGGTAAAATCACGTTGACGATAAAATTCTCATCGCGAGAGTAAAGCCACGTGTGTAAACCCACAAGGTTAAAATCAACGAGAAAAATCTCATCAACATCAAAAAATTCTCAATACAAGAGTAAGTCATGTGATCAAACTCGTAAGATTAAAACCAATGAATAAAATCATATAAACGACCCAATTCTCAAAACAAAAATAAAGTTGTATGATTAAAGTCACAAGTAAAAAAGCCAAAAGGCATAACTGTTTCGACAAAATTCTCTAAGAAGTAGGCAAGATTAACAATATCAACAAATCAAAAGTTCTACCTAATTATCAAGATTAACAATAAGCATGTGATATAAATGGCATCCAAAAATAGGAGTCTTCATCAAAACGAGTGTAAACCGCCAATATTCCTAGAGTCATCCAAAAGGTCGACATAGGAATAAGGGGGCAACTGACTAGTACTAAAATTATAGGCTCGTCATATAGTTGACGAGAATTCAATCTATAAGCTCGTCCATACAGATAACAAGCATACAATCCACGGGGTCATCCATGAGAGGACGACCATACAACATTTATGGAGCAATCATTAATGGTTTCGTAACCAACGATCTCCAATGGTCAGAAAGGCCAACCATGAGCCAGTTAAGTTTCATTTAAGCTCAGGTATACGTTACAAAAGACAGCCAAGAGGGCTATTAAAAGGCTGTCATCAGTTACACTCATAATGTGCCTCCCAATAGTTGTACTAAGGCTATAAGTAAGCCACCAAGCACTAGGAGAAAGGTACACAAATTCAAACCTACAGAATTACATTCTGATTCTTTGAGAGATATTGAGAATTCTAATGACTTAATCATCGAAGAACCATTGGCTAATGCTACTCTGGTGTCTTTCTCTCTCATCTTTGCAAGGAACATTACCTCGTCATAAGCTCCAACGAAGTTATCAATTACGACCATTTTTTGGCTTCATCAACACCCGTTAACATGACCCTAAAATTTATAATATCATTATTGATGGGATTGACGAACCCAACTTCCCTGGACGATCTCATCAAAATTCTACCAACAAGGCCGTCCTCTGAGACGGACTAACCACATGTCCATATCACTGACGAAAATAACGAAGCCATTCAATGCAGCCAATAATGATCCGAGCGGTTACAAACCCAGCTGTAAAGACCGTTGGAGGCTTCATTAAGGCCCATATTGCTGAGCATAAGGCGTTACCAAGAGAAACATTTAAGCCACATTAATAACCACAATGGCTAGGGGCTATGGAAGCATATATAAAGCCCTCACAGCACCAATACAAGGTACATAGACACACCTAAAGGCATTACTAGTTATTCTGATAATTTGTTATTTCCTCAAAGTTTTCTTATACTGACTTTGGCATCGGAGACGTTGTGGTAGGCACCACACCGGTGACCACCTCAAGAGAGCCATCTTACCATTTTCACAGTGACACCGACGAAGACTCAGCTCCATCTGGACGCACTAACAATGACTGACGAATCTGCACTTCATCAATTATCATTACCAGAAGGTACATGATATTTCTCATATATATATATATATATATATAACCACCCACAGTGTATAGATCATCCCAAGAGTGAGTAGAGTCTACACAACATATATAAGCGTGATGCTTCATATAACTGAAACGTAATACACTTTTGGCTTCATTCATCTTTGAATCTTATAAAGCGTGTGGGCCGTTACGACGTGTAAAAACCAATTCCCTATAGGCAATTTAGGCCACTTCTCTAGACATAAAAGATTTTCTATTTACACCAATCACTACCAAAGACAAACATATTGCATCATTTTCCCATTGCATGCAAGCTTCGTGTCAACCTTCCCATTGTTTCTTGTCTTGGGAAAAGATAACCTTTGTGTAGGGCTCCCCATGCAACGCTCGGTTGGCCATCTCTATTACTAAGGCAAAAATGGCCAAATAGCACATTTTTGCAAACTATGTTGCAATCTACCACTATTTCGAAAACATTTAGCAATCTATCACTTTTTCAGTACTCGAGCTTAACGAAATCGAGTTTTTAACAATACTCGAGTTCTAAGAACTCGAGTTCCTCTTGAGTTTGCCAACGTGGCAGTGGCTGAGCTGGAATTTTGCACATTAAAAATGCCACCTTGAGCTCAATGTTCCTAAGCTCGAGTTCTGTGTTGACCAAACTCGAGTTTGGAAGACTCGAGTACCATGTTATTTTACATACACAGTACCCGAGCTCAGTAAACTCGAGTCTGGCTTGGGTACCATGTTCTTTTTACTACACCATACTCAAGTTCTATGAACTCAAGTTTGGATCGGGTATCTTGTTATTTAACTACACTGTACTCGAGTTCTGTGAACTCGAGTACCTTCTTAATGTAAACTTTTACAGTTCAGTGTCTTCCTCAATCTCACCTAAAACACAACTGACTTAGTCTGTCTCCCAGCAACAAATTTAGTGGAAAACAATCTCTAAAAATAAGCCATACTTTTTATATTGATCAAAATAATAGTTTTCCTTTGATTCATTTTTTCTGATACTACCAAATACTGGAAAACATGAAATACTATCTTTACACAATGTTTTCTATTAAAACAAACAGAGCATTATTATCAGAGCAAGACACCAATTGTTTTTTTAATATAAACTAGATTTAAATTTTAGATTTTTTACTTTACGATATTAAACTTTACTGGTTTAGCTAACTGTAACGGTATAACCACGCCATCCCACATTTTAAAGTTTAAAGCTCTAGGAGGAAAAGAAAACCTGATCATTCTAAAAATATAAATTTCAACACACAAGAGTTTTAGGGTATTAATCTCATACTATAAAATAGATTAAAAAAAAAAACATTTGATATGCATTAGCAGGCATTCATATGTGGTCACACAATATAACAAAATCAAACCTCCTTCACATCCTCAAGGAAATGAAGGAGGGGGTGCGGATGGGAAGGAACACACTTTTTAATATCCAATTTACTCAAAGGGTACAACTTAAAATCCAAAGACATGTGTTCTGGAGCTATTCTTACATTCCATTATTACATTACTACTAGATAATCAGTACGTAGAAATCCACTCTCGGAAATTTTTTTCATTAATATACATAAACAAGAATCCCATGCACCGGAGGCCTTATCCACAAACATCTTCAAGCCTCAGCGGCCTTCACTGCAGGTGCTACTGTTGCACAACCATTTGATTTGGCACGTTTAGCTTCATAATCTTTAACAGCAGCCTTGATAGCATCCTCAGCAAGCATGCTGCAGTGCAACTTTACTGGTAGGAGAGAAAGATATTTTGCAATTTCCTTGAGGACATCCAAAAAAGCGTAATTTAGTTAAGCATAAAACTCTTTATAAACCCTCTGTTATACTTGGTTTGAAATAGTATACATGCTCATAAACCATATTTGGAATAGATGGCAAGATACAATGCTTCCTTAAAAAAAAAAAACACGAACGGGAATCATTTTATGCCTTACTTGTACCTTCCTGATAGAAAAATACATATTTGTATCGTATACAAAACATACGCAGCGGAAAATTAACAGATCTACTTCATTCGCAATTGATAACATGTGCTATGTAAGTTTCAGAATGTAAGAACAAGAGAGTGTACCTTGATGTGGTGAATTTCAAAACAAAGATTAGAAGCACTTAGGAACACTTCTAATCTTCACTCCAATTCCACTAGATGCCTAAGATGTGTGGTCTCTCAATCAATTATATGTGTATATTCAAGGGAGAATTAGAGAGTGTCCAACACTCACATACATACCATTTCATGCACTTACCAAAATATGTATGTTTCTCTCCTTATAACTGATTATCTAATTGGGCTAGCCTATTGGGCCTTTCCAATTGGGCTTTAGGATGTGGCTTGGAGTGGGACCAAAAGGGAACAAATAAGACACTAGCTCCAATGGGCCTTGGGCTTTCTGTCAACTCTTGACAAGTCCAAAGTTACCATTAATTATATTTAATACCACTATATAAATATAATTGCACTTTAGGCCTTATTAATAAATTATATCGCAAGACTTTATTGTACATGCAACTCCTTCATAAAATATTCGTAGTAACACAAAGTCATGAATGTAGACTGCCACTTTGTAGAATACTGCATTTTAATCATTGAGTACCTGGTTTAATCCTTTAAGTTATTCATCATATATTTATGAAATCCTATTTCATAAATATATACTTTAGTAACTATTTACTAAAGTAGTTAGGCCTAACATTCTGAATAACAAACCCATTAAACTTATCTCAAGAGAATATTTTGTATCTCCGTTAAAAGACTATGAATTCCATCTTGAGAATATATGTTCCATCAACACTAAATGTGGCTGCCCAACATACTGAGGTTTTGACTGTTACTTTAGATCTCACTCCTGATATATCAAAGCAACCAACACTTCATGATCAGGTCCATTATTCTCTCAAGATTAAGAGTTCATATGAATAGAAGTCGTGAGATTTATTATTCATTTGACAGTCGTTAGGAGAATAATAAATTTCACAACAGTCCAGTTCAATATGTCTTAACTCTTAAAATATATCAACATATCAACTAGAATTCTCCACTTCCATGATCAAGACAAATCATCTTAGTTGATATGTTATAGTCTTCGCAGATGAAACGCCCAATATCATCACTGACTACGAACTACAATTCTGAATTTACAAAGAACCTGTGATTTATATCTTCTATGACTTTTCACATAAATCACATACTATGCATCTCATGGACTATATGATAATGTCCAAATATTCATGTTACCATTATTTTAGATAATAATAAAACAACTTTATTAAACACAATATTAAGTCATACATAATGTCATACATAATGTCATACATAATGTCATACATAATATCATACATAGCATCATACAATAGGATTTAAGGGCACTAATCCCAACAATCTCCCACTTGCCCTAAAGACTATTGTGCACTAATCTAACTCTCATTCCCTCCAAATGTGACTCGAAAGTCCTTTGAGGCAAGGCTTTGGTAAATGAATCTGCTAGATTATTTGCACTTTCAATCTTTGCAACTACTACATCTCCACAAGCAATTATGTCTCGAATGATGTGGTACTTTCTCTCAATGTGCTTTCCTTTCTTGTGATTCCTTCAATCTTTTGATTGTGCAACCGCTCCACTATTGTCGCAAAACAATGTGATTGGAACTTGCTCCATTCTCATAACACCAAGGTCAAAAAGGAATTTCTTGAGCCAAACAGCTTCTTTTGCTGCCTCACAAGCGGCAACATACTCAACTTCCATCGTGGAGTCCGCAATGCAAGATTTCTTAACACTCCTCCAACTTATGGCTCCACCTCCCAAGGTGAATACACATCCTAAAGTGGACTTTCTGAAATCTAGATCTGATTGAAAGTCTGAATCTGTATAGCCCATGGGAATCAAATCCTCACAACAGTAAACAAGTATATAATCTCTCGTTCTCCATAGATACTTGAGAATATGCTTTACAGCTTGCCAATGTTTTGGTCCTGGATTTAATTGATATCAGCTAACCATGCCAACTGAATAGCAGATATCTGGTCTAGTACAAAGCATGGCATACATGAGACTTCCTACTATAGAAGCATAAGGAACTTGTCTCATCATATCTTCTTCCTCTTGAGTCTTAGGCCTTTGGTCATCAAACAGAGGAACTCCATGTCTAAAAGGAAATATTCCTTTCTTGGAGTTTTGCATGCTAAATCATTCTAGAACCTTATCTATATATCCAGCTTATGATAAGCTTAATATCTTATTCTTGTGATCTTGCCAAAGCTTGATCCCTAGAATAAAGTTAGCTTCTCCCAAGTCCTTCATATCAAATTGGCTTGACAACCAAACCTTTACCGATGACATTACCCCTACATCATTTCCAATGAGTAGAATATCATCAACATAAAGTACTAAGAACATTACTACTTTATCTTGATGTTTTTTGTACACACATGGTTCATCAAGATTTTGTTCAAAACCAAATGACTTGATTGCTTGATCAAATCTGATGTTCTATGACCTAGATGCTTGCTTAAGTCCATAAATGGACCTTTTCAACTTGCATACCATATGCTCTTGATCCTTTGCTATGAAACCTTCCGGTTGCATCATATAGATTTCTTCTTCAAGATTGCCATTGAGAAATGCAGTCTTGACATCCATTTGCCAAATCTCATAATCATAATGAGCAACAATGGATAAGAGAGTTCTAATAGATTTAAGCATTGCTACTGGTGAAAATGTATCCTCATAATCAATACCTTCTTTTTTAGTATACATTTTCGCTACTAGCCTTGCTTTAAAGGTTTCAACCTTCTCATCTATCATTCTCTTCCTCTTGTAAACCCATTTGCAACCAACAGGTTTAATGCCATTAGGCACCTTTACAAGATCCCAAACTTGATTGGAATACATAGAATCTAATTCAGATTTCATAGTTTTGATCCAATGATGTGCATCTATATCATTCATTACTTCTTCATAAGTGTAAGGATCAGTTTCAGCCTCTTCTGAGATAGCTTCAAAAGTTTCTCCCAGACCTATAAATCTTATAGGTGGCCTAACAATCCTCCCACTACGATGAGGCACTTGTGTACTAGACATTTCATGAGTAGTATCTTGTGGTGTATCTAATACAGCCACATCATCCCTAGTTTCATCCATTGGTTGTTCAATTACAAGTTCATTCATTTTAGCCAACACAACTCTACTTCTAGGAGTATAATTATTCACATAGTCATTTTCCAAGAATTTGGCATTTGTGCTAACAAACACTTTATTATCTTTATGACTATAGAATAAACTTCCAACAGTTCCTTTTGGATACCCTACAAATAAAACCACTTCTGTTTTAGGCTGTAACTTGTCAGGCTTTCCTTTTAACACATGTGCTGGACAACCCCAAATATGGAGATCTCTCATGCTAGGCTTACACCCATTCCACAACTCTACAGGTGTTTTAGGAACAAACTTTGAAGGTATTAAATTCAGAAGATACATTGCAGTATTCAAGGCATATCCTCAAAAAGAAATTGGTAGAGTTGAATAACTCATCATGGACCTAACCATATCTAAAAGAATCCTATTCCTTCTTTCCGCTACACCATTTTGTTGTGGAGTTCCAGGTGCAGTCAATTGGGATACAATCCCATTTTCAGTTAAGTAATCCTTAAAATTCCCAAGAAGGTATTCGCCACCACGATCAGATCGAATGGCCTTTATGCGTTTACCCAATTGATTCTCAACTTCAGCCCTAAACTCTTTAAACTTTTCAAAGGTTTCGGACTTTCGTTTCATTAGGTATACATAACCAACTCTAGAGCAATCATCAGTGAAAGTAATGAAATACTCATAGCCACCTCTTGCCTAGATTGACATAGGACCACATACATCTGAATGTACTAGTTCTAGCAAATCTTAGGCCCTTCTACCTTTTACATTAAAATGTCTTTTGGTCATTTTACCTTCTAAACAAGATTCACAAACTGGAAAGTCATCAAAGTCTAATGGCTCTAAGAGACCATTTTTAATCAATCTTTGAATCCTATTTGAATTAATATTACCCAAACGCAAGTGCCAAAGATATGCATCATTAGTAGAAGGAAACTTTCTCTTTAATGATTTTACATGAGAGTTATTATCTAATTCAGAATTATATAATTCATGCTTATCAAGAGTTAAAATATAAAGACCATCCACAATATTGCCAGAACAGATAAACACTTTACCCTTCTTTATTATAACATTATCTTTAAGGATAACACAATATCCATGTTTACCTAAATAAGTTGCAGAAATTAAATTCCTACGAACATTAGGTACATATAGATAGTCTTCTAATATTAAAACCCTTAACTCAAAGCATAAATTAAAAACATTAACAGCTAAAATCAGAATCCTGCTCTCATCAGCCAAAGTAAGAAACAATTCCCCTCCATTAAGCTTTCTGGTCTCTTGGAACTCCTGCAAAGAATTACAAATATGATTAGTATAGCCTGAATCCACACACCAGGAATCTACGGGATTTTGTACTAAACATATTTCAAGGAGGAATGAAGTATTCATACCCTTATTATTGGCAGCTCTGAATTTTGGACAATTCCTCTTCCAATGTCCTTTCTCACCACAATGGAAACACTTTCCTTTGATCTTCTTTCCTTTGTCGGCAACACCTAAGGAAATTTGCTTACCCTCTTACTTGGTGAAGTCCTTCTTCTTTTTCTTACCCTTGCCTTTCGACTTAGGTTGAGAAGTAGAAGCTTCAGCCATATTGGCATCAACACTAGAAGTACCAAGAATGCCTTCTGCCGCTACCAACTCATTCATTAATTCAGACAAAGAATAAATCTTTTTGTTCATATTATAATTGAGTCTAAATTCCTTGAATGATTCCGGTAGTGACTAGAGTACCATATCCACTTGGGATTCTCCATCAATATCGGCACCTAAAACTTCTAGTGTATTCAGGTTAGAGATCATTGTAAGACAATGCTCCCTCACTAAACTGCCATTAGTCATTTTGGTATTGTAAATTTGCCTCATGGTTTCTTGCCTTGCAGAACGGCTTTGCTCACCAAACATCTCCTTCAGACTTAGCATAATGTCTGAAACTAGTTCTACACCCTGCATTTGATGTTGTAGAACATTTGAGATAGATGCTAGGATGTAGCACTTGGCCATCTCATTAGATTTCTGCCAATGATTATATCGATGTTTTTCCTCAAGAGGAGCATCTAATGAAGGAAAGCTAGGACATGGTTTAGTAAGCACATATTTGTGTTCTTCAGCAGTAAGAACAATGTCCAAATTCTTTTCCAGTCAACATAGTTGGATCCAGTCAGTTTGTTTTGATTAAGAATAGTAACAAGTGGGCTAAATGATGCCATGTTCAAATCTGAAATAATAAACATGAATATAATAAGTAAACTGGACATTATCAATTTAGCATATAAACATATAGTATGGATCTTAATAAAACCATAATATAATATATGTAACGACATCTCAATCCCATATTCAATATCCCTCAGCATAGAGTGAATATTAAATACTATGATTGATTGAGAACTATTCTCATTATTAGTGCTATCATGATAACTCTTATCAAACACTAATAATATGCCGTTATACATTTGGCCTCTAAATAATAATAGTAAGAACTCAGCATAGAGGATACTATAGTATTTAGTCTAATGTATACCATTGTCTAGAATCATGTGTAGCCACATTTCATCCCCTTAACAGGCTTATCTTGTAGTACCATGATACAAAAACACCCTCCACATGGAATGCAAAGCTCGAAACTAAGATAAGGTGTTTGATCAAACCACTATAAACCAAGTAATTCAATCCTGTAGTACCATGAAATAAATACTCTCCGCATGGAATGTTAAGCTCGAAGCAAAGACAAAGTATATATTTCACACTACTATGAACCAACAATGGAGGCCGTGAGATCCAACCTTTGTATCTCTCTCCCACTAGATGTTTTAGAATAAAGGTTTTTAATTATAAAATATGCATAATCTAATTACACATAGCCTTGTACTTTAAACATTTGAAAACACAGAAAAAATTCAAATTCCCGGTTCTCGATCGATCCTCGATAGCTTCTCGATCGATTGAGTATCTGAATTTCCAGTCTCGATCGATCGAGCTTTATGAAATTCGAATTTCCAGAAATTTTCAAAAGCAGTTTTTTAACGTTTTTCATGAACAAACAACCATCATATGAACATGATAGACAGAGATTGATATCAAAACTGAATTACAATGATGCTATAGCCTTAAAGTTCAATTTAACATACTTAAATTCAAATTTAAACAACATCATAACATCAATATCAGTTTTTATCAAATCATAGTTTCATCAACCATGCAGAAAATTAAATATGTTTAATCTTCTAACATCATGGAACTATTATCTCTAATTCTAAAACTCACAAAACATGTAATACAGATTCGAAATTGAAGACTGCTCTGATACCATTTGATGGAAAAATACATGTTTATATCGCATACAAAATATACGCAGCGAAAAATTAACGGATCTACTTCATTCGCAATTGATAACATGTGCTATGTAAGTTTTAAAATGTAAGAACAATAAAGTGTACCTTAGTGTGGTGAATTTCAAAACAAAGATTAGAAGCACTTGAGAACACTTTTAATCTTCACTCCAATTCCACTTGATGCCCAAGATGTGTGGTCTCTCAATCAGTTATATGTGTATGTTCAAGGGAGAATTAGAGAGTGTCCAACACTCACATACATACCATTTCATGCACTTACCAAAATCTGTATATTTCTCTCCTTATAACTGATTATCTAATTGGGCTAGCCTATTGGGCCTTTCCAATTGGGCTTTAGGATGTGGCTTGGAGTGGACCAAAAGGGAACAAATAAGACACTAGCTCCAATGGGCCTTGGGCATTCTGTCAACTTTTGACAAGTCCAAAATTACCATTAATTATATTTAATACCACTATATAAATATAATTGCACTCTAGGCCTTATTAATAAATTATATCCCAAGACTTTTTGTACATGCAACCCCTTCATAAAATATTCGTAGTAACACAAAGTCATGAATGTAGACTGCCACTTTGTAGAATACTGCATCTTAATCCTTGAGTACCCGGTTTAATCATTTAAGTTATTCATCATATATTTATGAAATCCAATTTCATAAATATATACTTTAGTAACTATTTACTAAAGTAGTTAGGCCTAACATTCTGAATAACAAACCCATTAAACTTATCTCAAGAGAATATTTTGTATCTCCGTTAAGAGACTATGAATTCCATCTTAAGAATATATGTTCCATCAACATTAAATGTGGTTGCCCAACATACTGAGGTTTTGACCGTTACTTTAGATCTCACTCCTAACATATCAAAGCAACCTACACTTCATGATCAGGTCCATTATTCTCTTAGGATTAAGAGTTCATGTGAATAGAAGTCGTGAGATTTATTATTCATTTGACAGTCGTTAGGAGAATAATATATTTCACAGCGGTCCAGTTCAATATGTCTTATCTCTTAAAACATATCAACATATCAACTAGAAGTCTCCACTTCCATGATCAAGACAAATCATCTTAGTTGATATGTTATAGTCTTTGCAGATGAAACGCCCAATTTCATCACCAACTACAAACTACAATTCTGAGTTTACAAAGAACCTGTGATTTATATCTTCTGTGAATTTTCACATAAATCACATACTATGCATCTCATAGACTATATGATAATGTCCAAATATTCATGTTACCTTTATTTTAGATAATAAAAAAAAAACTTTATTAAACACAATATTAAGTCATACATAATATCATACATAGCATCATACAATAGGATTTAAGGACACTAATCCCAACACTTCCACCATCTGATTTCAATTTCTTTCTACAGAAGTAGAAAATTTAAGATTTAATCATTCCAAATTACTAGCCTATAGACTATCACATGGAATCTAGACTCTTGCTGACCTTCAATCCCATGTCCCAACTAAATACATCTACCACAATCTAATGTTCTGTTTATGCCAGTTTCATTAACTGCAAATTCTACTAAATACAGTAATACTACCATAACATAATGTATTCTCAATTCTCATATAATTCATATCAAATGCCTAAGAAAACACCAATGTCCTTGTGATGTCCATATATCCAACACACCCACACAGGGAAAAAAATCCTATCCTTTTCAAATTGATCAATTTCATAGTTTTGATTAAATCTTAATTGTGAAATGGACTCTCAATGGAGAGGATCCTATTCCCACAAAAAGGGATAGCACTTACTGTAAAGTGGGAAAAAATTCCATAATTATAAACTGTAAAAGTAATTACGGAAACACACAAAAGATGAAAACCCCACACAAAACTGATCATACAACTATAATTATAATTACAGTGGCATAATAACCACAAAATGGAATAGTGAATTCATGGACTCAATTTAAATTCAGAGAAATATAGCAAAACTCAATCCATGACTCCACCTACGATCATTCACTCAATAGAAGACCATATCAAATATGAATTTAATTCAATAACCCTACTTGAATTTAGCTATAACCTCTCAGCTCTGCATACAACAAAACCTGATACTAAGTGCTAACATTAGGATTAGATGAAATCAAAATTTCATTTCCTCAAACCAAAACAACATGAAATTCAGAGTTGCATTTCCTTTTCATCTGAGTTTCCGAAGCAATCAACCATAAAAGTAGTTGAAAAAGAAACCAACTTTAACAAGAGTTGAGAAACCGCAGATGAATTAAAGCCTATCTATCCCAATATATGAATGAAAAATTGAAAATTGAGGGGCACCCGCATACCTAATGACTATCTTCCTCTACCAATATCCAAATGTGATATATGCCTCAACAAGTTCCTAATGACTATCTTCTATTGTTAAGTGGAGAACATCCTCTACCAATATCCCAAAAGTAGATGTTTCAGCAGAGACATAAGAGACCATGTAAGGGCAATCACTGAATGCTCCAAAGCATTAATTACGGTATGCACAAAGACTACTATTGCAAGTTACCTTTTTGCTTGTTGATGACCTTTTAGGGTTGTATATATTACGCTCAAAATCCTGCAGAATGATTTACTTTCATTAAATGCAATGGAAGGGCTGAAAAAGCTGTTGAAGGAAAAAAAAAAAAAAAAGATGAAATTTTATAAACAAACAACCAAAAATTAGAATCACATTTTTTTTCTAATAAGTAAGAATTTTATTAGAAAAGGAAACGACAACTAATATAGTGAAATAACTTGCCATAAGGTGATTGTTGGAAGTTGCATTTAGAAGGATGCCGCAGTTCAAACTTAGTGTACCTAGTCCACGAGACCACCACTTGTCAGTGTTGGAAATATGCAAGTGCGCAGCGGAAAAATTAACGGATCTACTTCATTCGCAATTGATAACATGTACTATGTAAGTTTCAGAATTTAAGAACAAGAAAGTGTACCTTGGTACGGTGAAATTCAAAACCAAAGATCTAGAAGTACTTGGGAATACTTTTAATCTTCGCTCCAATTCCACTTGATGCCCAAGATGTGTGGTCTCTCAATCAATTTCCAAGGAGAGAATAAAGAGTGTCCAACACTCACATACAAACCATTTCATATCATTCGCAATTGATAACATGTACTACGTAAGTTTCAGAATTTAAGAACAAGAAAGCATAACTTGGTACGGTGAAATTCAAAACCAAAGATCTAGAAGTACTTGGGAATACTTTTAATCTTCACTCCAATTTCACTTGATGCCCAAGATGTGTGGTCTCTCAATCAGTTTCCAATGAGAGAATAAAGAGTGTCTAACAGTCACATACAAACCATTTCATATCTTATGAGAACTCTTATGAAAGTCTCTTATGAAAAACCTTCATCTTTTCCTTATGAAAAAGCACTTATAAAATTCTGTATGTTTCTCTCCTTATACACAACTAATTATCTAATTGGGCTAGCCTTTTGGGCCATTCCAATTGGGCTCTAGTATGTGGCTTGGAGTGGGACCAAAAGAGACCAGTAAGACACTAGCTCCAATGGGCCTTGGGCTTTTCTGTCAACTCTTGACAAGTCTAAAGTTACCATTAACTATATTTAATACCACTATATAAATATAGTTGCACTCTAAGCCTTATCTATAAATTATATCCTAAGACTTTATTATACATGCAACCCCTTCATTAAAATATTCGTAGTAATACAAAGTCATGAATGTAGACTGCCACTTTGAAGATTACTACATCTTAATCCTTGAGTACCCGGTTTAATCCTTTACGTTATTCATCACATATTTATGAAATCCAATTTCATAAATATATACTTTAGTAACAACTTACTAAAGTGGTTAGGCCCAACTCTCTTGAATAACCAAACCCATTAAACTTATCTCAAGGGAATATTTTATGTCTCCGTTAAGAGATTATGAATTCCATCTTGAGAATATATGTTCCATCAACACTAAATGCGGCTGCCCAACATACTGAGGTTTTGACCGTGACTTATAGATCTCACTCCTGATATATCAAAGCAACCTACATCTCATGATCAGGTCCATTATTCTCTCAGGATTTAGAGTTGATGTAAATAGAAGTCGTGAGATTTATTATTCATTTAACAGTCATTAGGAGAATAATAAATCTCACAGCGGTCCAGTTCAATATGTCTTAACTCTTAAAACATATCAATATACCAACTAGAAGTCTCCACTTCCATGATCAAGACAAATCATCGTAGTTGATATGTTATAGTCTTTACAGATGAAATGCCCAATTTCATCACCGACTACGAACAAAAATTCTGAGTTTACAAAGAACTTGTGATTTATATCTTCTGTGACTTTTCACATAAATCACATACTATGCATCTCATGGACTAAGATAATATCCCATTAGTTCATTTATAGATAGTCTCATATAATTAAACTATTTAATTATTTATGACATGCCAATAAATTGGATTTTAGGGCATAAACCCCAGCAGTCGGTATCTCGTTCTGCTTAGGGCATGTTCTTCGGTTATGCCCCTCTTGGTTACATAACCCGCATTGCACCTTCCTCCCCCCCCTCCTTCCATGGTGTGGTTCTTGGCCATTTCTTGCCCTCGTCCATCTCATTCCTAATTCGTGTTTATACAGGGCGACCTTTCTTTTGGATCAATCGGGGGTTAGGGACGACCCTTTGAGTTTATTTAGGATCCAACCATGATAATCTATCTTTCAACGCTGGGAAAATAGGTTTGTAGCTGTGGAAAAATGCGTTCACGCTATAGCATGGGTCAATATACTGCTCTACATCACGTTGATACCTACTACAAACTACAATGACATGTGAACATGGTATCTTGGACAGTTTCCATTTCTCACATGTGCAAGTTCTCTGTAGCAGATTAACTCCATGTGTGTGATCCCCCCCACTAGCACTCCCTGGATTATGTAGTGTTCTACTTGATAGGATTGTTGCTGCACGCTCAATCTCGTCACCCTGTGATGCTCCGCCTTTGCCTTATTTCTCATGAAGATATCCAAGGCATATTTACACCATTTTTTCCCTGAATTCAACTACTCTATGCCTTTATTGCGACGATCATCGAAGTAAGCATTCAGTTTGAAAAATGTGTATTTCACCATTGCCATAATGAGCAGGCTACAAGCACCCTTTAGAACACCATTGAAGCACTCGGAGACATTCGTGGTCATTGCCTTATAACGGTAACCCTTTTCAAAAGCTAGAACCCATTTGTCTTTGGGCACAACATTAAGATATTAGTGTGCTTCCTAGTTGACAATTTCAATTAATCCGAAGGTGGCATTGAACTTTTGCTCTTGGGTAACACTTGCTACCCTCCATACTAGATTCTTTAAAGTTTCATTGTTCCATTTAGTGTTGACGTTATTGCATAGATGACGAAGGCGATAACGATGTTCTGTCATGGGAGGCTGTGAAAAGTGTCAACTAGTGTCTCTGAAGACAGCTTGTATCCCAAGGTGTCTGTCAGATATGACGCACAGATCTCTCCGGTTGGTAACATACTTTCTTGTGCAAGCCAAGAACCAACCCCAAGTCTCTGTGCTCTCGTTCTCGACAACGGCGAAGGCTAGTGGATAAATCTTATTGTTAGTGTCTTTTGCCATTGTAATCATCAACTTCCCTTTATATTTTTCGTATAGGTGGGTTGCATCAGTGCTGATCATAGGCCTGCAGTGCTTGAACCCAACAATAGATGGACCAAACACCCAAAATACGGACCTGAATGTACAGGTTCCCCATTCATAATTGTCGTCCACTTGTAACTTATACTTTGGACCCAGACTTGCATCTTTCAGTCCTACCAAAAAACGCTGCAACTCTGCTTACAACTCCTTAAAATCCCCGTATATAGCTACAACGGCCTTTTTTTTTTGGAATCCCATACCTTGTAGGTGAACCATAATGATTACGCTAGAAATGAATACAAGTTAAATAATTAAAGTTGAAGAAAATAAATCAAGACTTTTAAGGCTATAAGATGAAGATAATCTTTCTTTCTCTTTCCCTTTATTGTTTTTTCTTGTTTTCTTTTTATTCAAACTATATATGCTTATTTAATCTAAATGTCAAGAATAAAGATGCTTATCAGATATGATCCGTGTGTCACATGCATTTAGTGATTCACAAAACATTTAGTGTGTCACATGCATTTAGTGATTCACGAAACAGGTTGTTGCCATATACTTTGAATCACCACCTAGCTTTTATTCTTCTTCTTCTTTTTTTCCAATTTTAATTTTCATAATATAAGGTATTCATGGGTTTTGGGAAAGTGAGGCATGAACCCATGACCTAACCCCCTGAAAATGATCATTCTTATACTTCCATGAAGACTGATGTCTCTACATTCTATTGAAAAGAGAATGCAAGTTAAAGAATACCTTATGTCGACGCTCGGCCTCAATCGAAACGGGGTGGAAAAACCGCTGCCATCGTCGCGGGCCCTCGTTCGACCACCCGCCGTGGTGACAGCTCCCGCGCGCGGGGGGCCCCGTTGGAGGGCCCCTCTCGATATGTGATGGTGTGGTTGTGTGCTTCGCGCGGAGCTTCAAGTTCTCTCTCTCTTTCTCTCTCGATGGAGGAAGGTAGGTCTACCTTTGGCATTATGGCAGGAATCTGGACCAAATTTTAAGGGATTACCAAAGGTGATTGGTCACCTGTTTCTAGTTGATTTTATTACCAATCCTACGTTAAGAAAAAGGGCATTTTTCCTAATCTAATGTGGATGGCAAAAAATCTTGATTCTTAGGTCCTGAAGTTTGGTTACGTGTGGGGACGGTGTTAGGCACCCCACAACGCCTGTCCAAGGACAGTCCTTTGTTTTGACAAAACCTTAATTTTTAGAAATTGGTAGTAAAAACATGATTTTGGCATTGACTATCGGGCCTTTGCATGCATGGGGGCTTTGAGGTTTGGCTTTTGAAAGGGCATGGTCCCAATCTATGCTTTCCTATGGCATTCGAGCCGAGTACCAGATTTCCACAGCGAAAATCCGGCGACGTGTCACCTCACTTTCGCAGTGGAAATTAGGCATCGCTTTGCCTTAGGGGATATGGACTGCGACGATCACACCGAAAGGGGAGAGCAAGTATATACATACTGTAAAGTTATGATTTACAACTATGTTTTATGTTGGCTTTATTCCATGACAAAAAGTGTTGTAATTGCTTCAATTTTGTTCCTTGTATTTTGTGGGATTTTATTGTATTGGGTTTAGTATTAAGTTGGTGAAGACTCAAATTAAATGAAGAATCAGTGAATTTCGTGAGAAGCTAGCGAGAAGCTAAGCCGTGAAAGAGCACATGAGGAGCACATGACTAGAAGCTGAAGAGTCGTGTCAGACTGTCGTTTTCGTGAGTGTCTCGCGAGTAAGGCCTTCCCGCGAGACAGTTGCGAAACATTGGGCCTAGAGGATTTTTAAGTGAGACTTTCATACCCTTCACCCATACTACATATACCCTCATTACCCACAAATGCAATTGAGGTCATTCAGAGAGAAAAACCCTAGATAGGTTTTCTACAACACACACACCCATCTTTTTGAGAGAGAGCTACTCATCCTTAGTGAAAAATCATTGTAGCCTCTTCTCCATCCCTCTCCTATTGTCATATCTTGAGAGGAGATTTGTACCCAAACACAACCCACACCTATTCAGAGTGTAGAGAGTGTTTTGGAGCTTGGGAAGCTTTAGGAAATTGCCAAAAGAAGCCGGTGAGGCTTGGCGGATGCAATTGGGTGGATTGCGGGATCCGGAGAGCTAGACAAGACACGGTTCCGAGAAGCCTTGTTGGAGTAGAAGCTTGGAAGGATTAGGTACATCGGGTAGATTAGGCTTGGAGGGTCTCTTGCTAACCCATATATCCCAACTGATTGTCTAGTGGATCGATTACCACTTTGAGGGCGGCGAAGAGGTTTTTCGCCGAGTTCTTCGGTTTCCTCTTCGATAACACATCGGCGTGTTATCTTGTGTTTACATTCTCTCTTCCCTTACTCTTGTGCTTTACTTTTAATGTTTGTTGTTCATGTTTATGCACTAGAGTAGTATCGGTTTATTGCACTTCATTTACTCTTATTTCCGCACTTAGATAAGTTAGAGTAAAAGCAATCTAGCCGTAATTTTAATTGGGGGTCTAAACAAGCTCTTGTGTTTTTAACACATTTTCGAGCTTTCAATTGGTATCAAAGCAGGTACACTTGTTTTGATTTCATTACCTAAGTGTGATCCTTGACCCCTTGTGTGTTTTGCCATGGATAATGCTTTGTATGCTTCTATGGATATTGTTGACTGTAATATGCCATGTGTTTGTGAAAATGCCTCTATGAGTGTTAATCCTCATAATTGTGATGACATGTTACTTGAATCTATGGGTGTTGTTGACAAACTCTTGAAGGAAGAAGCTAAAATGTTTCATAAGAATTTGAGCAAGTTTCATTGTGAAAATGATGATTTGATTGCTAAGCTCAATGAATCCAATAAATTGGTTGAAAAATATAAGAAGCTTGCTGAAAATTCTCTTGAAAAGCTGAAAGAGTTTGAATGTCTGAATATGGACTTGGATGATAAACTTGTTTTATCTAACTAACTAGTTAATGATCTTAAATGTGAAAATGAATCTCTTAAGATGCATGCCAAGTGTTTGATTGCTGAACCTGTTGATAAAAAGGAAGATAATATATGTTGCAATCATGTTGTGGTACCAAATTTTGTCCCTATTGTGAGTTCTACCTCTAAAGAAAAATTGGTGTACATTCCTCCACATAAAAGAAACCAAAAAGTGGAGAGAAAGGCTCTTAAGCCTAAGCCTCTGTTTAGGTCCTATCCTAGGGAATTGAGTGGATCTAAATTTGTTCCTACTTGCCACCATTGTGGTGTGATCGGTCACATAAGACCCCAATGCCCCAAGTTAAAGAGAGAACAAACTCATGTTGCTAAATCCTTTCTCAAAAGGCCTAGTGGACCTAAACACATTATTTGTCACCATTGTGGTGCCTTTGGTCATCTAAGACCTCATTGCTCTAAGTTTCAAGCTCTTAAAAGAATAAAAAGAAAAGAGAAACTTGAGCTTCTTGGAAGTTGTGCTTTGCAAGCTAAACCGGATTTGAGTGAAAATAGCATGTTGTTAAAGAAAGTATTTAATGCTCTTAACTCATTGACTATGTGCATCTCCGGTTCTCATTCTTCCAACCCTCGTCTCACTTCTCTTGAGACACTCATTCTGAACAATCGTTGTGTTTGGATGAGGAAGGGTTCGTATGGTTGAGCTATTACTCTTTTGGTCCTTGATCTAATTCTTTCGATCTTTGTAGGACTCTTCATGCATTAGATGCTTCATTTTCATGCATTTGTGCATTTTGCATTTATTTATATGCATTGTTTTGTTTTTGTTTTTTATCTTACTTTTATGTCTTTGTTTTGTGTGTGTAAAAATCCAAAACCACATAAAAAGTGAAAAATTCAAAAAGTTTGATCGTATATGTTTGAGCACATTTCAGATGTGAATTTGGCCTAATACCTTCGTACTAATTGTGTAGTGCATTTACGAGCCTAGCTTGTTCTGTATGCACATAAATATTTGTGGAAGAAATCTTGAAATCTATGTGTGATTGTTGTAAATAGATCTTCAAGCTTGTCATGAATGATTAGTTAATAGTCTTGATGGTCTTGATACTTGCATAGACTTGTGCTCATATCTCTTCCCACTTTATTTTATGTTTTTGCATTAGAGCTTACCAAATGTAAATCTCAAAATGAAAAAGAGATTATGAGCTGCAAAAACCTGTCGTACATACTAGTATTTGACTAGAAAATAGGGAAAGCGACTTTTTGTATTGAAATGTAAAGGTGCTCAAAAGCCAAAGGCTAACTCTCGTTGTTGAAATATAAAAAATTTCAAACACCAATCTCAAAAAGAGATGTATTATCCAAAAAGGATCAAATGTCATGAATTATGCAGAAGCCAAATGAATAGCTTCTAAATTTTGTAATCATTCTCTTATGGGAGGTCATATATGCTCATTTCTATAATTGAGATAGACTACTTGATTTCGTATCAGTTGTGTATGACTTGATTGAATTGATCATTAAAGCTTCACTCTAGTCTAAGGACTATTCCACACTTGATCCACACACACAACACACAAGTTTAATGTTCAATGAATATCTATTTCATTTGTGTGATTATACATGTTTAAATGTGATGTGTGTGTGCTCAACCTTATGTGGATCAAACCAAAAAGATTTTTGTTCTTTTTGTTTGCTTTTGGAAGTGTTTTTGTATCACCTATGTTTTTCAAAGTTTTTCAAGTTGTTTTTGTGTGAAAAACATGTTTTCTGGGTGTTTTTGTGATCCATTTCATGTGTAAGCTCAACTGGGAGTTAAATGGTCCAATTTTAAAGTTTTTTCAACTTTGGACAGAGAGTTTCGCGACTGTTTCGCGAGTAGCTCGCTAGTAAGACTTACCCGCGAAAATTTCGCGAGTACTTTCGCAAGTCAGCTTCCCATAAAAATTTCTAGATCAGCTTTTTAAAGGGCATTTCGTGGGTCATTTGTTTTAAACGTCTCCCATCCTCTCTCAAACCCCTGTTTTAATGTTTCTACATCAAAACCCAACTAAATTCAAGTATTTTTCATTCCATTAATATCTCTAAGGTAATCTTTAACACTTTTCGTTGATTTTTATTCTTAGATTATGTTTTTGGGGGTTTTATGTTCATAGTTGGGATTTTCTCAAATGGGAGTTGGAAAACTTAATTTTTGTCAATCTTTTTGATTGGGCTTTGTTTTAAATGATGATTTGCTTTGGATGTTAGCCCCTTGTGGCAAAAATAACATGTATTTAGGCAAGATTTTCATATGTTCATGCATTGTTTTACATACATGTGTAGTGTGTGCACTCCAAGTGTTTGATAAAATGCCCAAATGGCATTTTCTCACTGTTTTGAACTCTGATGAGTACCAAATTGTAGGGATCACCATAATTATTCATGTTTATCTTGTTTTGATCATTGGTGGTGTGTTTTATACACTTTGCCCCGTGAGTGCTTATTCATGCATTGGTCATGCATCTCACATGCACACTAGATGCACATTTGCTACACACACTCTAACACTTGACATGTTTTGCACTTCACTCATGCTAGTTAAGTCTTTTTAGACCTTTTAGCTCTTATAACATGTTCTTGTGTCTAAGTCATGCCTAGGTTTACATCATGTTCCATCATTCTTAGCATGTCATATTTACTTTATGCTTTGTAGCATTTTTTTTAGATGTTTTTGTCTTTCGTTTAAGTTTCATTTTCTCATTCATCTTGCACCCCTCATGCATCACATCATACCCATGCTCATATCTTCTTTTCTTTCCCTCCTTCCTCTTGATTGATTTGTCTATTCGTGACAAAAAGGGGGAGTAATTCTACCTTGTGCACATTCGTATGGGGAGAAATCCATAGGGGAGATGCATATACCAAGGGGGACAAGACATTATTTTTTGAGAAAACCTTGTTTTACTTTATGCTTGTTTTCTCGTTGCTTTATGGTGCGTTGAGTTATGTTTAGTATCATCTATGCTTTGCTACTCTCATCGCATCTTGCACTTGTGCCCTAGTAGGATTGTTCCTAGATGCATATACTTCATGTATTTTGCATTGGTCGTGTGTTGGATATGCTTTTACCCTTATGCTATTGTGCTTTTTTGGTTGCATATTCTATATGACTATTTTGGTGTTTGGTCAAGTTGCTCACATATTTCACATGATGTTTACTTAATCGCAATTTACTTGTTACATTATACTTGTCCTTTTATCACTTGATTTACCTTAAGAGTCTAATGTGTTTTGTGCAAGTGTTTCAGGCTACAGGTATATATCTTCCAAGTGCTACACAGCTTCTAGATTTAGGTGTGAGTGAGTTTTGCCATTGTTTCCAAACTCACGTTTAAGTCTGAAGTCTGTTTTAGGGTGTTTTGTCACGGAATAGCCAAATGGGAAGATTGTAAAGTTATGATTTACAACTATGTTTTATGTTGGCTTTATTCCATGAAAAAAGGTGTTGTAATTGCTTCAATTTTGTTCCTTGTATTTTATGGGATTTTATTGTATTGGGTTTAGTATTAAGTTAGTGAAGACTCAAGCTTAAATGAAGAATCAGTGAATTTTGCGAGAAGCTCGCGAGAAGCTAAGTCGCGAAAGAGCACATGAAGAGCACATGACTGGAAGCTAAAAAGTCGTGCCAGGCTGTCGTTTTTGCGAGTGTCTCGCGGGTAAGGCCTTCCCGCGAGACAGTCGCGAAACATTCGGCCTGGAGGATTTTTAAGTGAAACTTTCATACCCTTCACCCATACTATATAGTTCATTACCCACAAATGCAATTGAGGCCATTCAGAGAGAAAAACCCTAGATAGGTTTTCTACAACACACACACCCATCTTTTTTAGAGAGAGCTACTCATCCTTAGTGAAAAATCATTGTAGCCTCTTCTCCATTCCTCTTCCATTGTCATATCTTGAGAGGAGATTTGTACCCAAACACAACCCACACCTATTCAGAGTGTAGAGAGTGTTTTGGAGCTTGGGAAGCTTTAGGAAATTGCCAAAAGAAGCCGGTGAGGCTTGGCGGATGCAATCGGGTGGATTACGGGATCCGTAGAGCTAGACAAGACACGGTTCCAAGAAGCCTTGTTGGAGTAGGAGCTTGGAGGGCTTAGGTACATCGGGTAGATTAGGCTTGGAGGGTCTCTTACTAACCTATGTATCCCAACTGATTGTCTAGTGGATCGATTACCGCTTAGAGGGCGGCAGAGAGGTTTTTCACCGAGTTCTTCGGTTTCCTCTTCGATAACACATCGGCGTGTTATCTTGTGTTTGCATTCTCTCTTCCCTTACTCTTGTGCTTTACTTTTAATGTTTGTTGTTCATGTTTATGCACTAAAGTAGTATCGGTTTATTGCGCTTCATTTAATCTTATTTCCGCACTTAGATAAATTAGAGTAAAAGCAATCTAGCCGTAATTTTAATTGAGGGTCTAAACAAGCTCTTGTGTTTTTAACACATTTTCGAGCTTTCACATACATCATGCACAATGCAAGCACACAGAGCAAGAAAGTAAATGCCTACATCCCTAGAGCATGGCCCAAAATATAGGTTTAGGAAAGTAAACAGGGGTCGCTATACTCTAGAGATGAGGACGAATGGTATAAGGCATGATATACCTAATACAAACCATCTAAAAGAGAAAGGGAAGAGGAAGGAAGGGGTTTAAAAGAGTACATAACCAAAGGGGAGAAGCTAAACTCCTAAACCTACTGACTACAACCGCTTGGCTTAACTACATGCTCACATCCGTGTCCCTTTTGCTTGCGCCTGGGAAACCGTGCCCTAGCTGCATGCGTCCTCGCTCCATGTGTATACATGCAAAGGCAAAGGTAAGAAACCGGCAGACAAGCAATGGAAGGAAAAGATGCAAAGAGTATATGAACAAGCATAAAACAGAGAGCATGATAGACATGGCAAGCATAGCAGGAAAGCAAGCAAACAAGTGGAAAAGCAAACAAGCAAGAAAACGAACAAAAGGTGGTGTCCATAAGGGACAAATGTAGGTTTGGATCGAATATCCATAACTTCATTGTGTTGAAGCATGGACAACGCACTAGCATGTAAGACTCATGCATGGACATGTAAAGATGTATCTAAAGCCAACGGGTGGCATAAACAAGCATGGCAAGCATATCGTCGCACGGAGCGGAAAAGGGGAAGGTATGACGAAGCAACTAGCATCATGGCAATGCCTCCTAAGTGGTTACACCCAAACAAGGCCTCATGGGTGTCGGGTGTAACCATACAACCACAAACCCGCTAAGGGTGTCAAGCGTGGCAAAGCCTAAAACAAGAGAGGCTAACACAAGCATAAATCATAGAAGCAAGCAAGCATAGACATGCAAAATTGGTGATCCAAACCCTTTGATATGGGCCAAGGTGTATGGACAATGACGAAGACCATAGGGTCTAGATCAGGTCCGAACCAATTGGCCAAAACACAATAAAGAAAGACAAAGTGACAAAAGGGCCACAATAGCACATGGCATGACAAACATAGCCTAGGTCTAGGCACGCGAACATGGCATAGAGCACACAAGCACATGGAAAATAACATGAAACATGTAGAGAGCATAGATCCAAACACATAAGCATGTGGAAGCATAGATATAGGCATATAGGCATAGGAACATACATGTAAACATGTAGAAATTTAGCACATAGACATGGAAGGACATGAATCTGTTGCTACCGTATTTTGTCCGCCCTCGATTTGCGTGCCGGACCCTAAAAAATTCAAAAATATCATTTTCTTTCCATGGGTCCGCGAGAGCATCCAGAACGACGTGGTGCAACCTGTTCGGGCATCAAAGCACCCGAAGTGCCTTTTCCAGCTAAAATGACCAAAATGCCCCTAGTTAGCCCTAAGTTTGACCGAAGGCCAAACGAGGTCCAAACTCTCGCAAAACAACGTTTTTCACAGTTTTACATCAAACCCAAGCTTCTCGGAGATTTTTAACAACTTTGACCAAGTTTGACTAAGTTTGACCCGAAGTCGATCTTGGGTGGGCCCAAAAACCCTAATTTTGATCTGACTATCAGAATGGGTTGAAACCAATGCCATTGCGAAGATTATAAAATTCTCATTCCAAAGACTATTCATGGGTCGAAATCGGAGTTAGAACAGCGAGATATCACGAAAACCGGGATGATGCACCGCTAACTTCCCGGAGCCATAACTTTTGATCTGACTATTGGATTTTTGAGTTCCATACCTTTTTAAAAACTGAAAATCAAGATATTTCCAAGGGTGTCAAGTTCCACCCGATTAGAGGACTTTTGAGGCCGGTGGCCCTTAAGACCAAGGGAGACCACATTTTTTTCGGATTTTCTGCTATGCCTAGCTTCTCTACACGTTTTCCCCCCTTTCAAACACCAAAAAACACACAAAACATCCAAAAAACACATCAGAGCTTCTTGATTCTTCACTCTTCACCAAAAGCACAAAGTATTGTTCTTATACCCAATTTTCCTTTCCTTGGTTCTACACTTCGGATTTGGGGTTTAGGGGTGGGGGTGTGGATGTGGATGTGGCTTTTCTAGCTATCATCCACACCCCTAACCTTTTAAATATTTTTCTAGCATTTATCTTATTATTTTTGCTTGAATAACATGTTTTACTGCTTTCCTTAGCATGTTTGTTGTTTTATTTGTGCTCCTAGCTTAGATCTCTAGGTTGTTATTTCTTGTTCCATGTTGTTGTGCTTAGATCTATGTTTCTAGATGCTCATATTTTTAGATCTGTATGCTTAGGGTTTTATGCCATGCTTTCCTTTATTTCGTTCCTCTTTTTGCTCTATGTTGATGTTAGGGTTACTTGGTCACATGCCTACTTAATGTCGTTGGTTATACCTTGCTTGGATCTATGTATTTAGGGACTTTTCACCATGTTTCGTGCTTAGATCTACATCTGTATATGTCTATATGCTACGATCCATGTTCTACCACGTCTATGTGCTAAGCTTTCACATGTTCACACACGTGTTGCCATGCCTATGCCTAGATCTATGTTTTCACGTGCTTGTATGCTTGGATCTATGCTCTACATGTTTCATGTTGTTCTCTGTGTGCTTGTGCATTCCATGTCGTGTTTGTGTGCCTAGACCTAGGCTATGCTTGTCATGCCATGTGCTATTGTAGCCCTTTTGTTGCTTTATCTTTCTTTCTTGTATTTTGGGCTATCAGTTCGGACCCGATCTAGACCCTAAGGTCTTTTTCATTGTCCACATTTGCTTGCTTCTATGCTTTATGCTTGTGTTAGCCTCTCTTGTTCTAGGCTTTGCCATGCTTGACGCCCTTAGTGGGCGTGTGGTTGTGCGGTTACATCCGACGCCCATGAGGCCCTGTTTGTATGCAACCACTTGGGATGCATCGTCATGATGCTGGTTGCTTCGTGCATACCTTTTCCCTTTTTCGCTCCGTGCGATGATATGCTTGCCATGCTTATTTGTGCCACCTGTTGGCTTTATATGCATCTTTACACGCTTGCTTACATGTCCATGCATGAGTCTTGCTTGCTAGTGTGTCGTTCATGCTTCAACACAATGAAGTTATGGACATTCGATCCAAACCTATATTTGTCCCTCGCGGACACCACCTTTTGTTCATCTTCTTGCTTGTTTGCTTTTTCGCTTGTTTGCTTGCTTTCCTGCTATGCTTTCCATGTCTATCACGCTCATCTATTTTATGCCTTTTCATATACTCTTTGCATCTTTTCCTTCCATTGCTTGTCTGCTCATTTGTATTAGGTATTTACTTTTCAGTAGGTTTAGGAGTTTAGCCTTTCCTTTTGGTTATGTACTCTTTTAAACCCCTTCCTTCCTCCTCCTTTTCTCTCTTAGATGGTTTGTATTAGGTATATCATGTCTTGTACCATTCGTCCTCATCTCTAGAGTATGGCGACCCCTGTTTACTTTCCTGCACCTATATTTTGGGCCACGCTCTAGGGATGTAGGCATTTACTTTCTTGCTCTGTGTGCTTGCATTGTACATGATGTATGTATATATACTTGCTCCCCCCTTTCGGTGTGATTGTCACAGTCCATGTCACCTAAGGCAAAGCGATGCCTAATTTCCGCTGTGAAAGTAAGGTGACACGTCGCCAGATTTTCACCGTGAAAATCTGGTACTCAGCTCGAATGCCATAGGAAAGCATAAATTGGGACCATGTCCTTTCAAAAGCCAGACCTCAAAGCCCCCCATGCATACAAAGCACCGATATACAATGCCGAAATCATGTTTTTACTACCAATTTCTGAAAATTAAGGTTTTATCAAAACAAAGAACTGTCCTTGGACAGGCGTTGTGGGGTGCCTAACACCTTCCCCACACGTAACCAAACTTCCAGACCTAAGAATCAAGATTTTTTGCCATCCACATTAGATTAGGAAAAATGCCATTTTTCTTAGCCTTGGATTGGTAATAAAATCAACTAGAAATAGGTGACCAATCATACCTTAGAAAAACTGATTGGTGGTGACTCCATTCACCTTCAGTAATCACCTAAAAATTGGCCCAGCTTCCTGCCATAACGCTAAAGGTATACCTACCTTCCTCCACCGAGAGAGAGAGAGTACCCGAAGCTCCACGCAAACACACGCACACCGATCATCGAGAGGGGCCCTCAAATGGGGCCCCGCGTGCGTGGGAGCTGTCGCCACGGTGGGTGGTCGAACAAAGGCACGGCAGCAGCGGTCTTTCCGCTAGCCGATCGGGGCCGAGCGTCAACAGACTGGTGACTCCACTGGGGATCGATGAAAGTTTAGCCTTTAGAGCTTTTGATAAAACCATAATCTTTGGACATTGGCTTTCAAAACACATAAATTGGCATTGGCCTCTGGGGCTTTCCTTTTGAAAAAGGCTTCTACTATATCCTAGTAGACTATTTTCAAAAGAGCAAAAATCCTTTTTCGAAAGGGTGGCTTTGAGGTATTTTCATATGGGGCTTTACCGCTTTCCTCACATGCTTTACAGCTTTCCTTCACATGCAAACATAGGGTAGCAAAATTTAATTTCCGCTACACCTTTATCTGCTTTCATATATATATATATATATATATATATCTGTTGTGCTTTAAAAAAGTCTTTCCCCTTCATTAAGGATTGCATGACATATACACCCTTTTGAGCCGAACCTGGGCTCCGCACTACTGGCGTAGTCACATCTCTTTGAGGATTTCATCACCCCATCTGTAGATGCCCAGACGAAAACATCGGCAATGTTACCCATAGTTAGATTCGGGACTGATATTGTAGGCACTTCTAGGTTCATAGGTGGACAGGAGTTGCTGAAAAGGCCCCCCTCGATCCTTCCTACCCCGTAACTTCCATGAAGGGAGGGGTATGGCAATTGAGTACCCTAGGTCAGGGGAAAGTGTCTTGTAATAGGTGCGCCCTTTTTGCTTGCGTCAAAGAAATTGTGCTCTACTCCAGGTTCTTTCTATCCTGTTCGCACAGCATCCATGATTAAACCCCTAGGAAAAGCAACCCCGTTGCTTACACATGCTAGATCATACCCTATCCCTAAGGGTTTACAACCCTACAAGGGCACTCATGCATACACTAATTGGTTCCATCACCTAATTGTGCAAAGCTAAAATTTGTGGCAAGTAACCGAAAGCTGTCAAGAATCCCAAAGCGTCAAGAGTTCAAAGGCTCTCCTAGAAAAGATCCAAAAGGATTACCCAGAAGCTTAAATCATCAAAGAGATCACAAGATGTCAAAGTGGCCAAGAGGGTCAAAGATCCAAATTACCAAGAGATCCATGCTGTCCAAATTGCTAAGGGATTCGAATTGCCAAGATGTCAAAATTGCCAAAGGTCCTAGATGTCAAGAATCCAAGGGCTCCCCTAAGAGATACAAAGGTCCAAGAGATCTATGCTGTCCAAGTTACCAAGAGATACAAGTGTCCAATAGCTTCCCCAAGAAGTCCACATTATCAGAAGCCGAGTTCTCTCTCGTAGTTACATTTCTTGTAAAAGGCCCATTATTGGAGCCGATAAACCCAGCATTGTAAAAAACAAGTCTTGTATAAGCATGTGATCAAAGGAAGGGTCCTTCCTGCATTGTTGAGCATATCATGAAGTTTCGGTTACTTGCCAATTTTGTGCATTAATCTTGCATCATAGTAGAAACTCACTATGATAAATACCCGATCAAAGGTGCAAAGCCAAATTTTTTTGAAAATGGTAGGTGCATGTTAAATAGCAAGGACATAAACTAACTTGATTTTAGTGTTGTGTTTTCACCTTGTCAAATACACCCCGTTTCTTTCACCTCCTATTCTTTACAAGGATCAAAAGATTGCTAAAAAGAAACAGGCTAAGCTACTGCCACGCCGTGATCCCATTGTCACTAGGTCTTGCGCAAAAGAGATGTCTACTAGTGATACTTCTCCCCATGAGAAAACTGTTCAAGAAGTCGCTCTTCTGAAAGAGCAAGTGTCAGAACTGATGCGTATGGTGCAACAACTAGTTGTAAGAGGAGGACAAAATTCTTCCGGTCATAGCCAAGGAGGTCCCCAAATCGAGAATGAAAATCAGCCTCCGCCAGTACAGGATCAGGGCCACAATGTACCGCACCAGGGCAATAACCGAGAAACAGATCCTTCTAAGGACAAGAACCTCGAATCTGGGTATGGCCAAGTTAAGAGCCAAGTGGAAACTCTAGCCGAGAAGCTTCATATCTTAGAGGGCTCTAGTGTCCATAGAAGTGTTGATCTAGACAGTTTGACCAATTTCCCTCAGGTCATTATGCCTCCTAAGTTCAAGGCACCAAAGTTCGTCAAGTATGATGGTACTAGAGACCCTTGCGCGCACTTACGAATGTTTTTTAGGAAGATGGCTCCTTATGGGGATAATCGCCCTCTGCTTTGCAAGATTTTCCCTGATAGCTTGACCGGCCCTGCGGCCACATGGTATGTGAGATTGGAAAAAGACCTCTAGCTGAAGGGAAATGGCCAACTCTTTCTTAGAGTACTACAAGTTCAACATCGAGATAGCTCCCGATCACACCATTCTTCAAAGGATAGAAAAGAAGAGTGATAAATCCTTCCGTGAGTATGCCCAGAGGTGGCGTGAGCTAGCTGCACAAGTGCAACCCCCCATGATGGAAAATGAGATGATCAAGTGGTTCATCGACAACCTCAAGCCTCCTTACTATGAGAAAATGATTAGTGCCGAAGTCACTCATTTCGCTAGCCTCATCCTTATTGGGGAGCGCATTGACGAGGGTATTAGGAGGAAGAAGATCATGGATGTCGAGTCTTTGAGTTCCATGGTTGAACAAGTCAAGAGAATGACAAGCAGCAAGACCAAGGAAGCCGATGTTCATATGGTTGATAATGCATCAGAAAGGCCTAGGGGTGTTGCTCTCGCCTATGCTACCCCATCTGCTAGACCTTATCAGCAACAGGGACAATCTACCCAAGCGCCTAATCGAGCCTTTAATCAGAGAGGGAGGCTGGACTTACCTCGTCCCTTTAGGAGGGAAAATTAGAAGTATACTCCGTTACCCATGCCCTTGGTAGATCTCTATGCTTACCTGCTGAAAAGAAGCTGGTGACCTCGATGTTTCAGAGGACCAGGGAAGGCCCTCCACCGCCTAATTTTGATTCATCAAAAAAGTGCGAACACCATTTCGGGGCCGAAGGGCATACCCTTGAGGTTTGTCATCATTTGGGAGACCGTGTCCAGGATCTCACAGACAACAAGTTCATACAGTTCAATAATGCAGTCGCATTAAACATCATCATTAACCCTTTGCCTACCCATCAGGAAGGGAATGTGAATGCCATCGTCACAGTGGAGGAAAGGGTTCCGGATTTCTCCTCACCATTATTCCCATGGAAGATTATGCTCCGAGCCTTGGTCCAAGAGAGTCACCTTGATCTTCAAGGTATGGGAACCCTGGGATTTGATTGGGGAATCTACTCATTCTGTGACAATGAAGACAACCATGCCCTGTTTAACTGTAAAATGCTCCGAGCACAAGTAAAGAGTCTAGCCGAACACGTTATCATCTGGATCAAAAGGGAAATTGTGCGAAAAAGTGATTGTATGGCCGCCAGCTTATGTCCTCCAACCACCTAGTCAGAAGCCAGTTGCAATGCTATATCAGTTGGGAAAGGGTTCCGAATTTCTCCTCACCATTATTACCATGGAATGCTATGCTCCGAGCCTTGGTCCAAAAGAGCCACCTTGATCTTCAAGGTATGGGAACCTCGGGATTTGATTGGGGAATCTGCTCATTCTGTGACAATAAAGATAGTCATGCCCTGTTTAATTGTAAAATGCTTCGAGCACAAGTGCAGAGTCTAGCCGAACGCAGTATCATTTGGATCAAAAGGGAAATTATGCGAAAAAGTGATTGTATGGCCGCTAGCTTGTGTCCTCCAATCGTCCAGTCAGAAGCCAGTTGCAATGCTATATCAGTTGGGTCAAGGAAAGATCGGGACGAATATCTACAGAAACACCTTGGCCAGGTTACTTCAGAGCCTCCCTTTTCAGTAGTCATTGAGAAGATCATAGAATCACCTACGGATCCGAGGTCATCTAGTTCTTGCATTAGAGGATTTGCTCCTCTAGTTCTTGCATTGCCTGCGGTCACAAGGCCAGCCTCATCACCGATTCAGGAGGGAACCGCCATTGTTCCCGCTATCCGAGGGTTCGACCCTCTTATTTTGCCAAAGCCTACCTTAGGAAACTATGGGGTATCCGGCTTGAAGGCCCTTGAAGCCATTCTACCAAGTCCGATGGTCATTAATCTGAAAACGTTCTCTATAACGCCCAATTTGCAAACTCAGGAAGGTGTTATCATTCGCATGCCGAAGCCGTTTCCTTATGAGGATAGCCATTGTGTCCCCTGAAAATATGATGTGTCATTGATCTCCACTCAAACCGAAAAAGAGGAGGTCTGTTCCAATATCTCTTCAGGTCTATCTGGGCTCACTAGGAGTGGTCGTTGCTATACTCCCGAGGAGCTAGAAAAGAGAAGGAAAGAGATTGGCAAGGGCACCGCCGAACTCGTTAGGAACAGGGTCACAATCAAAGAAGCCGAGGAGTTCTTGAAAGTTATCAGAAACTCAGAGTACAGTGTGATTCAGCAGCTAAACAAGTCGTCAGCTTAGATCTCCATCTTGGCGTTATTGCTATCCTTTGATGTCCATCGGAAGGCTCTCTTGAAAGTCCTGAAAGAGACATGTTCCTACAAGTGCTACAAAGTCTACCTTTGAGGGTATGGTCTCAACAGTGTTGGCCACCAACCAAATTTCCTTTACGGATGATGAACTACCACTAAAAGGTAGAGAGCATACTTTGCCCATACGCATCATAGTAAAGTGTAAAGATATGATCGTCGCCAAAGTACTGATTGACAACGAGTCGGCCCTAAATGTTTGCCCAATGTCCACCTTAGAGCGTTTGAGTATGGATACCTCTCTTATCCGCCCTTCCACCATGATCATTGGAGCTTTTGATGGCACTCTCCGGGTGGAGTTAGCCCTATGTCTTTCATGGTCAACTTCCAAGTCATCAAGGTGGATTCCCCTTATAATATGCTCTTAGGAAGGCCTTGGCTACACGCTGCGGGCGCAGTTGCTTCTACCTTTCATCGGAGACTCAAGTTCCCAAGGATCTAATGATCACTATTATGGCTGAGGAACCCCTGATTTTCTTCTAGGAGACTTCTATCCCTTACATTGGTGCCAATGCCTTTCCGGAGGCAACTTTTCACAGTTTCGAGCTAGTCTCCATGATTTCCAAAGCTTCAAAACTCAAGTCGACATGGCCCTCAGCTACTTTAATGGCCGCCAATGAGATGCTCAAATCTGGCTATCAGTTAGGCCAATGCCTCGGTGTTGTACGACATGGGAAGGCTTCTTTAGTTGAACTCTCGGATAACAAAGGAGGTTTCGGTCTGGGCTATGACCCCTCCGACGAAGAACTTTTTCAGGCTTCCAGATGAAAGAAAAGGAACTGCATTGGCCAAGGGATGTCTATTCCCTACATCAGGGTCACTTTTTTGGCTCTGGCCAAGGTCATCAGATCAATAATAGCACAGGAATCATGTGAAGAGGAATCAGATCTGGCTTGTCTCATCCGTCTTTATCCAAAAGAATTCTCAGTGAATGCCATCATATCCCCAAGGGATGATCTGACTTCTACTATTAGGCCTTGTGCGCCAGGCGAAATAGTAGGCCATTGGACCACCAAGCCCTACTTTGTGGTTGCACCGGCTAAGTAAGGAGTATTCCATTATCGTGTGGTTGGGTCCTCCAATTGCCCAAAAGAGTTGGAATAGCATATCTAGTTTATTTTGCATGTTTATTTCCTATTTCTTGCATTTCTTGTTTGCATTTCCCAGTTTATTTTCCATGAAAAAAAAAATGTCTCCTTTTTATCATCATCAAGCATGAACTTTGTTATTTCCCCTTCCTCTAATCCATTAATGAAATTATCCAGCCTATTATTCAGGAAATCCTTGCATTTATCTCTTTACTTGCTTTCCTATGAATATGTGTGTGCAAATTGTCTTATGTTTCCTTGTATATGTTTTGTTCTATAGGATCTATTCTAATTCCCAAGCAGGTACATCGTCCTGTTGCTATAACGAGGATAGTGATGACACGAATGAGACAATAGAGTTGGAACATGATACTGAAGGGTTAGAGGAAATTCTGAGCCTGCCTCGTGATATTTTGGAAGCTCTAAACAGAGAGAGCGAAGGGTCCAAGCCCAACATAGAAGAGACAGAGGTAGTTAACCTTGCTGACGAAGGCAAGAATGAAAAACATGTCAAGATTGGGGTAAAATTTCCTGAAGACATGAAGCCCGAGCTTATAGCGCTACTCAAAGAATTCAGAGAGATCTTTGCTTGGTCCTACCAAGATATGCCAGGGCTAGATACTGAGATTGTCGTGCACAAAATTCCAGTCAAACTAGAGTGCCCCCCAGTGCGGCAAGCCCTTCGAAGGATGAAATCTGAGATTATTTTGAAGATCAAAGAAGAAGTAGAAAAATAATTGAAAGCCGATTTCCTTACTGCGATAGCCTACTCAGATTGGGTCGCCAACATTGTTCCCGTGCCTAAGAAAGATGGGAAAGTGCGCATGTGTGTTGATTACAAGGATTTGAATCGGGCCAGCCCCAAGGATAATTTCTTGTTGCCACACATCGATACCCTGGTCGATAATACCACTACCAATAGGTTCTTCTCCTTCATGGATGGATTCTTAGGCTACAATCAAATCAAAATGGCCGATGAGGACAAAGCCAAGACAGCATTCACCACACATTGGGGAACTTATGCGTATGATGTCATGCCATTTGGCTTAAAAAATGCAGGCGCTACTTATCAACGAGCCATGGTAACCTTGTTCCATGATATGATGCACAAAGAGATCGAAGTCTACGTAGACGACATGATTGCCAAATCCCGCACTGCCAGGGATCATTGGTGGATTTAAGAAAGCTGTTCAAGCTCCTTATCAAGTGCGTCTTTGGAGCTAGTTCAGGGAAACTGCTTGGCTTCATAGTCAACTAAAGAGGAATTGAAGTGGACCCAGCCAAAGTCCAAGCCATCCGGGATATGCCGACACCGCAAACCAAGAAACAGATTCGCAGCTTCTTAGGCAAAGTCAATTACATAACTCGCTTCATAGCGTAATTGATCGCCACATGTGATCCATTGTTCAAGCTCTTGAAGAAGGACACAAAGATAGAATGGATAGATGAGTGCCAAGTAGCCTTTAACAAGATCAAGCAGTATTTGTTGAACCCTTTTGTTCTAGTTCCCCCAACACTGGGATATCCGTTGGTCCTCTACTTAGCGGTACAAGAAACCTCCATGGGCTGCATGTTAGGCCAATCGGCTGAACCCGACCAGAAAGAAAGGGTGATTTATTACCTAAGCAAGAAGTTCACCAGTTGTGAGATCAACTACATCGCCATTGGGAAGACGTGTTGCGCCCTAGCGTGGGCATCATGCAAGTTGTGGCAATATATGCTCTACTACACCACGCGGCTCATTTCTCACATGGATCCCATTAAGTACATCTTTGAAAAGCGAGCTCTTACAGGGAAGATCTCCCGTTAGCAAATGTTGCACTCCGAGTTCAACATTGTGTTTGTTACAAGAAGGGCCATCAAGGGCCAAGCCATAGCCGATTACCTAGCGGATTAGCCGCTAAACAATCCAGAACTTTCGGAATCCCTCTTCCCTGATGAGCATGTCATAGCACTAGAGCCAGAACCAGACAATGTGGAACCGTGGCATTGGAAGCTTTATTTTGATGGAGCCGTCAATTCTATCAGAAATGGAGTGGGAGCAGTCTTAGTTTCCCCCAAAGGCTAGCAAATCCCTGTTTCAGTCAAGCTGAACTTTAGTTGCACCAACAACGTCACAGAATACGAGGTGTGCATAGTCGGCCTGCAAGTGGCCCTAGAATTTGGAGCCTATGACTTAAGCGTCTTTCGAGATTCCCTGTTGATCATCTCCCAAATCGAAGGAAAATGGCAATCCCAAGACACCAAGTTGATTCCATATCAAAAATGTGTCAACCGCTTGATTTCAAAGTTCTGAAACATCACATTCGCCTATTTGCCCCGAGCACACGACCAATTTGCAGACACCCTAGCTACACTAGCTAGCATGGTTAAGTTATCAGAAGGAGATGATATGCGGCAATTGCATATAGAAGTCCGTGGCGTCCCAGCCCATTGCATGAACATCGAAGAATGTATGACTGTCGAAGTCAAAGCCGACGGAAAGCCATGGTACCATGATATCAAGGCTTATATCAAGAACAGTGAATACCTGCCTGGTGCAATAAACAGTGAAAAGAAGTTTATTCGGTGCATGGCCTGCCAATTTTTATTGAGTGGAGAAGTCCTGTACAAAAGGAACCATGATTCTACCTTGCTCCGATGCGTAGATGCCTCTGAGGCTAATCACCTGATGGAAGAGATGCATAAAGGCTTACTAAGGGCTCATGCTAGTGGACCCCTGTTGGCCCACAAGATTATGAGAGCCGATTACTACTGGCTTACCATGGAAAATAATTGCATTAAAAACATGAGGACATGCCACCGTTGCCAAGCCTATTAAGATAGGAAGAACGCTCCTCCTCAACCTTTGCACTCTTTAGCAACACCATGGCCCTTCTCAGCTTGGGTTATGGATGTCACCGGACCCGTAATTCTGAAAGCTTCAAATGGTCACGAGTACATCTTAGTGGCCATTGATTATTTCACAAAGTGGGTGGAAGCCGTTTCGTACAAAAGCGTCACTCAAGCAGTGGTAGCCCGATTTTTGAAACACAACATTATTTGCCGTTGCGGCGTGCTAGGAGAGCTTATTACAGATAACGGGACAAACCTAATCCAGCAACTCTGCCATCAGTTCAAGATCGAGCACAGAAACTCAGTTCCTTATCGCCCTCAAATGAATGGTGCAGTGGAAGCCGCTAACAAGAATATAAAGAAAATCTTAGTGAAGATGATAGACACATGCAAGGACTGGCATGAGTACTTACCATTTGCTCTGTGTGCATATCACACTTCTGTTCATACTTCCACGAGTGCGACCTCGTATTCACTGGTATATGGCATAGAGGCCATCCTCCCCGCAGAGGTAGAGATCCCGTCTCTTAGGATTTTATCTCAAATAGAGCTGTCAGAAGCTGAATGGGCCCGTTCTCGATATGAACAACTAAACATGATAGATGAGAAGCGCATGACCGCAATGTGCCATGGACAATTGTACCAACGGCGCGCCGAGCAAGCATTCAACAAGAAAGTTAGACCTAGTGAAGAAGGCGATCTAGTCTTGAAGAAGCACAACTAGGCCATGCCTGATCATAGAGGAAAGTTTGACCCAACTTATGAGGGTCCATATGTGGTAAAGAAGGCCTTTTCCGGAGGAGCCTTAATTCTAGCCGACATGACGAGCATGACTTCAATATGCCCACCAATTCTGATGCCGTCATATGGTACTTTGCATGAAGGAGCCTCTCGTTCACCTCATTTCTATATTTTGATGTCAAAAAAAAAAAAAAAGAACAAAATATATATATATGTAAAAAGGTAGATCGAAAACTCGAAAGGGCAGTCTACGCAAAAGGAAAGCCAAAAGAAAGAGAGCGTGAGAAAATACAAAGGGTAGATTGAAAACCCAAAAGGGCAGTCTATGCAAAAGATGAGCAAAAGAAAGAGTGTGAGAGAGCCTGCTAGATTGAAAACCCGAAAAGGCGGTCTAGGCAAAAATTAAGGCAATCAAAAGTCAGTTGAACTACGTGATGACCTGATCCTTCCTCGTGGAGGTACGTAGGCAGCCATCTTGGTTCAGTCACATCTTGAACGAAAAATCAGTCAGTTATACCTGCTTTCATTTATGCTCAAGATTAGAAAATTAAAGAGATCCAGCATCCAAGACTAGATATGAAGACACCTTCGAGATTGCTCTCTGTCACCAACACTGCCATGACCCAGCGGTTTGCTCAAGATGTTCTGGCTTATGCCAATGGGAAATGTACCTCAATGGGAAGAGGAAGAGATCCCTCTAGAACAGGATGTATCCTTGGAAAAATAAGATATTGATATGCATGGATTTTACATTTATTACTTATTTGTATAATCTTGCATTTTCAAAGCATTTGCCTGCATATTCATTAACATGCCTGTATTGTGCCATTCTGTTTCTTTCATACGTTTTGGTATCAAAACATGAAATCTCATCTCATAAATATACCCTGAATATCATCATAAACATCTCTCTACATCATCTCTCAGTTTCTAAGCATGCCTAACAAACTAGACTATGCTTTAAGAACTCAAACAAAAAGTGGAAGGCCTTACGCAATTGCCTAGCAATTTACAAAGGACCTTTCCATACATGGTAGGATACTAACTACATAGCTCATGTGCAGAACAAAATAAACAGAAAAGAATGTCAGCGAGTCAAACATGGCCCAAGCGATCAGACACGGCCTGGCATAGTCTCCCAAAACCAATGCGGAGAATCGGGTCATCCTGAGCATGAGTGTGAAGTAACCCAGTTACATCAAAGCCCAGGTCTCTGGCAATCTCTCTAAGTCTGTCATGTGAGTGTCGAAGATGGACCAGCTCCCTCTCCATTATGGGATCAAAACTGGAGCTCTATCTCTCAGTCTCTAGCAAAGCCTGCAAGGTGCCCACCTCTGCAGTAGCGACTCTCAGGGCCTCCTCTCTCTTGGCCAGCTCAGTCTGAAGGCGACGGAAAGCCAGCTGCAGCTTGCTAGGCTCATCGCCCTCTTGCCCGTACTCCATGCTTAAAGTGGAGTGAATATGGGATCTCGCCTGCATTAGCTCCAGTGCTAAGCCATCGGCCCTACTGCAAGCCTCGGCCCTCCCAGCCTCCAATGTGGCCCTCTCCTCATCCCAAGTGTGATCCAGAGCGACAAATCTCTGAGTAAAAGCCATAAGCTCATCCTCCAAAGCCGCAACCCGGGATCTCAACTGGACATACTCTGCCTCTGTGCCTAGATGGGCTGGCCCCTTCCAATCGAGCTCTACCCTAAAAGCAGTAAGCTCACTCTCCTACATGCTGCTTATCTCCTCAATGTCCGCCATGCATGTATCAGCTATCTCTTTACAACAGTCTTTGTCCCTGACAGCCTCTCTCAGGCACTCCCTCAAGTCTACAAGGGCCCTCTCAACCCTAATCTCAAACTCTAGGGTATAATCTCTCAAAATATCAGCCGAAAGTTGCAAATCAGTCCAAACTGGCAATGAAAAATCAAGCACAAAGACGGGATACCTCATGTCTCGCCACACTCTAAACTCAACAGAGGGGGAAGTCAATACTCAAAGGCACGCCCTATCATGGCTATATTAATGTCCACAAGCCCACACTCACAGGTGACAGCAGAAAGATCGCTGAGTCAGGGGATATGCTGGATACCCCCAAACTGTCGCATGGCCATGCCTGGGAAGTACCCCGTGCACCCTCAGATGCCCACCAAGGGAATGCCGAGTAAACTGACATAATGGGTCTGTCCTTACCATCTGGTGATGCCCTACTTGACCCTCCAGGTCCAGTCAATAGGACTCAGGCTGCATAAGTATCTCAGCCAACCATCAGTATCCCCGAAAAAAGGAAGATCGAGAGATACAGTAGCCCGAACTCTATTTCTACTCACAAAGCCCATCGGCTGATCCCTAGTAATGACACTAAAGTGGCTATAGAACCACTACTATAACATGTGAACGCAGCAGCCTAGCCTACCTCTGCCAATCTCCTGACACAAGGACAACGACTTAATGGTCTCAGAAAGTAAAGCAAGAATGAAAGAGGTGCCATGAGATAGGACACTCACCAGAGGAAGAATGGAAAAACTGATAGCTCTTGATGGTGAAGGGAATAGCACCGTGCCAAAGAAGGCCACTAGGAAGGCCTAACGCCTATAGGATGCCCACCGCTCCTCTAAATCCACAAAATTGTCTCGGTAGCCAACGGGGCACTCTGATAAATGAAACTGATCATGTAAGAATTCAAAGGACATGCTTCCTCCTACCCCGCTGCCGTACCAAGTCAACGCCTCCACAACGGGCCTCTTGAGGCCCACCAGATCGGTGAGCCTCTTGCGGTAGCGTGTCCGCATCGGTGGAGTGAAAACAATGCTTAGAGGAGTAGAAAGAGAAAGGAAACGATCATACTTCTCCAAGGTAGGCACCAAGTCAACATTGCCAATGGTGACACACCTCAAAGCAGGGTCCCAACAAGAAGTGATGACCTCCAACAGATGCCAATCTAGTCTGGTATGGAGAAGGGCAGTGGCATCTCCAAGAAGCTGTCAGATGAGTGCTTGGTCACCACAAGAAAAAGAGCCCCACCACCTCTTAAGCTTCCTCTTATGGTAGTCCTCCCTCTCAAGCTCAACCAACGTGTCATAGGAATGAGCACCAAGAACATCCATGAGCAAGTCCTATTGAATCTGACAATCTGATGAAGATCCGTGCAAAAAACGATGAAGAACAGTGTTTTCTAAGTGTTTTTTAGTGAAGAAAGAGGTAGAAGAAAGCCCAGAAAAATCACAGGACTGAATGAGCTGGGGCTGGGCTGAAGCCAGCTTTTTATACACGCTTCTCGAGGCAGCGGCCTTACAAGGGCCGCGGACCTCGGGAAACGTGTAGGGGCTTTTTAGCCCCCCAAGCACAAACCCACACGCATTCTAGCACTCCCCCTCCTATTTGACATGTTTTTGATTACCTTGGAGCGAAGATTCCCTTGTTTTAGTACCCGCCGTAGTGCGTGGTCGGCCCAACAATGAACCGGATTATCGAAAATTTTCACTCGCATATCCGAGGCTGAACAAAACCTACACTGGGGTAATTTATATTTGTGCGTCTCATTCAGCACCTTCAGATGTCTTGAACCTCATTTTCAAAGCCCGATTCACCCGGTTCAAGGGTCGATTCAACCCCGGTAATCAGAATTTGCAACAGAAAAATGCTAGAGCCCGATCTCTGCCGTCCAACGACTTTTCTAGCTTATTTAGAGCGCAAAGGGAGTCGTTTCTCATGAAGCTACCTCAAGAAGCCCGTTCTTGAATTTTTAGCCCGCTCGGGTAATAACAGGAGCGACCAATGCATACTGCCTCATGGCGTGTCTAAGGAGATCTCGCTTGGAGTGTCCACACTCATTATCAGCATTATGTGACAGGGCCTATGAAGCCGAGGCCACTTGTAGCCATTCTACAAGCTCGGAACCCCACAAAACCCTAAACTGAGGCAGTTTATTTTGCGCGGTTCTCTTTCTCCCCCTTTGTCCAATGTACAAGATTGGGTCCATCCCGCTGAGGATGTGTCTCTCATATCGAGAATTGCATAAAACCCTAAACTGGGGCAGTTTATTTCACGCGATTTCTCCTTTCTATTCCCCCCAGCGGGACGATCATCGTTTATAAGCCGCTGGCAAACCCATGAAACTGCGGTGTAAAATGAGTGGGTGTGATACGAGCTGTTTCAAAACCACCATCCTCAATAAAAATGCGATAGTGCATACACATCAGCAGCCCTTGCAAAGGCGATTTATCTAGAGTTATACATATAAGTCCTAATTAGAGGCATTGTCTTTCATACACATCAACCGCCCTCTTAAAGGCACTTCCTTGGAGTTATGCGTATAAGTCCTAATCAGAGGCATTGTCTTTCATAAACATCAGCCGCCCTCTTAAAGGTGCTTCCCTGGAGTTATGCATATAAGTCCTAGTCAGAGGCATTGTCTTTCATACATATCAGCAGCCCCTTTCAAAGGCAGTTTACAGAGTTATACATATAAGTCCTAATCAGAGGCATTGTTTTCATACACATTAGCTGCCCTCTTAAAGGTGCTTCCCTGGAGTTATGCATATCAGAGGCATTGTCTTTCATACACATCGGCAGCCCTTTTCAAAGGCAGTTTACAGAGCTATACATATAAGTCCCAATTAGAGGCATTGTTTTTCATACATCAGCAGCCCTTCTACAAGTGATTTATCTAGAGTTATACATATAAGTCCTATCAAAGGCATTGTTTTCATACACATCAGCTAGAGCTCACTATTGTTATGGGCCAGTCGAGGATTCGACGTTGGTTTTGGGCCCTGACAAGCTGGGAGTTCTTTTTGGCAGAGAAGACCCTCCACCAGGTTAAGCCGGTCTATGGAGTGCTTAGGGATTTGCCTCCTCACGACTTGTCATTCGAGACCATGGTATAAAGCTGCGAAAGGGCAGACTATAATCTCATCCCGAGTGACACAATCTAAAGCTGGGAAAATAGTGACGGGCGGCACTATGATAACCCTCGTGATCCTACAATGAGCCCACACATATGCTCGAGGGTATGCTGTCACGGACAAGCCTGTATAATGTGGCCACAAAGCTGGGATGTACTCATACGCCCACCATGTCAAAATCTGCCAACATCCCTCCAAACTCCTAAAATCCTGCTAGGAGGCTCGCCTCAAGAAAGCAATTAAAAAGCCATAGGTGACAGACCCCCGATCGTATGTCCTAATGTCAGAAACTACTTCCATGCCCCATAGCAGCTGGCAAGTCAACACTGATCGGTTATTACCAAAAAAGCAACAACCGGGGAACCACAAGAAAAACTGACGAAGATGAATGTCAGTGGGTGCCACGTCCTAGGGAAAACTACTCTACAGCCACTCAGTACGAATCTGTGGCGATGCAGTGGGCCCAAAATATCCCCTCGTCTCCACAGTTAATGGAAGAGGAATTCCTAAGAGCTCGCAAGCCATATCGAAGCTCATCTCCTCGGTCAGAATCGAGAGGCCACCAAATCTAATACCCAGAATGGCTGTCCAATTAAGAGGAAGGATCGCATACTCCCCGCAGCTCAAATGGAAGGTGCCCGTCTCGGCATGAAACCGCCGCACCAAAGCCTCCCCGATCCCATGCCCCATGGTGAACGGGGGAATCCGCAGGAAGTACTCAAACCCTGCTCTCTCAAAAATGCGGCATACCGTGGGCGGGTCCTAGAAGCGAACATCAGCTGGAGAAAAGTGGACCAGGCGCCCCGACCATGGAGCTTGTCACCCCCTTGTATTTGAAATCAAAAGCTACTCGTTAGCACATACATATAACCAGAATCTGAGTGACCAAGAAGGAGATGCAACATATCTCTCCCTTTCGCGCCGATGCGGAAGGATGGTCTTTCAGCCCCAACTAAAGGTGAGTGTCCTGGATGCCTCTGTCTATGGCTCAGGTGTGAGCATCGACCCCAGCCTGATGTGGTGGGAACCTCGGCCTCCAAGCGCCAAACTCCGGTAGGACCTCAGGCCCAGGAAAGTCATCATCTATGTCTATAAGGATGTCCTCGGCTCATATCTCTCCTCTGGAGGCCCCCCTCCCTCTAGTCGGCCTGCGCCGTGAAGAAGCCCCGCTAGAAACAGTACGGGACTCAAAGGAGACACTGGCTGTCTCAACTAAGCGCTGTCTCCTTGACCGAGTCTCCATGGGTATACCGACGATAGGCCTAGGGTCACCACCCCCGCAATCAAAGTGGCTCTGCAAAACTCGAGCCGCCTGCTCACCAGCTGAAGTGGTCTCCTCATCAAAAGAATCGTCCCCATGAGCATACATGGGGGCTTTCCCCCGATCTTCCTTAGAACTCGTCCTCCATGACATAATCTGCAAAACAGTAAGAAATCCAAACATAATTGGTAAGCCCATAAGTCAAATGGCGACGCAACTGGACTAACACTATTTTAAAAACGTACAGGTCTATACCCAGCACACATTTGCAAAGGAGCCAAAATCAGGACTGCTATTCAGATATCCTCTGTTTCTACCTGACACCAAATCGGGACTGCTATTTAAATATCCTTTGATTCTACCTGACACCAAATTGAGACTGCTATCCAGATATCCTTTGTTTCTACCCGTCCTAAGACTAAGACTGCTATTCAGATATCCTTTGTTTCTACTTGGCAAAAATCAAGACTACTATTCAGATATCCTTTGTTTCTACCTGACACCAAATCGGGACTGCTATTCAGATATCCTCTGTTTCTACTTAGCAAAATTCAAAACTGCTATTCAGATATCCTCTGTTTCTACCTGACACCAATCGGGATTGCTATCCAGATATCCTCTATTTCTACCCAACCTAAGACCAAGACTACTATTCAAATATCCTCTGTTTCTGCTTGGCAAAAATCAGGACTGCTATTTAGATATCATTTGTTTCTACCTAACACCAAATCAGGACTACTATCCAAATATCCTCTATTTCTACCCGACCTAAGACTAAGACTGCTATTCAGATATCCTCTGTTTCTACTTGACACCAAATTAGGACTGCTATTCAAATATCATCTGTCTCTACCTGAATTTCCCAAATTTCGAGGCTAACTAGCGGCCGTGCCGTACATCTCGCCAACATTTTGACACTAGATTCCGAAAATTTCTCTAGCTTCTACTACTCGGGACTGCTATTCAGATATCCTCTGTCTTTACCTAGATCCCCTATACATCTCACCATTCCCACTATTCCCGACTACCAAGTAAGTCCCTTTACCCATGTCCTGCATTTTTTTTTATTTGTAGCATTTAAATTACCACATATTTACACACTCATATACCAAAAACAAAATGCACGCATATTTTCCTAAGATAGCATGGCATAAATCATGGCAAAAATATATGATTATGAAAAAAAAAATAGAGAATAAACACTAGCATGCATCTCTAGTAGTATTGCTACTAACATTTTGCAAGAAAAATAAAGAGAAGAAGAAAAAATAGGCACTGACCTCAAGTGCAAAAAAGACTGAAGCAGTAAACTGAAATAGCAAACTGAAGCTAAAAGGAAGGACTCGTTGAGCTCTGAGAACTTTAGGAATTTTTGTAGAGAGTAAGGAGTAGGGAGGAGGTGATGAAATGAGCAAAAAAAAAAAGAGCAAAATGGCCCTTTTATAGGCCTGGGTTGCCGAGCAGTGTTGACCAAGTCAATGTTGACCTGGTCAAAGCTGACCTGGTCAAACCCTAAAAAAAAAAAAAAAAAACTCTCCTTTCTCTCCTTCCAAAGTGCAGAGACATGTCTGGGAAATATTCCAATAGTAGCTGCAGCAGATCGGGCCAAGCAAGTAAAGTTTGATCTCGATCCATGAACAGTCTCCACACGCAAATTTGGGGGCAACAAAATTCAAAATCACGTTCTTTATTTGACACCTCTCATTGCACTTGAGATATCAGATAAAGAAGGGGTAGCTGTTGATACCATATTTTATCCACCCTCGATTTGCGTGCCGAACCCTGAAAAATCCAAAAATATCATTTTCTCTCCATGGGTTCGCGAGAGCATTTAAAACGACATGGCGCAACCTGTTTGGGCATCGGAGCACCCAAAGTGCCTTTTTTAGCTAAAATGACCAAAATGCCCCCAGTCAGCCCTAGGTTTGACTGAAGGCCAAACAAGGTCCAAACTCTCGCGAAACAACATTTTTCACAGTTTTACATCAAACCTGAGCTTCACGAATATTTTTAACAATTTTGACTAAAAATCTCCGTGAAGCTTAGGTTTGATGAAAAACTATGAAAGGTGTTATTTTGTGTGGATTTTAACCTTGTTTAACCTTCGGTCAACCTTAGGTTGACTAGGGGTATTTTTGTCATTTTAGATGAAAAAGGCACTTTGGGTGCTCCGGTGTCCGAACGGGTTGCACCACGTCATTCTGGATGTTCTCGCGGCCCCATGGGAAGAAAATAATATTTTTGGATTTTTCGGGGTTCGGCACACAAATCGAGGACGGACAAAATACGATATCAACACCTTGTAGTGAGATACATCGTGTTTTAACTCTGCCAAAACAAGGTGGCGTAAGGACTTTATCTTATACGCGGGGTCTTCTCGTATATAGCACTCAAGTATGTATGCTAGGAACGCCGAATCAAGCATTCGACCATCATGAGTAATCTGAATTTTGTCGCACATGTGGGGGCCCTTGCATTTAGTGATCTTCCAGAAATTGTCTCCCTTGCAACAGATCGCACGAACTGACCATGGACACGAATCATTCTCGCAACTCACCATAAGCCTCTCTGAGTTTGAATGCTTAGTTTTGAAGCTAAAATTATCCCCCACTGCGTACTAGGTCAACGCATGTCACACCACCAATTTAGTCGGGAATACCATCCCTTTCACTGGCTACTCTCTGGGCTACCAACTTGATACTGCCATTTGCATAACTAGTGATAGATCAAACATATTATCCCAAGTGTTTTTGGTGAACCATTCCGGCGTAGGATCGGATCCGAGGCATATGTCTCTATTCTCTTTTGTAAGCTCCTCTTCGATACCATCAACATCCTCATGTTCACCCACGATATCTAGGAGCTCCTCGAACTTATCCCTAGTAACATCAATATGGGTTATATCGTCACCAAGTCCATGATCATCTTCATTTTTGGATGTGCCCCAATACACCTTATCACATGATAAATGCTCTCCTTCATGTACTCCTTGGTAGCCTTCCTCCTCCTCAATCGAGTTCACATGTGAAAATTTCTAGCACGGTTCAATGTCATACCCATCTCCTGTGTTCTCTGCACACTCTTGATAAGACTATAATGGTATTGAGTCGATGTGTTCATCTCCAATTCCATCTAAAATGGCATGTTGTGAACCCTCTCCAACCTCTAGTATAGCAAGCTCAACAGTGACATAGAAATCTGAAGCAATGAACCCCTTCACCAGCATCTGTTCAACAATTTCCCACATCATCTTCACTTTAGCGCCGCCCGATAAATGTAGTGAATTGTAGAAAACCTGGGTGTCTACAACCCGCTGAGGTGCTCAATACACGATGGATATGTTATGCCTAGAGTGGTCCAACCCCATCGCTGTCAATATTCTCTGTTGCAATTTCCTAATGCTTATCCCACACTTCACCTTAACACATTTATACTTTTGGTTTGAGCCTTGGTATGACAACCCATGCAACTCATGATAATACGTCTCCCCATCGTAGTACACAGAAATAATGAAAATCCATGACCTATTCAAAGAATATTGTAGTTGTCATAATCTATAACCAGATAAATAAATTAGGAGTATAATAAAAAGAATTTATATTCAAACTCAACCTCCTCGACTTCGTGTATACACATATAAATAATTGAATCTCGATCATAGAAATAATTTATACACATAGACATAATGTGTACTCAACCATAGATATATTTTATACACATAAATAATTAAAACTTGACCATTTTTACTTTATTTTATTAACCCAATTTTTTTGTTGAGTAATGAATTAATATTGCTACAAACTCCCATATTACTGTAAAACTCAACAGAATATCATATTTCCTCTACCTATCAACCCGCATGAGTTTTATACAATTAAGCCACACGTGAACTATACTTGGCACTAATTGGGAATTCAACTAACATTTATTTATATATATATATATATATAAATCAGCAGTTGTACATAGTTATGCATGGGTGTGGGTGTGCGTTTCATCTTGGGAAATATGAACATAGTCATTGTTAATATCCCACAGTTGATGTGGAACTAAGGCTGTTAATATTGCAAAACTCATTACATGAAATACACCCCATGCATAAAAATTTATACGAACCACATGCAAAGACAATCTGACTAAGCATTTAACTATTACCTTTATGTATTGATCACAGCAGGGTTGACCCAAAGGTGGAAATGGACAGCATGTTAGTCTTGGATGAAGTCACCCACATTGAGAACCCAAGACTTGCAGATGGTGACCCAACGACTAGTAAGGCTTCTACTTCTTCAGAGGAAATAAAGTGGATTGTTTATTAATTTCATTTTCAAATTCATTGGAATCATTTAAGAGCAGAATTTCAATATTATGGGACACATCAATAGAAGCCAAATTAGAATTCATCATATTGAAAAGTTCATTAGAATTTACGTTACAGGACATTTTCCTTATGACTTTAGAAAAACCAACTTAATTTCAAATGCAATAGTGCCCACCAGCACGTCCCCCTCAATCTTAGGTGTCAGCTTTGCTTCCATTGCTCCAGCATTCATATAGTCCATCCAATCAACTCCCTCATAAACCTCTTCAATTACAACTATAGGCTTATCCTTGAAAGTAAGCTTCTCCCCAAAGGAAATATCCCAACCAAGGTACATCTTCCCATCCTTATCCATCCAAGGCTCAACAAAGCCACAATAAAGGAAACCTCCTCCTTCCTTTACAAAGTTCCCATTAAGAGTACCAAGGTTTTTCTTGATTTCGTCGCAGCCTTCAAGGAACCCTAAATCTTCCCTAGTCAGTTAAGTCTTGAAATCAAGTAATTCAACTACTCATTTTCCTTCTTTGCTAAGACCCATACCGAGCATGTACCCCATCTTTTTCATCATTGCAATCACCTTGTGTCTGCAGAAAGGGAGTAAATCTGAGGTGTACCTCTCATCCTTCAATCCATAATCAGCCATGTTCACAAACTCAAAACCACTCATCTGAAGCTCATTTTTTTCACTATTCACCTTGCAAATGGGAGTCAAGATTTTCCCATCTCCATGTATCACAGCAACTCCTCATTTCCATGGGATTTTCATCTTTTGGTGCAAAGTAGAGGGAAGAGCCTCTATGGGATGAAGTTGTGCCCTTCCTAGAAAAAGGTTATAGCTTAAAGTGATATCCATCACATGAAACTCCACAATTGAATCGAACGGGACAATCTTGCAAGCATCAAGGTTCTCATTACCTTCCTTGAAGTGTTATCATATGCCTTAACAGTCAAAAGGGAAGGGATGATAGTCTCCATGTCCAAACCAACCTTAAGAGTGTTCCTAAATGGGCATACATTCAATGCGGATCCATTTTCAATGAGTACCATTGGGACCTTGGCACCCATGCACTCAATAGTACTATGTAGAGACCTAGTGTGGGCAGCCCCTTTGGGAGAGAGTTCTTCATTGGAAAAGGTAAGAGAAGGGTGAGATACTGCCTCTACTCCTATGATAGCCAAAACTTCTTAAGGCATGGTCTCTATGGGTACCTTCTTTCTAGACAATGCCTCTAAAACTACTGTTCGGCGTTTCTAAGAGGCCATTAGTAATCCCCAAATAGATAATGAGCCTAAGTCCTTTTCATTTGGGCTAAGACCCTATCTTCTTCCTTCTCTTCATTCCCATCGAGTCCAACAGGTTTCTATTCTTCTCCCAAGTTCCTACCAAGATCATCTTTCTCCAAGAAGGATTGCTAGTAGTGTTTCCCACTTCTAATGACATTTGCTATGCTTTCTTCTTGAATTCTCTCCTTCAAATCAGACATCCCTTTAGGGGAAATCCCCTATACGGCTATAACGCTTAAAAGCTTCCATCATCTTTATCCCAATTTCCTTGGACTTCAACCATGTTCACTTCCATAACCTCTATCAATTTAGAACAGCCTCAATCAATTCCTTCAATCTTAACATAATTCTAACATGGTGAAGAGCTAGATGATAATCGGGCAAGGGGTTCTTTCTAATGTTAGGCTTGGTGATGATATTAGGGTTTGGAAGGGTTCCTTTGTCTATCAAGTCTTGTATCTAGAGGTTTGAGATATCCTTTGGAGGTAAAATTCTCATATGCTTGAATAAGGATCATTCCTAGGTCGGAAAACTCTCGGCGGGCTTTCTTTGTGAAACTTCGGTAGGCTATAGGTTATTAAGGCATGAATGCACTCAGACCTATAGGATTGGGTGTTTTAGTATTAGATGATCCTCCCCCATATGTCTTCTTGATAGGAGGCTTGCTTTCCCCGTTCTCCAGCTTCCCAGTGTTGATGGCATCTTCAATCCTAGTCCTACAATTGTACATTTCTCTAAAAGAACTTATAGGCGACGACAGAAGCCTAGTGTTGTATGCCGAAAGCAAGTTCTTGATAATCATGTTGATTTGGTCCTTCACATTTGGCCTATTAACCATCTTGGAAGCGTTCCCCTTCCACCTTGTCATTTATTTGGAAAAGGTCTCTCCAACCCCTTGCTTGGTAGTCTCCAAATCCCTTAATGTTGCATCAATCATGGTGTTGAAGATGAATTGGTCCACAAACAAATCCATTAACTCATTCCACACCTTAGTCTTGCTTGGATCTAAATTGTTATACCACCTAGAGGCGCCTCCTATGTGTGACAAAGGGAAAACATACAAAGTTTGCTTATCATCCAAACCTTTCATCTCAATTATGCTTATGTATCTCCTAATGTGTTACTTTGGATCCCCAATTCCATCAAACTTTTCTGCAACAGAGATCTTGAATTTGGGAGGCAGCGAGATAGGGATTTTGGATTCCAAGCTACCTATATTATAGAGGCAATCATCCATCCCTTGGGTCTTGCGAAAGACTAATTGCATCTTTTCCATCATTTTCTTCATGGCAAGGGTTTCTGTGGTGAGTTTTTCAAATTTCTTGTTCCTTTCTTGAACCAACTTTCCTCTAGTCGAGTAAGGCAAGTCCCCATTCTTTTGAGCATCTTGTTTTGATCATCCATCATCTTAGCTATCCTCTCGGTGAGTGCGGCATCAATTGTTGTGGATATTTCTTCATGAGGTGCAATGTCAATCTTAGTCAAGCGTCTTCCTTCACTGTCAGCTTGTCGGACCCAAATTGAGGTAGGGACGAGCTACTTTGTCTTGGTGATGCAATTTTGCCTGAAAAGAAGTCCCCTTTTTATAAAGTACGTGTCCCAATTTAAAAGCTTTTTTATTTAGATATCCTTAGAAAATCTTTAAGTTCATTTTAATGAAGCCCTAATTACAAAATCACTCCATTTCCTCTCATGTGCATTGCCCCTAATTTCATAGGGCTTGATCCATTTACAATATGCTCTCATCTCATGCTCATGGACTTTCATTAGAATAGGCTTATAGATTTCAACCATTTGTCTCAAATATGGGCCTATAACATATTCATCACTTTTGGGCTCTTCATTTTTAATTCATTCATTTTTTTTAAGTAACCTTCTAGCTAGAATATATTATGACCTCCCTCTCAAGGTCCATTAGTCTCACATCATCTTGGCCTTTACATACAACAAGGAGGCCCAAGACTAGAGAGGTTCAGTAATTTTGTAGGATCTTTGGATGCTAGGCCCATAGCATATTTGTTACCTTAAGCCTAAGACTTTCTTTTTCAAAAAGGCCTTGATTTAGGCTTATGATAGCAAATGGGCTATAGTCCTATGAACCCTTCAAGTTAAGATATACCTTTGGCCTTTAGGATAAGCCTCTTATATGTGAGATACTTCTTTTCCTTTCATCCCAAAATCTTAGGGTATACCACAACTTTTAGGTCATCATTCCAATTTTAATAATTCATTTGTCCTTTAGAATTAGGTGATCACAAGATATATGGTTAAACAAACAAGAGATATAAAAAGGTACCTTTTTTAATAGGATCTAGGATCTCTTTATGTGTGGGTAGGCTCCTTAAAGCTAAAAGGATAGATCAATAGGTCACTCACAATTAGGTGGGCCATTATTCCAACCTTGGGCCTAAATGGACCCCATATGGATTGGTAGGCAAACCTTTAATGTACTCAAAGCCCATCATAGACATCATAGACAATGACATGGATTATGAGTTGGTGGGATGAACTTTGGAAAGTCTTGGTCCTAAATGGGGCCTCCACTTTCTTACTCATCTCCAACCATGCCAAAGGGACAAAGAACCAAGTGAGAGTATGTGCAAAATCATATTTGAAAAGCCTTTGTTAAGTTTAGGTAATGGAACACATTGGAGTTAAACTTCTCTATCCCCAATGGAGCTGCCACTGAGGGCACAAACGCCCCCATCGCGGAAGTGGCAATGGTTTCCTCAATAGGAAGTACACCTCCGCCTAGAGTGGATTGGGCAGAGGGTGTAAAATGGAGTTGACACCTAGATTAGTTCTAGAAACCATATATATAGCGCCCTTATATGAAGGAATGATCTTACTAGAGCACATGTCTGAAGTTTAGGTATGGGGATGAGAAAGTGTTAGGCACCCAACCCTACCCGACAATATGTCGGCCTCAACTTATTGTGTTCCAAATTCTAATCCCATTAAAGGGTCTTCTAATAGGTTATTCTAAACTCTTACACGCGCGCGCACACGCACCCACACTAACATGCATCTAACATTTCAACATGGCATATTATCCAACATTGTATTCAACCTAACATTCATTTAGCATGTATATACCCAAGGGCCACAAGCATATCATAGGGCAGTAACATCATCACAGCATTTAATTAGGCAATTCAACATGGCATATTATCCAACATTGTATTCAACCTAACATTCATTTAGCATGTATATACCCAAGGGCCACAAGCATATCATAGGGCAGCAACATCATCACAGCATTTAATTAGGCAATTTCATCATGTTTAAGCATAGTATCATGGTATCATGCAAGCATGTTCATCATATTATTCAACCAACTCATGTTTAAACAAACAAATCAAATGCATGTTCATATGATTATCCATGACTTACCTCACTGCATCACAACACCTATGCATCAATGCATGTTCATGTTCATATGCATGTTCATGGTGTTCATCCAGACATAAACCCTAATCATACAACTAAGCAAAAGCAAGTAAAACATGTTATTCTACTGACTTAGGACCTATTAATGTGAAATCTAACCTAAGTAGAAGCTAAAACATCCATTTAAACATAATAAAAATCAAGAACAAACAAATTTGGATTTTTGGGTTAACCATGCGTGCGCATGTCTAAGCATGCGTATGCAAGGTCTTGGAGATGCGAATGCATGCATGAGTCTACGTACACATCCCTGCCTAGAAATGCAGTAGGCAACACCAATCAAAATCTAATCTAAACAACCTAGCAAGCTTTCTAACTATCAAAGCAATAAACCTGAACTCCACAAAAGATGATTAAGGCAGAAAAACAGTAATAAAAACAAAAGGAAAGAGAGACAAAGGCAAGAACAAGTACCTCACACAAAAGCTTCTAGAGCTTGATTTTGACCATTCCCTTCTATCAATCTCTAAAACAAAATACCTAGAGGGTTAGTAAGTTTAACTAGAAGGCTTTGGACTAAAATAAGTCCTAGCTAAGAAACTTTAATTTTAGGATATTTTTCAAAATAAAAAACTTCTCTTGAATCACTTTTTTGGAGTAGTTTATGTGTGTTTTTGGGAAAAGAGCCGTGATGCCTTTTTATAGTGTTCAAAGAGAAGGGCGGAGCTCTCCCCAAGCGATGTGGGATTAGCTCTGCCGTATTTTCCATTAAAAATTGTCTTACATAGTTTTTTGAAACCCTAGGTGCGTACACATGCTCGTGGCTGCGTATGCACGGGTTAAGGATGCATACGCATGCACAAGGCTGCGTATGCACCCTTAGGGTTTCTGTAAGGATTTTCTTTCTTCCAAAAATATCCTTCAACTAATGAGTTTCCATAGCCAGGCCCTAGACTAATCCTAGACCTTCTAGTGTAATTGTCATTAAGGAATGAGAGCTGGAATCGTAAGAGGTACAAAATGAGGTGTCTACAGTGACAGCTAGGCTCTCTTTTAAATCTTCTACCTCTTTTAGTTTCAATAATCACAGTCTTCCAGAGGTTCTAAGAACCACCTTTGAGGTTGACTACGTGTCTTTTTTGCATGTTCAAATAAAGTTGAAGGTTATCACAAAAAAAAAAGAACCAAACCTGTGTTCGCAACTTCGAGTTTGCATACTCATCTTCACAAGCCTGCATATGTAGGCAAAGCTGACAAAGTTATGTAACGAAATTTTTTTTGACAAAAATACATGTAGAACTAATCCCACATCACCTAGAAATAGCCATGCACCCCCCCTCATGACACAATAAAAGGCCTCTTAGTTTAAGCCCTTTAGTAAAATGTTTACTAACCCTCTGGAGCAGTCAAAATCAAGCTCTAAGAGCTTCTTACTTAAGGTATTCCTCTTTTTCCCTTTTCTTTTAAGTTTTATTTATTTTATTTATTTGCTTACTTCTTTGTAGTTTAGGTTTATTGATTTAGTAGTTTAGTAGCATGCTAAATTAGTTTAGATGTAGTTTATTTACTTGTTTCATGTTGGATTCTAGGTTGGGTTGTGTACATAAGTTCTCCCTTGCATACATAGCTCCACGAGCCTATGTACGCATGCTTTTGTATGCATACACAAGCTTAACCCAAAACCCAGATTTGTTTGCTTTTTGCTTTCTACTTCCTTGATTTTTAATTGGTATAGGATGCATGTTTTAGTTTCTGTTTGTGTTAGCTAACATATGCCTAGGTCATTGGTTAGTAGATAGCATGTTTAGATGTTTGTTTTTTTTAGATTTAGTGATTAGGGTTTGAATGCCTTTGAATAAGAACATGTTTATCACATGATCACGCATATGTGGATGGATGTGGGTATGTATAGATGTATCATGTATGAGATGTATGTTAGGATGAGATCACATATTGAGTTTAATATAATTAGAGAGAGAGAGAGAGAGTGTGTGTGTGTGTGTGTGTGTGTTTAGAGTAGCCTATTAAAGGACTCCTTAATATAATTAGGATATGGAACACAATGAGTGAAGGTCGACTCACACGTTGAACATAGTTAGATGCCTAACACCTTCCTATCTTTGTAACTCAACTTAGGGCCTAGAGTTTGGATATACAAGGCTCTCTACAAGGGGCCCAAAGTTGGTTCCTGGACCTAAACCAGATGGCAATTCTCAAACCCTCCGCCTTTGGTCAATTTAGCCAAGGTACACTCCCTAAAGCACGCAATATGCAAAGCAAAGGGACGATCCACAACCGAGCCATGCGCTCATAGTGTGTTTTGTTGCTTGTTTAGGATAGCCCATTAGGGGATTCATTAATACACTTAGGCTATGGAACACAATGAGTGGAGGTTGTCCCACAAGCCAAGCAATTTTGGGTGTCTAATACCTTCCCAAGTTGTACTCTAACTTCGGATCTAGAATCTAGTGCATAGGCCTCTCTGCAAGAGATTGAAGTTGGTTCTTGGACCTAAACTAGATGATGATTCCCAACCCCCCGCCTTTTGGCCCACTCGATGTGGTGTACTCCTAATGGCAACACCCATGTCTAAGGCGATGAGCCCACAATAGTGAAAGCCCAAAAATAATATCTAAGCCAACTTTCTTATTTCAAAAAGAAGAACCAAAATATGTAACTAAGTCAAAATAAAAGTGTTGTTTGAAGGGTCAAATTTCATTATAATAAAAAGATATTGCGACTTTTGGGTAGCCTCCCTTTCATGAATTTCATTGTGGATTTATTCCAAAGCTCATAACAACAACCAAGAGATATTTTTCTATGAAATATAATTTATGCCAATCAAAAGTCACCATTTTTAAAATAGTTATCTATTTAATAAAAATTTTATTTTGGAAAATGTTGTACACCCTAAAATTTTACCTAGCTTAGGCAATTAATATTGTGAATTATTGTGATCCTAGTTAAAAGACATTACTTAAATTTAAAGCTAACTAACAAAATAAATGCTCATGCTACCAAAAATTGTATCTCTTAAAATACACTTATTTGAGCAAAAATATTTTAAATATGAATCAATTTGTAGACTAATTTATATATTTTAAAATTTTTATAGTTAGTAAATTATATAAGGGTATTTGGGTTTAAGTTCAAATTATTGGTCTAAATTTAACTTCTAAATAAGACTATTTCTTGAAAGGAAGAAATTTAATGGCTAGAAAATTTATGAGAAACATTCTAGTTGTAATGATAGATTTGGTTATCCTTTTAAATATATATATATATATATATTTATATACATAAAACCGAAACCTCTGAAACTTCCACAATTTTTCACGTCAACATTTAATTTTTCTTTTCTATTTTTTAAATTTGATTTAAAAATAAATCTCATTTTTTTTCCTACCAAATACACGTTACAAAACCCGATACCTCTTTAAAACCAAAAAACCAAAAAATCTCTCTTCTCTTCTCACACGCTAACATCTCCTTCCCCTAAACCTAAAACTCACCATTTCCTTCCTCCAAAATCAAAACCCAAAACTCAGATTCTCCCACCGTCACTGCCACCGCCACGGATTGCCGCCACCACGGATCACCGCCACTACATCTTTTGGTTCTCCTCTCTGTATTATGTGACTCATTCTCTGTCTATTATTATTTTCAATTGAAAATCAAACTCCATACCCAAAGCCTAGGTACGCTTGCTTTCCTCTTTCTCTTTTCTCTGAATTTAAGTTTTTCAATTGAAACCAAACGGAGGAAAGGCAACCTACTGAATGATGCAAACAGAGGAAATCTCTCTCTCTCTCTTTTATTTTATTTTATTTTTTAAATTTGAAAATATGATTTAGGCTTTGGTATTGTGGTCGGATTGGTTTTGATTTAGGAAGAACATGTGCTTGACATTGATTTGTAAAGCCTTTGCTTTTTTTTTAATTAGGGTTATTTTAGGCAGGGTACCAATGGTCGTTTTTCTTTGATTATTTAAATTCCTTAGTTTAAATTATTTAACAAATTTACCATCTTTGGCTCATATATTTGTTTCACGTTGACCTATGGTTCTTTGCAATTCAATTCTCAGTTGCTTATTTTGGATTCTCAATTGTTATTCAGGTTTTTTGCATTAGAATCAGTAAGTAGAAGTATTTCTTTGGTGTGTTTGTAAACTTGTAATGTAAGCCTAGTGTGGGAATTTGATTGGGCTTCTGATTTTGTTGGGTTCATTTGATTGATAATATTGGTGGATATATGCCAATATTTTGCATCATATTTCTGCTTTTTAGTGGGAAAGATACTATCTTCAGGTGCTTTTAAGCTTTATATTATGTTGGTTGCTGTATTATGTTATAGTTTTCAGCGATTTAATTCTGATTTTTTTTTCTTTTTTTTCATTTTTTGGTAATGAATATGTGTTGTGTAGAGAGAGTTGGAGAGAGAGATCTACGGGAGGCCCTTCACTACTGTCAGACCGGTCCCCTCTAATACTGATGAAGAGATTACTATATTAATTGCTGATTTGACACAACCGGATGAAGCATGGAGTCAAATATTATGTATATGAGATTGTTATGATACTGGACAGATTCTTTTTCTTCTCTTTTAGTTTTATACTCTTGCACAGATTGTTTGTTCTTCTCTTTTTCGTTATGACTATATTTTTTATCTAAATGCAACCAAATGACCAATCTTTGGAACTCTGGCATATTTTTTTATATATGTTTTATTTAATTATTAGGTGTCTATGTGTTGGTAGGAACTGGAGCATGACTATGAGAAGAAGAATGAAAAGCCACTTCAATCTGCATATTTTATAATTTTAATAAGAACCAAAATAGTCACAATGAATCTAAGAGGAGATATGCAAAACTTGAAATCTTTGACTTTCAATTCTTTTATTCGTTTGTATATTATATGACTAAACATGTACCAAACATTGACTTTTTTATCATGCAATTATTCATAATTGTTGGCTCATTCTAAGAAATCACAATGTGTATCACTATTGAACTCTTTTCTCTGTAAAAAAAAAAAAGGCATTTGGTATCAGATGCCGATTGGTAAAAATAAGCTGAGTGGATGTGTTTTGTTTGATTAAATGATGGAGATTGTTGACAAATTTTTTCTTATGATTTAGTGTTTCTTTGTGGTTTACACATTACAATTAGGTGTTGAATTTTGAAAATTTGATTGGTTTTAATAGTTGAAGGATGGGAGAGAAGAAGGTGCTAAACAAATACTACTCACCTGCCTTTAACCCAGAGGCTTTTGAGGGGTCAAGCACACATGATGCTCCCCATAAGTAGATGTTATTGGTGACAATTATTTAGGTGTTCGAAGGTTCTGATTCTACTTCTAATGTATAGATGCTTTGCTGAGCTTACCATCAAGACTAATCCACAAAATTTCAACTATATTGTTAAGTCTGGTGCTACCAGAATTTTTGAACCTGTGTGAAAAGGATGAGGTAAAATAAAATTAATAAAAATAAAAGTCTTGCAATCTTTTGTACATATAACATGGTTTTTTACTAAATATTTTGATTATTCTTTTCATTCATTAGGCAGCAGAGACAATAACCATAAAAGAGAAGTTGGAGAGATGGAAGATGCAATGAAATCTTTAGACAACAAAAACCTTGGATTTGAAAAGAAAAATGGACATCATTACTACATTGGATGGGATGAAATCTATGAAGGTATTATTTGCTTTACCAATTCTATTTTTATTTATTAGGGTAGGCTATCATCTCACAGTGCCACAAATGGAATCTTTAAGTCCCAAATAGCCTATGTAAATTTTAAGATCACATGATGATAGATCAAAGTAGAAGGCCATAAAGGTTGTCTCTGGCCTTTCAGGTAAGGTTTTTATTTTTTGGGATGCTCTTCAAAGCATATACTTGATTATGTGATGGCAATGTTGCTTTTAAATTTTCCTTCAAATTCACTCAGTTTCTTAAAGTAATTTCTATTTTCTTTAGTTTATAATATCTAGGTCTTTATTTTTCGTTCAAATTTTATGTGTGCAGTTCTTTTTCTTGTATTTCATGGACTTAATCAGCAGAAAAGGTACCCCCACATGGTACTATTCTTTCTTATCAATTTTCAGCTTCAATCTTCTTGGGTTAATCCTTATTCAAATATGTTAAAACTTTTAAGATTTTTGTTTTAATTGGTGGTAGTTGAGACTTGAGTGAGGATCTTGCAAAATATGCAAAAGTGTTAGTAATAAGGGCTGATGGATTGGGCTGTGAGCTGCTGAAGGACTTGGCTCTATTAGGTTTCCAAATTCTCAAAGTTTTTTTTTTTTTTTTTAAATCATCACACCCATGTCATAAGTAATTTAGAAGATGTTACCATATAATAATAATAGGGAAAAAAAAAAAAGAAAAAAAAAAGAAGGTTATTTGGAAGATGTTGAAGCACTTGGGCAAAGTAGGTAAATGAGATTTATCAAGTATTTATCTTCCTATTTAATGATTAATTGTAAGCATATAAAACAGGCAAACATGAAGTTTTCGGTTGCAATAGTGAAACTTGGGATAGTATTTAACATTTTATGGCTTTTACAAAAATTATGAACTTGAAGCAGGGGAATGAATTTTGTTGCCAATTTATGATGGGTGTGATCCCTCATCCCTCAATTTTTAGCAAAGACAACATTTCTGGTGGCTGGGATGTCAAAATTTACTTCATGCCTTTTCCTTTCATTTTTTACAATTTTGTGGAAATTTACAAGGTTGTTTTGGTGTTACAATGAAGAAGAAAGTTCTTGGGAATGATGCATTTTTGTTGAAATTTGATGAGACGAAGGGTAGAGGGAGTTTTAAGAGTTTGGAGAGTTTGATGGAGTAAGAGGATTGTAGTTTAGGTAGTGCTTCTGAGATTGAATGCGAGAGTAATGGAATTGAAGTTGAATAGGACGAAAGAGAATCTTTTTTATGGTATGGCAGTGGTATCTTTGCATCGTCACAATTTGGCATGTTCCAACTTCTATGATTGGTGAAAGCATGTATTGGTGACTGTTTCTTCACTATGTTGGCATGCTTGACACAGCAATATGTGATGGAAATGTATGGTGCCGAGGACAACCCCAAAGCCATGCTTCCTATTTTGAACTCATGATAGATGCTTCCAAGACACCTATACCAATTAGGCTTGAGCTTTGGTGGAGAAATGCATTTATTGTGTATGAAGATGTGTATGTGGATCATGTATGATTCCTTTTGAAATTTGATGTTTAGCTAACTTTAAGTCTGTTTGTCATGTTTTCTCTTATATCTATTAGTTGTTCGTGGAAACGAATAGCATGGTAGAAACATAATTAGTGTGCTTTTGTTTAGCTTATAAAAACAATACAAGTAGGTTTTTTTTCTCAAGATATGTATATTTTCGTTTTGTCTTATTAAAAGGTTTATTCTTAAATTACATTTGAGATGAAAGTTAAAAATGACCGGCCTTTTTAATTTACCATTATCCTTTATTGAATCAAATGTATTTATAACTAAGTGTACCATTTAAAAAAAAAATAGAATAATTAATTGTACCAATGAAATTAAACATATATAACTTTTGCTAATTATACCGTGCATCGCATAGGTTAGCGACTAGTTTTTACTGAAGTGAAAACTAATGACCATACTTCTAGTTCATTTAATTCCATTTCTAGATCCTTTTCCCTCTAAACTTGATAATGTTCAAGAAGAACCTTTTTTTATGTGCATTAATGAACACTTTGAAAAATGCAAAATAAATGCTAGAAGGACTCGACGTTAAAAAATGTATTATAAAAAGTTTTCGACATTGCATTTACATCAACAGGAATGACATTTTTCTTTTCTTTTTTTTTTTTTTTTTTTTTTTTTTTTAGAGTTTCAACCTATGGCGTCCGTTCTTAATGATAGCTCTTATTATCAGACCAAGACACCAATCAGTTTTTGGTGTAGGCGGGGATTGAACCCCAGATCTCTTATACAACCATCAGAGACTTTACCAATTGAGCTAACTAGAACCCACCGGAATGACATTCTTCGATTATATAAGATAGGTGTCTTAAGATATGATTATTGCCTTGAGAAGCATCGAACTATAACTGGTCGTGCAAATTTTTTACTTGAATGGTATGAAAAGAGTATTAAAAGGCATTGAGATGTCATTTTTACACAAGATACTAGAGCTAGCACCAAATTTTATATTTGTTAATGGTCTGTTTGGATCACATGAATTTGGATTTGGATTTGGATTTGAGGGAGCCCAAATCCAAATCCTTTGTTTGGGTAAGTTAAAAGAAATGGATTTGGATTTGGTCCCAAATCCAACCAGAATTTGATAAACCCAAATCCATGGATTTGAAATACCTTCTTACATGGTGGAATTTGGAAATCTCTCACTCTCACTCTCACGCACTATTTCTCTCTGGGCTCTCTGTGTCTCTCTTCCTAGCCACAACTCACAAGCTATTCTTCCCTCTCTCTCTCTTGGCAACTTCCTTTTCTCTCTCTCAGCAACTTCAGGTTTGTTTCTCTTAACTCATATCTTCCTCTTTAACCTCTCTAATTCTCTCTTTCTACTAAATCTAAATCCACAAAGGCTGTGGATTTTTCCAGTGAGTTTTATTTGATTTTTTTGTGGGTTTGTTTGGGTTCAATTTGATTATTTGTGGGTTTTGTTTGATTTGTTTGTGCATCTTGTTTCATGGTATTTTCAATGATTTGTTTTGGGTTTGTCTTTATTTTCTATTTCTATTTTAATTTGTGGGTTTGTAATGCAAATTATGTGTTTGATGAAATGCTTCTAGGAATTGTCTATGAGTTGTGAAGTAATAAGCAAAGGTATATATATAGTTTTGGTGAATTCGGCAAGCAATAAACCTAGTTGACAAACTGAATTTGGATTAGTTAATGCTCAAAGACATGACCATGCTACTGAAATTTGATGGGTGTTTTGATATAGATGAAGAGAATTAGCGTGTTGTCCATTGGGGCACAGTGAAAAATTGGTTTTGGCACCACCACTAAGGTGAGTGGTCCAATGAGAAAGGCCAATCTCATATGATTTGATTGAGGTTAACAAGTCTGAATTTTTGAGAGTATGAAGTTTGTTCTCAAGATATCCACTAACTAATGCTGCTAGGACTCCAAAAGAGTTGGAATAAAGTTATGGCTAAACTTGCATGAGGAAGCACCAATGGTCCCCTGTCCTCTATTTAGACTCTTCAGGTATTGGTTTATCAGTGGGTAAGTGGTCCAGTGGTAAAGGTTTATTCACATATGATTTGGTTTTCTTTCTTTCATACCTTTCACTAATAGTTTAATGGAAGACTTTGAGGCGTTTGCTCATAGGGTGTCCTAAGAGTGTCTGGGTATGAATTTCTTTCATTGTATGCCAATGGACAACATTAAGTTTATTGTTGTCAAGGTGATGGATGATGAAGACGGTGGTACTTTAGGTAGGCCAGTGTGGACTGTGGAGTGAATTGACAAAAAAAAAAATTTAATTTGTGAGGAATGGAGGTCGTGTTTGAGCTCCCCTTTTGTAGTTAAACAATTTGGCTTCACTGAGTGTCTTTTTTTGACAATGTGTGCCTACTCTATGTTTGTCTTGAGTTAATGTAGTTCACTTTCTTTGCTGCATTTGGTGATGTATCTTTGCTTGGTCGGATTTTAGTCTAGCTTTCATAGTTAGCTTCAATCTTGTAGCCTTGATCAATTCTGTGGCATTAGGCAACTTTTTATTAGTTATAGATTTTTATTGTTTGTATTTTGAAAAATAAACAGAGACAAAAATGACCAAAGATGGAAGAGATATATCCATTCAACGAAAACGTAAAAGAGAGGAGATGCAAGTATACAAGGAAGAGGCAATGAGATTTGAGACTATATATTTATATTTATGTATTGTAATTTTCTTATTTTGAATTTTGTATTATTTGAAAAACATAATAGAAATGGGAAGAAAATACACATATTTTGGATATATAATCTGTCTCTCTTGATATATAACTGTTTAGTTGTTATGAACTTTAGTTTGATATTTTGAATTTTATGAAAAAATCCATGCATTTGGGTTTTCTCTCTAGTTGATGTAAAAATTTTAGTTGTCAATAATTGTCAAGATATATTTTTAGTTGTTTATGACTAAAGATATTTAGTTATTATCTTGTCAATTGAATTATTAATATTACCTTATTTATTTATTAAAAATGTTACTAAAATTAAAATGTAGAAGGATTAAGAAAAATAATAATTAAAAAATATATTTTCTTGATCTTAAATCCAAATCCAAATCCAAATCTAAATTTAGGTATCCAAACAATGGAATTTGAAATGATGAATTTCAAATCATTCTTTGTTTAAAAAGACCCAAACAAGGAATTTTAAAATCAAAGAATTTCAAATCAAGGCATTTTAAATCAATGGATTTCAAATCCAAATCCAAATCCAAATGTTGCCATCCAAACACAACCTAAGTACTTTCCAATCTCTATCTTTCTGTATGAAAATAATGTACAAATAGAACGATGTCCTCATGAGTCCCACAAAGAAGATATGGTTTCACCCAGATGACCGAAACATCATATTAGTGTAACCCCACCAAGTTCATACCCATAGGTTGAAACTATCTCATAAAAAAAATGGAGGTGTCTATTCTTATGATTCACCAAGTAGGAAAACTAATCCCTCTCATATTGGCAACAATGGTTGAGAATTTCGGACTCTGTTGATGTTTTGGCCCATAGTTCATCATGGTTGAAGAAGACAAAAAGACAAGTGGTCCATCAACCACATTTGCATTGATACTTGTAATCCATGAATGTAATTGGGATTTGAATAAATTCTACATGATTGATTTTGATTCTAAGGGTTTTCTTTGTGAATGACTTGATCTCATGAGAGTTCAGGGTTTTATTAAGTAAGAATCTTAAAAACTTGAACAACTAGTGTTCATTAATCTCATATCTATAACTTGCTTTTAATTGGTGGAGCTAGAAGTGTTTTAAATCAGAGCCCGTTTGGATAGGCTATTCACAAAGCCTTAACGCATGTGTTTAGCCAAAATATGATTTTGTAAACCGTTTTGTTCCAAAAATTTAGCACGTTTGCATTTTTAAAACCTGAATTTTTCATGTTTTAGAAACACTACTTTTCTTTACTTTTTTAGAAACGCATTCTAAGTTACCGCTAATTTTTTCTTCTGAAAATCAAAATAGTGCCAACTATAATCTTAATTACCTAAAAACCAGCTTATCCCTTCCCCTATGTATATCTCCTCCTCTATTCTCTCAATCATTCTAACTCCTCCACAAGTTCTCTTTTCTCTTCAGCTGCTTCTGCATTGTTTGCCGTCATCGTTGTCGATCTTGCTTGCCAAGTCATTCTTTGTTACCCTTGTACTGAATTTATGTTATAGATTTGGGCTTTTTGCATGGTGGGTTACACATTGTTAGAAATCTAAATTTTAGAACTTATTTTGTTGCTGCTACTGTTTATGTTTCTGGGTTGTGGATTTATTTGGGTTTTTGGCTACTTTTGAGACATGCCCATTTGGGTTTTGGTTATTATTGCTTTATATTTGTAGACACATATATCATTGGAATTAGAACCTTTTTTTTTTTTTTTTTTTTTTTTGTGGGATTGGGAATAAATGGATAAAGGATTTTTTTTTACCAAATGCTTATTTGTGGTTTCTAAAATCATGTTTTCAAAACGCTATATTTCAAAACGCACTTTTTAAAACGCCCTATCCAAATGGACTCTTAATTTTTAGTGCATCTTGGAGAAGAAATTAGAGTTCCATTATGGGTTGGATCCAATACCCAATAAATAAATAAATAATTCAGCACTTGAAAGCATAAAAAAGAGGTTGAATAACTGGAACTCAGATTTTTTTCTTCTTCTATAATTCATGGTGTCAATTGACAAATTTATTCTTGGTGGAAGTGTCAATATAAGCATTCTAATTTTCAATCTACTAATTTAGGCAATATAACTATATGTTGATACAAAAAATTTCATATATCTTTGGGCCATCAAATAAGGCCCAACGTCAAACAAACTAAGCCCTAAATGAGACGGCACCTGGACCTATGTCCTAGTTGGAATGACTAAATTGAGAAAAAAGCTTAAGGAAAGATTTTATGCAAATTACCTTAGAATGGAGTAATAAGTGAGGCTTGAGGATGACCCAATTTCCCTTGAATGGGGAATGAGACTAAGAATGGTCTCTAGTGAAGGTAGCCTTTGAATAGAGCAATAGTGGGCCTAGAGGTGACCTAAATGGCATAAAAAGAAGAGAAACAGCCCCAAAAAGGTCTCCTGCATAATGAGCTTGGGTATGAGAATAAATGGGCCCATGGATGGGTGAAAACCCTTGTATAAGGGAATGATAGAAAATAGGCCCAAACCCTTTGTATAAAGGATTTGAAAAGGATCAAAGGAAACTAGAACCTTCCATGGGCACTACCCACAGAGAGAGAGAGAGAGAGAGAGAGAGAGAGAGAGAGAGAGAGAGAGAGATCCAAGTTGTCCAGCCAAGAAACCATTGGGCAAAGCAAGAAAAGGCACGAGCCTTGCTCACCCACATCCCAGAAGTGCAAAGGGAGCAAGACCTGTAGCTATTGAAACACGGGAGGTGCGGTTTGATGGAAGGAAGAAAAAACCTAATTTATGTTGGTTTGATGCTATGCTTGCTCTTATTTGTGTTGGTAATATACTAATTACTCAATATAAAATAAATAAAAGTCCAACCTGTGGGTTCAACCCTATCTAAGTGGGTTGGATTGGGTTAGAATTTTTTCAACCAGACCATGGTAGGTCAAATTGAAAAAATCCTTCAACCTGACCCATACACTCCCTTACTTCTCTTTCATTAGAGGGGAAAAAAGTACAATAATACAAACCTCTTCGTATGATTAACGAAAAGAATAAAATTATGTCCACGTTATTTTCACAATATAAAGGCGACAACAATTAAAGGTAGGTTAAAAAATATAAAATTAACGATAAATCAAAATAAAAATCAATAACAACTTATTACCCAAAATTTATTGTAAAATAATTATGAAAATATAAAAGGTGAAGCAACATGAGATGCCATATAAAAGATGCGTCTCTGTCTGGTTGTTATAAAAGCGGAACTCCCTTGAAAAGGCCCTATCACGGGAGGTATTATTGTCCGGGGGGGGGAAGATTAAGAAGCAATGGCATAAACAGTAAATAAAAGGCCGACTGAGTGCTATTTAATAAAACGCTACCACCCATTAACAGTAAACTTGTTATCCAACGTGTGGACAGTAAGGCGAAGACGAATTAGCTGAGAAAAAAATATATGAGGTCTTTCATTTGTAGCCTCAGAATCAGATCCAACACAAGTCTCTCTGAGCATAGCTGTTCTAATTTACATTTAAATTACTATAATAAAAATAAAAAATGGTACGAAGTAATATTTGTTCAAAATATATGGACCATACGTAAATTCAGAAAATTCCCTTGTCCTTTTTAATTTTTTTTTTTTTTTTTTTTAAGTATCACACAAAAAATAAAAATCTAAAGATACCGATAAGACTCTTTTTACTTTTGTTGCAACAAACGACATTCTTTCGCTTGTTTATGTGTTGGAAGATATTTTTCTATTTCAGGCAAGTTTGTCTTTGGTTCCCTCACTCTCTCTCAGCTGCTGCTTTCTTTAATGGTATTGCATTTACTTTTTTGAATTTCATTGAGTTTAATTCATTGGTCTATGTGTGCTTGTTTTTTTTTTATTTTTTCAAAGGTTGTTCTTTTACACTTTTTGGTTACTGAAAATGGAAGTAAGGATTCATTTTCTGCACTTAAAATTGAAGCATTCATGTTGGATGGATGCTCTTTTATAGTAATGATGATGTTGGTTATGTGGTTTGTATATTTTTCTAATTTGAAGTTCAAGGAATGGTTGTAGTGGAATTTTATTTATTTATTTTTTAAATAAGGATATGTAGTTGAATTGCTTTCTCTCATGCTTTGAAGAGCAAATTCAAAGTGGGGTTTAATTGGTTTGCTTAATATCAAAAAGAAATGTTTGTTCTTTAAGAGGAGTGTGATTACTAATTCATGTATTATCAGTTATGGATATTTCTATGCCATTCCAAAAGCATAATGTGCTTTTGATTTAATGGGTCTGCTTAAATTGGAAAAATTCCACTTTCACAGTAAATAAATACAACTAATGCTTCTCTCTCTCTCCATTAGTTGAAAAGTTTTAATTCATTATTTCATTTTGTGTTGATATTGATTCAACTGATTTAGAATTCACCCCTCTTCCCTTTTAGGTTATTCTTTTTTGGAGCTGATGTTATTGTTGTTGTTGTTCTTTTTTTGGATGTCATCCTAAATTCCAGCAATGAATTCATCTTTTCCCCCCTTTTTTCTAATTCTTGTATTTCAGCCATGAATTCATCTTTCCCTCCCTTTTTCTAATGTAATTTTCATTTGAGTAGGTCATTTGCACAACAAATCATTCATATTGATTAAATGGTGTGTTCCGACGGTATGAAACGAGCTGCAGTGGAAATGGCTGTAAATGATGCAGTAGGAAATGAAGAACTTAAAAGAAAAGATTTTGATCCTTCCCTGAAACCAGAGGGTCAAAATTTCTTGAGATCACCAGTGACCTGCTTATCTGTGAGAGGTGAATGGCTGGAGAGATCAGAAAATGATTGTTTGGCTGCCATGGAGGGGAAGGATTTAAATAGATGCATAGCTTCTTTAGATGGTTCTGAGCCTCTGACTACTAGTTCTACAATTGATACAGGGCTTGTTGTGGAAGAGTTAACAGTTAGAAATTATAGGAACCAAAATTTAGATTTAGTTAGTAGCCCCAACAACGCTAAGCAGGGCCAGTGGCAATATCTATATCAGTTAGCAAGTGGGTCTAGAAGTAAGGGTTCACAGGGCAATTTGGCTTCTACTGGCAAGGATCAAATATTGTTGAGAGTCAGAGAAGAGTTAGTAACTATGAATTCTGACCCGAGGAGTCTGAAGCTTTTGTCAAGCAAGTTACTTGATCCTGCACCAAAGGGAGTTTTTGCATGTATGAGGGCTAGTGAAGACAAGATTATCTCAAGCAATTCACTATCTACTACTCCTGCTCGATTGAAAACCTTGTCAACATCTAGCTTTTCTCAGCTATTTGTGAAGAAATCCTTGGCAGGAAAGGGATCTATCTGTGGAGCCCCAGAGGCTTGCAGTGGGTTTGGTGGTGCAATTGGGGACCAGAATGATGAAAAGCTGCACGATGTAACTAAGGTAGCTTCTAGTGCTTTATTAAAATTAAGTGCCAACAATGGTCAGTCTTCCACACATAGAATTGATAGGTCTGGTCCTGAACCGTTCAATGATGGGATCAGCCTAAGGGAATGGCTTAAACCTGGGCATAGTAAACTAAACAAAGCTGAAAGTGTGCTTATATTCAGGCAGATTGTGGAGTTAGTGGATTTCGCACACTCTCAAGGAATTGTCTTAAATGACTTACGGCCATCTTGTTTCTTTTTACTGCAATCAAGTAGAGTTAAATACACTGGTTCCTCAACAGCCGTGAGAGAATTAGAGGGTGTGATGTGTCAAGAATCATTTCGGAAAAGGCCATTGGAACAAGATGAGCATGCCTACCTTAGTTTGGGTGCAAAGCAGCGAAGAATATGTGAGGAAATGAATTCTATTAAACAACAGCCTTACTTCATGACTAATGGTAGCTTAAGTACTAAATCAATGAAAGAGACTGAAATTTCAATCACTGGTCCAGAAGATTCAGGACACACTGAACTTCAGTCTCAAAACAATTCCAGCTGCCAAAATAAATCACTGGCAGCACAACAGTACGTTTCTGCAACTGTTCAGTCAGAAGAGAAGTGGTATACTAGTCCAGAGGATCTCAATGAGAGAGGTTGCACATTTTCATCAAACATCTATGGTCTTGGTGTTCTTTTTTTTGAGGTGAGAATTTTATTTTTTTAATTGGTTTTTGTCGTTATGTGTTTGTTGAAAGATAAGATTAAAATCCTAGAGTATTGCTTATTGCTTCTTTGTTAAGTTATTTTTACATCAAACTTGATGCTTAAGCCAAGTATGTTTAATATAAACTCGCTTTGCTGTGTATGAAAACCATTATATAAATTAAAATTGATATGAGATTTTGGTTATGTGGACCTTTTAAGACTGAATTTTTCTAGTATATGGCATCTGTACAGTGATATTATTATGTACCCCTACCAAGATATACCTATTTGTATCTTGGTATGGTGTAAGACATATTCATTCATGGGGCCTATGGAACAGGGGCGGCACCACCTTAAGGTCAGGGTGGTCCCAGGACCACCCTGACCTGAAAAAAAAAAATTTATATATAATAATTTAAAAATTTTTATTTGTCTACCCTTCAAAAAAAATTTGGGAACACTCTCAATTTTTTTTTTATGCCAATAAAATTAAATTTTGCTCCATAATTTGTTCAACATTTAGTGGATGAATGATTGCTTGGTTGTGTACATTGAAAGAGACGTAGCTTGTAACATTGATAAATGATAATGAGACTATCATGCAATGATTTCAAAATATGAAAACTCGTAGAAGACAATTGTAAACTTTATGTATTTGCGTGTTTTTTTATTGTTATTGTTATCAATATATGAATTTCTCTTTTTATTAGATTGTATAATTTATGCTTCTTAAGGAACATCCTGAGAAAGATTCCTGGAGCCGCCACTGTTGTGGAAGGGGTGGATTGGGAGCACCTGCTGAATATTTGAAGCCACATTTCATCTGCAGTAGCAGTGATATCATTCAAATGTAAATGAGTTAAATCCTGAAGTAGCCCGATGAAGTAAAATATCTCATTGATATGATTGATTAGTGCACTTTGGGAGAGGCATTTCTAGCTTGAGTATGAATGCAATATAAATTTCTATGAATAGATTTGGCACAAGAAATGAAAATGCATCAATCTTCATTCACTCAATTGCTTCATATTCCTATTGATTAGTTCTTTATTTTTCTTTTTGGTACTTGGTTCTCTTAAATTTTAATTTTTCTCTTAAGATTCCATCCTAAAAATTGAATTGAAATACTATTTTAATACTAATGCAGCTTTTTATATCAGTTGCTCTGCATTTTTGAATCATGCGAGGCGCATTCTGCAGTGATGTTGGATTTGCGCCATCGGATTCTTCCACCAAATTTTCTCTCAGAAAATCCAAAGGAGGCAGGCTTTTGTCTTTGGCTTCTTCATCCTGAACCTTCATCTCGTCCAACAACTAGGTATCATTATATGCAGCATTTCAGTTATTTTACCTTCTACCATTAAATTTCAAACTTCTCTAAACATTTTGTTAAATGTAGAGGTTGTAATCATTGAAGTATGAATATTTCAATACATTGGTACCACATTAAATATCAGAGATATGCACCAGAAGTTACAATTTTTGCTAAACACCCCCCCCCCTCCCTGTGGGTGCCCCCCATTTTTTTGTGTTTGTCTTTGAGGTGTGTTTAGCAACCTATCCTAATTCTAGATTAAACGTATCTAGGTCTTGCTAGTCATTAATATTTTAGTAACTCAAGCTACCAGTATGCGGTATAATTGCACTTCTGCCAACTAATGATGAAGCCGAAGCATCTTGAGTCCTCAACCTCTTAAGTTCATATGCAGTTCAGATATATTGTGTTAATTTTACATTTAGCTTCATTTAATATTATGAACATCAACGATCCTCTAATGGGAGACCTTCAAATGCTCAGCAAAAGTGGTTGAGGGTTTCAACTTGTAATCCAAATAGTTATTCATATTCTTAAATGCAGAATATTCCTACTCAAACCTATATAGTGTATATGCCTGAAAATATCAGAGCTATTGTGTCAGGTTCCAGCATGATGAAGAACAAAGACCCTGAATTTGTAGACAAGTGCTAGGTCCCACCTGGAAAATCTTCATGATAATAGATGTAGAATGGATTCAAGAAAAATAGCTCAGGGGTAGGATAATGTTCAGTTGCTGTTCTAGCCAGGTGAATCTATAGACCCTTATGAGGAAATGTTTATCAGTCGCTGACCCATCCATTGAAGGCTTCTGACATTTTTGACTGGAAAAACATGTTATTTGACCATCTATCTGTTAATTTTACTTTCCCCTGCACTTCTTGAAAATATAATATTACAAGCTGCAACTGGGTTTGATTAATTTTGTTAAATTTTGGATATCAACTGCTGCAATGTATTTGATTTGATGATAAATCCTGCTATTTCTTGGTCCATTACATAGTTTTAATGTGGCGGATTTAGAAGTTTTTTTATTTGCTGTGCCACAGGGAAATACTCCAGTCTGAACTGTTATTTGGATCCCAAGAATTGCATTCTGGGGATGATTTCTCAGTATCTGGTTCTGTTGATGATGGTGAATCAGAGCCATTACTTCATTTCCTAATTTCATTGAAAGAACAGAAACAGAATCATGCCTCCAAGTTAGCTGAAGATATAGAATGCTTAGAAGAAGATATTAAATTGGCTGAGAGAAGGCACTTAATAGGGACATCCACAGCTTTTTCTTGGGGACAGGAAGAAATTCCTAATGTAGGGAAATCAGGGTTCCATCTTCTAGATTCTATAAATTCAGGTGCGTCACCAAGATCATTTTCAGTTTCAAAATTAAATGAAGAAAGATTGACGAGAAATATCAGTCAGCTAGAGAATGCTTACTTCTCCATGAGATCCCAAATCCAGCTTAGAGAAAATGCCATTGCAGAACGCTCTGATAAAGAGGTGCTAAATAACCGAGAAAGGTGGACACATGTAAAAAATGAACATGAAAAACCAAGCAGAAATCAGAAAAGCGTTGATCGGCTTGGAGCCTTTTTTGAAGGTTTATGCAAGTTTTGTCACTATAGCAAGTTTGAAGTCTGTGGGACATTAAGAAATGGAGATCTTCTCAACTCTGCAAATGTGACTTGCTCTTTAAGTTTTGACCGTGATGAGGACTACCTTGCAGCAGCCGGAGTATCAAAGAAAATCAAAATTTTTGAGTTTTCTGCTCTTTTAGATGAATCTGTTGATATCCATTATCCCATTGTTGAGATGTCAAATAAATCAAAGCTTAGCTGTGTTTGCTGGAACAACTACATCAAGAACTATCTGGCTTCAACAGATTATGATGGTGTGGTTCAGGTGTGTATTCCTTACACATAATGTTTTTACTTGTTATATATGTTTATTCTGTTTTCACTTTTCACCTGTGAGATAGGTGTTATATAATAATAATAAAATGGAAGTGCTTGACTTTTTGTATAGGTCTTCATATGCTGCCATATAGGCTTTTGATAGTTTAAATTTTTTCACATCAACATTGCACTATATATTATTTTTATTTGGTTGTTAATTGTCAGAGTTATAAAGGGTTCTAAATTATTATATTTCGTTTAAAAAAAAAAAAAAACTGAATTATAACCCATTTTTCTGTTGGACAAAGAACCCAGACACTAAATGAATTCTAATTAAATTATATTTGGTCTTCTCAAATAAATTCTAATTAAATTACATCTGATCTTTATATTAAGCTCTCTATCCTAACTAGTGTAGTATACTACACAAGCCCTAAACCTAATGTATTAAGGAAACCTAAACTTAGTGTAGTACAATAGTGAATTGGGCTTGGGCCCAATTGGGATTTAAACCTAATATTCTAAGTCTCTCCTTAAACTCTAAAATGGATTTCAAGGGACTAGCTTGAGTTTGGATACTAGATCCCAAAACCATCCCAGTGGATGAGATTTGGTGAAGATTCTTCCAGTTGATTATGAGAAGCAATGGAGCAAAACTTTAAGATATCCTAAAGTAGATGATGATGGACATGAGAGGCAATGTAGTGAAGCTGTAATGTTAGACAATGACAAATGAAGTAGTAGTCAATCTAAATATGTTTGGTTCACTCATGGAAGAATATCATTGGCGCTATATGTATTGCATTACTGTTACCATAGTTGGTAGGAGTGGGAGAAGATGAACAGACACTTCTATCTTGTAGAAGCCAGTATAACCATAGAAGTTCAGATGTAATATCAGAAAATGCCCCATATTCTGCTTCAGTGCTAGACTAATTGACCGTAGTCTGCTTTTTTGCTATATCATGAGATAATAGAATCACCACGTAGGAAGCCAGAAGACCATATAAGAGTGCCTGTTTGTAAAGTCTCCTACCCACCTCAGTGTAAGTGTGAATCATGAGAGGTGACTGGGAGGAGAAGTAAAGTTAATGGAATAGAATGACCTTGAGATATCGGAGAATGTGAAGAACTGTTGCATAGTGAGTGGATCAAGGTGCCATCATAAATTGGTTGACTATATGAACTGCATGTGAGTTATCAGGATGTGTCACTTTAAGCTACAAAAGACTCCCGACCAACAGCAGAAGGTAGCATCTTCAAGCGGTTCACCATCACGAGTAGAGTCATTTGTTAGGCTTTAGAAGTGTGTTATCATTTTTCTATGAATGGTGATCTGATTGTGGAAGTATGTATGAAGCCTCAAGTCAAAATAATGAGAAAACTGTACATTGAACTGTGTGAAACAACTGTCCAATAGTAGTCATTGTATAGGCTCTCAATCCTTATAAGGGTACTGTTAAAAGAAAACCTAAACCAAGTGTAGTAAGGAAACCTTGGAGCCCCGTAATAGAGTAGCCATATTAAAGAAGATCACCTTATCATAATTTCCCTGATGCTTTTTGTGACTACCTGCAGTCAGAGAATGTCTCTAAGAGTGTACCTAGGTTCAATATGATGTTGGAGCAGGTCTGTATCCATAACTTTACTAAGTGACGCACTGCATTAGTACATTTGATTAAAATGGGCACTAGCCTACTGGAATTTGGCTGTAGTTTTTTTATATTAGGAAATATATGCATGATGATTGATGAGGAACTCAATTCCAAAACTATTTATTGCCATCTGTTTCCTTTTGAAAGATGCTTCACTTAGGGAAATATTGATCCTTGTCTTTTATTTCGTGTCACCAAAAGTTTTTATTTTTTATTTTTTATTTTTTATCAGTGATATTTTTATCCTCAACCTTTTATTTGAGTTTAATAATATTCTTTAACAACTACTATTGGTGATTTTCTTGTAATCTAATGGGCATGGATGGAATCCAGATGTGGGATGCAGGCACTGGTCAAGGATTCTCTCAATACATGGAACACCAAAAGAGGGCTTGGTCTGTTGACTTTTCTCAATCCGACCCCACAAAGTTTGCAAGTGGAAGTGATGACTGTTCTGTGAAACTGTGGAGCATTAATGAGGCACGCTCTCTCGTGTCATCTAATAATGGCTTAGCTTGCTTGATATTAGTATTTCCATGAATTAAAATTTACAATTGCTGATTATTTATCCTTCTTGAGAATGCTCAAAAGTGAAAGATGGTAGGGGGGAAAGAGAACCCCAAGCATAGGAGTTGTGTTACACACAGAAACACACATACATCCATAGCCACCTATTTATGTATGATTGGGCAAGAAATAAGTTTTTTCTCTCCTCATTGCCTTCTACAAGAATTTTTACATATGGGGCTATCCATCACAATTTGTTAGACCCACATAGAATAGATATTTTTGGTCTAGTTGGTCAACTGGAGTAACCGCTCAATGGAACCCTTTTTGATGATTATGTACTTCCTTTCAAATTAGTGTTGATCATTGGTATCAAGTATGATTAAGTGCCAAATTTGAGGTTCCCTTACTGACCTCAAGGTCCTAGTTATTCTATCATTTGAACTCATACTATTGCTTAAAAATACTGTAATAATCTTTATGAGAGAATTTGTTATACAAAGTTAGGGGAGTGGTTCTAATGTGATTATTTGTGCAGAAAGATTCTATTGTCACCATTTGGAACCCGGCCAACGTCTGCTGTGTTCAGTTCTCGGCTTACTCTACTCATCTATTGGCTTTTGGATCCGCTGATTACAAGATTTACTGCTATGATCTTCGGCATACAAGAATCCCTTGGTGCACATTAGCTGATCATGGGAAAGCTGTCAGCTATGTAAAATTTTTAGATTCAGAAACCCTTGTTTCTGCATCTACTGACAATACTTTGAAGCTTTGGGATCTAAGTAAAACTAGCTCAACTGGGTTGTCCTCCACTGCTTGTAGCTTAACCTTTGTTGGTCATACTAATGAGAAGGTTGGTTTCTCTATATGATAATATTGGAATCTATATGTGTGTGTGTGTGTGTGTATATATATATGTATATGTATATAAAATAAAACTGGTGTGCATCTTCCACATTATTCATGAATTAGTTGAGTAGTCTTTCTTTATACTTGAAAGAGGAATCGAAGTACTTGTTTTGGCCAAAAAGTACATTTCGTTTTTGACAAATAAGTATTTGATTCATGCTTTTCACCTTGTCTCTTATGTAAAAGGCCCTTGATAAATTAAATGGCCCAAATATTGTAGTGACTCGCCCTTTTATGTGAAAATGAGTGAGGCCTTATCAATCATGATGGGATGGCACCATCATAGATTATCTATTAGACACAATCACACACACAAGTGCGCACACTTGAACACGAATGTGTATGTATCTGTATCTGTATCAGTATAGGTGGTCTTTGTATGTTATATCTCTTTTTGAGCATTCACTATATAATTATTATTTCTAACTCCTTGTCTACTGCTTGCTCAGAATTTTGTCGGTTTGTCTGTTTTGGATGGATACATAGTATGTGGCTCAGAAACTAATGAGGTAAAATTGTTTGATGTCAAAATTCACTTTGATAATGTTAATTTTATTATGGGACTTTATGTGGCGTAAGCACTTTGATATTGGAGTGATTATAAAAAAGGCGTGGTAGTGCATGTTGCCTCATTGCAGAAAATTCTGATCTTGTAGTCATCATAAACTAAGAACTATCGAAATCCCTCGTCTTTTGGGAGTTTGGCATTCTAACATCTTAAATTATTACTTGTGAGAATGGATGCATTTATTACCATTAAAATTGCAGCACTTGAGTGCAGTTTTTTTTTTTTTTTTAATAGAAATCTAAAAATCTGTTTGGTTTGACAGGCTACCTTTTTCCTAAGATCCTTTCTCTTAAGGGAATTATGAAACTGCTTCTATGATGTGGGCTAGGTGCCAGCATTTAATTTATTAAATATTATCCAAGTATAAGATCTAGAATACTGATCACAAGCAGATGATACACATCCCATCAAGCAACACTAATGGGCTTTCCTATTAGAGATGTCATTCCTTTGTGAATAGCCAGAAGATACATAGATCCTTCATGACCTTTTTTGTTTTTATTTTCTTTTGCAAGAATCAAGGCCTTATGTTCAACTTCTAACTGCAATTATTTCCCCTTTGTTTTTCAGGTATACAGCTATTATAGATCTCTGCCAATGCCAATCACTTCTTACAAATTTGGATCAACTGATCCTGTTTCTGGAAATGATATTGGTGATGATAAGGGACAGTTTGTTTCTAGTGTCTGTTGGGGAAAAAAGTCCAACGTGGTTGTTGCTGCTAACTCAAGTGGAAGCATGAAACTATTGCAGATGGTGTGAGAAACATTGTTCTCTCTATGTTTGTAATAGCAATCAGTTCTGTTCCTCAAACATATCACCTTAGCTTGCTAGTGACAACAATTAATCTAAAGTCCTCTTTGGTTGGAAATGAGTTGGACCAGAAATTTGCCCTGGTTGAAGGCTAAGAGAGGGAACACAGTTGTTATGGAGCCTTCTAAGTTGCTTTTTATAGTTGTCTTGCATCCACATGGCATTGCACAGGACAAAGAAATCCATTAACCTGCTGATTCTGGCTGTTGCCCTTTGATGAGTACTCCACGTTACACCCTTACTGTTGAGATCAGAGATTAGTGGAAGTAGACAAGCTATGGGCATAGCTGGTACAAAACCAGGGTTTGAGTTGCACTACCTCAGAAAATTAGAAGCTAAGTGAATAAAGATCATAGTACTCTTCAATGAATGATTCCAATCATTTTACCAGAGATCTTTTAGACAAGTTAACAAGGTTCGCTGGAGTTGGAGAAGATTCACGAGCTGTGGTATCAATAATTTTTCGAGTGGCGTATATCCTGCACAAGCAGTTACCTTGCCAACAAACCAGTAGCAGAAAAGGAATGTAAATTAACTTTAATTATTAAGAAGGGTTTAGGTTATACCATGATTGCTACTCAGAACTGTATATTTATGTGGCTATGCAGTCTTCCGATTAAAATTTTCGAGTGAAATATGTTTTACCAGGGTGGCCTCTCCTGATAAAGGAAGTTTTTTATACCATATCCATTTTAATTAGCTCCGCATTAACTTGTGATTTAGCCAAGTATTGTATGATATGATACATGCTTACCAAAAATGTGACATCTATTTAGCATGTCAATGCAGATATGTTCAGATGTAACTTTGCTCATTCTTTTGGGCATGTTTTCTGCTTAACAGCAGTTCAATGACTTAATCCCCACATTGTAGTTTCTTTTATTTTTTGTGTTGAACTCTTTCTCCCTCCCTCTCTCTCTGTCTCTCCAATGAATAAAAAAAACCGAAATAAAAATAAAATCATATTCACACAAAATAAAGAATAATACAGATGTAATGAGTTGCTGCAGGGCATACTTAACTGTACATCTTTTCAAAATCTAATATTATAATCTGAGCAAAAATGCCCTACTCTACTGCCAAACATTTCTGATCTAACAATTCACTATTTTTTTTTTTTTTTTTTTTTTTTTTTGGCTGAGAATCTAACAATTAATGTGATGTCTAGAAGTTAAAAGAGTGAAGCTGTTGCTGAGGCAAATGGTTTGGTAAGATTTAAGACTAAGGGAGTTCGGAATCTGAGGCGGCATGACCAGATGATGATCTACGCATTCTTGGACTCATCATTGTTGGACTAATCACCATCAGCTGGCCCTCTGAACTCATTCTCATACTACGCCCACAAGGGGAAAGTTGTGGAGGCCTTACTGATCGTCCTTTTGGTGTTCCTGTATAACAAAATCCACATGAAAATGGATAATGTTTTCAAAAGAATGTCTCCAGTGGCAGAATAAGTTAATGTCTGAAGCATCTGAAACTCAATCTCAGATTGCAAAAACTACTGGAATGTGATTGATTAGTGTCATAGCAAAGTAATAAACAGGACCAAGAACACTGAAACAGTAAAATAGTTTAAGCATGTGAGTAAATTTTGACTGCCAGATTAACTTAATGACTAGGTGCCACATAAACTTCAGTATACATTCTATGCATAATTCTAGAATATCTTTGATAGAATTGCATTCTTTGAATCTTTCTCCTCATTTACTTTGTGTTCAATAAAGTGATGATAGGAGAACATGTAAACAAAGTGACTCCTCTGATCAAAAGTCTTTCTGTACCAGTATGCTAGAGAGCAGAACATTTTTATAAAAAAAAAATTACATAGACTATTATGTTCGTACTTCCCAGACCTTTTACAAGGAAAATCTATCACAAAACCAATTTAGAAGCAGTACAAGTTGTTTCCACTTTTTCTTTTTCTTTTTTTTCACAAAATTAGTTGTTGCAGAGTTTTGAATAATTCTAGTTCTTCACAACTTGCATCTGATATTTTGTAATGAAAAATATTTACATGATATTTTCTTACTCAGCTGCAGGTTAAAGTGGATAGCCAGCATATTTATAGTCTGTCTAAATTAGTTGGCACTGTTTTGCATTTTCTCCTAGTGTCAAATTCCATATTACATAGATGAAGAACTTGAAATGATGGGCTTGAAAGGTGTATTATTTAAAGAAATAACTGTTCAGAGATTGTTAAATCTGTTGTGATTCCTGGCATTATAAGCATTATACTCTTCCAAATAATTAATATTATTCTAAATTATTTTAGAGAAATAGTTATGAATGAATAAACAAGAAGAGCACCTGCTTGTTTGTTTGCCTTCAAATCTAAAGATTTCCTTGACATTAAGGTTTTCTTGCTATCAGGTGAAGCTAAAGCCTTCCTGTCATTTGCTGGCAAGAATATTGGATCATCCATTATGGTCACATTTTCATCCCCACAAGCTGATGCTCCATCACTTCCTGATTCTGAATTATCTTTTAGGCTTGTATTTGTTCTCTTTTTCTCCTCAATTCTATAAACAAACATCTGAAATGGGATCTGTGTTATAGGCAATGGATCAGAACTCCCCCAGAAAGAGAGTTTCCTCAAAAGCCCTGACTCAATGTCACAGTAATCTACCAATGGCATTGGTGGGTCAGGCTGGCTATTGTAATCAGGATTCAAAGCTAGGAACCGTTTTGTGTAGCGAAGAATCCTACAAATGGATGAGAAGCTTGGCCTTTGATTTGGATCAGTATGCCAACATCTCTTTGTCAAATTGGTCAGATATTTTGGTGCATAGAATGGAAAAAGTGGCCTCTCCCCTGCCCTAATGTTTCGACTCATTTTGTCTCCTTGAAGATGGCTATCCTCAAAAGGAACTTTCCCAGTTAAAAGTTCAAAGCAAACCATTCCAAAACTGTATACATCAGACTTTTCTGTGTACTTGGAATTCTCAGCACTTCCTGTCTGTTCTTGCTCTTCCAGAACTTCAGGCGCGTACCAAATGAATGGGAGGGTTCCAGTTCCACATTGATTTGAAGAGCTCTTTTGGATGCCATTTTTAATGTAGGATAGTCCAAACCCTGAAAGCTTAGCATGAAAGAAACCTTCTGTTGAGGTGGCTCTTGCTTTGACAAGAATGTTAGAAGGATTCAAATCTCCATGGTAAATTTTCTTTGAGTGAAGATATTCCATTCCTCTTGCAATTTGAAGCATAAGATCAAGTGCAACAGCAAGAGAAAATGGATTCCGCTTTCTTGGGCCAGAAATCTCTTTGATGTAATTGGAGAGGTCTTTGTTCATGAGTTCCATAACCAGAAAACACTCTTTCTTTTCCTCGTCGGTAAAGCCACAAAAATAGTTCATTATATTTGGGTGGGAAAGAGACAATAATGAAGAAATCTGTGGAATATGAGGTTCAATATTCCCGAAAAAGTGTCTTATGGCAAAGCTTTCTCCCAACCATAGGATCTCCTTGTACTGACTGCCACCCCCTAACCGCCGCCTCACCATGTAATCCTTAGACCCTACAAGGATTGAAGTTGGCAAGAGTTTTCCATTCAGAGGCTCTGATCCATCTAAGTTTCTGAAAAGGAGATTAATGAGTTGCTTGTCATACTTTGTTGCACCCAAAGCTTTCTTTTCCTGGATTTTGTTTAGAAGCATCCATCTATCTTCCTTCCAAACTGTGTCAATTCGATTGCAAAAATCATGAGCAATGAGGTATTGCTTTCCGAATTTCCATTGGAAAAGTTTCAAATCTTTATATTCTCCTTTGTACTTGTTCGAGTGCACAAGTTTCTTCCTTTGAATATCATCCTGATCCCAACCAGACAACTCTCCTGCAATCTCAATTGCTTCGATGACAATTGGAATACAGCTAAGCAAGTTGTGGATGTGAAACTCAATGCAGTCAGTGTTCTGATAGAGGGTAATGGCTTTAGCCCACCAATCCTTGGTTTCCAAGCACTGTTTAATATAGGCCTCTCCTTCCTTGAATATCTTTTGGAGTTCCCTCAAAGGCCGCTCAAGGACTTTCCATTTCATGTGCTTTTCTTCAAACCTCAAGTTCTGTCTCATCTCCTCTGCTATTGATTCATATGCGAAACTGAAGATATCAAGCAACAACCTGCACTGCCTCGAGTTGATTTGGATATTGTCTCTGAAAACCATTAGAGTTTTCAAGCTCCCTAGTACCTCCCCAATCTGTCGAAATTGCTCCATCCCCTGATCAAACTACACAGATTTGATAAAGGGTTTCAAAGTTAACAAAGATTGATCATATGTACTCATCAGAAATCCCATGGTTTATTCGCACAAGAGAGACCAAAGCAATCAATGAATGTTGGAAAAAAAAAAAATGAAACCCGACAGAAACGATAATTAAATGGAAATACTTCCTAACCAGATTGTATCGTAATGTGCAATGGTAATGGAGATGACAACAATCAAATGTGCAAAATTCTTTCTCGGTGGCAAGCCGAGAAATTTGAGCTCCTTCTAAGAAAAAGTGTAGCTGTGAAGGTATCACCGCCAAAAATGGTTAATCGATGATGACAAAATTCCTCTAAATCCTCAAAAAATTCGAACATAAGTTGGCAAATTCCGTAGAAACTAGAAAGAAATCACCTCGCTGTAATCAAAAAAGAGATTTTGATGAACAAGATTAGGCAAAATCTGAACTGTAGCTATGAAAATTTTCTTAAAACTTATTTCATTGTTAGGAAGTAATGGATGCAACAACACTTGTGGTGGTGGATAGTCCTATGTTTGTTCCGCGAGATTCGATGTTCTAGTTTGAATATAGTAAAGTGTCGGTCAACTGACCAACCGTTCCAACGGATATTTAATAATTATCTACGCGCCTATTCTTTCATTTTTAACTGATTGCGCGTTGGCAAAGGCCTTGTAGCTGAATTAGCACATTCCCAGGTACAAAGTGTTTGGGGGTTTAGGCGGAAAAAGGTTCGAACTGCAGGATTAGCAGCATGTTGTAATTATTTCTATAAAAAAAAAACTGACTGCGCGTTTGGTAAATGTATTTTATCTAATTTCCCACTAAAAACAAAGTTTTCCTTTAGAACGATTTCAAATGTTAGGCAACAATTTCAGAAGTTAGAAAAACTTTCCTCCAAATCAATCTAGAACTGAAAATATTTATCGGACAACGGTTGAGAAAATATTAAATAACTCTCCCTGGGCTAGCCAATATTAGCACTGAAAGGGTAGACTTATTCTTTAATGTGCAAAACCCTTGTTTACACAAAATGGGTCTTGAAACGTCAAAAACTTCATCCAAAAGACTAAATGGTCCATTCAACCAACTAGGATTAAAAAGCCCATGTCAAGATCTTAAATTCAAGCAAGAGGGAAGGAAGCCCAAATGACCAAACCCAACCCTCCAAGAAGCCACACACACACACAATCAAAAGCGAAAACACTATTTTGGAGTCAGTCGATTTGGTCCCTACATTTTGGTAGTTGTCAATTTGGTACCTATTATTTTCAACTTACAGTTAATTTAATCCCTACCATTAACTCACTAATAGAAAATACCCCCGTGGCAAATGGTTTGCACAATTGACATGTTTAATTTAAAAAAATTAAATGAGATATGATGTGTCTAAATTTTAATGGTCACATAATGCTTAGATGTCAAAATAAGTCACATCAGTTTTTTAAAATATTTTTATTTTCTTTACTTTCTTTATTTTTTCTTTTAATTTTCTTACAATTCCTAATGCTTTAGAATTTCATTTTGTTTTATGTTCTTCATTGTTCTTCTTCCCCAAACCTAGAATTTGCAGTTTGTGCAAATCCTTGTGGGAAACCTTGGTGTGAAGTTTCCCAGAGCATCCAAATTCTCCTTCTCTGGAGTCCACTCCTCCACATCTCCATGTTTCTACAAGATTAGTCTCAAGAACTTCCCCACCCAATTCAATACTCAAGAAAACCAAACCCACTTGTAGACACTTCATTTTGTAGCCGATTAACAAACTTTAGTCCCTAGTTCCAATGATGAGCTTGACATGTCTACAAAAGGTAATTGAAGTTATTTTGATAGATTGGAAGTAATCACAACTCAAAAGTGCTCAAATAAATTTGAAAACAATGCTGAAAATGACATTTTCTCACAGTTTTCACCATAACTTTTGATTCAAGTGTGCGTGCACACACTCGAAAGATGCATATACACACTTGTTTTCTAGGTTTCAGAACTTCAATTTTAGGGGCCCAAAACATCATTCTTGATGTGGGCCAGCCCCTAGACCCTTGAGAATGTCCAAAGACGTCTAAAAGGCCCCGAAAACCGTAGTTTTAACATAAAAATACAATCTTATGCCTCCAAACTAAAATCCTAGCTAGAGATAGAGGATTTTTCACCTAAACTCTTCCAAAACTCTTTCTTTCTCTTAACCTTTTGCACATCAAGCATTAAGCACATTTTTTGGTTCTTCAAAAACTTTCTCTACTACTCATTAGGGAAGAAACTACTTTCTAATCAAAATCAAAAACCTTTTTCAAACAATCTTGTCAAGAACATCTTTTTATTTTGAGTTGTGATTACCTATGAACTATTGAATCCTTTGATTTTCTTGATATTTCATTGAATCTTGTTGTGTAGATACTGAATGGCTGGTTAAATATCAATCAAGTTGTGTTCTATAAGTAAGGTGAGTCTCTCTTCATGGCTCTTCCTTAATTTGGATCCTTTATAACTTGTGTTCTTATTGTTTTTGATTGATTTATATGTTATGCATGCTTGATTTTTATCTGTTGTGTCTCACCTTGTTTTGAATGAAAAGTTGAATTAATTTATTAGAGGCATGTTAGGTTTTGTTTGATTGTTATTTTGTTGCTTGATTTAAAAATGTATTTCTGGGCGTATATGCGTGCGCATGCTTTATGAATACATACGCATACTTCGTGTATGCGCGCACTCATGCTCGTGCCTAAAAATGCAAATTTAGGGTTCTTCTTGATTTCGTTTGTTTTGTTTTGTTTTAATCCTCTATTTAGGTCTCATTGAGTCTAGTTTTCACATGTCTAGCATTAGGGTTAGTAGAATAACGTGTTTCACATGCTTGGATTGATAAATTTATAATTAGGATTTATGTCTTGGTTGAATCACATGAACATTCATGAAAACTTGAACATGCATTGATGCATAGGTACTGAAGTGTTATGGTGCAATGAGGTAAGTAAGGTAAGTCATGCGTAATTACATGAACATGCATTTGATTTGGATGATGAGCATGATATGGTTGATGAACATGATGCTATGCTTGGATTTTTGGGATATGCTTGATCTTAATGCCTTGTTGATGTATACCTTGTGATATAGTGCAATGAGGTAAGTAAGGTAAGTCATGCATAATTACATTGGCATGCATTTGATTTGGATGATGAGCATGATATGGTTGATGAACATGATGCTATGCTTGGATTTTTGGGATATGCTTGATCTTAATGCCTTGTTCATGTATACCATGTGATATACTTGCTGCCCTTAGGTATATTTTGCTAGATGAATGATAGGGTTTTTATGCTATGGATGAATGTGAGACATTTACCATGTTTGGATGTTAAATACATGTTAGTGTGTGTGAGTTTAGAATAATATATTAGAGGACCCTTTGATGGGATTAGGATTTAGAACACAATGAGTGGAGGCCGACCTACGGGTCGGGTGGGGTTGGGTGCCAAACACCTTCCCATCCCTATATCTAAACTTTGGACACGTGATCTGGTAAAGATCAGTCATTCCACAAGGGTGCTACATTTATGGTTTCTAGAACCTAATCTAGGTGGCAACTCTATTTACATCCTCCGCAATGGTCCACCCTAGGCCAAGGTGTACTTCCCACTGATTTGGAGAAACCCAAAGCCCGTCGCAGGTGCTTGCACCCACGGTGGCAACTCCGCTGGGGATAGAGAAGCTTGACTCCAACGTGTTCCATTTCCTAATCCTAACAAAGCCTTTTTCAATATTATTTTGCACACACTTTCACTTGGTTCTTTTGTACATTTACCATAATTGGTGATGAGTGGGAAAGTTGATGCTCCATTTAGGGCCAAGACTTTCCAAAGTTCATCCCACCAACTCCTAATTCGTGCAATTGCTTATGATGAGCTTTGAGTATGTGAGCGCAAAGGAGTACGTCTTGGCCGAGTGGACCGTGGCGGAGAAAAAATTAGAGTTGCCACCTAGATTAGGTCTAGGAACCATATTGGGTCTTTTGTGCCAATCACTTACGCACATAGGTCTGCATACCAAATTATGAGTTCAGAGTTTGGGTATGGCTTGGGAAGGTGTTGGGCACCCAAGACCGCCCGGCTTATGGGTTGGCCTCCATTATGTGTTGCTATGTCATATTTAAATAAAGAAGTTATTAAAAAAGCCATAATCCTTAACCTAAACATACATCATGCACTTAAGGAAATAACATACACAACATATTAAATATCATACCATAATATAAGAGAAAACAAATAAAACACAATCAAACATATTATATTAAAAAAAGGAAAAGATAATAATTAAATAAAACACACAAGGAAAAAATATCAAATAAACCAAACATGGAAAAAAAATACTAAAACAAACATAGAAAATAATTAAACACAATACATTAACCTAAACAGAGTAAAACAGAATCAAAGAACATGTGAAAAATGATTAAATAAATAAAAACAAGATTTTTGCCCTAATCTGCGTTCATGGTCAAACCACACGCACGCATCCTCTAGCACATATTTGAAAAATCACATTTTTATTGATTTAATCTAACAAAGATATAAACATAGAAATCAAACAAGCATGTTAGAAACCCTAAAGATTAAACTAACATAAACGAAACAAAAGCAAAGCAATATAAACAACTAACCATGAACAAACCAAATAAATATGCTAGACTAACATAAAACAAATAATCATTTTAAACTTACATAGAAACTAAAATAATTAAACAAGAACAACAAAACAGATTATAAACAACCTAAAATCATATTAACACATATTAGACATAATTAAAATCAACAAATAAATCAAATAACACAAATAGAAACTAAATCAAGAATTCATGTGAATCATGTTGAACAAAGGAGGAGTTCATGGAAAGAACACTCACCTTGCTTGAGATTATGAGTTGAGATTATTTAACCGACCGCTCAGTGCCTGCAACACAAAGATTAGATTGAGGGAACAAGAATAATTGAAGAACACAATAGTTTTTAGGATAATCACAACTCAAGAACAAATTTATAATTGAAAAGGTTTTAGAAAATGATTTGGGAAAATAGTTTCTGCCTTAAAACTAACTAAATAAGGTTTTTAATTTGTAAAAAAAAAAGTGCAAAGGGCTGTCCTAGGGTTTTGAAAAGATAAAATAGGGTTTTAGAGAAGATGGAGGCCAAAAAATAACTCTCTTTAGCTAGGATTTTGATTAGAGACATAAGATGAATATTTATAAGTTAAAATTAGGGTTTCGGGGCTTTTTAATGGTCTTGGGCGTTCCCAAGAGTCTAGGGGCTGTCCCACATCAAAACATGATGTTTTGGGCCCTTAAAATGAAGTCTTAAAACCCAGAACATTGAACTACTCAGTTGGCCCAACTTTAAATGGCCATAACTTACTTGATATAAGTCCAAAGTAGGCAAAAGTTGTGTTCAAATTGAAACCCAGGATGTCTAATTTCCAAAGAAACAAACCTCACTAAAAAAATTTATGTGGATAAATCGTTATGGTTAAAATTGTGAGCAAAGGTCATTTTTCAATATCTATTTCAAAGTGATTTGAGCACTTTTGAGTTGTGATTACTTCCAAACTATTGTGAACTCTTTAATTACCCTTGGTTAACATATGTCAAGCTCATCATTGGGGCCGAGGACCAAAATCTATTAACGGGTACAAAATGCGATGTCTGATGTGCACGAAATATATATAATAAAATACTCTCATATTTGCATTTTTGGCCATACTTTTATGCTATCTTGCGATTGATTATATATTATCTTTGTTTAATAGGTGATAAGGGTTTTACATGCAAAGTAGGGCTAAGTCAATTGCTAACCCAACTTGAAGGACCTGGAGGGCATGAAGTAAAGAAAAGAAAAGCAAGACAAAGAAAGAAAAAAGAAGCAGAGCTATGCCAAAAGAAAAGAAATAAATGAAAAAGGAAGTTTGCTTTGGTAGAGACATCTATTTGTGGGCTTAAGGTCTTGAATATCTTTTAGTGGGCTTTCTTCTTACTTAGCGGAAATACAAATTAGAGAAGAAGAGAGACTTTTGGGCCATTCGGGTTTTGCTTGTGAAATCTTGAAGTCAGCGTGTAAAGCAAGGCCACGGAGTCCCTTGCATGTGCGTGGCTTTTGAATTCCTAATTCTGATTGTATTAGGATTATAACATAGTGTGTAAGGCGGCTATTTTCATATATAAGCCTCTAGGTCAGTTTGAGAAGGCTAGTGCTAGGGCTGGGAGGAAAAATAGAAAATTGGAGCAAGAGGCAGTGCTGCATGTGGCTTCTCTGTAGCTTTTTTTTTTTTTTTTCCATGATAGCATTGTGACTATTTCTTTCTCTATTTTATTTGTCTAGTTTAATATTTAGTATTTTATTCTTGTGTTTTATTTCAATTACCATGAGTAGCTAAATTTATAATTAGAGTTAAGGATGAAACCTTGTTAAGGATTATCAGTAATATTTATGTGATTTGATTTTTCCCACAATTGTTGTTCTTTAATGATTTAAATTGTTCTTGCTTCATATCAATTGACTAAGATGAGATTCTAGATATGAGTTCAATCATGTTTTTCTCATGATTTAGGATGTATCTTAATTGATTGAATGCTTGGTTTATTTATTTTTTTATTTTAAAATTGGATATCTCTTGTGATTTGTTTGATGGATACAATTGATGAATTGATTTTATACATAAGAAACGAAGAAGAACATGCTTTAGATATTTAAATAGAAGTTTTAATGATAATATTTTTCATGGTAGCAAGATTGATTTCTAGATTATCATGTACTAGTTGGGAAAAATTAATGATCATAAATATATGCTGATATGAATTAACAATGCGGATTTCAAAACCTTAATTCCTTTCTCTAGATTGTTTACATCCCTTTACTACTTTATATTATATCTTTGCTTAGTTTAATTATTTGCTTAGTATATTTAATTGCAAACAACCAATTTTTATTTGCTTAGGATCACTTTGGTTAAGATTTGATTAATTTTCCTACGTTCGTTCAAGTCCTTGTGAGTTCGACCTCGTTCTTGTCAAACTATACTTCGGTATGATTCGTACACTTGCGAGTACTTTAAAATTTCACAACAGTGTCTACAAATGCCCCTCTTTTAACATTGCTTGCACTGCAAGTATAGTTAAAAACCCGAAGAGACAACATTTTGCAAGTTAATAAACTTTCAGTCCACACACATACTACACACAAACATGCAAGCAAACTTGCAAACATGGGAGCATGCTCAAAAAGGTGATTGGTGCACTTCCAATAAGAAGTGTAAAAAACCACATAAAAGAAAAAACTGAGATGTTTTCGAGTTTTAAGGACTCTACCTTCATGACACACATACATGCAAGCAATCATGCAAATAAGAAATGTACCATAAGAAAATATGGGATGTTTTCAAGTTTTAAGGACTCTACCTAAAGTTAGGGGGACCACTCCAAGGGAGCAATTTACATCCAAAAACAAATAGGCCACCCAAGAATGAGAAATTTGCGCCAAAGGGGACCACTCGACCAAGCAATTTACGCCTAAACACAAATAGGCCACTCAAGAATGAGAAATTTACGTCAAAGGGACCACTCGACCAAGCAATTTATGTCCAAACACAAACAAGCCACTCAAGAATGAGAAATTTACGCCAAAGGGACCACTTGACCAAGCAATTTACGTCCAAACACAAATAGGCCACTAAAAAATGAGCATTTACGCCAAAGACACAAATAGTCATACATGACTCACACAACCACACAAGGTTTGCAAAAACAAATACACAAGATTCATGCAAACATGCAAGAATACTAAACATAACCACACATGACTCAAATAAGAAAAAGAACAAACAAACACACAAGACTCACATAAAACATCAAACAAATATGTGATCACAAAAGAAAACAAAAAGGATGAACACAACAATTTGGGAGGCACACAAACATAACAAAGCATGCAAACACACAAAAAGCTAAACAAGATGGGCCTAGGGCCCAAGACAAAATGAGGATGGGCCTAAGGCCCAAGATGAAACAAGGACACAAACAAACACACAAACATGAAAAACCACATGAGAAATCTAACATTCAAACAAACACAAAAAACATAAGAAAAAACAAACAACAAAAGATCATGGACCAGCGCAAAGATTGCAAGCAAACATGAAGACACCAAAGACAAGGACGGACATGAAGGCTTCTAAAGAAGTGATAAATGCACAAAGCCACCAAGAATGAAGGATAACAAAGATGACATAAGATACACAAAACTCGAGGTCAAACAAACTCTTAGAAAAGAAGACACAAAACAGGACCATCCTAAAAGGCATAGTAAAAATGGGAACCGAACACTTCATTCATTATGGATAACTTTTGAGATGTTCGATCATTAGGATACATCCTCCTTGTGGGTTCCACCTTGCCCCTAGCTTGACTAATTCACTTTCTTTTCTTTTCTTTTCTCTTTTTTTTTACCCTAACTTTTTCCTAGGCCGCTCTTGCGAGTTTTCAACCTAGCGGGCATTATTTTTACTTTATTATTATTTTATTTTTTTAGGCCCTAACTTTTGCCTAGACCACCCTTGCAGGTTTTCAACCTAGCAAGTTCTTTCATTTTTACAAGAAACAAACAAATGATAGCAATGCACAAGTGCTACGAATTATCCTCAAAAAAATCTTGTTGATTCAAATTCTCAATACATGAGTTACACAATTTATATGATATGATGTGGTTGCACCTCACAAGGTTGCCTACGTACCCAAAAGGGATCAAGCCTAACGTAACAACTTCAATTGATCAGAGAGGACTTTTACTTGGCTTACAATGGAGGCTTAGGTTCTTGGCTCACAAAAAAAGATAACAAAGGCTCAAACTTACTTTCTTAAGGGTTACAATTTGGTCAAGGATTACTTTTCATCACTTTCAAACTTTCACAATTTTTTTTTCTTTTTCTGTTCACTTTTGATTCACTTCTGTTCACTTTTATATTTTCTTTACTTCCACCACTTTATTCCACTTCTTGCCCATAGTGTAGGGGGTAATCCTTGCCAGGGTTATTTTGAAAGAAAAATAATTTTGAAGGCTCAAAAGGGGTGAGCAAAGGGAAACGTGTTTATGATAGCAAAATAATGGCCTTTCTTCATCCCAATTTCCATTGTTCAGTTATGGGCAAACATGCAACATCACATATTGAGAATCAAATCAACTTGAAACTTTGAGAACTTAGCATAAAACTTAAACCATTGCAAACCACTTTATTGATGAATTAAAAGAGTACATGAATTGAAAGACTAACTGAATTGAAAGACATACTTGAATTGAAATAACAAAGACACTTTTGAATTGAAAAATACACTGAAATGAAAAACTCTTGTGGAATGCAATAACAAAGACTAAACTTCTCAATCAATCAACCCCAAGTAGGAAGAGGGACAACATGGTAGTCGGAGAGAGGATTAGTCTTGATGTTTGGGAGGTTGATGGGTGGCAAAGGGACCTTGCCAGATTGAATGAGGTCTTTAATGTTATGATGGAGACAAGTGCACTTATTAGTAGAATGACCATGTCTCTGATGGTACTTGCAATACTCACTTGCATTGTAGTTTGGAGCAGAGGTGTTTGGAGTATACCTTCCAAGATCCAATGACTTGATGAGTCCTTTGGTTGACAAAGGTTCAATTGCTTGGGATAAAGTCATTCCTAATGGAGTGAACTCTCTTCAAACATTAACAGCATTAACTTCACTTGTCTTACCATCATTGTTACCATTATTACTTGAATTCCCTACCTCAAACTTCTTTTGAGGTTTTGCATCACTCTTCTCAATAAGCCCACTATTAATAGCATCCTCAAAACTTGTATACTGGCATCATACAAATCCACAAAGTCTTCAAATGAATCGGTGCCAGATTCTTTTTAGGAGCAATGATGGGTCACCTACAAGAGACTTATCCTTATAAGAAACATTTCATGAAGATCACCAACAATAAATTTTACATTCAATTCCCTCTTAACCATGCCTCTAGAATGAGACCACAAAGTTAGAACAAGTCTTAAGAAAGATAAGACCCAAAAGGAAGAAACTTGAAGACAATTCTAACCCATGACCCAAATCCATGGAAAGCTTTAAGTCTGCATCAAGGGAGGAAGTAGTCTAGCATGTAGGCAGAGCCAGCACAAGGCCTAGACAACTTAAGCTTAGGGCCTTAAGCCCCAGAAATTATAGAATCCTCTGGTGAATCATGTCACTTGTCCACCATTCCACTAAAAAACTTTCACTTGTTTAAAATTGCTGAGTCAGTAATTAATTTTTGTTTAAAAAAAATTTTTAACTAACAATTTTAAACAAGTGGAAGTTTTTTAGTAGAATGATGGACCACATCACTTGTCCACCATGTGAAACTTACAATTTCTCCTTAAGCCCCCACCATAAAAAAAATTTCTATCCCCAAGGAAAAAAAAAAAAAAAAAAAAGCATCATCCCTGTTGTAAACGACCCTAAATTTTATATAAAAAATATATATGAATTTTTTCAAATAGTGTACACTTTTTTTTGGGTAAATTCTACTCTCATATTCTGAAATTTGGGCTAATGCCAATCAAAACTAAGATTTTTCAAAATTTACCAATTTAGTCATTAAAGCCAACTTAATCCCTAAGACAGCTAAAAAAAATGACTCACAGGCCTAACAGTTTTTAGGGACTAGGTTGGCTTAAAGAACCAAATTGGTATGTTTTGAAAAGTCTTGGACCTGATTGGTATTAGTCGAATTCTCAAGGTAAGTGAGTAGAATTTGCCTTTTTTTTCTTAGTGATGTTAAAGGATGCCACAAATTTTACTGTATACTTATAAACTGACATGTCACCAATCACAAAAAATTAATTCAAATATTCATTAATTACGTAATTGAAGTTCATTAATCACAATTATTAACATATCATATTGTGAACATTTTGTGGTACCTTTAGCATTTTCTTTTTTTTTCCTTTTTTAATAAGGCTTTCAAAATATGAGACTAATAGAGACCTAACCCAATTGAAACCCTAAAATACTTCAAAAAAAAGTTGCAAATGTGTTAGATCATCAATGATAATTAATCTCTCCTAATAGTTTGAGACTTTAACTTTTATAAACTAATCTCCTACAACGCCACACACAAAATAATATCTATCTTTGTCTCTTAAAAATTAGATTGCAAATTTACTTAACTATGTATCATCGTAGATAAAGTAATATTCTTTTTAAAAAATAATATATATATATTTTCTCTTTGTTAAAATTTATGTTTCAACTATAATATTCAAGTCTCTTTATGAAATTTACATTAGTTTTAGTTAGAATTATTCATTAAATTATGTATTTAATGCATCAAATTAACCTCAATTGGAGTAGTATTTGATAATTTTATTTAATTAATATTTATATATAAAAGGCCCCACAAAAATCTTTCGCCCTAGACTCCCAATTATGTTGGGCCGGCCTTGCATGTAGGGGAGTGATTTTGGATGAGTAGTAGAATTCATTGTTATTCTCCTTGTTAATATGAAAATTCTTAGGTACTCTAGGAGTTTAGTAAAATTGTGTTTCCTTGTCTCATATTCATGATGGACCCCACCATGAATTTAATGAGTGGTATCATGAATGTGAGAGAATGGAGCATCATTTATACCTACTCTCAGCAAGTGAAACAACATTTCTAACTTGCAAACCATTGGGCCATGCACATCTTATTGGTCAAGAATGAAAAATTAATAAATATAAACCAATTTAAATATCAAATTTATTAAAAAAATTAAATGACACATCACGGTTTGATCTCGGTTGAATCTTGGTTCGACTTCAAAAACCTTGAACCTCTCCTTTTCTCGGTTCATTAAACGGTTCAGGTTTCAAAACCATGATAATTTCCCAACTATGCTTGAATTTTACCTATTAAAAAAACCATATAATTTCCCAACTAAACTAAGTCTTTCAAGAAGATTAAAAATCAATTGCTATGTCATCAATCAAAAGTTTAAATTTCAAATTTTTGTGGTCTAAAATTTTGCATAAAAAACAAGTTTATTGATCAACTAGTAAATAACATCCAATTTGAACAAAATTTAACATACGAGTTATGAACAATAATAAACATACAATTCAGCAGTTAGATTTTCAAAATTCACGTCTAATAAAAAATATATGAGGAGTTTGAAGGATTTCTCTCTTGGAGAGAAACCTTTTCCTTAATTATTTGCGAAGAACAGACCTATTATAGTGAGCTAACATATTTGGGGTGTGAGTTTCTCCAGAAGAGGTTTTGTAAGCACATTTTGAATTTATTTTAATGAGTCTATTGTGAGGATAGAAAGGTAGGAGGAAAGGTAAGATTCTTATTTTCTATAATTTGTTTGGTAGGCATACTTCATTCTCAAATACCAAAATCTATACAGTTTTTTAAAATATCAAATAATTTAGAAGCCAAACCACAAGTATAAAGAGGGTTGGGGAGGGGGGGGGGGGTGTTTACAAAATATTTAGTTGATAAATGTCCAAAGTAATCTTACAAAACATTCACTTTTACAAAAATCATTTTAACTAAAAGATTTCACAAGTCACATCTATGAGACCATTCCCAAGATTTCTGTGTTCTCTAAAAGATACCTATTTGAGATCCTTGTATATGCATATCCTCTCAAGGTCTCAATTTGGACACTCTTCAAGCAATGCCACCAACATGGAAATGGTAGGAATTTGCAACAACTAGGCCTTTTCCATTTATAGATAGGCTTTTCATATGAGAACTGAAATACAAGCAACATGTTAGCAACATAGAAAATTTTTGCTTTTAAATAATTAGTTAGCAACATAAAAACTCCAATAAACACAGTATCTTAACCTCCCTATCAGCCAACTAAAAAGTAAGAATCAAAAGTTAAAAGGCCTCAACGGCATTGAATTGGTCCAATCTAGGTTCTAGGAATTTTATTATTAATAGATAGATAGCAGAGATAGGAAAGGTAGGGTTCAAACAAAAAACATCAGTGAGCTATCAAATGTGATCTTTTTCATTAATGCAATATTGTGAAAATACCATCGTTACTTTTAGGCTTTTAGCATCTATTGTTACCACAATAGAGACCCAAAAAAGTCCACCAAAAAAAGTAAAAAATAATAATTGAAGTTTCATTTCTACAATCATATTTTGCTTCAGATATAAACTAGCATAAAGTTTGTAAGCCAATTTTTTTTTTCCTTTGCAATAATAAAATGCAGATTACTTCTTATTTGATACAGTCATCCTTTGACTAAACAAAGAACCAGTCACACACAGTTTATTAAATAACTCATGTTGACAAATTTTCTCCACTGAAAATAACAATTAGTGGACAAAAAAAAAATTCCCTTCTACCTATATGAACATGAAACCATTACTCTATGACTCCGTATTAATTTCCTTTAACAGTGCAATTAGAAAATTAATATTTGCTATCAAGATCCATCTTTCTAGCCTTCTGAACAATTCTCCAATGTGAGATTTAGCAAGGGAAAAGAATCTCTCAAGGACATGCTTAAGCTGCTGAAGATAAGGCTTTACTCCTATGGAACAACAACAAGATTATGAGGTCTCTTTTAGCTATTGAGGAAATGCATTAATCTGTTACTTACATAACAATAAACCTACTAAACCTGACAAAGCGTATTACTCCAAAAGATTAAAAATATATGGAGTCCACTGGTTAGTCCCTTCCCCTTTTCAACAACATAGGTGGAGATAAACAAGTTTGCTGATTCTAAGCCTATCAATTTCAGGGTGGTTCACTGGTTCTAACTTCTGAGTATTTAATGGAATGAAAAAAATGCGAGACCAAGGCAATAGAGGGAGTCAATAACTCTCACAAAGCCAGCCTGATTAGCTTAAGGATCATTAAGAATTCAGAACAGGAACCTTTTCCTTAGTGCTATAGCCCATGCCATGGCAGCAGCAATAGCATTTGATTCTATGTTACCTAGAATGTAGATTACTATGATACACAGAACAAGAACTTAAGTTAAAAAAAGGGTAAGCTTACACAACTTTTTGAAAATGTTTTAATTTTAATTAGAACATAATCAGGAAGATTTAACTTAAAACCTTCAAATCAAGCATGTTCAACTGTTCAAGTAATTGGTGCTCCTTAAATAAAAATAAAGAGGACGTGTAGCGAACACAACAAGCATCAAATACCAGAAAGACAATAATGAATCCCCAAACTTTTAACCACACCAGAAATCTTACTGTTACGTTACTGACAAGTAATAACGAAAATATCCACCCTATCGAAAGTAAACTTGAGTAGCACAAGAGGAAAAAACATATAACAAGAATGGTTTTTACAATAATAAGTTCATTGGAAAAACTAAAGCACTAATTAGCACCATCATTAATCACTAGTGAAACATAATGAACAAGTTAGAAGATTCTAAGAAATAAATAAATGTAATACCTCAAAGGTTATTTTGTCAAAATTGGGATTTGACTTGTTTCCGCTTGATTCCATTACTAACTTGTATGGAAGAGGAGAAATCCAAACAAACCATCTAAAAGTTCTCTGATTTCCTGGCTTTCAAATTGCAGAGCAAATAATGATAGCTTTAAATGCTTGACATTATATAATGGTGAGCGTATGGTTTCTCTCAAATCTTTTGGAATAATCACATCCTTTGCCCAAAATAATAATAATAATAATAATAATAATAATAATAAAATTAAACAAAAGGACTGATTAGAGTTTTTATACTTAAAAAAAATTCCAAGATAAAAAATAAAGTGAAAGAAATTTATGAAAAAGATACATAATCAAATAAGGAAATACCTTAAATGAAAAACTACTCAATTCGAATACTTTTAAATTTCCCATCTTTGAGAGGAATTTAATCCTTTCAGCATTCCAGGAACGATAGCCAGAATCACATACTTAACTTCTAACAGATCCGAAGCATTCAACAAAATAGATATTGCCACATTGCTAGTATTGCCATAATATGGGAGTCTACATAATATAGGAGAATCAACCATGACTACTACCAGATTGTCGCATGACGACAATCCCAATGATTTAAGATGATGATGATGACTTGAAAGCTTTATTCTTTTCAGCATATAACAAGAAGTTAGCTCTAAGGTCTCAAGGAGTGGAAGTCCAGAAAGATAGTAATGAAGCCACTTTTCTGTTAAGTTCGGCATATCTAGATATAGCTTTTTCAGATTTTTTAAAGGAAGCAAGTTGAGCTCGGATATATGCTTCTCTGTTATACATAGATAATGAAGATTTGATTCTTCCAACTCAAACCTCTCAAGGTCATTGTTGTGTACCTTAATTTCTACGAGTTTAGGAAGACTGAAAATCTTTATACATTTAAGGCATTGACAGCCCCAAATTTCCATGCTCATGAGTTTAAGAAGACCAAAAATCTTTATACTTTTAATGCATTGAAAGCAAAAAATTCCCATGTATTCTATATCAGGACATCCAAAAATTAGATTCTGAATAAATTCATCATCTGCATCAACTTCTTTTAAAGATAATTTTCTCAAAGATGGTAAGTTTATATCACTACAGGTTGACTTCAAACAACAACCCCTTAGAGTCAACACAGTTAAGGATTTTGCTACCAAAACACTCTGAGGCAAGGAATAACACGTAGTGGACCATCCAAACCAAAGATTAAGCTCTTCCACATTACTCTCAAGTACAAAACTAATCCAGCGGTCAATCTGAGAATTTTCTTTGCAACTGCTTTTAACAAGTGTAATATTCATTTTATGTGGCCTCTGATTTTGGCTGCGGCTCCGTAATTGTAAAGTTTTTTCTAGAGGTTCATTACTGTGTTCTGTATGTATTTCAAAATTCAGAATGGGGAATGTAGTCCACAAGTGTTTCCATTGGGTAGACAAAAGAGTAGATTTAACTACTTGTTTAGTAGGAAGGAAGGAAAGAATGTGTTCTATAACATTGTCCGGCTACTCAGATAATCGATCAACTGCATCATCATCAACAATTTTTTCTCTGTAATCTTCCTTCGAAACAAACAAAACATTCCTAGGTGCAAGAGGTTCGGGTTTGTAGATAGTATTATGATAATAGTATACTAGTAGTCGAGGCTGAGATATTGTTTTCTTTTTTGACAAAAAAGATAGAAAGAGATTTTGTATTCTTTTTGACTGAAATGGTAGAAGTATATTAATCAAAAGGAAACAAACGAAAGAAAAAAAACAAAAGGAAGCCCGGCCCAGGAGCTTTACAAGCAAAGGACGGCCCAGAGAAAAACAATGGACCTATAGCTAATAAAACAAAACCATGCATGAATACAACGTAAACGTATACATCATCTTTGGGGGAGAGACTTGGCTAGTCTCTGGTATTCTTCAAGTAAGGAGTCTGCCTGCTTGAAAATCTCGCATGGGTGGGTTTGAACATGCTTAAACTGGAAGCGGTTTTGGGCGTTCCACAACGACCATGAAGTTATGGCCCACAGCTCAAGGTCCTTTCCGCCAAGCCTGTGTACCATATGTCGTGCGAGCATGAAGAACTCCTTTGTCACGAAGCTGCTCTTTTGCAGTTTACCCCAAACCAAAGCCCATACATTATGGGCAAACGGGCACTCCCACAGAATATGTTGTGTTGTTTCATCTTGCTGTCCGCAAAATGAGCACTTCGGGTCAATTTGCACTTTCCGCCGAGCAAGGTTGAATTTTGTAGGGAGAACATTGTAGCACGCTCTCCACATAAAGGTCCTAACCTGCGGAGGTACGTTTAGGGACCATAGTCTCTTCCACAAACGCTGATCTTGAGAGGCAGAGGAGTGTTCCCCAGAGTGGGGGTGGCTGAGCCGAAAGGCCACTTGGTATGCCATCTTCACCGTAAACTCCCGAGGCTTATTTTCCTTCCACGTCAACTTATCTCTTGTGTTCGACGTGTCCACCCTAATCCTCAGGATGTCTTCCACTGTGGCTCAAGTGAAGGCGGCGACGAGGATACTTCGGTCCCACTGGTGGGTCGCCTCATTGATCAAGTCACATACTTTCAAATCTTGGTCTGCCCCGTCTCTGAAACGTGGAAGGTGTGGTAGCCACTTATGAGAACTGATACCAATGGACCTCCCATCTCCCACTTCCTATACAGACCCTTCCCTGATGACATCGCAAGCTTGCAGTAGGCTCCTCCAAACCATGGACGGGTTCGAGCCTAGTTCAGCTTCCATAAAAGAGCAACGGGGGAAGTACGGTGCCTTAGACAGCCAGTAGAACAAAGAATGTGTCTTCTTAATAAGTCTCCACACTTGTTTGGCCAGCATGGCCAAGTTGAAAGTGTGGATATCTCGAAAGCCTATTCCTCCTTTCTTCTTTGAGCCACACAGCTTACCCCAATTAATCCAATGTATTTTCTTCTCATTCCGAGTTTGTCTCCACCAGTACTTGGAGAGAGCTGAGTTAATCCCATCACAGACAGTTTTAGGAATTTTGAACAAGCTCATGGAGTAGGTGGGTATGGCTTAAGCTACCGTTTTGATTAGCACCTCTCTCCCTGCCTTCGAGATATGCTTCTCCTTCCATCCCATGACTCTCTTTGTGACCCTCTCCTGCAGCTCCTTAAAGGTACTCACATTGGACTTACCACCCACCATTGGCAATCCTAAGTATATATTTTTCATAATCCACCATAACCTGCGCTCCCAACATCTCTCTAATTACACCTCTTATCTCTGGCTTAGTATTTCGGCTAAAGAATATAGAGGTTTTCTGTCTATTAATGGTTTGCCTTGAAGCCCCTTCATATAAGCCCAGAATGTTGAGAAGGTTCTAACAGTCACCAAGTGTAGCTTCGCAGAAGAGCAGACTATCATCAGCGAAGAGAAAATGTGAAACCTGTAGTCCACCTCAACATGAAGCTATGGCGTGCAGCTGACCCGATATAGTAGCTTGTCGTAACAACAAAGACAATCCCTCGGCACAGAGAAGGAAGAGGTATGGGGAAAGAGGGTCACCTTGCTTGATCCCTCGGGTTGGGGTGATGTGTCCCCTTGGCTCACCATTAATCAGTACTAAGTCTGAAGCAGTTCACACCGTTTCCATAGCCAATTCCACCCATTGGTCTGGCAACCCTATTTTGAGCATAATTTGTCGAAGGAAATCCCATTCCACTCGATCATATGCTTTGCTAATATCCAACTTGACCGCCATGTGGCCAATCTTTCCTTTCCTCCTTTTTTGCATGCGATGAAGCATCTCATATGCCACTATAGTATTGTCCGTAATCAGTCTACCGGGTACGAAAGCACTTTGAGAGTCGGATATGACATTTGGTAGGATGGTCTTCACTCTGTTAGCTAGCACCTTCGACACCAACCGATAGATCACGTTCCCTTGGCTAATAGGTCTATATTCAGTGATGTGCTTCGGATTCTTCGACTTCGGTATGAGCACAATGTGGGTATAGTTCATCTTGTGTAAATACCAACCTAAGTGCAGTACCGAAATCACTGCCGAGGTTACGTCAGGACCCACGATATGCCAAAACTTTTGGAAAAAATATGGTGACATTCCATCCGGGCCTGGCGACTTTGACGGATGCATTTGAAACAAAGTTGCACGTACTTTGACGGATGCATTTGAAACAAAGTTGCACGTACTTCGTCCTCTAAAACCTTGACGGTTTTGCTAGTCCGCCCCTCTTTTCATCGAACCGAAAGACTTCATTAAAATCCCCGATGCACACCCATGGTTTCATTGCCCAACTTTGGAGATGTCTCATTAGGGCCCACGTCTCCTTTTTCCGTTGATCCTCAGGGTGGCCATACACCCCAGTGAGTTGCCATTGCTCCTGCATAGGGGCCAAAATGTATACATCAATGTGGTTAAGAGAAAAGGTTTGCGGATCTACCGTGACAAAATCTTTCCACAACAAAGCGATGCCTCCACTTCTTCGAATACTCGAAACAGCTAGCATGGAGTTTAAGCCTATCTCATTTTTGATTGAATCCATTTCTTGTATCGACAGTTTCGTTTCCATGAGAAACAAGACTATGGGTCCTTTTGATTGTATTCTAAAGGTTTATAAAGTTGTAAAAATATCCTCAGCTGATTCGGAAAATAAATACTAAGCAGATTCGAAAAAAAATTTGGAGTAATTACACTCTTGCACACAACCTATACACACAAAATTTGTGACTTGAACTCAAAATTATATAATTATATAATTTTTTTTTAAAGGAAGATATAAACATTTTTATTTACTTCAAATTTATTTGTAAATAAATCAAAAATTTTATATCAATAATTAGTGAGTCATTCAATACTTTAAGTGAGTTTCACTTAAAATAAATTAACTATCTTACTAATTGCAATTAATGAGTCAAGTGACAAAACCAAATTAATTTAAAGATGCTTAAATATAGATATATATTGAGACATGCATGTATAGTGTTTATTTTTAAATTATTTAAAACTCTTGGTAATAGAATTTTAGTTGACGTAGAACCTTAAATTTCTTTAAACTATTTTTTTAGAAGAAAATTTCTTAAAACTTGGATAAAATAATTTTACTTTGGGTAAGCTATTAGAAATAGAGTTTAATCTAGGATAAAATATCTTAAAATTATTAATTAAAAAAAATACCATAATTATTAATATGAGTGTAAACATTTGTCATGAAGATAAGATAGTCACTTGGCAGTTCGCACAACTACAATTACTAATCCAATTTTTATTATACAGTATAGGATTTGTTCTTTATCTAACTAGTCTAAAATATAGGTAATTTTTTTTCAATGAAAAAATAATAATTTTATTATTTATTCTTTTCTTTCTTTGATCGTGTTCTTTGAAGTTTTAAAACTTACCATGATTAATGTGTGAGGGTATTTGCGACTATTTAAACATTTATATATACACACACAAGATAGGATTTGAATGTATTATTTCTGCTCTATAATAATTACTCTTTATTATTAAACCAATATGTTAATTGTTTTTGGTGTAGATGAAATTCAACTAAAGTGAAAAGTCCCTTATTTGAGGAAAAGAGAATTTATCAATTGAACTATAACTATAACAAATGTACATCAAAAACTTGTACACTCTTAATAACAATATGGATAAAGTTTTGGTTAAAATCTTTGCGAATTTTTACTATTTATCACTGACATTTTGTTGATTTTATTTTTCTCTCTCAAATGACATTATAATTTATTACTCAAATTAATTGCTTTTGACTCTTTTTTTATTGTGTAAATTTAGAATTCAGGGTATATTTTTCCAATTCAAATGTCCCAAAATTAGAAAATATTTTTATATAATAATTTTTTAATATAGAGAATTCAATATTTACAATATTGGGCTTGGAGGAATTTTCCCTAGTTTTTCTAATAAATGCGAAGAGGCTATGCATCTGAGCCACAAAGCTCTTTGCATAAGGCCTATTTACATGAATGAAAGCTCTGGTTTATATAATTATTTAGAATTATATGAAACATTAATGATTTGTCGTGTGAGCCAAACAAAAACAAAAACAAAAAAATAAAAAATAAAATGTTTTCAAACTTATTTTCGAGGTCACGACCGAAAATATGAAAATAATTTTTTTTTTCTTCATAAAATTACAACAAAACCCTAACTCTACATAAATTATAACATTACATCACCTTTAATGGAATTATAGAAACACCCCTACACTTGCCATGAATTACCAAATTAACCCCACACACCATACTAATCACAAAAAAGCCCACATATTTCCATTATCTTAATTTTTACCCCCAAACATCTTGGAAATGATCGAATACCCCCTAAGTCCACCAAAATGGCCACACTATCCTCCGAACTTCATGAAAAAATAAAAGTACCCCTAAAATACCTTAATCATCAAATTGAACAAAAAATTATTGAAATTATCAAAATATATCTAAACCCCCAAAATATTACCCTCAAACTTTTCAAAAATTACTTAAAAGCCCAAAAATTTGAAAATCATCAAATTAACCTTAAAATTATTTAAAATTATAAGAATATCCCTATAGTTGTAAAAATCACAAAAATCCCAACGCCCCCATGAGCACCACAATCAACAGAATAAGCCTAATTTATTGTAAGGTCACAATTTGGTTCCTAAGCCCAAAAGGTAAAAGGATCTAGGCCCAAAGAGCCCAATACAATGAATTTGTAGAAAGTGGGTTATAAAACTAGGCTCTAATAAGTTGGGTAACAATTATAATGGATCTAGATGACAAGAAAGTAAAGATAAACTGGTTTTATCCAAAAAAAATCGTCCTTGACACAATCTGAAGAAATCAGTTCTTGTATATATCTCTTTTGAATTTGGTTACAAGTCCAGTTCTTGTTCCTACGGTGTTTTTCTCTTAATTCCCGATCCTTTTCCCTCAGGATTTTTTTTCTATTTTATACTATCTTCTTTCTTTCATCTCCACTCTCCACATGTAGATTAGATCGCTGGTGTTGATCTTTGTCCCATCAGCACCTTCCTGAAGTCTTTGGGAATAGCTGTAAGATTGAAAATTACTATTCAAGTATCACTTCCTCATTAATGCGGCCAGAGAGTTAGTTACAGAGCATTCAATGCGGTGGTAGCATGCCGAATTTGAGAGAGGTATAACGTGAAGTATATCTTTGTTGAATTACATTCTCTACTAAAGAGAATTTATCATGTATATTAAGTGTATGTAGCGAGACACAATATAGGTGTGTAGGGGCCACAAATTGTGAGAGGCTAGCTGCATACACCTTATACACAAAATACTTTTTCCTATACTAAGTGATTACCTTTGGAATGAGCTGCACTACATGCAGGGTCTCTCACTCACACATACATCATCTACTGAATGACAGTACACTATTCATTCACTCTTGTGCACCATGGCAAAAATAAAAATTTCCCTTGAAAAACATGACAAAAGTCCTTAATATCAGCATCGCCTTCGGATTGGAAGTGGTCTACAAAGTTTTTGGCTTTATCTTCGGATTGGCAATCACCGGGAGACCCCTACATAGAAATCATCGGATTATCCATGAACTCCACCAAAATGATTATAACAGACTCAAAGGCTCAAACATTGTAATCACAGTTTATGATTATCATGTTTTCTATGTTGTAGTTTGATTATTTATGCATTTTTATTACTCTTTAATTAATTAGTTATAAATTTGCTTTCTTAGAGTAGATAACGGTATTATTCTAGTATGTCTCCTAACTGATGGGTGTCTAATCCAAATGATATATGGCACGTGTGGTTTAGAGCATCCTAATGGAGGGTTTTATGCATCTAAAAGCGGGTAGACTATGAAATTATAAAAAGTATAAAATGTTGAGACATGCCCTCCACATGATGGGTAAGGGTAGGACATCTTAATGGCATGCATGCCGAATTTGTTGAATTACATTCTCTACCAAGGAGAATGTATCAAGTTCATTAATAAAAATGGGTTTCAGTTAGTTTAACTGGTAAAGTCTCTAATGGTTGTATAAGAGATCTGGAGTTCAATCCTCGCCTACACCAAAAACTAATTGGTGTCTTGATCTGATGATAAAAAGCTATCATCAGAAACGAACGCCATAGGTTGAAACTCTCTTTAAAAAAAAAAGTTCATTAATAAAAAAAATAAAAAATAAAAAGAGGATAATGTATTATATATATGGGAAATGCTAACGAATGCCCTTAGGGCATTGGTTAATAATCCATTTAAAGAAAACTTTTATAGAAAAATGAAATAAAGCCATTAATGTTTTGACAGCTTTTTTCATTTCCCATAAAAGTTGTGTCAAAACTTTCTTAAAATGGATTATTAACCAATACTCTAAAGGCATTCGTTAACATGACCCTATATATATTAGGTCTATGCAGCGAGACACAATATAGGTACGAGGGAGGCCACAGACTATGAGAGACTAGCTGCATTGACCTTATACACAAGATACTTTTTCCCATACTAAGTAATTACCTTTGGAATGAGTTGCACTACATGCAGGGTCTCTCCCTCACGCATACATCATCTACTGAATGATAGTATACTATTCATTCACTCTTGTGCACCATGGCAAAAATAAAATTTTCCCTTGAAAAACATGACAAAAGTCCTTAATATCAGCATCGCCTTCGGATTGGAAGTGGTCTACAAAGTTTTTTATTTTATTTTTATTAATACAATGTTAGTTTTTTTAGTTTTTTTTTTCCTTTTTTTCCTTTTTTTTTAGAAGAATAATACAATGTTAGTTTCGCTTTTAACTTAAGCATAAAAATTTTCCCTCAAAAAATAAATAAATAAATAAAAATTTAAGCATAAAATGGTTTAAGGCAATCAACCGTACGCAAGTGTATGGTGATACGTGATTGTAAGCCAAACTTGCCCGTGGAGACTTAGAATTGACGTTTACCTTTCCATAAACTTTTGGGCTTTGAAAGAACTCAAATAATGTTGTGATCCATAAATTTTTGCAACATGTCCAAAATGTTGTAAATAAAGCCATGATCTGAATTTTTATATTCCATAAATGAACGGTAAGAACTCTTTTTTTTTTTTTTTTTTTGAAAGAGTTCAACCAGTAACATTCATTCCCGACAATAACTATTATCAAACTAAGACACTAATCGATTTTTAGTATAGGCGCAAATTGAACCCAAATCTCTTATTTAACTATCAAAGATTTTACGTGTTGAACAAAATATAAATTTATCCTAATAGTTCAATTAAATTTAAAAGATAAAATTGATTAATATTTTACATTCTATTCATTTAAATTATAGGAAAAGTTTTGATAAACGGGGCAAAGAAATATCAATTTGCATAGAGTGTATAGGTGGTGGAGGTGTGATATTTTTCGTGCTTAGTTATTTCAATCATCCTTTGAATTTGGACACATTTTTAGGTAAAGGTGGTGATAAGTTTGCAATTTCCACGTAAACAAAGCCATGAATATATAAACTCACTAGTCATATTCCAAATAACACGACCAGTTTATCAATTTTTTGTCCAACAATCTCGTATGTATGAAAATTGGCTTATAATTATTTGATGATATCAAATGAATAAACATGTCAGACCATTTGGGATGCCAAAGTTGAGCATATAGGGTTGAGAATGGAATGGAAGTTATCCTATCATTTCTAAGCACTGAACAGAGTTAAGACTCTTTGACTACAATTTTTTTTTTTTCCTTATTTTTGTGACCAATATAGGAGCTCCAAAGTCCAAACTGCATTAAGGTGCTTAACAAAGAGATCAGTGAAGTTTCAGATTGCATTGTAATGGTTCGGTAAGAGATGACTAAACCGTTCAGACTTGTTGGATCGTAACCTTTATATTGTTTAACCTTTTCTTTTAGGCAAATCAAAACTCAGAAAAGAAAAAGAAGAAAGACAGAAAAACATATGATGAATTTCTATTTGATTAAATCTAGCTACAGATGTAGTTATGTGAACTGTCGTAAAAGCAAAACAAGAGAATTCATCTACTTCAAATGGTCAGCCAAATAGGCAAAAAATGATTCCGGCTTCACCTCATTCAACCTCACCTCTCCCTCTACCTAAGCTAATATACTGTGAAAATTGAGTATTAAAGAAAAAAAATAGAGACATACAAGCCCCTTTCAATTCAATGCCTACAAATTATGGCAAAAAAATATTTACCTGTGGATCAGCAAAGCTCCAACAGGCAAACACACTCAATATGAGGAGTGTGCGGGAACATGTCTACTGCTTGTAGGCTCTTTAGCTTGTAACAACCTTCTAAATTTTTATCTATCTGCACAAGAATTTCAAAAATCATGACTGGGAATCAAAGAAAAGAGAGTGGTAAAATAGTAGACATACCACGCCATGACAAAGATAATCAAGGTCACGTGCACATGTGGCAGGATTACAGGATACATAAACTATCCGTGGTGCCTTAAGCTTTAGCAGGAATTTAATCAACTTCATGTGCATGCCTGGACGGTTTGGATCTGCGTGATTGAATACATTAAAACAAATTGAGACAATACTGTGAATACTCGTTAAAAACGATGATGGCAAAGAACACAAGAAACATCTTTTGGCACGTAATAGATAATAAGAAACATCTTTAACGATAAATAATTTCCCACTAGAAAATGGAAGAAAAAACTACTGGTTATCAATACATCTTTAATGCTTTGGAAACTTCAGAAACAAAATTTTATATGGTCCAATATTCACCAACACAACAGGTTTTCAGAACACCTTGGATCTAAATAATGCCAAAGGAGGTGAAGCTACATAAAATAAGGCAACAACCAAACCTGATATGACGACGTCAGGCTTAGGAAAATTGTTGCCAAAACTTTCATCAATTTTATTAAGATCTCCTTGGACAAATGTGGCATTGTAGATATTATTCAGCTTAGCATTCAAGCAAGCATCTGCAATGGCTTGAGCAACAACTTCATATCCGTAAACTTGTCTGGCCCTAACAAATTGAATCAAAAGTCAATTTGAGTACGGTTCATAATACTTCAAATGCAATGAAAAAAAAAAAAAAAAAAAAAAGAGAGAGATTTACTTTCTGGCAAGTGTCAGACCAATGGTGCCCGTTCCACAAAACAGGTCAAGAACAATTTCTGATCCATCTCCTCTGAGACCAGCACATTCTTCAATGAGTTTGTACAAAACCTCTGCCTGAAAGTTGAGAATTTTGCTTCTAATTGTGGATTATACAAAAAGCAAACTAGGAAACCTAAGTAAGAATCTAATCATATGAAAGCAAGCATGAGTTGGTAGTGCATCAAATTAAGTTGCATAGCATACCTGATGAGTATTTGTCTGAAAGAAAGAGTTGGCTGATATTTGAAATGTAAGACCCCTTAATATCTCTGTGATGGCAGATTTCCCATACAAAGTGTATTCCTCCTCTCCAACCGATGTGTTACCAATGGAGCTATTTACATTATTCATGACACTTACCTATTAATCATTATAAAAAAAAAATAAATAAATAAATAAAAAAAAACAGTAATAATAAATAAAAAAATTAAAAAAGGAGATAAATGAAGCATGAATTGATAAGATAAATTAATTCAATAGGAAAGGGCAGTTCAGTGTTCAATCCTATTTCGTATGTTTGAATTCCATACTAACCCTAAAATAACCTTTTTAGATGGAAGTTAATACTTTTTTTTTTTTTAATAAGTAATAAAAATATATTAAAAAGAAAAAGGGCGTCACCTCAGTATACAGGAAGTATACATCAGGGACAAAAACAAATCATGTGCATAGAGTACAAAAGTCCATGAAACCATGGAAGTTCATGCTTGTTAATGGATGTATAATATGTAAGAGCAGTTGTGAATCAGTAGAGCATCTATTATTACAGTTTCCAATAGCTAGAGAGCTGTGGTCTTTTGCCCTTACAGCTTTTGGGGTAACTTGGGCAATTCCAAGCCAGATGAATGATCTGTTGACTGTTTGGAGAGGGTGCTTATATGCCACTGAAACAGGTTTGTAAATCAAGCTACTCCATATTGCATCATGTGGACCTTACGGAGAGAGAAATCACCAGACTTTTGAGAACAAAGAGCATTCTATGCAAGATATTAAGAATAGTGAGATCTTTGTTTGAATATTGTATTTTGATTTTGGGGGGTCGTGAAGTTCCTTTGTTATATTTTGGACCTAATTAGTGTCCGTTTTTAATTCTTTAAGGGTGCTTACATTTGAGCATCCTGTCTTTCTAATGAATTATTTTCTTACTTATATAAAATAAAATAAAAACCAAATAAATTCAATGATATCGTGCACTGAAAATGAGAAAATATAAATCAAATTAATCAAACAGGGCCCTGCCACCCTAAAAGAAAAACGGGACAATTATGGCTAAGGAATCAGAATTGAACGGATCAACCAACTAAACTGCTTGGATTGGTTGTACCAGTCTTTGGTCATCAACTGATTTTCAATGGTTTGATTTGGGAGTGACTCAAACTAATCCAATCCTACACACATATCTATGTATGAATTTATGAATTTCAATAATTTAAACTCAAGGATTTTAAGTACGCCAGAAGCTTGCTTGATGCAAAAGTAAAACACAGGAGTTATATTTGAGTAAATGATGGAGAAATATGTCATACAAACCACTTCAGGAATGGATGAAATCTTCTCAACCAAGGGCTTCAGCAGTTCTGGCTTGTAAGACGAGGTCACAAAATTAACCATAAGTTCTGGCAGACCAGTCTTTACATCCCTAGGACATAAACAATATATAAATATAACTATTTAATTCAAATTGAGAACAAGGTTTACAATGATAATCTAAAAAACATGAACATACCAAGAACAAGATCTGCAGCAAGCATTGTATGATTGAAAAATTACTCAAAAGTATAGTTGTCAAATCTTGAATCATATCAAGAATCAATTTTTTTTTTTTTTTTTGGTATCTTGTATCATAAGATACACAAACATTTCAAAAATTAATAAAATGCTATAATTTTATATGATAAACACCCTGAAAATTAATAAAATACTAAAATTTCATAAAACAATTATATCAATATAAATAAATTAAAGCATTCATGCTCATTCACCTCTTACTCATTATTTTTAGTATCTTTTATATTATTTTTTGTATCTTCAAATTGGATTCCATTACCCTTTTTTGGTCAATTATGATAATTGATTGAAAGAAAATCTAGAATATTTTCAGTTTTAATCATCTTTTACAAGTCTTAAGAAAGATAAGACCCAAAAGGAAGAAACTTGAAGACACAACAATGAAGACACCAAAAGATGACAAACCTTGACAAAACATGAGCCTCATGCCCCTAGACAAACTAGAATGGACCTAGGGCCCAAAACAAAGGACAAGATAAGGTAACAACCCTATACAACATGACATGGGCCTAAGGCCCTAAAAAAAAACAAGGAAAGCTCAAAGCCTATACAAAACCAAGGATGGGCTTAATGCCCCTAGACAAAATAAGGATGAGCCTAAGGCCCAAGACAAGACAAAGAAAAAACACGGATGGGCCTACGCCCAAGACATGACAAATGATAGGCCTAAGGCCCAAGATGACACGAGAATGGGCTTAATGTCCCTAGACAAAACAAGGGTGGGCCTAAGGCCCAATACGGCACAAGGATAGGCTTAATGCCCCTAGACAAAACAAGGATGGGCCTAAGCTCAAGACACGACAAAGGATAGGCCTAAGGCCCAAGATGACACGATAATGGGCTTATTGCCCCTAGACAAGAAAAAGGTGGGCCTAAGGCCCGAGACTAGACAAGGATGGGCTTAATGCCCCTAGACAAAACAAGAATAGGCCTAAGGCCCAAGACAAGACAACACGGATGGGCCTAAGCCCAAGACAAAACGAAAGAAAAACTTAATACATCAAACAAAAATGGGCTACTAGAATGGGCCAACCTTTGAAAATTTTTTCAGTTGACCAGTTTTTTTTGTGCTATCAAACACTGGAAAATGTGGAAAACTATCTTTACAGAAGGTTTTCCAACAAAACAAATAGAGCATAAAGAAATACTCAAAAGATTTTTTTTTTTTGAAAATTTTTATTTTGAAGGAAACTTTTTTTTTGAAAACATAATTTGATTTTTTTTTTTTTTTTACAGAATACTCACTTTTTTTTTTTTTTTTTTTTTTTTGAAACACTTTTTTAGGAAGTTATATAAAAAAATCTCACTAAAAACTCACATTTTATTTTTTGAAAAAAATTTTATTTTGAAAGCAACTCTTTCTTGAAAAAATATTTACAAATAAACTTACTTTTTTTTTGGAATTTATTTATACATATATATATCTATATATATATATATATATAAAACAAAACAAACTGAAAACTCACACTTTTTTTTTTTTGAAAATTTATTTGTTTTTTTTTTTTTTTGGGAAAACTTCACATATTTTTTTTGAAAATTTTTATTTAAAAAAGAACTTGAAAACCTGAAAAAAATTGAAAACATAAAAGAAAAGATTGAATCACTTTATTAGCCCAACAAACAATTCAAACAAAGCACACACATGCACACACAATTAGGAAACCCTAAATGGTTGGGTTTTAAACTCATCTATGTATGGGTAAGCTCCTTAAAGCTAAAGGGACAGATCAGTAAGTCACTCACAACTAGGTGGGCCATGATTCCAACCTTGGGCCTAAATGGTCCGTAGTGGATTGGTGACAAACCGTTAACGTACTCAAAACTCATAATAGGCAATAGCATAGATTTTGAGTTGGTGGGATGAACTTTGAAAAGTCTTGGCCCAAATGGAGCCTCCACTTTCCCACTCATCACCAACCAAGGTTATAAGGGTACAAATGCATGTGTGTGAAAAAACAAAATAAAACTAAATTGGGGCACAGTTAATAAAATCTTTATTTAATTATGGCCTAACAACACATCAGAGTTAAACTTTATCTCTATCCTCAACGGAGTCGCCATTGTGGGCACAAGGGAGTACGCCTCAGTCGAATGGATCATGGCAGAGAAAAAATTGGAGTTGCCACCTAAATTAGGTCTGGAAACCATATTGGGCATTTTGGGCCAATCACTCACATACATGGGTCTGCATACTAGATTATGGGTCCAGAGTTCGGGTACGGCTTAGGAAGGTGTTAAGCACCCAAGACCGTCCGGCTTGTGGACCGGCCTCTATTATGTATTGCTAGGCCATATTTAAATAAAAAGTCATTAAAAGAGCCCTAATCCTTAACCTAAACATACATCATGCACTTAAGGAAATAACACACCCAACATATTAAATATCACACCATAATATAAGAGGAAACAATTAAAACACAATCAAACATATTATATTAGAAAAGAAAAGATAATAATTAAATAAAACACGCAAGGAAAAAATATTAAATAAACCAAACATGGCAAAAATACTAAAACAAACATGGAAAATAATTAAACACAATACATTAACCTAAAAAGAGTCAAACATAATCAACAAACATGTGAAAAATGATTAAATAAATAAAAACAAGATTTTGCCCTAATTTGGGTTCGTGGTGCATACGCATACTCAACTATACGTATGCATGGTCAAACCACACGCACGCATCCTCTAGCACAAATTCTAAAAACCACATTTTTATTGATTTAATCAAACAAAGATATATATAAACATAGAAATCAAACAAGCATGTTAGAAACCCTAAAGATTAAACTAACATAAATGAAACAAAAACAAAGCAATATAAACAACTAACCATGAACAAACCAGATAAATATGCTAGACTAACATAAAACAAATAATCATGTTAAACTTGCATAGAAACTAAAATAATAAACAAGAACAACAAAACAAATTACAAACAACCTAAAATCATATTAACACATATTAAACATAATCAAAATCAACAAATAAATCAAATAACACAAATAGAGAAACTAAATCAAGAACTCATGTGAATCATGTTAAACAAAAGAGGAGTTCATGGAAAGAACACTCACCTTGCTTGAGATTATTTAACTGACCCCTCAGTGCCTACAACACAAATATTAGATCGAGGGAACAAGAATAATTGAAGAACATAATAGTTTTTAGGATAATCACAACTCAAGAACAAACTTATAATTGAAAAGGTTTTAGAAAACAATTTGGGAAAATAGTTTTTGCCTTAGAACTAACTAAAGAGAGGTTTTTAATTTATAAAAAAACGAGCTAAGTAGCTGTCCTAGGGTTTTGAAAAGAGAAACTAGGGTTTTAGAGAAGATGGAGGCAAAAAAATAACTCTTTCTTTCTAGAGTTTCGATTGGAGACATAAGATGAGTATTTATAAGTTAAAATTAGGGTTTTTAGGGGTTTTTAATAGTCTTTGGACGTTCCTAGGAGTCTAGGCGCCAGCCCACATCAAATCATGATGTTTTGGGCCCTTAAAATGAAGTTTTAAAACCCAGAAAATCAAACTACTCAGTTGGCCCAGCTTCAAATGGCCATAACTTACTCTATATAAGTCCAAAGTAGGCAAAAGTTGTGTTCAAATTGAAGCCCAGGGTGTCTACTTTCCAATGAAATAAATCTCACTCCAAATTTCTTTGTACCTAAAAAGTTATGGTCACAACTATGAGCAAAGGTCATTTTTCAATATCTATCTTAAAGCAATTTGAGCACTTTTGAGTTGTGATTACTTCCAATGAAATAAACCTCACTCAAAATTTCTTTGTGCATAAAAAGTTATGGTCACAACTGTGAGCAAAGGTCATTTTTCAATATCTATTTTAAAGCGATTTGAGCACTTTTGAGTTATGATTACTTTCAAACTATTGTGAACTCTTTAATTACCCTTGGTTGACATATGTCAAGCTCATCATTGGGGCCAGGCACCAAAATTTATTAGCAAGTACAAAATGCGATGTCTTCAGAGTACATTAATGGTTTGCCACCAATCCATTATGGTCCATTTAGGCCCAAGGTTGGAACAATGGCCCACTTAGTTGTGAGTGACCTATTGATCTATCCCTTTTAGCATTAAAGGCCTTACACACACATAGTGTAACCCTAGATCCAATTCATAGGGAAGCCCAAGCTTATGGAAAAACTATCTCATCCCTACAAGCTTACCCACAAAATATTACAAGAAAAAAGGTGAAGGCTTTTTTTTTTTTTTTTGGTGATAGGTTTCCTAAAGAAAGAGGAAATTTTTTTTTAGAATTTTCTAGGGATTTTTCCATAATTTTTTACTCTTTTCTCTCTATTTTTCTATTTTTTTTCTCACCAAAACTTTCATAAAAACTTCCTATTTTTACAAAAAAGAAAAAAAAAAAGGAGAAGGTATTTATAGAGATGGTGAAAAAATGGGAGGCTAGGTGTAGTGTATCTGGATACACTACACCTAGCCTAGCCACCCAAGGTGATGGTTAGCTAGGTGTAGTGTACCCTGATGCACTACACATAGCCTCCCACTTTTGCCACCTTATCAGACTATTTTGTCTTTTTCCCGGTTTCTGGTCCAATCTTGGTGCAACTGTTTGGAGTCCTTATCAAGCTCTATTTTCTTTAAAATTTATATTTTTAGAAAACTCTAGATGTCTAGTTTCCAATAGTTTTGATCTTGCAAGATTTGGAGCTACGGTGTTCGAGATATCACGTCTGGAAGGAAGGTAATGCAGTGTTGAAAATTCTGTGACGTTTTTTCTTTAAAAAAATTGTTTCTTCCAAACCTTGGCAGATATCATCGAGCCCTTTTTATGAGAGGTAGTCAAGATCTTATTATTCAAGTTGGTTCAGCTAGATCACTCCAGTTCTTGGTCAATCAGTACAGTTTATTGTGCAAAGTTGGCCTAAAAACTATTTGTTGTTGGTTTTGGTATTTTGATGATATCGCATCCACTTTAACTCCGATTTTGGATTGTAAACTATCGTTTCAAAGGGAAAAATATGCCCTATGATACAGTCTAAAATTCAACTTGATCTGATGGTTGGATTAAAAGTCAACTTTTTGACCATACCCGGTTAGGGTTTTGGCCTCAATTGCTATCAAAAGGGTTTTTAAATGTTGTGACCCTTTGATCCACTATTCGATCATGTTGTATTTATTTTTTTTACCCTTTTTTGGCTTTGAAACTTGTAATTTTCACATTTTTCAATTCTTTCTTAGATTTTGGCATTTGTTTTGAAGTGTGAATTAAGGTCGGACAAAATACAGTATCGACAAAAGAGGGGGGTAGACCTATAATGGTCTTGGCCAAGTAAGAATATAACTTGGAGGAATTTAGCTAAAACTCCCTCTTTAAATCATTCTTTCTAGTGATCTTGATGTGTTTTGAAGAGTGTCCACAAGGGGATTTTATAGCATCCAAGAGGGTGCAAGGTTTTTCTTAGTAAATGTGGGATTAGTTTAGCATCCTTTATACTTGGAAAATTTTCATATAGAGCACCATCGATGCAGGCTCAAAAACGTTTGCATGCACATAGCCTTGAGGCTTAATACACAATAATCAAAATTTGCTTGCGTAAGGCTAATAAGGTTTTAGATGGGTTTTTTTTGTTCCATTTTGAAAATTTATAATTAAATACTTCTTACTTGGCCAGAAATTTGTAGAAATTGGTCTCCTTAAGTCTCATAATTTAGGAACGAGAGCTTAAGTCCTAAGGGGTATAAAATAGGGTGTTTATACTATCAATTGATGAAATTTGAACTAGGGGATCGCATAGACATCCTGCACATTCTCATTCTCCAATGATTTTTTGAAAAGAAAAACCTTAAAACTGTTAAAATTCATGCACACACTAAGGTTCATCAATGGAGTAAACCAATTTGTGGTGAGAGAAAGAAAACATCTGAAATGTGTGTATATTATTCATCATCAATAAACAAGCTCTTCTCTTTATATCTAAAGCAAAGAGAAGCGGGAAGGTTCTAACCAAATAACTAACCAAACTACTAACCAATAGGAAGATGCCGGCTTTCATCTAACTCTAACTAACTTCACTATACAAAAACTACTCGTAGCTTAGCATCTAACACAAACGACTTATAGCTTAGGCTTTATATACAAAACTAACAAACCTGTTACTCTACTCTACTGAACTACAATACATCACAGTGTTGAATTACAATACATCATCTAACACTCCCTCTCAAGAGGAATTGTATATATTGATTAAGTTCATCTTGGACAAGAGATACAAGAATTGTTTTTGGCTGAGAGGCTTGGTGAACAAATCTGCTAATTGATGTCTTGTAGGCACATGAAAGGTTTTGATCACTCCATCTTGGATTTTCTCCCTAATGGAGTGGAAATCAATCTCTATATGTTTGGTTCTCTCATGAAACACCGGATTGGCAGCAATGTATAAGGCAGCTTTGCTGTCACAGTAGAGAAAAGTTGGCTCTTTATGTATGTGACCAAAGGTGCTAAGTAAAGCAATCAACCACACTATTTCACTAGTCACAGTGGCCATGGCTCTATATTCTAACTCGACAGATGACCTTGAGACTACTTGTTGCTTCTTGCATTTTCATGATATCAAGGACTCACCTACGAATACACAAAAGCCAGAAATTGACCTTCTGGTATCCACACAAGTTGCCCAATCTGCATCACAATAACATTTTAACTGCAAGGAAGATTCTGCAGATAGAAAGAGACCTTGACCTGGAGTTTTCTTAAAATACTTGAGAATCTTATAAGCTGCTTGAAGATGAGGCATTTTAGGAGCACTCATAAATTGACTTAGCTTGTGAACATAATAGCTTATGTCTGGCCTTGTAAGAGTCAAATACAAAAGCTTTCCTATCAATCTCCTATACAAGGAAGGGTCTGACACCTTATCTCCATTACTGCTACTCAATCTGACTGACTATTCCATGGGTACATTTGAAGGTTTGCAAGCCAATAAACCTGTGTCTAATAGTAATTCAAGGGTAAGCTTTCTCTAGTACAAAGATAACCCTTTAGTAGTCCTTACCACTTCAAGTCCCAAACAGAATTTCAAGGTACCAAGGTCCTTGAGTTTGAACTTGTTGTCTAAAAACTGCTTGAAAGCATTCACAGCATCGGCATTATTACTTGCTATCAATATATCATCAACGTAAACTAGAAGGATGATGATAGAACCCTTTTTAACTTGAGTAAACACTGAATAGTCTGATTTTGACTGAACAAAGCCATGATCAATGATTGTGGATGAGAGCTTGGCAAACCATTTCCTACTAGCCTGTTTAAGTCCATATAAGGACTTTGTAAGTTTGCACACCTCCCCTTTGCTACCAAATCCAGGTGGTGGAACCATGTAGACTTCCTCATCCAAGTCATCATGGAGAAAAGCATTGTTAACATCTAACTGAGTTAGATGCCAACCTTGAATGGCAGCCACTGCAAGAAGAGTCCTAACAGTGGTAAACTTGACAATAGGGGAAAAAAACTCATAGAAATCAATGCCTTCAGTATGAGTATATCCCTTAGCCACCAATCTGGCTTTATACCTCTCAACAGTGCCATCTGCCTTAAGCTTTATTTTTAAAAACCCATTTACAACCTATGAGAACCTTGCCAAGTGGAAAAGTAGTCATACCCATGTATGATTAGCTTGCAATGCCTCAATTTTTGCTAGCATAGCATCCTGCCATCTAGGATCCAAAATGGCTTGAGCATAAGTAGCAGGTTCTTTGTGAATAGTTAAGGCTATGGAGAAGGATTTGTGAGAAGAAGAGAGTTTATCATAGGAAAGAGTGGAAGAGAGAGGATATAATATACCTAGGCTAGGAGCAAAGGAGTCATTTGATGAGGTGAGTGAAGCTAAGGCTAAATAGTGATAATCTCTCAAATAAGTGGGAGGTTTGTGAACCCTAGAAGACTGTCTAAAAGGGACAATTTCAGGACAACAGGCTTAGGAACAACAGACTCAGGAGCATGACATAGTGTGGAATCAATAGCAGGATTTGAGTGTGAAAACTCAGCAGAAACAAATGAAATAAGACATGACTGATTTATGATGCAATGTTGAGGTGGAACCGTGGAAAGATAGAATGATTAACAGGAGTAAAGGAAGTTGATTTGGAAGTCCAAGATTTAAAAGGGAAGTCAGATTCCTTGAAAACAACATCTCTTGACAAGAAACAAGTTTTGGTTTCCAAGTCATACAACTTATATCCTTTAACACCATGTGGATATCCAAGGGAAATGCAAGCTTTAGCTCTAGGGTCAAACTTGGTTCTATTTCTAGCTAAGGTAGATGCATAGCAAAGACAACCAAACACTCTAAGATGTGAATAAGTGGGTGGATGGCCTAATAGCTTTTCATAAGGTGTAATGTTTTCTAATAAAGGACTAGGGATTCTATTGATGAGATATGTGGTAGTGAGAATACAATCCCCCCAAAACTTTAATGGTAGATTGGCTTGAACCCTTAAGGCCCTAGCCACACTTAAAAGATGTTGATGTTTTCTCTCAACAATAGAGTTATGCTAAGGAGTTTCAACACAAGATAGTTGATGAATGATGCCTTTGGAGGCATAAAAAGAATGTAAAGCAAATTCTGGACCATTATCAGATCTAATCACTTTGATATTCGTGTGAAACTAATTAACTACCATATTATAAAATGATTGAATTAAAATAGAAGCATCAGACTTGTGTGGCATTAAAACGACCCAGGTGCATCTGCTAAAGTCATCCACAATAGAGAGGAAGTGTCTTGAACCATTTAAGGAAGGAGTAGAATAGGGTCCCCAAATGTCAACATGTACTAAATCAAAGCATGAAATAGAGTTATGTGCAGAAGATGGAAAGGGCAATCTCTTTTGGTTTGCAAGTGGACAGATGGTGCAATCAAAGGACTTATTATTATTGCAAGTGATGATTTCAGGTACAATAGATTGTAACAAAACCAATCTTTAAAAAGAAGGATGACCTAACCTGCTATGCCAAAGATTAGTGTCATCCATTATAAGGTTTGAATTAAAAGAAGTCATAGAGTTTACAAAACTAAGTGAAGAAAATTTGGATAGCATATCAGAAACTGACTGAGGAAGAACTGAATCTACTAGCTGCAATGTGTATAAGCCTCTTTGCTTCTTACCCAACCCAATCATCCTCCAAGGCTGCAAGTCTTGGATAAAACAATAATGTGAAAGAAAAATACAGCAACAAGGAGACTGAGTTAGTTTGCTGATGGACACAAGATTGAAGGAGAAAGATGGAATGCAAAGCACATTTTCTAGTGTCAAGGTGGAGGTTAACTTGACTGTGCCTATATGAGTGACCTTAGCCATATCTCCATTAGGAAGTTTAACAGAGATTTGAACAATGGAAGTGATGGAAGTGAAAAATTGAAGGGAATGGACCATGTGATTAGTGGCACCACTATCAAGAATCCAATCAAAGGAACAAAGATGTGAAGTATCAACTTGAGAAGAAAAAACAGAATACTGTAAAGAATGGTAAGGCAATTTGGGGAATTGAGTGGGAAACCTAATACATGACATCTCATGCCCTTGAAAATCCAAAGAAGGCTGATTGATGATGGTAGCAACTTGAGGTGCATTTGAAGCAGGCTCTGTGGAGTTTGAGTACCAAAATGATTCTGAGAATTGAGCTACCCAAGGAGTTGTTGGTATTCTGCTCTAGTGAGATTGGCAGTCTCTTTAGTGCAGTTATTAGTGGTAACTACATTGCTAGCAAAAGATGCACTTCCACCTTGCTAATTCTTGTTCTTGGACTTGTAGCTAGGTGGATAGCCATGTAATTTGTAGCACTTGTCAACCACATGACCCAAAGCTCCACAATGAGTGCACTAAGGCCTACTAGACTTGGCCTTGTTGGAACCTTTAGCAAAAGAGCCACTGTTCTTGACTACCAAGGCTGAAGACTCAGTGTTAAGCCTTTTTCCTACTTTTCTTTGCTTCTCATCTTGAAGCAAAAGGGAAAATACTTTTGCTCAAGGAAGGAATGGGGTCCATGAGTAAGATCTGTCCTCTCACTGCTGCATAGGTGCCATTGAGGCCTATCAAGAAAGACACGGTGCATTCTTGTACTTGATGGCCACAAGAACAGATCCTATAATCTGAGAGCTCATCCCACAATCCCTTGAACTTCGTATAGTAACCATTAATAGTTAGATCTTCTTGAGACAAAGAGCAAACTTCCTTACCTTGTGAGATTCGATGTTGCAAATCAAGCTAGACCTCTCTTGCTGTCTTGAAATAAACCACACTGGACTACAAATCTTTGGAAACAGGATTGAACAACCAAGCTAAGATAGTGCTATTGAATTTACACCAAGCAGTGTAATAAGGATGATCACTAGATTGAGGCTTTGGTATGGAACCATCAATAAAGCCTATCTTAGACTTGGTATCCGAAGCAATAAGAACTGCTCTACTCCAAGTGCTATAATTCTCTTCAGAGAGGTGTTAAACAACAAGAGATACACTTGAATTGTCACTGTTGGACAAGAAATAAGGACTAGAAGAATTCTCCCATGGCTAGACAGTTGGAACAAAAGTACTTTATGTACTATCAGCCATATCTTCTACTCAGACTTTGGTTAATCAAGAACTAGCACACCTCAAACAAGATTCTAAAAAAAAACCCAAACCAGAAATTCACAAAAGGACAACAAGAATTGAATTACCACAAATTAGAATTCTTAATCATAGAGGATCATATCAGAATTCTAATGTCCAAGAAATCAATTGCAAAACCACAACTGATGAACTACAAACCCTAAATCAAGAATTTCGATTTGCTAGTCTTCGCAAAGAAATCAAGATTTAGAGGAGAAAATCTAGTGCAAAGATCAAGAGAAATACAAAGAAACAATTTCTACTTGAATTGAAAGAATACACTAGAAAAGAAAAGACAATGTAGAATCGAACTAGAAATTTCAGAGAATATTGAATCGAAGGCTCTGATCTAGTTTAGGCTCTGATACCATGTTAGAATTCATGTACACACTAAGGTTCATCAATGGAGTAAACCAATCTGTGATGAGAGAAAGAAAATATCTTAAATGTGTGTATTATTCATCATCAATAAACAAGCTCTGCTCTTTATACTTGAAGCAGAGAGGGGTGGGAAGGTTCTAACCAAATAACTAACCAAACTACTAACCAATAGGAAGATGCCAGCTGTCATCTAACTCTAACTAACTTCACTATACAAAAACTAATCGTAGCTTAGCACCTAACACATAAACAACTTACAATTTAGGCTTTATATACAAAACTAACAAACCTGCTACTCTACTGAACTACAATATATCACAGTGTTGAATTACAATACATCATCTAACAAAAACCAATGTTTAAATGGTTTTTAAAGCAAGAACATCATAATTAAATAATGTTCAATTCTTGAAAAATATGGTTCTTGAAATAGGAAACCCAAAACCAAGGTTTAAAGTTTGAAAATGGTTTTTGATGTGACAAAACTAGAACCATGATTTAATCTTTTAAATATTTTTTTGAAGTGGAAAATGAGAACCAGGGTTTAAGGCCTGAAAAGTTTTTGTAATTGGAAAACCAATGCCAGGGTTTAAAACCTGAAAATGATTTTTGATATTCAAAAAGATTTTTAAATGGAAAACTAGAAAATCATAATTTTAGCAAAATTCTAGCATAAATGGATTTTGATATTTGAAAAAAGGTTCTTAAGAAGAAAACCAAAACCCAAAAATGTAGTAGAATTCCAATAGAATTCTAGCATTTAAAAATGGGTTTTGATACCAAGAGTACTGTAGTCAATTAGCATCATCTAGTTTTTAATAGAGACATCTATAGCTCAAATATCCCTTCCCATAGTAGCTATTGATTTTTTTTTTTTTTTTTTTTTTAAGTTTTTGATATTTGAAAGGGTTTTTGAGAGGAAAACATGAAACCAAAAATCTAACAGAATATCGATAGAATTATATCATTTTAAAAATTCTTTGATATTTGAAAATGTTTTTTAATGTGGAAAAACTAGAAAACAATAATTTTAACACACTTTTTGTAGTTATTTTTTAGCAAAATTTCATTTGAAAATTATTTTGGTATTTTAAAGTTTTAAAATGTTTTATAATATAGAAAGCAAGAGTTTTAATACTATTTCAATATTTTCTCTTTCCAAATAATGAGATCTAAGTATATTAAACAGCAAAAGGCAAAAATTACTCAATTTTAGGGATTCGTTTCAAGATTCAACCAGATCCTTACCCATGAACCCAAATAGGAAAAGAAAATTTTTATTAACTACAGACAACTAAAATGCTGCCATTCAAACTAAAAATGTGCTATAAAACCATTTATAAAAGAAAAGTGAATTACATGCTCAAAGATCAGATAGAAAGAAATATTGAGGTTTAGACAATATGCTCGTTAAAAGTTTAAAGGTTGAGCAACACCTAAAGGATTTGGAAGAGAACTTCAAAGTAATAAAGAAGTTTTAGATGAAACTAAACCCTTCAAAATATTCCTTTGTGTGTTAGATGAAACTAAACCCTTCAAAGTCACTAAACCATTTATCTTACTACCAACAAATAAGCCTTCAATGCTAATTTCTTTGTAAGAAAAAATCTAATTACTTCTTCAATAAGGAATATGTACTTTTTTCTTTTTTTCTTTTTTGCTGAATAGGGAATACATTACTTATTTAATAAAGAATAAACTTTATTTCCATTCAATGAAAATCCAAAAATAATAACTAAGTCAACTTTCCTTCCACAACAATACAAGGTAACATCTAACCAAGTCAAAATAGGAATTTAAGGTGATTTCCAACTTTTAAATTCTTGAATATTCATTAATAAAAGAGTGGTATGGAGGGTCAAATTTCATTATAATAAAAATATATTTTGAAAAAAAAAGAAATATTTTTCTATGAAAAAACAAATCGCTTATAATTTTTGTCTAGAAGATTCACCATTTTAAAATAGTTACATATTTAATTAAAAATTTTTCTTTTGGAGCAGGTTGTACATTATAGAATTTTGTTTTGCTTAGGCATTGAATATTGTGGAACGGTGTGATCGTAGTTGGAAGAAATTACTTAAACTTGAAGCCGCCTAACAAAACAAATGCTCATACTACCAAAAGTCATAACTCTTAATAAAAAATTTATTTAAGAAAATATATTTTTAAATGACTCAAAAATTGTAGATTAATTTATACAGCTTTTAATTTTTTATAGTCATTAAATTATATTAAGGCATTTAGGTATAAGTTCAAATTATTTTTCTAAATTTAACTTCAAAATAAGAAAACTTCTTGAGTGGAAGGAATTTGATGGCTAAAAAATTAATGAGAAACATTATGGTGGTATTAGTGGATTTGGTCATTGTTATTCTAGCTGAAGTGAAAGCTAATGACCTTGCCTTTAGTTCTTTTGAGTCCTTTTCACTTCCAATCCCACATCCTTTTCCCTCTAAACTTGATCTTGTTCATGAACAAATTTTTTCGTGCATTGAGGGACGGATTGAAAAATGCAAAAAAATGCCAAAAGGAAACTACTTTGATTAATGTATTTTAAGGAGATTTCGACATTGCATTTACAAGCACAAAAATGAGAAGAACCGAATCTATAAAATGGCTGTCATGAGACTTGATTGTTGCTACAAGGAGCATCACTCTGTAAATACTCGTGCGGATTGTTTACTTGAATGGTTTGAAAACAATATTAAAAAGCACTGAGATGTACAAGATCCTACTGCTAGCACCAATTTAATTTATATGTGCTAAGTACTTTCCAATCTCTATCTCTCTTTATGACAAGGATGTACACATGCATAAGAAATATATCTATGAGCAACCATTTTTATTTTTATAGATCCAAATCACTTTTTATTTGAGTAATATAGTCACCAAATCACTCATATTAAAAAGAAAAAAAAATGATGTGTTGTATGATAAAAGACAATCATTGTACTCCTATAGAAGTTTCAGACAATAAAAAATCTGCCAAAATCATTAAAATCAAATATAGGAAAAATAAATATGTATTTTCCGTTTTAGAATTGTTGTGTGTAATTGCCCATTTGGACCAACAATTATCAAATAAAAATGGCTGTTAGCAGAAAATATTGGTGATTTACATAAAAACTCTAGGGATTGAAACAAGCTCATCTAAGGATTTATTTATTTTTTTTATTTTTTGCAAATATATTAATACAAAAAGTGATGCATACAATATTCTCAAAACATCTATAAATTGTGAATTGTCAAGAATGGTTATTAGGATAGTCTAAAGTATTCCGACTGTTCACTCCAAAGTCTTCATTAATGTTACCTTAAAGACCTCATACTTAACAGCCGACTCAATTAAGGATGGATTTTTCTCTATCTATGTTACATAACTATCAACATTAACTATTGATTTTATCTTTTTCTTGATAAAGTTACAAGTTTCTTATAAAAAATAATAAATTTAAAAAAAAAAAACAAAAAACTTCATACACACTTCTCTGAAACTTTTAATTTTGAAGGAAATTTTCTCAGCTATGGACAACAATTTTTTTTTTTTTTTTTGGAAAATTACAATCTACCTTTTTCTGATATTATTCTATTTATATTTTGATTTGATACCCATGTTTATCCCTCTAGTTTATTAGTGGTTTCAATTTGGTCCTTGTGTTATCATATATATATATATATATATATATATATATATATAATAAGAGTAATTCTACGGTAACCCCCAAAAAAAGAGGGGTACGGTACCCACTAGAAGGTAACCTGCTATACCAGGTTACTTTTTTCTCACATTTGACAGTTCTATCCACACATTATGCAGTTCCAACATCATATGTGACAGTTTTTTTCTCACATTTGGTGGTTCCATTACTTTTTTTCTCACATTTGACAGTTTCATCCTCACATTGTGCAGTTCCAACATCACATGTGCAGTTCCAACATCACATGTGACAGTTCTTTTGTCACATTGGGTGGTTCCCTTACTTTTTTCTCACACTTGATGGTTCCATCTTCACATTGTACAGTTCCAACATCACATGTGACAGCTTTTTTCTCATATTTGGCGGTTCCCTTACTTTTTTCTCACATTTGACAGTTCTATCCTCATATTGTGCAGTTCCAATATCACATGTAACAGTTCTTTTATCATATTTGGTGGTTCCCTTATTTTTTTTCTCACACATGACGGTTCCATCCTGACATTGTGTAGTTCCAACATCACATGTGACAGTTCTTTTCTCACAGTTGGTGATTCCCTTACTTTTTTTCTCACATTTGACGGTTTCATCCTCACATTGTGCAGTTCCAACATCACACGTGATAGTTCTTTTGTCACATTGGGTGGTTCCCTTACTTTTTTCTCACACTTGACGGTTCCAACCTCACATTGTGCAGTTCCAACATCACAGGTGACAGTTCTTTTCTCACATTTGGCGGTTCCCTTACTTTTTTCTCACATTTGACAGTTCCATCCTCATATTGTACAGTTCCAACATCACATGTGATAGTTCTTTTCTCACATTTGGTGGTTCCCTTACTTTTTTCTCACACTTGACGATTCCATCATCACATTGTGTAGTTCCAACATCACATTTGACAGTACTTTTGTCACATTTGGTGGTTCCCTTACTTTTTTCTCATAGTTGACGGTTTTATCTTCACATTGTGTAGTTGCAACATCACATATGACAATTTTTTTGTCACATTTGGTGGTTCCCTTACTTTTTTCTCACATTTGACGGTTCCATCCTCACATTGTGCAGTTCCAACATCACATGTGACAATTCTTTTCTTACATTGGATGGTTCTCTTACTTTTTTCTCACATTTGACATTTTCATCTTCATATTGTGCAATTCCAACATAACATGTGATAGTTCTTTTCTCACATTTAGTGATTCCCTTACTTTTTTTTACACATTTGACAGTTTCATCCTCACATTGTGCAGTTCTAACATCACATTTAACAATTTTTTTCTCACATTTGGTGGTTCCCTTATTTTTTTTCTCATATTTGACGGTTCCATTATCACATTGTGCAGTTCCAATATCACATTTGACAGTTTTTTTTGTCACATATAGTGGTTCCTTTATTTATTTTTTTCTCAAATTTAATGATTTCATTGTTATATTAAGCAGTACCAACATCACATTTGTTCTATTTTTGTCACATGTGATAGTTCTTTTGTCACATGTGATAGTTCTTTTGTCACATGTGACAGTTCTTTTGTCACATTGGGTGATTCCCTTATTTTTTTTTCTCACATTTGACGGTTCTATTCTCACATTGTGCAGTACCAACATCACATGTAACAGTTCTTTTCTCACATTTGGTGGTTCCCTTATTTTTTTTCTCACATTTGACGGATTCATCATCACATTGTGGAGTTCCAACATTACATGTGACAGTTCTTTTATCACATTTGGTGGTTCCCTTATTTTTTTATCACATTTGATAGTTACATCCTCACATTGTGCAGTTCCAACATCACATTTGACAGTACTTTTGTCACATTTGGTGGTTCCCTTATGTTTTTTTTTTTCACATTTAACGGTTCCATCCTCACATTGTGCAGTTCTAACATCACATTTAACATTACTTTTGTCACATTTGGTGGTTCCCTTATTTTTTTTCTCACATTTGATGGTTTCATCCTCACATTGTGTAGTACAAACATCACATGTGATTATATTTTTGTCACATTCGGTGGTTCCTTTATTTTTTTTCTCACATTTGATGGTTCCATTCTCATATTGTGCAACTTTAACATCACATGTGACTATTCTTTTGTCACATTTGGTAGTTCCCTTTTCTTTTCTTTTTCTCATATTTGATTGTTTCATTGTCACATTCAGCAGTACCAACATATCATTTACCAAAAAGTGACTATAATGCCCTTAAAACCTAAAAAACGACCGTAATGCACCTTAAACCTAAAAAAATGATCGAAATACCCATAGAGTCCCAAAAATGACCAAAATGACACTGAAACCTTAAAAAATTTCAAAATACCCTTGAAACCTATAAAATGACCAAAATACCTCAAAACTTAAAAATGACCAAAATATCTCGAAACCCTCAACAATTACCGGAATACCCTTAGAACTTAAAAAATGATCAAAATACCCTTAAACCTAAAAAAATGACCAAAATACCCTTAGAACAAAAAAAAATGACTATAATGCCCCCTATACCTAAAGAATATCTAAAATACCTTTAGAAACTTAAAAATGACCAAAATACCCTTAGTTCCTAAAAAATGACTGAAATGACCCTAAAAACCTTAGAAAGGACTGAAATATCACATCTAACTGTACTTTTATCACATTTAGTAATACAATTATTTTGTTTTTCACATTTAACAGTCCATCGTTACATTATACAGTACCAACATCACATGTGACCATACTTTGTCACATTCGATGGTTCTCTTATTTTTTCTAACATTTAATAGATCCACTTTTACATCAAGTAGTACTAACATCACATTTAACCGTACTTTTATTATATTTCGTGGTACCTTTATTTTTTACACACATTTGGCAGTTCTATATTAACATCATGCGGTACCAACATCATATTTGATTGTATTGTCATTACATTCGGTGGTACCCTTATTTTTTACTCACATTTAAAGGTTCAGTCATCACATTATGAGGACGTTTGGATACGCGTTGCGTTTCCTGCGTCCCGTTTCCTGCGTTTTCACCTTTTTTTTTTTTTTTTTTTTTTTTTTCAGTGCTCATTTCAGGGGACAGTGGCTACTGTTCATGCACTGTGCATGAACAGTAGCCGCAACTTTTGACTTTTCCCATGGTGAACAGTGCATAGTTTACTGTTCATGGACCCACAAATTTCGCTTTTCAGTAACTTTTTCATTAAAAATGGGTCCCACGGTACTATTCACACATTTAAAAATTATTTTGCTACAGTGTTTTCAGTTTTCAGTTTTCAGTTTCAGCAAAATAAGTTCTATCCAAACGGACCCTATGTAGTATCAACTAGGGCTGGAAGGAGACTTGGATGTTCAGGGGCAATGCCCCCCTCCCCCCCCCAACCCAAATTTTTTTTTTGAAAAGTATATTATTATATACATAGATACCAATTTTAGAAATTTTGTTCCATAAAATTACACTTTACCTCTTTTAACAATATTATTGATTCTGTTAAAAGTAATGCTTTATAGCCACAAACTTTTCTACAACAATTTTTCAAAACTTTTGATGTAGTAAATTCTTTTTAGTTTGCATTTGACCCACCACTTACATCATTTTTTTACTTACTAATAACTACTCACCATAATAGTAATTTGTAACTCTAGCATTTTCTTTTTTTTTTAAACTATCGCGGTTAAGAATCAAAATAATATACACACACTTAGGAGTATATATATATACTATGCCACTTAGGATGTCACATGACCTAATATATATATATATATATATATATATATATTAAAAACACTTATTTGAATTTTCTCATTGTTGAGCTTCTCTCTTTCTCTGTCTTTGAGTATTGGTATCTCTCTCGCCCTCTTTGCATTTAAGATATTTTAAATATTTTGAAAATTTAAATTTCATATTTTTATTAAAAAAAATATTGATTTGTATATAGAGGGGTATGTGTATCACTCTCTCTATCTCTCCAAGTAACTCTTTGGAATGAGTGGCTCAAATTGTCACTGTTCATTAATTTTAATAAAATTCATGCTAGTGATTTCGTGTAAGTTTCAAAATATCATCATTATCGTCTCATAGTTTGAGAAATTCTTAAGATTATTTATTTTTCTATAAAGAAATTAAAGGGGAAATGGGTTAGAATAAATTTTAAACTTAGGGTTTCACTATTTGCTCATTAAATTTACCACTTAATTCTTCTATATGAAACTCTTTTGCAATTTTATATCAACTCTAAAGAGTCTTTTTTATAAAAGGATTACTAGATTAGTCTTAATGAAGTCATTTCTGTCCTGCACATGGCCTTCTCAGATTTTTGACAATTACCATAACATCTAAGAGGGAAAATTTGATTCAACAGTTGTATAGAGAATCTAAAATGGTTTAAAAGTTAGAGAAAATCAACAAGAAAAAATTGCAAATACTTTTTTCTATTGAATAACGAATACATCCACAATGGAGGATATGGACAACTATATTAGCCCAAAGAAGGATATGAAGTTTATGAACAACTCAACTTTATAAGCTATTTGAAAATTCCAGCCACACACAGGGAAAAAGTAGAAAGTAATGTCTGGAAAAAAAAAAAAATTACAGCCAAATACTTCAGCTGCCATCTTTCACTTATGTGTTGGTTTCTTCTACAAGCGTCTCCCACATGTTTGCCATCTTCTTTGCATATCATGCCTATAAACAAGCATATATTATTATCAGAGCAAGAAATTGCTCTTATTAAGTGTATGAAAAAAAAAAAAAAAAAAAAAAAAAAAACTGTCAACATAACAATAAATTTGGTGCCAATCTACCAAAAGCAACTTAGAATTTTAAATCCTACATCACAATTTATGTTTCCACACTTTTAACAATCAAGTAATAATAAGCTCTCATTATATGTACTTAATACATAAACAGAAGAGGCATCAGGCCTCCTAGTGATGATTTTCCAACAACAATACAACTCTTTGTTTTTACCTAGCAAACCCAAAAGGAGGCCAGATTACCTCTATCTAAGTGGAAGTTTTTTTTTTTTTTTTGATAGGTAATCTAAGTGGAAGTTTCAGATTACCTTTACTCTAAGTGCTTACTCGTTTCTTGATATTGTTGATGGTTCTTATCCATGTCCAGAAAATTTTCTTAGAGATGATAAGGGATTGCCTATCAAACAAGAAAATCCAGATTTTCTTCAATGGTGCATAAAAAGATCGAGCTTTAATGTCAATGATCAGTGCTACGTTGTTTCACTCAGCTCTTGCTCTTGTTGTTGGGCAAACTACAGCTAAAGGTATATGGGATACTTTGGAAAGGCGCTATACTTCTATGTCTAGATCTAACTTTCTTGATTTGAAGAGAGAACTAAATAGCATTAAGAAGAACAAGGATTCTATTGATGTGTACTTGGCCAAAATCAAAGATTGCAGAACCAAATTGGAGGCAGTAGGAGTTCATGTTGAAGATGAAGAGCTTCTACACATTGTTCATGATGAATTGCCACAACTACAAGGGTACTATTCCTCTAGTTCTGCTCTAAGAACCAGGAATGATCCTATAGAATATGAACAAGTTCATGTTCTTCTCACCTCTGAAAAAAAATCACTAAAGCATGCCTCTGAGCTAATCAAAGACCCTGTTTATATGGCTATGATTGGTCGAGGACCTAGGTCAAATTTGTCTCCTCCAACCTTTAATGGTCAGTTCCAAGTAAATAGAGGAAGAGGTAGATCAACCAATAATTGAGGCAGTGGAGGAAGATTCTATAGAGGTGGTTATCATAATCAAAATCAGATTTTTTATCAAGGTGGTTATCAAGTAAATCTCTCTCTCTCTCTATTTTCCCCAATTCTTGTTTTAGGTTAAACTCTGTTACTTTAAACTATGCATACATAACTGCATTTTCACAAGACAACCTAATTTGATGAACTATTGTATTTCCTTATTAAGAAACTATCATTGTTTCTATAACCCCCTTTTCATTACAGTTCAGAAAGTATCAACCCCTTCCAAGAAAATTAATCTTCTTGGGTTACCAAAAATCTTAACAGCCCAGGAAGATACAAAAATGTGAACATGAAATTTAAAGAAAAAAAATTAGCGCAGCATTAATTGAGGAAAGCTACTACCTTTTTAGACATAGGATATAATTCAAACTTATAGCATCCACTCTATGATAATTGCTCTCTATCATCGGGCTAAGACACCAATTCTTTTTTGGTGTAGGCGAGATTTGAACCCCATGTCTCTTATTTGAAGACAAGATACTAGTTCCCAATTCAAAACAAACCAAGATCCTATGAGAATATCAATTATTGTCCAATGGGTGAATGTCAAATTGCAGACTAATACAATTTGCAGACTAACATATATACATACATACATATATATATATTTTATATATGTTAAGAAGAGGAGTTATCATCTAGACTCTATAGATTAAGAGACTAAAATACATTACAAGATCAGTGATGTAATGGGTTGCTGCAAAAATCCAACAACAAATAAAAAAGGGAACAAAACAAACGAGTTTTGTTTTGATCCTTACCTTCTTCACATACATACAGGGATTTACGGAGGTTTATGTATGTATAGAACTATTAATATCACAATCCAGTGGTTAGAATTTAGGATTTGAATTCATTGATATCCAAATAGAAAAAAAAGCAAAACCCAATCATTACTCAAGGAAATTTGCGATTTCAACTTGCCTATATCTAGAAAATAAAAAACTAAAGCAACATAATGCTGAAATATAGTGCTTCAGTAATGAATTTGAAGGATCTAAATTCAATGATATCCAAACACCAAAACCATATATTAGGGAGTTTAGGGTTCCAAATTCATTCAAATACACGAAAATAAAAACCGCAAATGAAAAGAAAGAAAGAAGACAACGAAGTTTGAAATTTCAAACGAAAAACAAGTTATAGTTCACACTTTGCCAATCTTGAACTTCATGGAAGCAGTCTTGAGCATCGTCTTCGTTGACATCGCCTCTGAATTGAAAGAACGAGAGAGAGAGAGAGAGAACACAACATCTTTTTTTTTTTTTTTTTTTTTTCAGCTTTTATAATATAACTTGTTTTATCGGTGCTCGGTAAGCCACTAAAACTCAGTTAAACAGCTAAGATTAAAACATTTAGAATTAACGGTCCAGATATGGGTGGGTACCGTACCCACACAAAAAACAAGTGGGTACTGTAGAATGACCCATAAAATAATATCATTCAAAACCTCCAAATGTACCCCAATAAAACTTGCATAAATTTGCTAGGTGGCATGTTTTTCTATGTTGTGGCATCTCAGTAGTTGGCATGATTAATCGAGTTGATATAGCAACATGCATGACTCCTAAGCTATCAAATTTAACAAGCCATGTGTTCTGTGCAATGTATGACCCATTAAGTTCATGGTTTTCGATCGGTCAAATTTTGGATTTGATTTGCTCACTAATTTTTTTATAGGGTTAATTACTGTTGAGTCGGTAGCTTAACTTGGTCAAATCCAACTGAGAATATATCACCTAGCCAAATTGAGAAAATTAAGTCAAGCACTGTATATATGTAATGTTATACGGCAATTGAACTTGTGAGAGAGTTAGCCGCATAATAAAGAGAAAGTGGTGCTGCAAGCTAAGCTTTAGTAAAATATGATAGGGTGTAATCTTTGTGAGTGAGATCTGAGGGTATATTTGGGATTTGGGTTCGTCAAAGTGCTATTGTGCTACTATTGTAATCTATTTATTTTATAGTGAAACTTTTATTTTATTTTATTTTATTTTATTTTATCATCGCCTATGAACGTAGTGTTAGGATTAGTACCCTAAAATCCTATTGTACAATGCTGTGTATGATATTATGTATGACGTTATGTTATAAATAATGAAGTTGTTTTATTATCTAAAATAATGGTAACATGAATATTTGGACACTATCATATAGTTCTTGAGATGCATAGTATGTGATTTAGTCACAGAAGATATAAATCACAAATTTTTTGTAAACTCAAAACCTTAGTTCGTAGTCGGTGATGAAATTGAGCATTTCATCTGTGAAGACTATAGCATGTCAACTAAGATGGTTTGTCTTGATCATTTTAGTGGAGACTTCTAATTGATATGTTGATGTGTCTTAAGTGTATAAGACATATTGAACTGGACCACTGTGAGATTAATTATTCTATTAACAACTGTCAACTGAATTATAAATATCATGACTTTAATTTACATAAACTCTCAATCCTGAGAGGATAGTGAACCTAATCGTGAAATGTAGGTTGCTTTGATATATCAAGAGTGAGATCTAATTCAATGGTCAAAAGCTCAGTATGTTGGGCAGCTACACGTAGTGCTAAAAGAACACATATTCTCAAGATGGAATTCATAGTCTCTTTGTAGAGATATAAATTATTCACTTGAAATAAGTTTAATGAGTTTGGTTATTCAGAGTGTTAGAGCCTAACCACTTTAGTAAAGAGTTACTAAAGTTTAAATTTTACGAAATTTGATTTCATATATATATATATATATGAATAGCTTAAAGGATTAAACCGGATACTCAAGGATCAAGATGTAGTAATTTTCAAAGTGGCAATTATATATTATGACTTTGTATAACTACGAATATTTTCATGAAGGGGTTAATTGTTTAGATAATAAAGTCATGGGATTTAATTTTATTAATAAAGCCTAGAGTGCAATTATATTTATATAGTGGTATTAAATATAATTAATGGTTTTAGCAAAAAAAAAAAAAAATTAATGGTAACTTTGGGCTTGTCAAGAGTTGATAGATAAGCCCAAAGCCCATTTGAGCTAGAGCTTTATTTGTCCCCTTGGTCACATCCCAAGCCACACACTAAAGCCCAATTGAGCCAACCTAATAAGATAATTAGTTGATTATTTAATAAGAGTTATTAAATAAAGTAACTGACTTTGACACTTATAAACGTATGCACGATTAAAAGAGAAAAATACAGTTTTCTCTTAACACACTCTCTCTTGAACAAGTGCATACATAACTGATTGAGAGACCACACGTCTTGGGCATATGTGGAATTGGGGTGAAGATTGAAGGTCTTCCCAAGTTCGAACTTCTTTTGTTTTGAATTTCCGTTGCTTGTTTTGCATGAGATGCAAAACTGTGTTTTCCAACACGTAGGCATATTACCAAACCACGTAAATTTTTTGTGTCTATTTTTCTTCCATCTTCTTTAATCTTGCATAAATGGATTATTTTCACAGCAATTACATTTTACCCACCTGTGGTTTGGACAGTTTTAACATTTCCTACCAATGGTTTGAAAATAGTCATTTTATCCACACGAGATTGGCTCCTTATTTATAGATCATCATTATAAATAAATAAAATGAGTAAATAGATCTTGTTAATCCTAACTTGTCCATGTGCGAACATGAGGCGGATATGTTGGTCATTGCTCAAAATGGTGCTTTACACTATAAATGTCTTCCCCCCAGGTCGAGGGTTTTACATAGAGTTACTACTTATTTAATTTATAAGGAAAAATAAGAAAACCTCTGAAAATATACTTCTTTTGTTTTTGTATTGATATTTGTAAATGTTTACAACAATTTAATGTAATAAGAATTTACAATGCTTTGGTCCTAGATACAACCTAAAAACTAAATTACATTACTTCATTTTACATTCTAAAATGATGTAAAATTACATGGACAAGACACTACTTAGAACCCTTGATCTTGTTTCGAAAGCTAAGTTACAAGATGAGAAAGTTTTAGGCACTCATCTTACCCAGTTAAAATCAGTCTCCTAAATTAAGGTAGCCAATGTCATGTCATTCAATTCAAACAATATGTCATCCAAACATGCCACGTAAAGAAAGGAGGAATTTAAATACAAACAAAGATATGTAAGTATTTTATGTAAAGAAAATTGAATTTAAATACAAACAAAGATATGTTGAGTTTAGACGTGTTCATCCAAGCAATTGAAGAGAACATACAATCTTCTTAAACATACTCATCCAAGCATTTAAAGAAAAAAGAAATTATCTTAAACATTTTCATCTAAGGATTTGAAATAAAAACAGAAAATTAGATCATGTTAATCATCCAATCTTGTAAGGAGAAATAAAGGAAACTTAGACATTTTCATCTAAGAATTTGAAATAAAACAAAGAAATTAATATGTAGTTTGTCATCCAAGAAATTTGCAAAGAAAAATCAGAAAATTTAGTCATGTTTATCATCCAAGTATTTGTGAGGAAAACAGAGAAAACTTAAGACATTTTCATTCAAGCATGTGAGAGATGCCGGTGCTGATTAGAGTGAGAGACAAAGGTCAGGTGAGAGACGGCGAAACCATTGACAATGAAAGACGGAGGTCAGGTGAGAGTGAAAGACGGAGGAGATAGACGGTGTATTCTTTTAAATGGGTATATATTTTCAACTAGAACTCGATATTATAACACTCGAGTTCTTTATATTATTTTACTGGGCCAAAATTTACCGGACTAGAACTCAAGTTTTCTAAACTTGAGTTCCACGTGATTTTTTTTTTTAATTCCACGTCAGACTGCCACGTGACCTATACTAATTGGAACTCGAGTTTGATAAACTCAATTTTGAATTGGAACTCAAGTTTGACAAACTCGAGTTCCAAAAAGATGCTACATAACTAAATAACTTCACTCGTGTGCTATTCACCTAAAATTTTCCTTAAAAAGTACTATTTAACAAATTTTGCCTAACTTTTTATGGTTTTTTTTTTAAGAGTAATGCTACAGGCACAAACTATTTTACAAGATTTTTAAAAATTGTTGATGTTGCTAATTTTTACTGGTTCTCATTTAGGCCACTACCAATATCACTTTTTTATTTACTAACAACCACTCACCACATCAACAGTTTGTAAAAATTATTGTAAAATAGTTTGTATCTCTAGCATTTTTCTTATTTTAAATAAAATAATTGATTCCTATATTCCTAGTGTGCCACGTTGTCGACATGCAACACAAATACCATTTTATATATATTTTTATTCTAATTCTTATATTATTATACTATTGTTATCACAAGTTTACCTAATCAACATAAAAAAAATACTATATTTATGTTTGCTTAGGATTTGACATTTCCTATTTGCCTTGTGAAAGTTCTGATATGAAAAATACATTTGAAAGACAGATCTTTATTTTTTTATTTTTTAAGAAGAATAGTTCTATGTATTTAATTGCACTATTTTAGTTAATTTTTCTATTTGTACTAATTTAATATATTTATTTATATTTTAAATAATTATTAAATTAATTATAACATCATCATGGTTCAACCTCAAAAATCTTTAACATTTTTTTTTTACGGTTCATTGAACAATTTGGTTTAAAAACCTTGTATTGGATGCGTGAGGCAAAGCCTTAAAGCTACAATAAAAATTGTCTTTTAAGTATAGTAGAATGGAGGAGAGTTTTGTGAATAATGAATATAATAGGCTATAGCCTATGCCTAATATATATATATATATATATAAAACCGAAGCTTCTGTTAGCTTCACAATTTTTAACGTTTTTAATCTGATTTTTTTTCTTTTTATTAAATATATATACTCTCCGTCTATGAATAATCTCTTTTTAAAGCAACCTTTAAGTTTTTTTTTATCGATCACTCTCTCTCTCTCTCACAATGGCTGATACCACTGAAAAGGCCACCACCACCGCCTCAAGAAAACACCACGACTGCTGCTCCGCCGCCGCCGCAACAGGAAATCCCTGTTCCAAAGATGGAGACGAAACGCTGGGGCGATGAAGAAGACGATGAGCCTTTGGAGGACACGACTACTTCATCAACTTCACAGCAGGACAAAGTCACCGCCGAACTCAACGTCGAGGCCTTGACCATCAACGACACCAAAAGCACCGTCAACAAGTACCTCGATGAACCCCAAGACGCTCACATCACTATGGTACCATCAATTTCTCACATCACCAAGATTTGAATTTCTTTATTTACCTGATCCTAATTAGGGTTTTGATTAACTCAATACCTTTGCTGCTACCATTGTGTGAGAGAGAGAGAGTGATCGATAAAAAAAACTTAAAGGTTGCTTTAAAAAGAGATTATTCATAGACGGAGAGTATATATATTTAATAAAAAGAAAAAAAAATCAGATTAAAAAAAAAATGCTGACTTGGAAAATTTGTGGAGTTAGCAGAAGCTTTGGTTTTATATATATATATATATATATATATATATATTATGTTACTTGGAACATGAATGCAGAAACACACATGTATAGTTGAGTCTAATAGATATGTTTTGTTCAGTTTTCAATTTTGGGTTTTGATATATTAGGGGGTTAATTCGATGTAGGTTACTGTGAATGATACCCCGTATACATTGGTGAGTACTTTCGAGGACTTGAATCTGTCAAAAGAACTGCTGAAGGGTTTATATATTGAGATGAAATTCCAAAAGCCAAGTAAAATTCAAGCTATTTGTTTGCGTATGATTTTGACTCCTCCCCATAAGGATTTGATAGCCCAGGCGCATAATGGTTTTTCTGCCAATTTAAGGATTTTGTTTTTAATTAGGTTTTTTTGTCAATTTAGGGATTTCAATTCCTAACCCCTTTTTCTCTCTATTCATTTTTGTTGAAGTCGGGGAAACACTCATAGAAAATCAAATTCTACAGGTTTTGTAATTCCTCTATTTCAGCACCTGTACATCAATCAAGTTCTACTTCCTGCTCCCCCTCACCCCCCCTCCCCCACCCCATCCTTACCCTCTCCAGGAGCCAAGGGGGAGAATCAATGGTACCCCGAACCCTAGAATGACACTATAAAAGAAGGGAAGCAGCCAACATTGGAGGGACATTCAGCAATAAGAAATCATAACAGAATCATTGAGAAAACATTGTCTAAAACTCAAAGAAAGTAGAAAAACAGCGCCCGGTATCCCAGAACATCCACTATAGAATATACTTGGATTCAGACGGATTCAAACTTTGCAAGTCTTAAAGGCTTAGATAGGCATCTAAGTCTGTAATTTTTGAGCTTATTTGGACCTTGTAACACATCTTAGTGAGCACATTGTAATTCACAATTAAGAAAAATAATGAAATATTTTATACTAATTTGAGGATCTTTAACAATTATTTTGTGTGTTTCTTTATTACATTGTCTTCCTTTACTGTTTCTTGCTATTCATATACCTATATTCTTGCTTGCTAGTATGTACGTATTGTAGGATCCTTGCTCTGTGCGCCACTTGGTTTGAAAAACAGCCCATTTTGCTGCAATAAACCAAGCCCAGTCCCTTCAAACTACAACAACAAGGCCTAAGGTCCTTGCTTCAGCTTGGGCCTAGGCACTGTCCAAAAAGGGACCCTCACACCCTTATACCTGGGTGTTTTTTAGCCAGTCTGGGTTTGCTAGTTCTACCTAGGCTCCAGATCCGAGGGAAATTTTAGACCTTCAGATTAGGCGAGGATCCCACGAGGCGGTTCCCATGCTGCTATCCAAGGTGTTGGCTAATAGGTTGAGGGCGGTTTTGGATATCTTATCTCTGAGTCTCAAAATTCATTTGTTGGCGGAAGGCAAATTCTGGATTCAGTGCTTATTGCAAATGAATGTCTGGATAGCAGGTTGAAGAGCAGATTACCGGGTGTGGTTTGCAAGCTTGACATTGAAAAAGCATATGACCATGTGAACTGGGAGGCCTTGTTTTATTTGTTGGGCCGGATGGGTTTTGGGGTGAAATGGAGGGGGTGGATTAAGGCTTGTGTTACTTCTGTCCGTTTTTCTGTCTTGGTAAATGGTTCCCCTGAAGGTTTTTTTGGTAGTTCTCGTGGATTGAGACAAGGGGATCCATTATCCCCGCTTCTGTTTCTTTTGATAATGGAGGTTTTGAGTAGACTATTGAAGAAGTCAGAGGAGTGTAATCTTATTCGGGGTTTTCAGGTGGGCTCTGTGAACTCTGTTGGGGTGTGTATCTCCCATCTGTTATTTGCTGATGACACTATCTTATTTTGTGATGCCTCTAGGGAACAGCTACTGTCCATAAGGTTGGTGTTGTCTTGTTTTCAGGCTTTTACGGGTTTGAAGATCAATGTTGGGAAAAGTGAGATTGTCCCTGTTGGCGAGGTGAATAATCTAGACGCACTAGCTAATATTCTTCAATGTAGAGTGGGCAGTTTGCCTATGAAATATTTAGGGATGCCGTTGGGGACTTCTTTTAAGACAGCTTCGATTTAGAATCCTATTTTGGAGAAAATGGAGAAGAAGCTATCTGGGTGAAAGCGGCTCTATTTATCTAAGGGTGGTAGGCTCATGTTACTTAAAGAGTACTCTCTCAAACCTCCCAACGTACTTTTTATCTCTTTTATTCCTAAATCTGTGGCTGCTAGATTGGAAAGTATTCAAAGGAACTTTCTTTGGGGGTTTTCTGAGGGGAGTTTCAAATATCCTTTGGTGGCTTGGGAAAAGGTGTGTTTACCCGTCGAGATGGGTGGTTTGGAGATAAGAAGTGTGGTGTCATTTAATCAAGCTTTATTAGGGAAATGGTTGTGGAGATATGGGCATGAAGATACCCATCTTTGGCGACGAGTTATTTCCACAAAATATGGTGAAGGTCAAGGGGGGTGGTGTTCTAAAGTGTGCAGGAGGATTCATGGGTGTGGCCTATGGAGAAGCATTAATGAATGGTGGGAGAGCTTCTCTAAGCATCTGTCTTTCATAGTGGCTGAAGGCACCCGTATTTGCTTTTGGCATGATAGGTGGATTGGTGATAATACTCTAAAAGATCTCTATCCTGATCTCTATGTGTGCTCAGCGGTCAAGGATGCTTGTATCTCTGAGGTTTTGTGGATGCCAGAAGGGGGCACTGTTAGAGTATGGGATTTAAGGTTTTATAGAGCTTTTGAAGATTGGGAGCTAGCTGCATCTTATTCCCTACTCCAACTTATCCAAACTCGTATTCCTCGGGGTAATCGGAGTGATACTCTTTGTTGGCGGTTAAAGGGTGATGGTAATTTTGACACCCAGTCTTTTTACCATGCGATTCGGGGTGTTTCGAATTCTTTGTTTCCTTGGAAGGGTGTTTGGAAACCAAAGATTCCTAGGCAAGTGGCGTTCTTTTTGTGGACAGCTGCACATGGTCGGATCCTCACTTTGGACAATCTAATGCTTAGGGGTCGCCCGTTGGCTACTTGGTGTTGTATGTGTTGTTGTGATGGGGAGTCGGTAGACCATCTTCTTCTTCATTGCCCTTTTACTCATTCCCTTTGGACTTTTATGCTTCAGGCCTTTGGTATTCATTGGGTTATGCCAGGATCAGTGGCGGGTTTGTTATCTTGTTGGCATCAGTGGCTTGGGAATCATAATTCGGACATTTGGAATTTGGTTCCAGGGTGCTTAATGTGGACTGTGTGGTTGGAACGAAATCGTCATTCCTTTGAGGATAATGAGAAGTCGTTGGACGAGTTAAAGGTTTTATAACAACGTAGTCTTTTGGAGTGGTCTCGTTGTTGGGGGTTTTACTGATTGTTCTTCTCTCTCTGAGTTTATGTCTTCTCTTAGCTTAGTTTCCTGATTTCTTGTTTTGCTGTGATGTTTGTTCTTTTTTTCTTGTTGTTCATCATCATGAACAACTTGTACTTTTCTTTTTTTTCCTCATTAATAATATATTTCTGATTACCTATAAAAAAAAAAAGTATTGGAATAATAGAATAAATGAACTGGCATAAACTATTTGATGATGGCCCATGGTCACTAAGCTGCATCTTTCTGTTCAATGTGTCATTAAGTCATGTATTTCTATTTTATAACTTATATTCATGGGTGTAAGTTATTAATTTGAATACTTATGTCTTGGCTTTTGGATCCTTTGGGCATGTCTTGATATGATTAGGCTGCCATTCAAGTGATTACAAGGGTATTCTTTTGTTAAAAAAGAGTAATTTTACCCGAGAGAATTGTCAAAATATCAAACAACCTATAAATATACCAAAACCTCTGAATTGATCCCCTTAGAACTGCCAAATTGACTAAAAAGCACCACGAATGTCCAAAATATTTCAAAACCGTAGAAAATGACAAAAAAGCCCGCAAAATGACGACAACAACCCCGAAAACTTATAAATGAAAAAAATACCATTGAAACCTCAAAAATAAGCAAAATACCCTTGGATCTTCTGAAAATGACCCTAAACTAAGTCAAAATACACTCCATTTTCTAGACTTTTGGGCTGTTTTGGTAGGTTTCATGTTGGTTTACTCATTTTAGAGGATTTTAGAGCATTTTGCTTATTTTAGCATTGTCGAGGTATATATTTTGCCAAAATATCGAAAAACCTGTAAATACACCATGACCTCTCAAATGCCCCCCTTAAAACTGCCAAAATGACAAAAATGCACAAATATCCAAAATGCCTTCGAAACGACAAGAATAACCATGGAAATATTTAAAATGACTGAAATACAATTGAATCCTCAAAATAAGTAAAATACCCATGAAAACTCTGAAAATGACCTAAATACCCCTCAATTAAGCCAAAATACACTCAATGTTTTAGGGCATTTTGCTTATTTTGGCAATGTCGAGTTGTATATTTTAATCAATTTATATGTTTGGGGTATTTTGGCCATTTACGAGTTATCGAGATTTGACTGCACATTCTAGCCATTTCAGGGGTATTTTGGTCATTTTAAAAAACGACCAAAACGCCCCCAAAATGACAAAAATAACCCTGTAAAGTTTTAAAATGACCAAAATACCATTGGAATTTCAAAAACAAGCAAAATACCCTCGAAACCTCTGAAAATGACCAAAATACCCATAAACTAAGCCAAAATGCACTCGATTTTATAGATTTTGGGGTGTTTTAGTTGGTTTCAAGTTGTTTTGCTAATTCTAGAGGATTTTGGGGCATTTTGTTCATTTTATCAATATCGAGGGGTATTTTTTAATCATTTTAGATGTTTGGCACGTTTTCCCCATTTACTAGGTATCGAAATTTGAGAGTTCATTCTAGCCGTTTCAGTGGTATTTTAGTAATTTGAGAGGTTTTCAGGTTATTTTATTCATTTTAGAGATTTTGAGGCTATTTTGGTCAGTTAAGAGGTTTCGGGGGAGTTTTTTTATGGACATTTGGCGATTTTGGGGGTATTTTAGTGATTTTGGGAGTATATTGGCCATTCTAGTGATTTCAAGAGTATTTTTTTGTTAAAAATAAATTATTTTACCCTAGATAATTACCAAGATATCAAAAAACCTATAAATACTCCAAAACCTCTAAAAGGACCCCCCCTTAGAACTTCCAAAATGACTAAAATGCACCACGAATGTCTAAAATATCCCAAAACCCTAGAGAATGACCAAAAAGCACCTAAAACGATGAAAACAACCCCGAAAACTTATAAAATGACCAAAATACCATTAAAACCTCGAAAATAAGCAAAATACCCTTGAAACCTCTGAAAATGACCAAAATGCCCCTAAACTAAGCCAAAATACACTCTATTCTCTAGGCTTTTGGGGTATTTTGGTCGGTTTCAAGTTGCTTTGCTCATTCTAGAAGATTTTGGGGCATTTTACTCATTTTATCAATGTCGAGGTCTATTTTCTAATCATTTTAGATTTTTGGGGCATTTTGGTCATTTACTAGGTATCGAGATTTGATAGCTCAGTCTAGCCGTTTCAGGGATATTATGGTCATTTTAGAGGTTTTAGGATTATTTTAGTCATTTTAGAGATTTTGAGGCTATTTTGGTCAGTTAAGAGGTTTCGGGGGAGTTTTTTCTTGACATTTGGTAGTTTTGGAGGTATTTAGGTAATTTTGGTGATTTTGGGAGTATATTGGCCGTTCTAGTGATTTCAAGGGTATTGTTTAGTTAAAAAAGAATTATTTTACCCGAGAGAATTACCAAAATATCAAAAAACCTAAAAATATACCAAAACCTCTTAAATGACCCCCTTAGAACTGCCAAATTGACTAAAATGCACCACGAATGTCCAAAATATTTCAATACCTTAGAAAATGACTAAAAAGCCCGCAAAACGGCGACAACAACCCAGAAAACTTATAAAATGAACAAAATACCATTGAAATCTCAAAAATAAGTAGGAACTGAAGGCAGCCAAATCATGAGAAAGAGATTGTCATACAAATTGTCAGATTGCTTGCTGCCACCTCCAAGGTTTGATACTTTCCTCTACTTTTTTATTTTTATTTTGTTAATCTCTGCCCATTCACTGGGGATTCTCATTTCTGTACTGCTGTCTACCTCTTGATTTCATTTTTTTCCTATAATGAATGTGTTGTGTAGAGAGAGTTGGAGAGAGAGATCTACGGGAGGCCCTTCACTACTGTCAGACCAGTCCCCTTTCATATTGATGAAGAGATTGCTGCATTAATTGCTAATCTGACACAACCGAATGAAGCATGGAGTCGAATGTTTTGTCTATGAGATTGTTCTAATACTGGACAGATTCTTTTTCTTCTCTTTTATACTCTTCCATAGATTGTTTGTTCTTCTCTTTTTTGTTTTTTTTGTTTTGTTTTTTTATTTTTTTATCTGAATCATTGATGCAACTAAATGACCAATCTTTGGAACTCTGGCATATTTCTCAAGGAGTCAATAGTTTATAGTTAGCATGTCTATTTGCTGGGCTTGTTTCCTGCGGTTGTTGGGGGGTTTGTTTTAGTTTTGGGTTGCTACTGGGGTTTGTTTCAGTTTCGGGTTGCTGGAGTCTTTAACATCGTTTTTTATCTGAATTTGTTTTAATTTAGGCTTATGTTTGGATTTATCAAAAATTTAGGCTTATGTTTGGGCATGTGATTTTTTGAAAGAAAAATTCTTTTTGTTAATAGATAATGTTCATAATTTATGATTGTTTAAGGTCCTCGAATATTGTCAAGAACTGTTTTTTTCTTTTTTGTTTCTCTAAAACTACACAGTAAATTAAAACATGCATTTCTCTTTACAAAAACAATCCTATGGACAGTGAGATTGACATGTCTTTCCATTTGATTTTTGAATTTGATTGTGATTGTCAATTTTTCATGTACTTACTAATATATTTATTGTTTCTATGTCTTATTGTGGTACAAATCGAATACTTTAGTGGGGTTTTTCAAACTTGGTCTTCTTCCCAGTTAAGTGATGGTATTATGATTTCTTTTGATTACATTTTTGTTTATGGTATCTTAATTTCTAATGTTGTTTCTATTTTGCAATTTTTATTTCATGTTAAATTATGTTTGATATGACTTTTGATTTTAGTTCTAATATCACATTAGCTACTGAAAGCATGATTTATGTACTGGTATAGGTTATTGTTACGACAACTAACTTGGGGGTAAGTAACTTGGAGTTTTGGGTGTGTGTGTATGTGTATGTATATATATTGCCTGCAAAGCCATCTTCTTAGAAGGTCTCCCTAATTAAGTAATTTTCCAATAGCAGCTTTGTTGTGGCCCTATCTGATTGAGTGATCAGAGGAGCACCTAGAAGACCTGCATAGCTTAAAAGTGTCCACCTGAATGTCAACTTTGGATATGTATCTAATGTGCTCCAACATTATGATGGTAAATCTATTACACCTTTGACAAACTAGGAGAGAGTTTTTTTTTTTTTTCCTAATGAAAAATTTAGGATCAAAGCATTTTAGTTGGTCGTTGTTGTTGAATGTTCTTGAGTGTTTTATAGTGTCACTACTTTTGTGACTATTGCCTGCAGAGCCATCTTCTTAGAAACTCTCCTTAATTAATTTTTCAATATTTATCAAGGACTGAGTATTTTCACTGTGGTCCTCCACTAAATATATATGCAGTATCAAAGCACACTTTCTTCACTATATGTGTGCTGTTTAAGTAGATAATATTTTTGAAGTTTCTTCAATGTTTTTTTTTTTTTTTTTTTTTCATTTAAATAACAAATTTATTTAACTAGAAACAGGACTTTTAGATATTGATTTGCCATATTTATTATGTGTTTTCAATGTTTTTACTGTAGTTGATGATATATACAAATACAAGTATATTAATTTAGTTATTGAATAATTAACTTACTGTTGTAGATTATTGAATTATTTTAGCCGCATGTGGATTTGTGGTTAATTATATATACTTGGTGGCAGTATTCAGTTTTGATCTTAGCCTCCCAATCCTATAGGTTTTGCTTTCATGTGTTTCAGTTTCATGGCTTTTTTTTTTTTTTTTTCTTTTCTTTTCTTTCTTTTGCTTATCTGGGATTTATGGTTTCATGATTGGGCTATATTTTATACTACCTCGTGTATTGTTTTCATAAACTGCTAATTCATGGTCAACTAGAATGTTTTTATTGTGAAGTGAATGTGACAGTGGTTTTGGGTTTTAAAGGTTTTTTGTTTTACTATGATATGGACATTAGCAAAAGATTTCTAAGTTTGTTTTGAGAGTGATTTTATGGTTAGCTCAAAAACCCTTTAATATTTGTCCTGCCCTATATTTATATGTGGGTTATGCATTGTTCTCATTGTGAATGATTAATTTTATTAAATGTCTTTTTTATATTTGGAGGTTTTTTAAATTAAAAAAATTAACGGTTTGGAGAGTTGACCTTTTTTTTTTTTTTTTTTTTTTTTTACTTGAATGAATTGATAGCAGATTTCAATGTGATAGTTATAATACACTATTTGATGTGCAGTATGCATTTTTTGGCAAAAATGTTGTTGAGTTGGGGGGTTGCCATTCTTCATTACTAGGAATTTTAAAATCTGTTATCAATTCATCATAGCTTTCATGATGTTCAATAATAATTGGTATTTGGTAGTTGAAACCCTCATTGGAGATTGTTATTCATGCTGTTCATTCTGTTTTCTTTTTAAGGAAGAGAGATGCAAATAAGATGCTTAGTGAAGTGCAAAACAAGAATTCTAGGAAGACCTCCATGGACAGTGAGCATATGTGGAATAGGTGAGGCCCTATCACTGTTGGTGGGGCATCACACCATCACTATAAATATATATAAAGGGCATTTGTAAATTTAGTTATTGTTTAAATACTTTGAACCAGATTCTCATGTTGTAGTTGCTTTATGGTTAGAATTATTAGATACATATGTTTGATCGTTAGATATTCCTTTTTTTTTTTTTGGTAAACAATTTCCACACTATACTGTTGTTGATTAGTCATAAATTTAATTAAGCTATTTGTATGTTAGTGAGAAGAACATATATTTTCATGTCCTATGGTTCCATTACATGCTTTGTACTTTGGAGATATGTTTGCATACGAAAGAGGGCGTTACTTTACAATTCTACCAAATTACTCTTGGTCTGCAAAAGTTTTTGTCTTCCTCACTCATTTTTAAGGGTTTTAATCATTCAATATAATGCTGTGAAATAAATATCTTTGTTCTATAAATTTAAGGTAGTTGTGAATTTCCAATTTCTTCATCATGATAATATTTGACATCATTTTCATTGTCCTCACATATGTACGGTTTTATTTTTTGGTTCAATTTCAAAGAAATAAAAACTAATTGTTTACCCTGTGCATTGCACAGGTTAGCGACTAGTTGCCTGTATGTTCTAGAATTCTAGTCAAGTTTCGTTTTGGCAGCTTTTTTTTTTTTTTTTTAATATTTAATATGGTAGGCTTGGCAGAATTATAATTTTATTGTTATATAGTTTATCGGTTTTAATAGAACAATTTTAGGAAACTTTTTATAAGAAAATGAAAAAGTTATTAACTTTTTTAACAGCTTTTTGATTCCCAAATGTTTCCTAAAATGCATGATCTATATATGCCCTAAGGGCAATATTAACTGAACCCATAGTTTATCACTCACTCATTACTTATATATCAGAATCATCAGATAACAATATTTGTTTTTTTTTTTTTTGGCTGAGTAACAATATGTTATCAATGACCATAAATGGATTGACATGTGTCAGGGTTACATGACTTGAGCCTATTATTTTAAACAGTAAATGGATTTATTTGACACAACTTATCACAGGATTCACAGCTTTACTTTAGCTTTTTATCGATTTTTTAATGTTCGTATTTTACTCTCTGATAAGTGCATAACCCGAATAACACAGGAATTGATCTTTGAAATCTAAAAAAAAAAAAAATGTTTTTATCGTAATCTTGGAAAGAAAACATTAAACGGGAGTCATTTTCATTGTTACGCACGTGCAGGAATATTTTGTGTATATTACGCATATAAACTAGCTAGGCTAACCACACATAATTTTGTGCATACAACCAAAAGAAAATTTTGAATGCAATCCAATTAGATTTTTAATTTTCTGAAAAAAAAAAAAAAACGTTTTTATCGTAATCTTGGAAAGAAAACATTAAACAGGAGTCATTTTCATTGTTACGCACGTGCATGAATATTTTGTGTATATTACGCATATAAACTAGCTAGGCTAACCACACAATTTTGTGCATACAACCAAAAGAAAATTTTGAATGCGATCCAATTAGATTTTTAATTTTAATTTTAATTTTAATTTTAATTAATTCTTGTCAGAATCTATTAAATTAAGTGCTTCAAATCAGACATGATTGAGGCTCAATTGTGCAAATGCATCACAGCCATTAATTTTTTTTTTTTTTTTTTTTTTGTGATAACTTTTACTTAATTGATGGTCTAATTGATACTCGTGATATAGCGTTGTGATATTTAGGATGTCAATATTTGTTTTGTATCACAAATTTGAAGATCCAATGGTTGAAATTACAATTATTTCCTTAAGTATAAAATTACCATTTTGCCCTTTATGTTTATTAAATGTAAGTTGTTAATGAGGTGTCTATAGTCCCCAATCTCCACCACCAACCTACATCCATACTGTTAGTCAAACACTACCAAATAATCCACAACTTCCCAAACATAAGGAGCATTATTTGTTTTTCTATCATTTTCCCATAACCCAAACAAGATTTATTCAATTTTTTTTTTCTTTCCCTTAGGAGATCTTGTTCTTCATTGCAATCTCAAAACATCATACATTGGATCCCATTGGAGAAAGAATGGGCAACTTTGATTATTATGTGCAAACAAAAGGAACAAACATGAAATTAGATAAAGGAAATATAAAATAAAAATATATCAAAAAATTACTTTGTAAATTGAACTGTTAGGTCTGCAAAGAAAAGGGAAATTTATGCTAGGTTTGTAAAATAGGGGAAATATGAATTGGGGAAACATAGAAAGAGAGAGAGATTGTCAGGGACGTTTTGCTACAAGGGCTGAAAATGCAAGATTAACCCAAATCTTCCCTTGGGTTCTTTAGAAGTGTTTATTTATGGAGAATCAAGCCCAAAATTCCAAATGTATAATGAACAAAGGCTAATGGTGCTTTAACAAGAGAGAAATCAAAATGTCATAACTTAGATACAAGAAAATACAGAAAAAGTATACAGGTCGAAAACTTTGACTCACAGTTAGCGAGAAGAAAAAATTGAGAGAGGTTGTGAGGAAGAGGAAAGGTTCCCCTGTACCCATATTTCCACTCCTAAGTTTCAGAATTGTGAGAATGTTGGTTGGCTAAATGGACTTTTGTTCTAAAATTTCAGCTATGTGGGGAAAACGTGGTTGGTTGGTTTTTGAGTTGAAGAGAGAGTTTTATATTGAATTTGGGGTGTTACTAATGACTGGTTTTTGGGTAGTAGAAGAGGCTTTTGTCCCCTATGACACTAATTTGGTGTTTTGCCTTGGGTTGCTTTCGTTTAGGAAAAAGTTTGACATGTTTTTAGCATGATTTGGGAAATAAAGTTATTTGCTCTAAGTAGCTACTACTTCTAGTCATTGCAAGGTCTTAGCAACTGCAAATGTTGGCTAAAATGGGCTAGATTGCTCAGTTTTAGGGTCAGCTATGTTTTTGAGCGAAAAATGGAGTTGGGCCGAAAATTAGGGGCATAGTCAACCAGAGCATGGAGCCTTTTTTGGAATGGAAATTTTAGGTACAAGACCTCCTCCATGAGCCTAAGGTCCTACCAGTTTCCCTTACCCACTTGGTAGCACGCATGGGCTAGGCTCATGCAAAAGGTCCGAAAGAAACCGACCCATGCCCTCGAAACCACACTTCCTTAATTTTCCCTAGTATGTCACACGAGCTTGGGCCATGCTTAAAATAATAAAATATAATACAATACATGAATTGGGCTTTGTAAAAAAATATGTTGCGAAAATGGGTATCAACTTTAGCCCCCAGAGCACATATGGTGCTTGGGGCATGCGTGTGAGTAGTTGATGTTTCCCATTACGTGTAGATGTTACAGGTTTAGGAACTAGCATACTCAAAAACTTCATTTTTGTTTTGTTGAGAAAATATGGGTCGAAGAAGCCTGTATGTAAAAAATCTCATGTGTTATGGACCTAGGCACTTGACAGTTACGGGTAGGGCTGTCCAACGGGTCCAGGACCCCGACCAAACCGCCCAAATCCGATCGACCCAAAGCCCAGCGAGTCGACCCGAAGCCCATGGCAGGTCGGATTTAGGTCCTTCTCTAATAAAACCCTAGTATTTGGTTCGAGTCGCAGGTTAAGGGTTTAAAAACCCATATAACCCAACCCGACTAAAGTTTTAGAGTAAAAAAAAAAAATATTTATAACTTGGTTCTTTTGAGGTGAGCACGTGTGAGGCTGAGGATGATAAGACTGAGCACTGCCTAATTGAGAACTACACGACATCTAGAGTCTTCCTTCTACAGTTCCATGCAAAAGCAAAGATCAAATCACCAAAGCAAATATCAGATCACCTGAACTTCAGAAGAATCAGAACGGCTAAAAGCCTAAAATTGAAATGGCCTCAGTGTTCAATCCCATCAGACTTCTCCCTGTACTCGGTATGACAGTGTCTCACTCTCTCATAATTCAAAATCTCACTCTCAATATCAATCTCCATTCTCTCTACTCTCAATCTCAACTCTCAAGTCTCTCTAGTCTCAATCTCAGTCTCTGTTCTCTCTGCTCTTAATCTCAAGTCTCTAGTCTCAACCCTTCACTTCATACCCTCCACAATCCACACTCATTTCCAAACCCTAGTTGTTGCTGCTGCCACCTCATCACCACAGTCATGGCTTCGCCTCACTTTCCACCATGGGTTAAGCCTTCTCATGCTCAGTTGCTCACGGATCAGCTTCTTAGTCTCAAGACTCTCAGCCTCAAATATATTTTCTTCCTTTTTCATCTATCTTTTTCTCTATTTTGAGATATGGGTTTTTCATCTTGTTTAATTTTTTAAGATATGGGTTTTTAATCTTGTTCAATTTATTGAAAATTAGGGGTTCATCTTGTTCAATTTATTGAAAACTTAAAGATCAATTTATTGAGATTGCTTAGCCGTACTACCCTAGAGTTGCATGTGCTTGATTCTATACTTTTCTGTTTGATTCAAAGATTAGGGGACCAAAACAGACCAAGTGATTGGATTCAAATATGAAACCCTAATTGTCTTGATTTGATTTGTTGGGTCAAAGATGAACCCCTAATTTTATTCCTTGTTTTGTTTTTTTTTTAATGAGCAATAAGTCTATCTTCACTGTTAAAAAAGAAAAGATGAACCCCTAAATTTAAAAGATGAAATCCTAACACATTTTTATTTTGTTTATTTGATTGTATGTTATTGCTAATTTGTTTGATTCATTTTGTTTTCCTAATTTAAAAAATTGAAACCCTAATTTTATACAAGAGTTGAAATTTGTTCAAGTAGGCTACTCTTTTTGCTTCCTCTTCAAGGTTGAATCCCTAACAGCTAAGGATTCTCTAAGGTATCATTTATCTTCAATTGTTTCTCTTTTAACTTATTGTTGTTTGTTTGTTACTTTGTTGTTGTTTTTGTTGCTGCTTTGACCTATTGTTGTTGTTGTGTCACATGTGTGTGTTCTTGTTACTGGTTTAGTAGTATCATTGTTATGGTAGTTTGCTAATGCATAAATTTGATGTCTTTAGGTTATAGAACCCTCTAGTGATGCACCCCCTTCCCAAACAACACCTACTACCCAAGTTGAACCTGTTGCCCAAGCTGTACCTATTGCCACTCCAACTAATGCTGAGGTTCCCCCACTTCCACCTAAAGGTAAAGGCAAGTTGTGTAATAATAGGAAAAAGTCTATTGCTTGGGACCATTTTGAAAAAGTAGGTATTAAAAGGTGAGGGTCATTTTAAGGCTGTTTGCAATTATTGTCAAAAAACTTATCTAGCTGATAGTAAGGGGCATGGTACTGCTAATTTATTGAATCATACGCTAGTTTGTGTTAAGAACCCTAATAGAGATACACTTAAAGGGCAATAATCCTTAGCATTTGAACCCAAAATGGATGGGGAGGAAGGGTTTCAGCTTGTACCAACAGCCTTTACTGTTGAGGCTTCTAGAAAGGCACTCGCTGAAATGGTTATAATAAATAAGTTGCCTTTTAGGTTTGTTGAAGGGTATGGGTTTCAAAGATATTTGACAACCTTACAACCTAAGTTGCGAATTAGGGATATCCCATCTCGTCAAACTGTGGCTAGGGATGTGATTGGCATTTATGGTGTTGAGAGAGAGAAACTAAGGGGGGCCTTGAAGGGTCGTAGGGTGTGTCTTACTACGGACACATGGACTAGCATTCAAAATCTGAATTATATGTCCCTTAAAGATCATTTTATTGATGATGATTGGAAGTTGCATAAGAGAATTTTGAATTTTTGTCAAGTTGAAGACCATAAGGGGGAGACTATAGGTAGAAAGATTGAGATGTGTTTGCGTGAGTGGGGTATTAATGGCATATTCACTTTAACAGTGGACAATGCTAGCTCAAATGGTGCCACCATTAAGTTTTTGCAAACTGTAACTAAAGATTGGGAGGGGACTGTTTTAGAGCATGAGTTCTTACACATGAGGTGTTGTGCACATCCTAAATCTGATTGTGGGGGATGGTATGAGAGAAATTGATGCATCCATTGCTAAGGTGTGTGAAGCTGTGAGGTATGTGAAGTCCTTACCAAATAGGAATCAAATTTTTATGGGTTTTGTGGAGAGATTAGATATTGAGTCTAAGTCTCTTCTTTGTCTAGATGTACCAACTAGGTGGAACTCTACCTACCTTATGTTAGAAACCGCACAAAAAATTGAGAAAGTGTTCATACGAATGGACTTTGAGGATGATAGTTATTCTTCATACTTTATGAACAAGGAGAATAGTGGTGGTATGGGATCTCCTAGTGGTATTGATTTCCAAAATTGTAGGACATTTGTGGGTTTTTTGAAGCTTTTTTACAATGCAACGAAAAAGTTTTTAGGTTCTTTGTATGTTACTGAAACACCTTTTTTGATGAGATGTTTGTCATTCAAGAGAATATTTCCCATTTAAGTAAATCTCAAAACCACCTCTTGAAAAACATGGCAACTAAAATGGAATCTAAGTTTGATAAGTATTGGGGGAAAGGGGATAAAATTAATCATCTCTTGTATGTGGCTGTGGTTCTTGATCCAAGAAAGAAGTTGAGGTTTTTGAAGTTTTGTTTTTCTGAAATTTATGGGATTGAAGTGGTTGATGAGATGATTGAATTGGTGAGGGGTTCCTTGGTCAAGTTGTATGATTATTACTCTTGTGTTGATTCACCAAATGTACAAGTACCAAGTGGGAGTGAGAGGACACACATAAAAGGTGAGTCAATTGGTTGTAGCGATCCATATGCAATGGTTAATTCTAGGTTTGAGCGTTTCTTGGAGGCTGAGTAGTCCATAGGGTGTAGCAATGAGATTGACAAATATTTGGCTGAAAATTGTGAAAGTAGAAGGGGGGATGTGAAATTTGAGATATTGGGGTGGTGGAAGGCCAATTCAAATAGGTATCAAGTGCTATCCAAATTGGCTAGGGATGTTTTGGTTGTACCTGTTTCTACTGTTGCTTCTAAGTCAGCGTTTAGTACCAGAGGACACATACTTGATCCATTTCGGAGTTCACTCTCTCCACTCATGGTTCAAAATCTTGTTTGTGCACAAGATTGGCTTCAAGCCTTGGTTCCAATTTCTTTTCACAAATCAAAGGATGAGTTAGAGGCCTTGGAAGATGAATTTCAGGATTTAGGTAATATGTTAACTTCCAAACTTTTTGTCTATTAAGTGCTATTAAATGTGTCTTATGCAAATGAAATTTAATCTAATAGCCTTCATTTCTTTCTCTTTTCTAGTTATACGTCAAGCAGCAGCAGGTGGTGGAAGTTCAAGCTCAAGCAAAGGTATCTCAATTAGTGTTGATGACTAATCACTAACTGGGTAAGTTTCTACCCTTACTGTTATTTCTATTGTGTTTGGTTCTGCCCTCTCTATTGTTTTGGTTATTACTATTCTATATTTTTTGGTCTTGTCCTTATATTTCTATTGATAAATATCTTTTTGCCCATTTTCTTGTAGGTGGAAAGACACATGTTGTATAGGAGGCAGATTTTTGGATACATTTTGGAAGTTCTTTTGGACATAGTGCTTTTCTAACTTATAATTTATAAATCAACTCTTGCTTATAGGAAAGAGAACTTATTAACTTTAAAGGTTTCCTTTTCTATAAGTCATGGACTTAACTATAGAGTATTTGTTCTCAAATGCTTTAGAAAAGCTATTTTTTGGAAATATTACGTATTTCATAATTGTAACTAATTATAACTAGCTACTTCCTTGGTAGTTTACTGCCTTACACACTTATAGTAACTACCTTTCTGCCTTCTCTGACTCTATGGAAATATTGCAAGATGCTCTTATTATCTTTTATTGCCATACTTGTGGTGTGGTTGTGATTGATTTATTTGTTAGAATTTGTTTGCTGGCTTGTGTAAGTTGTGTTACATGTATGGAATGGTTGGCACAACTTAGCAAGTTTAATAGGTTGAGATGTGGTTTTGTGGTTATTAGACTTTCTTGATTAGTTTTTGGATTTTTGAGGTACTACCCAGGTCTTAATGATAAGGCATTTTGAAAAATTTTTCTTTCTTGTATTGTGTGGTTTTAATAGGTGGTTAGAAAGTGATATTATGTGTGTTTTTATGTGCTTGCTAATTGCCTAGGTTTTTACTTGTTATTTACAATATTTGTTATCATTATATGTGCGCTAGAAACATTAAGTTTGTACTGATAAGGCCTGGAGGCCCAAAAGATTCAAAGTTGTGTAATGGTATACAAGTTAAGCTTGAAGGCCCAATTTGAAATAAAGGATGTGAAAAGCAGCCCATATGATATATATATACATGGTTCAAAAATATATAAATCTTTGTTAAAAGTAAGCCCATTATTTTGGGCCCAAAAGGCCTGTCAAAAATTGAGTTAAAAAAAAAACTCATGCAAATTCACAAATTTAGCCTAATTCGAAGCCCAAACCAGCCTACCCGATGAATCCGACCTGTTCAACCGATGATCCGAACCAACAGGTCTGACCCATATATCGGGTCGGTTGTGGGTCACACTTTTGGTAACCCGATCTAGTCAGGTTGAGTCCGGGTTAGGCCCAAACCAAACCTGACCCAACCCTTGGACAGCCTTAGTTATGGGTTCCACCAGAGTACATCACTTGGCCAATACTAGTCCATGTCCTTATATAGAGCACTATATAGCACTCAAAGAAAATGGCATAGCTTGCTTTTCATGACCATGTAGGTGACTTTAGCTTTCCCTCATTTAAATTGTACATGGCTCTAAATCCACTATGTCACTTTTGATTTGTCTATACTACTATTTAAGGAACTTAACCTATTTGGGATCCTCATTTTTTTTTTTTTGGTTCAAAAATGCCCCCACACCCCTATGTTTAAGTAGAGACAAAACTAAAAGACAATCCGATAAAAATACAATTCTAACTCCCACTAAAACATTGCCTAAAACTAGGGCCACTCTCTTGTTGATTTCCAAATTGCTTTATCCACTTATAAATTAGATTCTCAAAATAAAAATTATATATAAAAAATAAAAACACAAATTTTTTTTTTTGCTTAAAAAAAAGCCTCAAGGCTAGTAATTCTCCCATGTATATGAGGTCTTTGACTTTTCTTTCCTTGCTTTTGTATTCTCTTTTTCTTATTTTTTTTATTGTTTCCATAGCCTTCCATCAGATACATCCCACGCCTTTTTCACTTTGTGATTAGGGGTGGCAATTTTTATTCATATCCATGAACCCACCCATAACCCACCTTATTTGGATAAGTCTTAACACAACCCATTTGAATATTTGGGTTAAATGGGTAAAGACCCATTAGGTTATTTAATTAGATGGGTCTAAATGGATAAATCCACTAATACCCATTAAACCCATCTAAAATCTAAATTTAAATAAACTCACAAATACCAACTAAACCCATCTAAAATTTAAATTAACAACGTAACCCTAAATTTCTAAACCAAAAAATTCAGCCCTCAGTCTCACTCTCCTTAACATTAAAATATACTTTCCCTCAGATTTTCTCAGTAACCAAACAGGTTAGAACTTCAAATTAAGGAAATTCTAGAGAGAGATGGAAGGTACCTGAAGAGCAGATGTGAGGTCGGGCTTCGACGATGGCGTAGAAGGTCGTTGAAGGCATCAGATTTCTCAGGTAAGTCACTCAATTCTTGGGTTGATTTCTAAGTTAAAGTTTTCGATAATTTTGGGTTTGGGGTTTTTAGAGACAAAAAAAAATGCGGTTCAAAATATGTTTGGGGTTTTGGGGTTTTAAGCATTTCAAATTCGGTTCAAGCAAAGCCCACTTTGTATTTTTTGTTTATTGTTTTGTGATTGTTGCTGACCATGATTTTTTTTTTTTTTTTGGGTTTGATTAGAGGGAGGCAATGAAAAATACTTGGAGAAGATAGCTCAACAAGAACAAAAGCTATTTCCCTTTGAGACCTTAGTTGCTGCTACTAAAGATTTTCACATAACTCACAAGCTCGATGAAGGTGGTTTTGGACCCGTTTTCAAGGTAAGATTAAGATCCCTCTCTCAATTGGGTTTTGAGTTCTAGTGTGTGTTTGGATACTGCTTATTTTGCTGAAAACTAAAAACAATAAAAAATATTATTCCGGTTACTGTTCATTAATGAAAATACTGTGCATTTGCCTTGATGCACTGTTCATGTCCCATGAACAGTGCACCAGGTGCTGGAATAAAAAATAAAAAGCCAAAAACGCGTCTGTGTGAAAATGCAGACGCAATCCAAACGAAGCTCTAGTGTCACAATTTTGAAGAAACTTTTCCATTGCAATGCATAATGTTGTTCTTGTAGATTTTCTTTGTAAACTTAACAGAGCGTTCTTAGCTTTTTGGATATGAGAGAGAGATAGATCACTTCCATAAAAATATTTTGTCCTTTCCTTTACTTGATTTCTGCCAATACTGCATCATGTAAGAATAGGCCAACAGAAGTGCATTTCTTAAAACCTTTTGTCATTCTTGTTTCCATTTCTTTTTCACTTTGGATAAAAGATTATTTATTGAATGGGAGATGGTATATGTGAGAAGTGAAGTCCACATAGTTTGGCCATGTCCTTTGCTATTAGATACTCAAGTTGTCCTTTAACTCTTCTTATCTGTAGCCGAGATTGTTTTGATTCAATCTCATCTGCAACAGTTGTCATTGTTTGTAGCACTTCATTGGAAAATCTTTAGACAAATTTTTACGTATCTAAATTATTTTCATGGTGTAACTAAACCAAGCATTAAAAAGGAAAAAAAAATGAAAAAAATGAAAAAGAAAAAAAGAGTGATACTAGTAGATTTAGATTTTGCTTACAACAATGTTCAGTCAAAAAACTTAATAACTCAATAGTTTTGCATGATTCGCCCTATCAAAAGATTTAGGAATCAGGTGAATTCCTGGAAAGATCGATTGTTATCAGGTGCTTGGAAAGATCAATTTTGGTTTAATTTTGTGTTCAATTCAGAGCGCAAACTTAAGATGGTCTGTTGATATGTCCTGTGGTCATGGCTTAGAACCTTTGCGGTTCTGGCTGCCATATCAGTATGGGATTCCTTCTTAGCTTGCCCCTAGCCCTTGGGATAAAGGGCACCCCCATCTACCACAGGTGGGTAGCTTTCTGTATCAAATGATTTGATGATTATAGGATTGGGGTCTCCCCACATTTCAATGGAAAACCACCACCCTAGCAAGCTGCCTAGTTGTGTTCCCCTTATCGGACAATTACTTTTTTTGGATTACAATATTGTAGGTGATTTTTTTTCTTCTAGCATGTGTCCTATTTTAGAATCAAATTTAGATCTCATATTTCAGTGATTTTGACTAAATTTATTCACCTTGGATTGCAGATTTGCTGAAGCTTAACTACTTTGGAAAGCATGGGACGTAAAGGATGGTGCCAATCCCTGCTTGCCTTACTTTTTTGTTTTTGATTGCTTGGAAGCCCTAATTTTATTTTAGGCAGTTGTTGGTTCATGAAAGTTGGGATGGTTTATTGCTTTGTTTTGTTGGATATGACAAATGAACGAAATTGGGTAGAATGCTATGGTACTCATCCTTCAGTTTTAAAGTTTAATTTAAGTTACACTTATCATTCTACTTAAGCTTAATTTTAACTCTTATATATCCAGTACCATATTATTTCTTAAAGTTTGTTTTTTTAATGTATGTGTGCCATTAGATACTTGCTAAGATTGATGGGCACTTGTCCTTTTGCTTATTTGTGTGGATCAATGTTGTGGGCTTTCATATTGTTGTGATCTGCTTTGGTTTCAGTGCGGAATGTAATTGAAAAAATTGTTTCCTGATGACTGTGCATTGTTTTTTTTTTTGGTGGCATTGTATTCAAATTGATTTGCTTGCAATAAGATTTAGATTTTGTGGGCATTCTATTTTCCTTTGAATTTCAGATTTTGATTTGCCTTCAAAGTCTTTTTTTTTTTTTTTAGTAATGAATTCTATTTGAGTGTCAATTGTGTTGTTTAATTGCTTTTGGATTTGTTTCTTTGAGACCATCTACCAAACAAGCTGAATTATGAATCTATATTCTCATCCAGTTGAGATGCTATCTCAGCCATAGGCTTGATTAGATTGATGCACCTTTCAATGGTGTCATTGGCTTGGTAGAGATCACTTTTCAAAACTTTGAAGTCCTTTGAGAGTTATTGTGATGAGTGAGTGATGACTATCAAATATGACACTGAGTTAATTGGAGGTTGGGCCTTAAAATCCATATAAGTTTTACTGTTTCGGCTTTTGAAAATAAAAGGTACGGAGTCCAGGTTCACTGGCATGCAGTGCTACCTTGAATAGAATTAAAAGAATTTGCAAAACATGGAAGTTATCAAATTTTATGAATCTAAACATTGTACACCTAAATACATTTCTAGGGGTATTTTGGTAATTTTGGATGTCCAAGGGTATATTGGTAATTTTGGAAGTGTAGGGGGTATTTGGGTCATTTTGGGTATTTAATGGTATTTTGGTAATTTTGAAAGTCAATAAGGTATTCAACTAGTTTTAGAGGTATTTGGGTCATATTGGGTTAAATGGGTGGGTTGCTAATTAAATGGGTTGGATAGGTAATGGATAATTAATTTATATATAAACGGGTCATAAATGGATAAATAGGTAATTATACACCCAACCCATTTATGACCCAACCCGCCCATTTGCCACCCCTATTATCACTATAACTTTGCTTCTTTCTCTAGTTTTTCAACTTCTTGGCGTAAATCACTTCTCCAAGAGCTTCAGAACACCTTTTTTGCAGAACTCTTGAAATCATGTTCTTGTAAATTTTTTATTTTTAAAATCCCTCAAGCTCATCAAATCTTCCAAAGCCTTGTTGTACCCACCTTCAATCTTGCACCTATGTGGCCAAAACCCAAGGAGGATGGTGAGATGGTGGTTGCAAAATGAAGGAGATCAGAGCAATGTCATTCCACCACAATAATCAAAGAATTATAAAGATGCTCGTTGTAGGATCTAAATAGGACAAAGCGTCGCCACTGAAGAAGAGAGAGAACCCATATGCAAGGAGCAAGGTTGTTTTGTCGACATCGTTGAAGGCATTTTATGGCAGCTCGACGCCCATGGCCACTAGACTTGTTTGTATCAATTTCAGCTAAGCAATGTTGATGGCGAAGAGAAAAGAACACACTCATCATTGAGGGGCAAGGTTTTTGTTGTAAGAGAATGATGTCGAATGCGGCGACTAGGCATTGAATCCATGTGCAAGCTTGATATAGGCGGATGCAATTTGTTTTTGTTGATCTCTTGGATATACTTAGCTATGTGTTGAACAAGTTGTGTCGTTGATTGTGTAGGATGGATCTTCTTTAGTTAATTACAGACCCAATGCCATATAAAGACCCATGAGGTTGAGTCGTTGTTGTAATTGAAGCGGAATTTCACATCAAAGTTGACTCCCTATTTATTCCAATAGTCATAGGGCATGGAAATTAGTTCGTAGCGTGACCATGCCTAATATTGAGTTGGCATTGGTGTTAGAAGTAGAAGGAGTAGCATACTTGACTGTAAATTTGACTTGGGTCCATAGGAGAATATGATGATGAATGAGAGGCTATCTTGAACTGTTAGGATATGTGCCTTTTAAATCCTATTGTATGATGCTATGTATGACATTATATATGACATTATGTTGTGATTAGTAAAGTTGTTTTATTATTATCTATGAAAGCTCGAAAATGTGTTAAAAACACAAAAGCTTGTTTAGATCCCCAATTCAAAGTTACGGCTTGGTTGATTTTACACTAACTTAATACTAAGAGCGGAATAGTGTAAACACAAGCATACAAGCTAGAGAGCTACTCTAATCCATATTTAAAGCAACACAGTAGTAAAATGAAATGAACAAGAGTAGGGAAGAGAGATGCAAACACAGATAACACGCCAATGTGTTATCAAAGAGGAAACCGAAGAACTCGGCGAAAAACCTCTCCGCCGCCCTCCAAGCAGTAATCGATCCACTAGACAATCAGTTGGGATACATGGGTTAGCAAGAGACCCTCCAAGCCTAGTCTACCCGCTGTACCTAAGCCCTCCAAGCTCCTACTCCAACAAGGCTTCTCTGAACCGTGTCTTGTCTAGCTCTCTAGATCCCGCAACAAGCTTCATGTTGCATCTTCCATTCTTGGCTTCTTCCAATGCTTCCCAGCAGCACCAAATTATCACTTGACACTCTGAAAGGGTGTGGTAAGTGTTTGGGCTATCAACCTCTTAATGATATGGAAATGGAGAGGTAGGAGATGAGGAAATTCCACAAACAAATGTGTAGAGAATTGTTGGTATAACAATTTCTAACTCTCAAGTGTTTTTGCTAGGGTTTTCTCTCAGAGGCTCTCCTTATCATTTGTGGGTAATGTGGGTATATATAGTATGGGTGCAGAAAGTGTGTATCAGATTGTACAGTCTGGCAGAACAGAATGTCTCGCGGGTGTCTCGCAGGAAGGCCTTACCCGCGAGATACTCGCGAGACACAGCTGTCTCCATCTGTACTGACTCTTCGCATTCCAGTCATGTGCAGGGCACATGCATCCTCTCGCGGGAAGCTTAGTCGTGAGATACCCGTGAAAACCTTCTTTGCTTCAAATTGCTTGAGTCTTCACACTCTCTCTCACTATCACACAACCCTTACAATAAATTCCCACAACAAATACAGGGTACATAAGATTGAATAAAATTACAATCAAATTTGGCACGGAATAAAAGCCAACAAAATACATATTTGAAAATCACAACTTTACAATCTAAAATAATGGTAACATGAATATTTAGACATTATCATATAGTCCATGAGATGCATAGTATGTGATTTATGTGATTTAGTCACAAAAGATATAAATCACAAGTTTTTTGTAAACTCAGAATTTTAGTTTGTAGTCGGTGATGAAATTGGGCATTTCATCTATGAAAACTATAACATATCAACTAAGATGATTTGTCTTGATCATGAAAGTGGAGACTTCTAGTTGATATGTTGATATGTTTTAAGAATTAAGACATATTGAACTGGACCGCTGTGAGATTTATTATTCTCCTAACGACTGTCAAATGAATAATAAATCTCACGACTTCTATTTACATCAACTCTTAATCCTGAGAGAATAATGAACTTGATCATGAAGTGTAAGTTTCTTTGATATATCAGGAGGAGATCTAAAGTAACGATTAAAATCTCAATATGTTAGGCAGCCACATTTAGTGTTGATGGAACATATATTCTCAAGATGAAATTCATAATTTTTAACGGAGATATAATGGGTTTGGTTATTCAGAATGTTGGACCTAACTACTTTAGTAAGGAGTTACTAAAGTATATATTTATGAAATTAGATTTCATAAATATATGATGAATAACTTAAAGGATTAAATCGGGTACTCAAGGATTAAGATATAGTAATTTTCAAAGTGGCAGTCTACATTCATGACTTTGTATTACTACGAATATTTTATGAAGGGGTTGTATGTCTAATAAAGTCTTGGGATATAATTTATTAATAAGGCGTAGAGTGCAATTTTATTTATATAGTGGTATTAAATATAATTAATGGTAACTTTGGACTTGTCAAGAGTTGACAGAAAAGCCCAAGGCCCATTGGAGCTAGTATTTTATTTGTTCCCTTTTGGTCCCACTCCAAGCCACATATTAAAGCCCAACTGAAATAGCTCAAAGGGCTAGCCCAATTAGATAATCAATTATAAGGAGAGAAACATATAGAATTTTGTATAAGAATGAAATGGTTTGTATGTGAGTGTTAGACACTCTATTATTCTCCCTTAAACACATACATATAAACTGATTGAGAGACCGCACTTCTTTGGCACAAGTGTTCCCAAGTACTTTTAATCTTTGGTTTTGAATTTCACCGCACCAAGGTACACCCTATTGTTTTTATATTCTGAAATTTACATAGTACATGTTATCAATTGCAAATGAAGTAAATCCGTTAATTTTCCACTGCGTATGTTTTTGTATGTGATACAAACATGTGTTTTTCCAACATGAACCTCTATGCAAATTGAACCACATTGAGGATGCTTCAATTTTCTTGAGTTGCTTGATTGTTGGTTAATACCTTGACATTGTGTTTGCCAAGATTAGTTTAGATGAACTTGTAACCATAAGCAATGAGCAATACTATTGGTCGCCTTAAGATAGCATATTTGAGATGGAATGGAGCAAAGATATCACTTGGCAATGTAGTATAAGGGTGTGACATAGTTGTTGTATGTGCTAGCAGCCCTCAGTATTCTGTTCCTGTGGCAAATGTGAATAAAGAAGTGGAGTCACAAGTTGTTGCTTCATGCTTGTTGATGAGTTGTTTGGTGTCTTTTATAGGATACAACTCTCACTGATAGCAACAAGAGACCTGTAATAAGTGGTACTAGATTGGTAAGGTTATAGCCCTTTCTAGTCTTCTTATTGTTTGCATTAGGCATTTGATGAGCTTCTTGTCCCGCTATCTATGCGCATGACCAAGTCGCTTTCAGTTCCGCTCAAGGGGATCGCAAGGCTTCCTTGGTTGAGCTTGGTGAGGATAATAGCAACAAACATGGAGCTCCCTTTTTGAATGACTAGAGGGTGACTAGAGGGTGACTGTGGCAAGGAAAATGCATAGGACTTGGTTTGTTCTTTTTGATAGGCCAAAAACGAATTGACCCCTTGTGATGAATTAATTGATTAATTAGCCAAGTTTATTAATTAATCAAATTAACATGCAAACGCGTGGTAGTACAAACAAATCACCAATTAAACTAAGTATGCAGCAGAAAATAAATTGACACGGTGATTTGTTTACGAATGGGGAAAACCTACACGACAAAAACCCCACCGAGTGATTTTCAGATCACCACTCCCGAAATTCACTATTATCACAACAAGCGGTTACAAGTAAAGGAATCCCAGTACCTTATACCAACCTACAGTTGAACCCTTACCCCAATACCCAATTAGACTTGTTCTGTAGTGACAATTTCCCCTTTTGATGCACGACTGCCAATACGTGACTAACCAATTGCGCGGATCCCAGTACGCAACTTCAATCACCAACTAGAGAAGGTTGTTGGCTGCAAAGTTCTTCAGTTCATCACACGATGAAGATCAAGAAGATGCTTGGTTACAAAACCCTACGGTGTACAAACACAGCAACTTCTTTACAAAAGAGATGAACTAGGGCAAATTCTGTCTCCGGTCACAATTTGCTTGAACAAACTTTGCTCAACACTTATGCAACTTGTGTCTCCTTTGACGGCCCTTAAAACAATCCTTTTATATGTCTAGGGTTGTGAGAAAAGAAGGCCCAAACACATAATCACGGATTGGAGTCAAAACAGAACTGAAATTCTGTTTTTCATAAACCTCGACAGATAACCTATTTGTCGACCTGCTGTCGAGCCACAGGGCTGAACAGCTCTTCAAGCTCAATAGATGGCTAGCTGTCAAGCTTTAATGATAGGCACTTTTTAGCTTGAATCTTGGACAGACTTGCATGGCTTCAACACTTGATCTTGAAACAAAATTTCTTGAAATATTAAACACATCCTAGATCTACCCAAATACAAGTAAAATGCGTTTTGTCAAAGGATAAGCTAATTACACAAAATAGTGACATATGTTCCTAACAAGTGAATCACATATGTCCTAACACTTTTGGCCGAGGAGCAACTATTCAAATGAAAAAGTCTCGCCAAGAACTTGATTGAGGATAGGCCGATTGTAGAGTTTCTTCTCTACTACCTCTATTGCATCGTTGATACATGGTTCAAGGATTGGAAGTTCAACTTGCATCTTTTAGCAAATGCATTTTTGTGAAGAGGTGGAAACTTGTAGCCACAAATTCACAAAGAGATCAATTGCAAGCGAGTGTTTCGAACATTATTGTAGACACTGCATTTTGTACCCGTTAATAAATTTTGGTCCCCGGCCCCAATGAAGAGCTTAAAATATGTCAATCAAGGGTAATTAAAGAGTTTACAATAATTTGGAAGTAATCACAACTCAAATGTGCTTAAATCGCTTTAAAATCAATACTAAAAATGACATTTGCTCACTTTTTTTACTATAACATTTTGTCCACAAAGAAGTTTTTAGTAAAGTTTGTTTCATTGCAAAGTAGCCATCCTGGGCTTCAATTTGAACACAAGTTTTACCTAATTTGGACTTATATTGAATAAGTTATAACCATTTGACGTTGGATCAACTAAGCAGTACAATTTTCTGGATTTTAAAACTTCATTTTAAGGGCCCAAAACATCATGCTTTAATGTGGGCCAGCCCCTAGACCCTTGGGAACGTCCAAAGACGATTAAAAAGCCTCGAAAATCCTAATTTTAACTTATAAATATTCATCTTATGTCTCCAATCAAAACCCTAGTTAAAGAGAGTGATTTTTTGGCCTCTATCTTCTATAAAACCCCAGTTCTCTTTTCCAAACACACAACACAGAACCCTTGCATGTTTTTTACAAATTAAAAACATCTCTTTAGTTAGTTCTAAGGAAGAAAGTTTGTTCTCCAAATTGTTTTCAAAACCCTTTTCAATTAAAGTTTGTTCTTGAGTTGATATTACATGAACTATTGTGTTCTTTTGATTATTCTTGTCTTATTAATATAATCTTTGTTTTGTAGGCACTGAGGGGTCGGTTAAACAAACTCTAAACTCATAATCTAAAGCAAGGTGAGTGTTCTTTCCATGAACTCTTTCTTTTTTTAATAGGATTCACATGAGTTTCTTAACATAGTTTTTATATTTGTTTTATTTGATTTATTTGATGTTCATGATTATGTTTGATATGTTCTAATCTGATTTTAGGTTGTTTATAATCTTTTCTTCTTGTTCTTATATTGTTATTGAAATTCCTAGGTTAGTTTAACATTTTTATTTATTTTATGTTAGTTTAGTATAATTATTTTATTTGTTTCTTGATTATTTGTTTATGTTGTTGCTTTGTGTTATTTTCTTTATGTTAGTTTAGTGTTTAGGGTTCTAATATACTTGTTTGATTTCTATGTTTATATATTTGTTTGATTAAATATATAAAAATGTGATTTTTCAGATCTATGCTAAAGGATGCGTACGCATCATCAAGTATGTGTGCGGATGGTTCAACCATGCGTACACACCCCGAACCCAAATTAGGGCAAAATCTTGTTTTTATTTGTTTTAATCATTTTTCACACGTTGTTTGATTTTGTTTGACTATGTTTTAGGTTGTATATTGTGTTTAATTATTTCCCATGTTTGTTTGAGTCTTTTTGCCATGTTTGGTTTATTTAATTTTTTTTCCTTGTGTGTTTTATTTAATTGTTATCTTTTCCTTTTTAGTATATGTTTGATTGTGTTTTATTTGTTTCCTTTTTATATTGTGATATGATCTTTAATATGTTGTGTGTGTTATTTCCTTAAGTGCATCATGTATGTTTAGGTTAAGGATTAGGGATCTCTTAATAAACTCTTTAATTAAATATAGCCAAGCAACACATAATGGAGACCGGCCCACAAGCCGGGCGGTCTTGGGTGCCTAACACATTCCCAAGCTGTACCTAAACTCCAGAACCATAATCTGGTATGCAGACCTATGCATGTAAGTGATTGGCCCAAAAGGCCCAATATGGTTTATAGACCTAATCTAGGTGGTGACTCCATTTTTTCTCCGCCATGGTCCACTCAGCCAAGGTGTAGTCCCTTGCACCCACAATGATGGCTTCAAATGTTGTTGCTAGTCGTGATCTTCTTCGAGTCCCCCTTTCTTTTCATTTCTTTTATTTCTTGAATTTACTAAAACCTTGAGAACTCGAGTTGGTTGTAATGTGTAATAGGGACTGTGGACACAATGGGGAAAGTCGCCACCTAGTTTTTGCATTGGTCTAGGAACCATATATATAGCGTTCTCTCAAGGAATGACCTTTTTTATCTTACTACCAGGGATATGGTTTTGGAGTTTAGGTACGATTTTGGGAAGGTGTTAGGCACCCAAAACCGCCCAGCCCTAGGGTTGGCTTCCTCTCATTGTGTCTTATGTCTTAACCCTATTAAAGGCACACTCACTATTGCATTCTAATTCACACACACACTAGCATACATCTAAGCAAACAACATGGCATCAATCATCCCAAAAGACCTAATCATACATCTATCATGGCAATCAACCAAAGCCTAACATTCATCTATCATGCTTCTCAAATCAACATAGCATTCATCTAGCATGGCATCTCATGTCTACCTAACATTCATCTAGCATACTTCTCATTACACCATGTTACATCATCCAAGGAAGCAACATATGAACATTAAATCAAAATAGAAACATAACAAACAAATCATGTTATCACCCAAAGCATTAAGAAAGCAAACGTACTTATTCAAATCATCATATCATCAAACCGAAACAAGATTATATTGCAAACAAATGCATGTACATATGAATGCATGACTTACCTCACAACAACTCAGCACCTATGGCATTCATGCTTGAAAATGTGAATGCGTGTTCATGGCATTAAAACAAGGAAACACAAGCTAAACCCCAATTTAAGATGTAAAAGGAAAAAAAACAACAAACATGTGAAACAGAAGCTCGAAAGCATGAATATATAAGAAAGGATCTAAAACAGAAGCATTACATGTGAAATCTGAAACGAAATCAGAAAAATTAGGGTTAGGATTTTTGGGCAAGGTCATGCGCACGCATGAACAAGCCTACGTGCACATAATCAAGCCTGCATGCGTAGCCAAGATTATGCGTGCATGGATTTCAGCCTAAAAACCCTAGCAACACAGCAAACAAAGCAAGGCTTTAAAGCGATAAATCTAACATCTTAACATGATTTCAAATATAACAACCACATAAACCTAAGCTATGTATACATATTAAAAAATGTAATAACAAAAACTAAAGCAAACAGAAAGATTAAAGTACAAAAAGAAAAGAAAAGAAAAAGAAAGTTTAGACTAATACCTCAAACACAAAAGCTCTTCAAGCTTGATTTTTGACCATTCCCCTCAGTCAAATCTATTCACAATCAATAAGAAATGTGATTAGTAATCTTAAACTCAAAGATCAAAGCCAGAAAAGGCCCTAATCAAAAGAAAATTGACTTAAAGATGTTTTGTGAAAAGCTCCTTCTTTGATTCACTATTTCTAGTGAATCTTAGTGTTTTCCTTTAGGATTTCTGTTTCTTCTTGAAAAGGTACCATGTATTGCTATTTATATTGTGAAAATGGGAGTTTGGAACGGCTCCCAGACAATGTGGGATTCATTCCAAACCTCAAAATTAATGCAAAAAACTTGGCTTCTTTAGTTTCTGGAACCCTACATGCGCGCGCAAGATTGGGCCTGCATGCGCATGCATCATGGCTGCTCACTCAAGCTGATTCCTGCGTGCGCATGCCAAGGGTTTCCTTGGCTTTACTTTTCCAAAAATAGATTTATTTTCTCATTAAAAGTTATATTTTCCATTTAAACATTTCTCAAGTCAATTTAACATCTAATTGGGCCCTAAACCAACCTTAGGTCTTAGAATTTCAGCATCATTAGGGAATGGGGGCTCGAGTCTTAAAGGGTACAAAATGTGGTGTCTACAGATGCCCGTCTTTTGATTCGTGAACTTCGCTAACGAAATAAAAAGATTAAGAGACAACATTTTGTTATGATGTATGGCTCGAGCCCAGCCCACACACACGATACACATCACGCATACATAGGGCGGGGTGCAACTCCGAAGAGTTGCGTGGGATTCATATGTCCGAATTCCCACCTTCGTTAATCAGGAAATGAGCAACGACAAGTTCATGATCCCATAACCTATTTTGCCAATCACAAGCAAAATGCGAGTGACTCACTAACCTAAAGTCACATAAAAAGAAAAAAAAACAAACAAGGCCAATGACTGCAACTATCAACCAAACAAACAAAAGTGCTCTTACAAGCTTAAAAGGATATATATTTGTGGTGTCCATCTATGGCTCTTAGCTCAAACTTCTTCGGGTGGCTTACACCTTTGGGTAATACTTGTCTTCTCCATCTCTAACTCTACCTATTCTAGTGAGGCTCTTGCCTCGGGATGACCTTGGTCTCTAACTCTATCTCTACCTCTTCCATTGAGCCTGCATACTCAATTCCCTTGGGATATGTGTACGATTTCTGTATGATGTGCCTACATGTTCAATTCCTAGAGGATATGTGCACAATTTCTGTATTCCAACTTTACTTAACTAGTGTGTGGCCTATGCCTGCATATTCAATTCCCGTAAGGTATATGCATAAATTCTGTGTTGCATAGGATTTGTGCCTGCATATTCAATTCCCTCAGGATATGTGCACAAGTTCTGTGGTATTCCTTTCTGATTTGCATGGGGTTTCGTGCCTGCATGTTCAATTCCTGCAGGATATACGCACAAGTTCTGACTTTCTGACTTGCTTGACTACTTTTTGGATGAAAGATCACTGTAGATGTTGGAGGACTGTGGACATAACGGAAAGTGTCAGAGTCGCCACCTAGTTATATGGTCTAGGAATCATGAATATAGCGTTCTTTCGAGGAAGGACCATTGATTTTACAACCAGAGTATGAGTTAGGAGTTTAGGTACGGTTTTGGGAAGGTGTTAGGCACTCAAAGCCACCCAACACTAGGGTTGGCCTCCTCTCATTGTGTCTTATATCTTAACCTTATTAAAAGCATGTTCAATACTTATATTCTAACTCACACACACACTAACATACATCTAAGCATACAACATGGCATCATTCATCCCAAACCCTAACCATACATCTAATCATGCTCATCAAGCAAACCTAACATATATCTATCATGGCAATCATCTCATCACAAACCCTAGCATACATATATCATGGCATCTCATCAAACTAGCATTCATCACATCCAAGGCTTGTAAGCATTCATACATCATTTTAACGCAACAACATAAACACAGCAACATTAAAAAATTATATTGGAGCATCAAGAACATCACAAACATCCAACCAAACATATTCATACTTATCAAACCATGTTATCAAACAATGTGCATGTACATATGAATACATGACTTACCTTCACTTACCTTACCGCATCAATGCATGAACATGTGAATACGTGCTCATGGTACTTAGACAAGAAAGAAAGGAAGAGAAAACCCTAATCTAACATGTTAGAAGCATGCAACATCCACCTAACATTCATCTAGCATCATATCACATATCTCATCCAAGGCAGCAACATGTAAACATCAAAGGATCACATTGGGAACATGAAGATCACCAAACACATTCATGCTCATCATCAAAACATGTTATCAAACAAATATGTGTGCACATATGAATGCATGACTTGCCTTTACTTACCTTCTTGCATCACAGCACCTATGGCATTAATGAATGGGCATGTGAATGAATGTACATGGCATTAAGACAAGAAAGGAAGAGAAAACCCTAATTTAAACATGTAAACAAACAACCAACATGTGAAAGGTAAACAAACAACAAACACGTGAAACAGAGACTCAAGACCACAAACATGTGAATAATAATCTAAAACAAAAGCACATTATACAAGATAAAGTACAAAATAGAAGAGCTAAGGTTTCTAGGCAGGATCATGCATACACATGAACAAGCCTACGTATGCATAATCAAGCCTGCATACGCAAAAAGGATTATGTGTACGCGAAAACCAGCCTAGAAACTTTAACAACACAGCAAAACAAAGCAAAGCAAAGAACGATAAATCTAACATCCTAAAATACTCAAAAACATAAAGAAAGCCTAAAACTAACCCAAACAAACATATATAACCATAAACTAAACAAAGAAACAGATTAAAGAAAAGATTAAAGGCAGAAATGGAAAAATAGAAGTTTAAAAGAATACCTAAAAAAAAAAGCTTTCAAGCTTGATTTTGACCGTTCCCCTCAGTCAATCTATTCACAAACCAATAGAAACGTGATTAATAATCTCAAACTCAAAGGATCAAGGCCAGAAAAGGCCCCAATCAAATAAAATTGACTTGAGGATGTTTTGTGAAAAACTCCCTCTTTGATTCACTATTTCTAGTGAATCTTAGGTTTTCCCTTAGGATTTTCTGTGTGTCTTGAAAAGGTACCGTGTAAGGCTTTATATAGTTGAAAAATAGGGGCTTGGAATGGCTCCCAGACGATGTGAGATTCATTCCAAACCTCATTCTTTAATGCAGAAAACTTGCCTTTTTTATGTCTCTGAAACCCTAGCTACGTACGCAGACTTGCCTACGTACGCAAACCGTGGGTTTTCTTTGGCCTTTATTTTCCAAAAATAGATTTTTGCTCACTAAAAGTTATATTTTCCATTATAATACCTCTCAAGTCAATTTAATATTTGATTGGGCTCTAAATCAACCTTAGGCCTTGGAATTTGGGCATCATTAGGGAACAGGGGCCCAAGTCGTAAGGGTTACAAAATGCGGTGCCTACAGATGCCCCTCTTTTGATTCGTAAGCTTCGCTAATGGAATCAAAAGAATAAGAGACAAAATATTTTGTTTCGACGTACGGCTTGGGCCCAACCCACGCACACGACACATATCATGCATACATGGGGCGGGGTACAACTCTAAAGAGTTGCGTGGGATTCATATCTCCAAATTCGCACATTTGTTGCTCAGGAAACGAGCAACGACAAGTTCACTATCCCAGAACCTGTGTTGCCAATTGAAAGCAAAAGGCAAGTGACTCACTATCCTAGAGTCACTTAAAAAGAAAAACAAAGGGTGCTCTTACGAGCTAACCCAACAAACAAGGATCCATTTGGGGCTCTTGCCTTAAACTTCTCCGAGTGGTACTCGTCTTCTATCTCCATCTCTACCTATTCTGGTGAGGCTCTTATCTCGGTGTGACCTTGGTCTCTATCTCTATCTCCATCTCTACCTCTACCTTTTCTATCGTGTCTGCATATTCAATTCCCGGAGGATATGTGCATTAGTAGTCTTGATGTTTTGACCCACGGGGGAGCCCTTGGTTGAAAGATTTACTGGGGATGATAAGGAAAAACTCACTGAGTAATAGGATGGTATATGATCCATTGGGGAAAAATTTTATGTTTCCTTCATGGCTCACTGGGGATGGTAAGAAAAAACTCGCTGAAGAGTAGGATTGTATATGATCCATTGGGAAAAAATCTTATGTTTCCTTCATGGCTCACTGGGGATGGTAAGGAAAAACTCGCTAAGGAGTAGGATGGTATATGATACATTGGGGAAAAATCTTCTATTTCCTTCATGGCTCATTGGGGATGATAAGGAAAAACTCACTGAGGAGTAGGATGGACTCACTGAGGAGTATGTTGATGGACTCGCGAAGGAGTAGGGTGATGGACTCGCTGAGGAGTAGGATGATGGACTCAATGAGGAGTAGGATGATGGACTCACTGGGGAGTAATGAGAAGTATGGTGATGGACTCGCTGAGGAGTAGGATGATGGACTCGCTAAGGAGTATGTTAATGGATTCGTGGAGTAGTATAGTGATGGACTCGTTGAGGAGTATGGTGATAGGCTCGCGGAAGAGTATGGTGATGGACTTGCTGAGGAGTAGGATGATGGACTCACAGAGAAGTAGGTTGATGGACTCGCTGAGGAGTAGGATGATGGATTCGTTGAGGAGTATGATGATGTGTGGTCCACTAGGGAGAGATAACTTGCTGAGAAGTTTGGTGGTGATGTTTGACCTACGAGGAAGTCTTTGATGGTGTGTAGACCGCTGGGGAGAGATAATTTGCCAAGAAGTTTGGTGGAATGTAGCCTACTGGGGAGAACTTTCTTCTTTTTCTTTCTGGCTTACTGGGGGCTAACGTTGATTCCACTCATGAGGGAGTTTTATCAATTCTATTGGGGAAATTTTATTCTGCAACTCTCAAGAGGGTTGCCTTTATGCCTTTGGACCCACGGGGGAGTCCTTCTATGATACCGAATTTTACTGGGGATTTGATTGATGGTCTTAACTTACAAGGGAATATGATGGACTGATTGTGACCTAAGAGGAAGTCTTTGGAGATGTATGGTCCACTGAGGAAAATCCTTCTATTTCCTTCATGGTTCGCTGAGGAGTTCGTGTTGATTCTACCCACGAGAGAGGGGGGGGGATTTATCCACTCCATGGGGAAATTTTTCCTTACAACTCTTTGGGAAGGTTACTTTGTGCCTTGGACCCACAGGGAGTTCCTCTATGTTGATGGTCTTAACTCACTAGGGAATTTGTGTTGGTTCTACCCATACCTTCCACATCAAAGATCTTAAGTTTGCTTATCCTAGACTTAGAATCAAAGAAACACAACCCACGGGGGAGTTCCTCTATGTTGATGGTCTCAACTCATTGGGGAATTTGTGTTGGTTCTACCTATACCTTCCACATCAAAGATCTTATATTTGCTTATCCTAGACTTAGAATCAAAGAAACACAACAAGAATGGCAACTATCCTAAGCCAAGAAAACCCATCAGATTATATTATCATGTTATCATCACATCAACAACACATCATGAACATAACAAGGATGGCTACTATCCTAAGCCAAAAAGAAGACTCATCACATCATATACACAACATCAACCAAAGAGTCTAAGTTTGCTATCCTGAACTTGGAATTAAAGGCACACAACAAGAATGACTACTATCCTAAGTCAGAAACACATTAACACATCATGACATCAGATCATCGTAAAAATGCTCAAAAGGCTCAACACCGCACATCTAGGAATTCATCATTCAAGACACACATTTTTTATTTCCAAAATGGTTCATTATTTAAGGAAATCAAAATCATTTGAGAAATTCATCATTCAAATCCATCCATTTTTGAAAAATTTCTTCCATTTTTGAAATTTCTCTTGAATATTTGAAACTTGAAATATTTTCTTTTGAAATTCTCCTTAAACTTTTGAAATTCATGACTTTTTTCTTAAGTGTCAATCTCTCTCTCTTGAACTTTGAATCTACTCTTAAGTGACATCCACCTTGAAGTTTTGAACTCCTCTTTGGAATTTTGAAATTTTTTGAATCTTTTAAACTTTTCACAACGATTAGATCTCATCATATTTGGTCCAAACACATTAGGACGGAACCAAACACAACAAGTCACATCATTCCTCTCCTCTTCTCTTCACCATTTTTTTTTCATCTCCTTTCTAGTTTTCTTTTTTCCTTTTTTTTTTCATCCTCTCATCTTTTTTTCTTCTTCTCATCATCATTTTTTTTGTCTCTCTCTTCCATCTTCTTTTCTTTTATTCTCCCTCTTCGCATCTTTTTCTTTATCCTCTCTTTTTCATCTCTCATTTTCCAATTCCTCATTTCTTTTTTAATCTTCATCTTACATTCTTTTCTTCTTTTTTTATCATCTCATTTTTTATTTTCCCTCCTATTTTTTTGGGACTTCTAAAAAGCATTTTTTTTCTTTAGAGTATTAACAAGAAAGAGTTGATTAGGCCATGGGTTCATTGAATTCTATCCCTTTTATGGGAGCACATATTCATTCAAACAAATCATTTATTTTTCTTTTCTTTTCTTTTTATTATTCACCTTTTGCCTTTGGATGACCATCAATTCCCTAGAATTCATAACACCTCTAGACAAAGATCAAAGGTAGTTGAAAGAGATTTTAGATCAAAGAAGTTCTAAACATGACAAAAGTTTCGAGGCAAGTGGATATTTATGAACACAAGAAGTTGGAAGCGACTCTAGACCAAAGAAGTTTCTATCACGACAAGAGTTTAGAGATAGTAGAGCACAACATGATTTAAAAATGACCTTGAAGAAAATTTGGAGTTAAAGAAAGGAGGTGAACACAAGGGATCGTGGATCCAGATGATTTTGCATATCAATGCATATTCTCTTTGAATTAGTTTTGCATGAATTACCTACCATCTTCATTGATGAGTCCAAATATGAATTAAATATTCGATCATCTCTAGCGAACTCGATCATTGTCCTTGTTTGAATATGCACACCTCACTTCTCTCATCCTTCTCTTCTTGTATTCTCCTTAATCAACTCATCTCTCATGTAATTTTTCTCCTCATCATGGTTGCTTTAACTTGGAGCTAGTCTCATCTTCCCTTGTATTCTCATTCATGGATTGCCCCTAGCTTGGAGTAAGTTCACCATTTTCCTTGTGGCTCTTCTTCACTTCTTTTCAAGATGCCCTAACTTTTGCCTAGGCTGCCCTTTCAGGTTTTCAACCTAGCGAGCCTTTCTTCTTTCTTTCTTTTCTTTCTTTTTTCTTTTCTTTTCTTTTTCTCTTTTTTGTTTTCACTACTAAACCTAGGCTTTCCAAAATTTGTAAGGCTAAACAATCTCAACTGATTAGAGAGGACTTGTTTATGGACCATAACGAGGCTGGGATTCTAAGGCTTAAGAAAGAAAGGGTATTTGAGGTTCATATTCAATTTTATTTTTAGGGTATCCTAATTGCCAAGGATTACTACTCATCTCATGCTTGCACCATTCTCCTCCTCTTCATCCATTATTTCCTTGTCCCTTTTGATTCTCATCTTCATTTTCGTTTTCTTTTATTGTTTTCTTCTATCTTTTCCTTTTCTTTTCTTTTTTTCTTTTCTTTTTTTTTTCTCTCTTTTTCTCTTTTTTTTTTTCTTTTCTTTGTTTTTCCCTTTTTTTTCTTTTTCCATGCCCCTTGTTGGGGAAAGGGCATCCTTTCACTTATAAATCACCCGCACATTTCTCTATCACAAAACTTGCCCCTAGTATAGGGTCGATTCTTTCCAATATTAGAGTATGCCCCTAGTGTTAAGGGTAACCCTTTCAAATCACCATCTCTTAATAACATGCCCCTAGTGTAGGGGGTAATCTCTTGGCATGGGTATAAAGAAGGAATTCATCTAGGCTTAATGGGGTTAGCAAGTGGAAACAATTTCTCATTGTAACAAAGGGTAGTTGAAAGATGGCCTCTCATTCTTTCAACCTTGATTGCTTAGCCTTTTCATACCTAGGTTAATCATTTCCCTCATCAAGTTCTCATCATTGTAGTGTCATCCATGCAAAAAAAAATCATTCAATCAATTGTTCTTTCCTATCTTTGAACTCACTCATGTCTTGTGCTTCGAGGAATCTCTCATCACTTATTCTCGTGTACTCTCTCACTTGATCGAAGTCTTTTTTATTTCTCTCTATCTCTCACCCCCTTCATCACTTTCATGCTTGCTCTTTATGACCAAATGAACTAGGACAATCTCCTCTTTCGATTCCTTATTTGGATTAAGCAATGTTTTAGGTCTAAGGATTCATTCATTTCAAAACTAGCAAAAAGAGATCACACGATACATGTCACATTTGAATGGCCAACTTTATTTAAAGTGAAATAACATTGATTTGAGAATTCAAAGGAACATGACTCAACAACAAGACAAAGACTCAATAACACAACAAAGGGAAAGACTCAACAACACAACATTGAGAAAGACTTTAATAGACTTGACAAATTGAAGATACGACAATTGAAAAAGACTCAACAAAATTGAAATGGCTCATCTTCTAGCAAAGGTACTCTCATGGGCTAAATCTCTTAAGAACACCCCTTCATTTGATTTTGCTTCATCTATGGAATCTTGGCCTGGTAGTCACCCCACCATCAATCAAGTCTTGAATCTCATGCTTCAACTTAAAGCAATTATTTGCCTTGTGTCCTAACTTTTGGTGAAAAGCACAATACTCATTCATGTTCCAAGTGCTTGGGATTGGAATTGGAAGAAGAGTAGGTTTAAGTGGCTTGAGGTAACCCTTCTTAGATAAGATTTCAAGGGCCTTAGACAACGACATGTGAATGTCATCAAATTCCCTTCTTTCTTTCTTTTGGCTTGCCAAAAACATCCTAGGCTTGTGGGCCATGTATTTCTTCAAGCCTTTGTAGTCGAGTGCTAATATCCTTCATTAGTTCCTCCATGCAAGCAAGTGTCTTGCTTATGATGTCGATACTTTCATTCGTGCTCATCATTGCTTCTTGGTATCTTCCTTAGTGAGTAGATCTTGACAAGGCTAGGGATGTGCTTTGAGATTATCTTAAGTGTCCTTGAAAATGAATTTGATCAAATAAACATGTGCTCCCAATGTCTTTCAAAGTTTTGGACCCATCAACGTTTCTTTCTTGCTTTAAAATGTGGACTACATGTATGCCTTATTCGTATTCTAAGCCTTGTATCATTTCATTATCTTGAACTTAGAAATAGAATAAGCTACATTAATCTTTCAAAATTCATGTCATCCCCTATGCTTAGAGCCCAATTACATCATTCACACATCTCGCCCTCTCTCCTTCCCTCATTCGGATCCAAGCCCAATATTTTTTTTTCTTTTTCTTTTTCTTTTTTTGATTTTTTTCTTTGGGCTTTGAATCCAATTACAAGTCACTCGTCTCGCCCTCTCATCCTTATTTGGGCTTAGGCATAGGTTGTTCATGAATTTTGTAAGGTTAGTCCACATCTTGTGCTCTATTTGACCTTATGAAAATGGTCTCATCAAACAATTTAAACACAAAGATCAATGCCCCATTTGTAATGCAAGCCCAACATATTTTGGAAATTTTCTTTTTTTTTTTTTCTTTTTCTTTTTCATGAAAAACTTATTTGAACTTGTATTTAAAATGAGTCATGACATTTAGAAGTCCACATCTTTTTTGCTTTTTCTTATTCTTTTGGATTTTTTTATTTCTTTTTTTGAAGAAAAAAAAGGTGATCAAATTTTATCTCAACACATCATAGTCTTTTACTTGTCCCATTACAAAGCCTATCTTGAATGTTCACTCTCTCCCCTCATGAGGGCCTTGCCCCTAGTTTCAAAAGTTTGATCCATATTTATCTTTCATTCTCAAATGGGCCTTGCCCCTAGTTCAAAGAGTTTGGTCAGTTGGTTCAAAAAGATTTGATCTTTTAATCCTCATTGGGCTCTTGGTGAGCCTACCCATGTCTTTGGGTTTTAGGGTTTCAAAACTTTCCTAAAGCATGAATGGGTTCAACATCTTTTCAATAAAGCCTATAACATACTCATGATCTTGGGCTCTCTTACTTTTGAAAAAGATTTTTGAATTTTGACCCAAAAGCTAAGGTATGTTATGACTTTATGGCCCAGTGCCTTCCTCCAAAGTTTATGGTATACTCATGATCTTGAACTCTCTTGATTTGAAACATTTTTTAATAAGCCCAAAACTTAGGGTATATTATGGCTTTGTGGATTATCTTTCATCTTCTTTTTGAATTTTACCTTTCAAAAATTATTTTTATTATTTTTTTAATTTTTTTTTGAAAACTCTTCCTCCTTTTTTTTGAAAATTCAACTCTTGAGAAAAAAAAATATTTACAAAAGTTTTTCCTTTGAAAAATCTTTTCCATAAAAATCTACTTCTTTGCAAAATATTTCTTTCTTGAATTCTTTTTCTTTGCAACAGATTGTTTTGAAAATTGCACTTTTGAAAAATAAAATAAAATTATTTACAAAAGACTTTTTTTTCAAAAGCTTTTCTCCTTTTCCTTTTTTAAAATCCCTTTCTCAAAAAAATTTACAAAAGATTTGAAAATTCTTTTCCTTGAAAAATTTTCTTTGCAAAACATTTATTTTCTTGAATTCTTTTTCTTCGCAAAAGATTTTTTTTGAAAATTTTGCTTCTTAAAAAAAATTATTTACAAAAGATTATATTATTTTGAAAATTTTCTTCTTTGAAAATTCATCTTAAAAATAATTTACAAAAGAATTTTTTTTTTTTTTAATTCTTCTCCTTGAAAAAGTTTTTTTTTGCAAAACATTTCTTTTCTTGAATTCTTTTTCTTCGCAAAAGATTTCTTTTTCGAAATTTTCACTTCTAAAAACAAAGTATTTGCACAAGATTATTATTTTTTTTTCGAAAACTTTTTTTCTTTTCCTGGATTCTTTTTCTTTGCAAAGGATTCTTTTTATAAAAAAAAATTCAATTTCTAAAAACAATATTTACAAAAGATTTTTTTTTTTTGAAAACTTTTCTTCTTTGCAAAATATTTCTTTTCTTGAATTCTTTTTCTTTGAAAATGATTTTTTTTTAAAATTCAATTTCTATAAAATATTTACAAAAGATTTTTTTTTTTTGAAAATTTTTCTTCAAAATATTTCTTTTCTTGGATTCTTTTCTTTGCAAAAGATTCTTTTTTTTTTGGAAATTCAACTTCTAAAAAATATTTAGAAAATATTATTCTTTTTTGAAAACCTCTCTTCTTGAATTCTTTTTCTTTACAAAAGATTTTTTTTTTTTTTTTTTTTTTTGAAAACTTTTCTTCTTTACAAAAGAGATTTTTTGAAGTAGCACTTTAGCTAGAACATATTTTGGTCCTCCTCTCAAATCCTATGAATCTCTCATCATTTTGGGCCTTGGCATACAAAAAGGAGGCCTAAGATTAGGGAAGTTCATATTGACTTCGTAGGATGTTGGATGCTAAGTCCATAGCATACTTGTTACCTTAGACCCAAAGTCCTCTTTTTCGAAAGGCCTTTTTCAACTTGGGCTTATGATAGCAATTAGGCTATGGTCTTATGAACCTTTCAAGTTAAGATATACTTTTGAACTTAGGGATAAGCCTCTTATATGTGAGAACTTATTTTCTTTTATCCCAAAACATCTTAGGGTGTACCATAACTTTAAGGTCATCCCTTCATTTTTTACATCTTTCATTTGTCCTTTAGAATTAGGTGAACACATGATGTATGGTTGAACAAACAAAAGATATATAAATGCTATCCTTTTTGATAGGATCTAGGATCTCTCTAGTATGGGTAGGCTCCTTAAGGCTAAAAGGATAGATAAGTAAGTCACTTACAACTTGGTGGGCTATGATTCTAACCGAGGGCCTAAGTGGACCCCATAGTGGATTGGTAGCAAACCTTTAACGTACTCAAAACCCATCAAAGGCAATGGCACCGATTGTGAGTTGATGGGATGAACTCTGGAAGATTTGGGCCCGAATGGAGCTTTCCATATTACCACTCATCACCAACCGAGGTTAAGGGACAAAAAAACCAAGTGATGTGTGTGCAAACAAGTATATAGTGAAATAGTTTTTATTAAGGTTAAGATATATGACAAATAGGAATTAAACACATTATCCCTAGCGGAGTTGCCACTGTGGACACAACAGAAAGTGTCGGAGTCGCCACCTAGTTACATGGTCTAGGAACCATGAATATAGCATCTTTTCGAGGAAGGACCATTGATCTTACTACCAAAATATGGGTTCGGAGTTTAGGTACGGTTTTGGGAAGGTGTTAGACACCTAAAGCTGCCCAACCCTAGGGTTGGCCTCCTCTCATTACGTCTTATATCTTAATCTTTTTAAAAGCATGTTTAATACTTGTATTCTAACTCTCACACACACACTAGAATACATCTAAGCATACAACATAGCATCATTCATCCCAAACCCTAACCATACATCTAATCATGCTCATCAAGCAAACCTAACATACATCTATCATGGCAATCATCTCATCACAAACCCTAGCATACATCTATCATGGCATCTCATTAGCCTAGCATACATCTGTCATGACACCTCATCAACCTAGCATTCATCATGTCATCATATCACATCCAAGGCTTGTAAGCATTCATACATCATGTTAAGGCAGCAACATACACACGGCAACATTCAAATATTATATTAGAGCATCAAGAACATCACGAACATATTATCCAACCAAACATATTCATACTCATCATCAAACCATGTTATCAAACAATGTGCATGTACATATGAATGCATGACTTACCTTCATTTACCTTACCGCATCAATGCATGAACATGTGAATGCATGCTCATGGTACTTAGACAAGAAAGAAAGAAAGAGAAAACCCTAATCGAACATGTTAGAAGCATACAACATCCACCTAACATTCATCTAGCATCATATCACATATCTCATCCAAGGCAATAACATGTAAACATCAAAGGATCACATTGGGAACATGAAGATCACCAAACACATTCATGCTCATCATCAAAACATGTTATAAAACAAACATGCGTGCACATATGAATGCATGACTTACCTTTACTTACATCCTTGCATCACAGCACCTATGGCATCAATAAATGGGCATGAAAATGAATGTACATGGCATTAAGACAAGAAAAGAAGAGAAGACCTTAATTTAAACATGTAAACAAACAACCAACATGTGAAAGGTAAAAACAACAAACATGTGAAACAGAGACTCAAGACCATAAACATGTGAAAAATAATCTAAAACAAAAGCACATTATACGAGATAAAGAACAAAACAGAAGAGCTAGGGTTTCTAGACAGGATCATGCGTATGCATGAACAGGCCTACGTACGCATAATCAAGCCTGCGTATGCAAAAAGGATTATGCATACGTGGAAACCAGCCCAGAAACTTTAACAACACAGCAAAACAAAGCAAAGCACATAATGATAAATCTAACATCCTAACAAGCTCAAAAACATAAAGAAAGCCCAAAACTAGCCTAAACAAACATATATAAACATAAACTAAACAAAGAAAATATTAAAGGCAGAATTGGAAAAATAGAAGTTTAAAAGAATACCTCAAAAAAAGAACCTTTCAAGCTTGATTTTGACCGTTTTCCTCAGTCTATCTATTCACAAATCAATAGAAACATGATTAGTAATCTTAAACTCAAAGGATCAAGGCCAGAAAAGGCCCCAATCAAACAAAATTGACTTGAGGATGTTTTGTGAAAAACTCCCTCTTTGATTCACCATTTCTAGTGAATCTTAGGTTTTCCCTTAGGATTTTCTGTGTGTCTTGAAAAGGTACCATATAAGGCTTTATATAGTTGAAAAATAGGGGCTTGGAACAGCTCCCAAATGATGTGGGATTCATTCCAAACCTCAATCTTTAATGCAGAAAACTTGCCTTTTTATGTCTCTAAAACCCTAACTGTGTACGAACACAAACCGTAGGTTTTCTTTGGCCTTTATTTTTCAAAAATAGATTTTTGCTCAATAAAAGTTATATTTTCGATTTTAACACCTCTCAAGTCAATTTAACATCTGATTGGGCCCTAAACTAGTGATTTCTTGATGGTGTGTTACTCATTGGGGAAACTTTCCTCCACTAGGGGAAAAATCATCTTTTTCTTTCTTATGACTCACTGGGGATTGATTTTGACTCCGCCCTTGAGGGGGTTTTATCAACTCTGTTGGATAAATTTCATCTTGCAACTTTTAAGGGGGCTGCTTTTGTGTCTTGGACCCACGGGGGAGTCCTACTAAATTTTACTTGGGATTTGGTTGATGATCTTGACTCACAGAGGAGTTTTCATGATGATTTTTGATCCATTAGGGGATGTTTTCGATGCTTTCGATCCACTGGGGATACTTTTGATGCTTTCGATCCACTAGGGATACTTTGGATGCTTTCGGTCCATTGGGGATGCCTTTGGATGCTTTCAATCCATTGGGGATGCCTTTTTATGAACTTTGTGTTCTTTGTCTACTGAGGGCATTTTTGTCATTTTTGGACGTACTTTTGAATTTTCTTTTGCACTTCTAACCTCCTACAGGCCTTTTAGGGATATTTGAATTTTTTTTTTTTTTTTTTTTTGCTAAACTACACGTAGTTTAGCGGGGAGGCCTAAACTACATGTACCTAAACTACATGTAATTTAGCCACCAGGTATGTTCCCGCCTCTTCATCTTTTTTTCTCCAACAGTTACCGACCATTTCGTTTTTTCATTCTCTTCATCTCCCTCGCCTCTTCACATTCTCTAACTCCTTCTACAAAAACCTTATGCCTTTTTCTCATTCCCTTACAATCTGACCCTCATCTTCTTCTTCAATCCCAACTTCTTTCTCAAACTCTCTCATCTCCTTCAATGGCACCCAAGTCCAAGAATAGTTCCTACATCCTCCCCACTGATGCATTCCATCTCACCCGCTGGAATGGAGTGGTAAGGATAGTTGAGGCTCCTCCCTTAACCTACAGATCACAACAACATCTTTTTGAGGGCGCGAGAGCCGGATTGGTGAGTTTTTTCATTTTTTCCATGTTCAAGCTTTTTCTTTGATTTTTCATTTTGATCTGTTTTTAGTCTTGTAAATGCTTGGGTTTTGCTGTGGGATGTGTTTAGATGAGAATCTGACACTTTAGGAAGTGTAGGAATATGTTTAGGTTGAGTTTTGATTGAGGAAACCTTGAAAATGTCGAAGAACACCCATCTATGTTCGTTCCTACATGTGCAGGTTCGAGCCTGCGTGCGCAGACATGTTCTTGTGCACACAGCCCATAGTCATGCATATGCAGGCTTATTCTTGCACGCATGTATCTACTCTTTAGTTTATGCGCGCACAGGTTCCAACTTACGCACGTATGCAGGATCCTTCCTACGCACGCATGGTGCTAGGCAGAAACCCTAGTTTGGGCAGTTGGACTCCTTTTTCATCCATTCTTCATCTATTTGCAATTTTAACATCATCCTTCACCATTTTTGTATTCAATTGTATATCCCATGTCATATCTCACTCTATTTTGAATCCAATATCACCTTCCTACTATTCTTTTCACCTTAATCACGAATTTAATTCCATTCTCTTTTTGCAGGTTTTAGCCCTATATTCTGGTAGAGGAAGTACCAGCCAAGTATTGGTATGGTACAACATCCTTACCGAGAAGACTTGGGGTCACATTTGTGCTGCTGGTTTTGAGCCCATCCTCCGCCTGATGCCTAAGAGGTCTGCTAGTGCTGTCTTAGCCCAGACTTTAGCTAAGAGGTGGTGGGACACTAATCACACCATCCAGATTGCTGATTGGGAGATGACCATCACTCCCCACGACCTACACCGCATGATTGGCCTGCGGTTTGATGGAGTCCCAATAAGCTTGGAAGACGATCTTGAAGCGGACTTCATACGTCGTCCACAAGGGACAGCTGATCTTAAAGCGAACTTCATGCGTCAGAGATGATCCGTTATACCGATCTTGAAGCGAACTTCATGCGTCGTCTACAAAGGAGTGTGCCCGAATGGCCAGGGTCTTTTTGCTATACGTGTTGGGGGCGCACTTATTCGCCAATGGTGGGAAAACAGTGTGTTTGAGGTGGCTGGCCCTTTTCTGGGACTTTGAGAGGGCTCAGACTGCCAACTGGGGGCAAGCATGCTTGGCCTACTTTTACTCTTCCTTGGACACACTTAGCCAGGGGACTCTGTGCCAGCTAGTGGGGCCTTGGAAGCTCCTCGAGGTTAGTTTCTCTCCCTTTTCTCTTGTAACTTATGCATTCTCACCCTTAGGGTCATATATCCACATGCCATTTAGGTTAAGACTATGTACCATATTCTTGCTGACTGCATTCATGTCCATGTCTTGCAAACTATTATCTTGTAAACTGCCATATCTATGCCTTGCAAACTGTGCCATAACCTCTTACAAACTGTCATCTTGCAAACTATCATGTTCTCTTGCAAACTGTACCATAACCTCTTGCAAACTGTCGTCTTTTCAGCATTGGGCTGTGGAGTATGGTCTCATCGCTCGGGGGACTTCGATAGACTTGAAGAGTGTCACCTCGATTTAGGCCCACCTCGTCAGGCTCTCTCCAGATGATGTAAGTTAGGAATATATTGCTTTCCATTTTCGCATGCTTCTTAGGATTCCCTTTCTAACTCTATGTGTTGTCACATATCGTGTGGAGTCCCTGGGCCAGTGCTGATCCTGTGGCAGGCCCGAACTTAAAGGCAACTGCTATTGTTTCTTCTAGGATCTCCCAGCCCCTTGAGGATGCTAGGTTAAGGGTGATCTATTTGGCAAAGAGGGTGTGCTGCTAGTTGGTAGGTGGGGATGCTCCCTAGGTTCCGATGGACCCTCTAGTGTTCATGCTTACCCCTCGCTCCATGACGAATGCGGAGTATAACCTGTGGGGGCTGGGTATCCCTTACACTGAGTGAGTCACAGCTAAGCTAGACTATAACAAGTTCAGTGGGACTCGCCTCATGCCTTCCCTTACTATTGCGTAATGTGTTCTTGCTTCTCTCATTTCTCTTCAATCATTCATCACTTGCATTCTTGTACATTAGTAACATTCAAATGAAACACTTGTGTCAGGCTGGCCCTATTGCTGGTGCTCTCATTGACCCTCCCAATCTGCCATGGTTGGTCTATGCTTATGGCCTTGACGGCTTTGCTCGGGAGCATCCCATTAGCCGCAATACAAATGTCACAGGCTACCCTTTTCCTGATGGTACACGGGCGATAAGTTTTCTTTCATTCTTGTTCCCTTTCCTTTCTATTCTTGCATCCCAACACTTGTTCTAACAACCTTCCTTTCAAAATTCAGCCCACTGTTCAGGAGCATGAAGAGCTCGTTTGACTTACAGGGAACCTCAAGCTAGAGGTGACTGAGTACTCCCAGCAGTACGGCGGTGAGGATGTTGGTGATGATGATGATGATGATGGTGATGGTGATGGTGGTGATGGTGGTGGTGGTGGAGGTTCAGAGTCGACTCCAAGCCATCAGCTGAGGAATATGCATTTCTAGTGACTATGGACTAATGAAGTTGCCACCGAAATTAGGTCTAGGAACCATATTAGGCCTTTTGGGCCAATCACTTACACACATGGGTCCACGTACCAAATTATGGGTCCGGAGTTTGGGTATGACTTGGGAAGGTGTTAGGAACCCAAAACCGCCCAGCTTGTGGGCCGGCCTCCATTTTGTGTTACTAGGCCATATTTAATTAAAGAGTTTATTAAGAGAGCCCTAATCCTTATCCTATAGATACATCATGCACTTGAGGAAATAACACACATAACATGTTAGAAACATATCACAATATAAAAGGAAACAAATCAAACACAAACAAACAAAACAAAATAAACATGGCAAGTTGACAATTAAATAAAACACACAAGGAAAGAAAATCAAATAAACTAAACATGGCAAAAAAAAAACTCAAACAACATGGAAAATAATTAAACCTAAATAATTAACCTAAAACAGAGTCAAACAGAATCAAATAACATATGGAAAATGATCAAAGATAACAAAAACAAGATTTTACCTTAATTTGGATTCGGGGTGCATGCACATACTTAAGTATGTGTACTCATATATGAAATATGCGTACCCATACCAAAGTATGCATACGTAGCCTTTAATACAGATTCGAAAAAAAAAACTACATTTTTAGAGATTTAATCAAACAAACATATAACATGTGAGATCAAATAAGCATGTTAGAAACCCTAAAAAACTAAACTAACCTAAAACATCAACATAAACAACAAAACATGAAACAAAACAAACAATTAAACTAAACTACATTAAATCAATAAACATGTTAAACTAACCTAGGGATTGCAATAACAATATAAGAACAAGAAGAACATATTATAAACAACCTAAAATCAGATTAATACATATCAAACATAATCATGAACATCAAACAAATCAAATAAAACAAATATAAAAAAATATGTTAAGAAACTCATGTGAATCTTATTGAACAAAGAAAGAGTTCATGGAAAGAACACTCACCTTGCTTTAGATTATGAGTTTATAGTTTGTTTAACTGACCCCTCAGTGCCTACAACACAAAGATTAGATTGATAAGACAAGAATAATCAAAAGAACACAATAGTTTAGGTAATCACAACTCAAGAACCAACTTTAATTGAAAAAGGTTTTTGAGAAATCAATTTTGGAAAATAGTTTCTGCCATAGAACTAACTAAAGAGATGTTTTAATTTTGTAAAAAACATTCTAAGGTGCTGCCCTAGGGTTTTGAAAAGAGAAAAAAAAAAAAAAGGTTTTAGAAAATAATGATGTTTTGGGCCCTTAAAAGAAAGTTTTAAAACCTAGAAAATCAGACTGTCCAGTTAGCCCAACTTCAAACAGTCATAACTCACTCAATATAAGTACAAATTAGGTAATATTTGTGTTCAAATTTAATCCCAGGATGTCTACTTTCTAATGAAACAAACCCCACTAAAAAATTCTTTGTGGATAAAAAGTTATGGTCAAAATAGTGAGCAAAGGTCAACTTTCAATATTGATTTCAAAGTGATTTGTGCACTTTTTATTTGTGATTACTTCCAAACTATTGTGGATTCTTTAATTACCCTTGGTTGACATATGTCAAGCTCATCATTGGGGCCGGGGACCAAAATTTATTAACGGATACAAAATACGATGTCTACAGATGCCCCTCTTTTAACTTTGCTTGTGCTGCAAGTATAGTTAAAAGCCTGAAGAAACAACACTTTGTAAGTTAATAAATTTTGAGTCCACACTACACACAAACATGCAAGCAAACATGTAAACATGGGGGCATGCTCAAAAAGATGATTGTTGCACTTCCAACATGAAGTGTGAAAAACCACATAAAAGAAAAAACAAAACTGAGATATTTTCGAGTTTTAAGGACTCTACCTTCGAGTTTTAAGGACTCTACCTTCATGACATATACACATGCAAGCAATCATGCAAACAAGAAATGTACCATTAGAAAAATCGGGATGTTCGAGTTTTAAGGACTCTACATTCTTGTTTTAAGGACTCTACCTTCGAGTTTTAAGAACTCTACCTAAAGTTGGGAGGGGACCACTCAAAGCGAGAAGTTTACGTCCAAAAACAAATAGGCCACTCAAGAATGAGTAATTTACACCAAAGGACCACTTGACTGAGCAATTTACGTCCAAACAAAACAGGCCACTCAAAATTTGCAATTTACACCAAAGGGGACCACTCGACCGAGCAATTTACATCCAAACACAAAGAGGCCACTCAAAAATGGGCATTTAGGTCAAAAGGGACCACTCGATCGAGCAATTTACGTCTAAACAGGCCACTAAAAAATGAGCAATTTACACCAAAAGGGACCACTCGACCGAGCAATTTACGTCCAAAAACAAATACCACTCAAGAATGAGCAATTTACGCCAAAGGGGACCACTCAACCGAGATATTTTCATCCAAACACAAACAGCCCACTCAAAAATGAGCAATTTACGCCAAAGGAGACCACTTGACCAAGAAATTTACATCCAAACACAAATAGGCCACTCAAACATGAGAAATTTACACCAAAGACACAAATAGTCATACATGATTCACACAAACACACAACCACACAAGGTTTGCAAAAACAAACACACAAGATTCATGCAAATATGCAATAAAACAAAATATAAACACACATGACTCACATAAGAAAAAGAACAAATAAACATACAAGGCTTTCATAAAATATCAAACAAACATGTGATAACAAAAAGGATTAACACAAAAATGTAGGAGACACACAAACATAACAAAGCATGCAAACACACACAAAAAAAAAAAAAAAAACATGATGGGCTTAGAGCCCAAGACAAAACAAGGATGGGCCTATGGCCCGACGCAAAGCAAGGAGAGGCCTAAGGCCCAAACGGAGTATGAGATGGGCCCTAAGGCCCAAGAGGGAACAAAGACACAAGCAAACAAACACATGAAAGATCACATAAGAAATCAAACATGCAAACAAACACACTAAATACCAAACACAAGGACAGACATGACAACTTCTAAAGAATAGACAAACACATAAAACCACAAAGAACGAAGGATAAAAAAGATGACAAGAGGACACAGAATGAACTCTAAGAAAAGAAGACATGAAACAAGACCATCCTAAAAAGGCATGGTAAAAATGGGAACCGAACACTTGATTCATTATGGATAACTTTTGAAATGTTCAAATATTAGGATGCATCCTCCTTGTGGGTTCCACCTTGCCCCTAGCTTGATTGATTCACTTTTCTTTTTCTTTTCTTCTTCTTTTTTTTTTTTTTTTTTTGTTCACATTTGCTTTTACCCTAACTTTTGCCAAGGCCGCCCTTTCGAGTTTTTAACCTAGCAGGCATTTTTTTTTTTTTTACTCTTTTTTTTTTTACTTTTTTCTTTAGGCCCTAACATTTGCCTAGACTGCCCTTGCGGGTTTTCACCCTAGTTGGCTCTTTCACTTTTATAAGAAACAAACAAATAAGATGCAATGAACAAGTTCTACGACTTATCCTTAAAAAAAAAAAAAAAAAAAAATCTTGTTGATTCAAATTCTCAATACATGAGTTGCACAATTTATGTGATGTGATGTGGCTACACCTCACAAGGTTGCCTACAAACCCAAAAGTGATCAAGCCTAATGTAGTTCACACGAACAACTTCAATTGATCAAAGAGGACTTTTACTTGGCTTGTAATTAAGGCTTAGGTTCTCGACTCACAAAGAAATGGATAACAAAGGCTCAAACTTACTTTCTTGAGGGTTACAACTTGGCCAAGGATTACTTTCATCACTTATGAACTTTCTTCGCTTTCACTTTTTTCTTTATTTCACTTTTTTTTTTTTTTTTGCATTGCCCCTAGTGTAGGGGGTAATCCTTGACATGGGTTACTTTGAAAGAAAACAATTTTGAAGGCTCAAAAGGGGTGAGCAAAGGGAAATGAGTTTAGGATAGTAGAATAATGGCATTTTTTCATCCCAATTTCCATTGTTCAATTATGGGCAAACATGCAACATCACATATTGAGAATCAAATCAACTTGAAATTTTGAGAACTTACCATAAAACTCAAACCATTGCAAACCGCTTTATTGATGAATTAAAAGAGTACATGAATTGAAAGACTCACTGGATTGAAACAACAAAGACATGCTGAATTGAAATAACAAGGACACTTTTGAATTGAAAAACAAACTACAATAAAAGACTCTTGTGGATGCAATAACAAAGACTAAACTTCTCGATCAATCAACCCCAAGTAGGAGGAGACACCGCATTATAGCCGGGGAGAGGATTACTCTTGATGTTTGGGAGGTTGATAAGTGGCTTAGTGTGAGCGACCGCGACCCCGGCCTACCAATTTTTTCTCAAACTGGGCCTAACCCGTGCGAACGGGTGGGATCATGATGCTCAAAATGTTGAATTCACTGTAAAATGTACTCCCCCCTAGATCGAGGCTTTTACATGGAGTCGCCACTTATTTAATTTAAATGGAAAAATAAGAAAACCTTTTATATAAAAAAATGCTTCTGTTGTATTATTATATATGACAATTTACATCAATTTTGTAACAAAAATTTACAATGCTTTTTTGGTCCTAGATACAATCTAAGAAAGTAAATTACATTGCTTTATTTCCTAGTTACATTCTAAAAAAAATGTAAAATTGCATATACAAGAGCCTAGTCTAAAACCCTTGATCTTGGTTCGGAGGCTAATTTATGAGATGGGAATAGATTAAGCGCCCATCTAGCCCAGTAAAACCGGTCTCCTAGGTTAAGGTGGCCAATATCATGTCATGTCAAACAAATACAAACAATATATCATATAAACATGTTAATTTGCAAGAATTGTAAACAAATATGTGTTGGGGAATTTAACATAAAGAGAAACAAAAAGTGAAATTTGTTAGATAACAATGTAAATGTAAGAAAGCATGAAAGTAATGGCATGTTCATCCAAGAAATTAATGTAAACAAGGAATTCCTAGCCTAGACATGTTCATCTAAGCATGTGAAGGAAAACAAAATCGTCGTGTTCTTTGTCATCAACATAATTGTAACAGAAAATTTATTTTTAGGCCTACCAATCATCCAAGCAATCATGAGAAGAACAAAGAAAATCACCCAGACATATTCATCCAAGTATTTAAGCGAAGACCATAATGTTAATTAGACCTGTTCGTCTAAGCATTCAAAAAAGAGAGAAACAACTACCTAGACATGTTCATCTAAGCATGTTATGAAAAGCAAATAATAACTTAAAAGTGTTCATCCAAGCATGTAAAGGAAAACAGAGCTATTTGTCAACCACAAAATTGCAAAGAGATCCCTTAGACATGTTCATCTAGAGAAAATCAAAATACTTAGACATGTTCATTTAAGGATTTAAAAAAAGTAAAACAATTACCTAGACATGTTCATCTAAGCATTCAAGAGAAAGTTGCACACTAGCCTAGAAGTGTTCATCTAAGCATGTAAAAGGAATATCAATGAGACATATAGGCATGTTCATCCAAGCATATCATGAAAGAAACAAATAATGACTTGGAAGCATTTATTCAAACATGTGTAGAAACTTAAAGAACATAATTAACTACTTGCCAGCATTGAGCATAAATTAAAGGGGGAAGTGATCACTTAAAGGGCTAGGGAGAAAGTAAGGAAGTACTAAACTACAACTAAAGTAAGAACAATGGTTGCACAACAGTTTTTCTTTTTTGCTTTCTCACTAGCTCTCCAAAGGGAATCGGGTTGCAGAAAATGGAAGAGGACTTCTCTATTTATAGGGAAAGGGACGGCTTAGCTTTAAAGCTAAGGCATTAGCTTTCTTCTGAAGCTAAGGGAGGAGATAAACCTGTTTAGATAAGCTAGAACGGATTTGGTGTTGATCCCCATTCGAATTTTGAAAAGTTGAAGATGATGCTGAACTTGTGTTATCTTCTGCACCTGTTTCGTATTATGGCTCTACGTTTCTGCTCAAAATTCCAATTGATTCGAAGTTGGTGTTTTTTAAAAGGAAATTCAATTATCTACAACTTTTCCAGAAATAGAGAAAACCAAATTTCAACTTTTTCTAGGCCAAAAATGCAATTCAAATTGCTGCTGAAAATAGTAACGTTGAATGTATCTATTTCTCTATCCAACTTTTTTTTCAAAAGCTTTCGTCTGAAGCTAAGGGAAGGGATAAGCCTATTAGATAAGCTTGAACACATTTTATGTTGATCCCCATTTGAAATTTTGAAAGAAAATTGAAGATGATGCTGAATTTGTGTTATCTTCTGCACCTGTTTCGTATTTTTGGCTATAACTTTCTGCTCAAAATTCCAATTGATTCAAGATTGGTTTTTTTTGAAAGGAAATTCAATTTTCTACAACCTTTACAGAAATAGAGAAAATCAAATTTCAACATTTTCCCAGCCAAAAATGCGATTCAAGTTGCTGCTGAGAATAATAACGTTTTTTTGAGCATTTTTCTGTTTTGTTTTTTAATTTTTTCATGGATCATATCTTTTTCTCTCTCCAAAATTTTTTTTTAATAAAAAAAAGAGCAGATAAGATGCCATAAAAGAAAACATTTTTTATTATTTCTTAAAAAAATGAAGTAAAATGAAATCCAATAAAAAATCACACTTAATTAATTTTAAATTAATTCTTGTGAGAACCAATCAAAATTAAGTGATTAAAATAGGACGTGATTGTGCCCATTGTGTAGGTGAGCGATGATCATTGAAAATTGTTATATGATAACTTTTGATCAGGTGGTCCGATCAAAATTCATGACATACCATTGTGATAGTTAGAGCATCAAGATTTGTTTTGCATCACAAATCTGAAGATTTACCTGTTGAAATTATGATCATGCCCTTGGTGCAACATTACTGTTTTCTCTTTAATATTGGTTAAATGTAAGTTGTAAAATAGGGTGTCTACACTTCTTTCTTTTATTCTCTTTTCCAACACAATTTTTTTTTTTTTTTTTTTTTTGAGAATTTTTCCAACACAATTGATGCCACAGATTTTGAAAACATTTCTAAAAATTTTAAAGACCTTTTTTTTTTATCTCTTTTTTTTCAAAAATCTCTCTTTCAAATTTTTTTTTTTCATTTCATTTGTCATTTTTTTTTTTCATTTCATTTGTCATTTTTTTTTTCATTCACTTACATTTTTTTTCATTCATTCTTTCTGTTCATTCTTTTTTTTTTTTTTTTTTCATTTTTTCAAATTTTCATTTTTATTTTTATTTTTTATGAGTTAACTCAAGTTTGACCGAGTCAACTCAGTCAAACCTGAGTTAACTCAGCCACTCAAGTTTAAACAAAGCAAGGGGGGCTGAAATTTTGGCCCCTTTTTCATTTTCTTTACTCCTTCATCTTTTTGCTTCTCCTTCTTCCTCTTCCTCCATTGTTACTATTCCAAGCTCCATTCTTCTTGCATTTTCTCTTTTCCCACACCATTTCTTGCTTAGAAAATCACTTCTCCAAGCTTCTAAACTTGATTTCTACCATCCCTTTGAATATTTCTTTAGATCCTTAAGTTTTTGAGAATCTTTGCAAAACCCATTTTTGAAACTCATTTTCAAACCTTCATCTTTGCATCTCCATGGCATCTCCTCCTGGACCACCTTACTTTCTTACATTTAATGGAAAGAAGTATCATCCATCCCTAGAATGGAATGATGTAGAGGGACTCCTTCAAGACCCAAGCACCCATGCTCCACACTCATCCAAAAAAGATTTCAAGGTGAGCTCATTTTTTGTTTTTTGTTGGTAAATTTGTTGGTTTCTTGTTTTATTGGGAACTCTATGGTGGGGCATTGTTATCTTTGTTGTCATTTGCTCTTGTGGGAATTTTTGGATATTGTATGATTTGGATGGAAATCATTGTGTGGTAATGTTGATTTTTGATTTTGGGGCGTTTTTGAATTGTTGATTTTTTGGCATTGTGAAGTTTGGACAATGTTGGTCATTGGTTGAGTTTTGTGTTGGATATGATTTTTGGACATTATTGGTCATTGGTTGAGTTTTGTGTATTTGATATGTAGATAAAATTGGGTAAGCTCATTTTTGATAGATATGGAAATTTCGTTGGGATGTTTAGGCATTATTTTTCATGGGTATGGAATTTTCTTTGGGTATTATTTTCATGGGTATGGAAAGAAATTTTTTCTTTGGGTTGGACATATGTTTGGGTCATTATTGAATGAATTTATGGAGATGAAGGATTTTTGGGTTGATTGGGATATTGTTAGGATGTCGTAGAATTTAATTTGTGAAATTATTTGTTTGACACAATGGTATTTTTTGAATTGTTGACTTTTTGTGAGGGGCATTTTCATTTGTTTATTGGGACTTTGGAGTAAGTATTTTTGGAATAGGGCATTTTTGTGGATATCATGATGATTGGCAATGTTTTTTTTTTTTTTTTTTGGTTTTTTTTTTTTTTTGTTTTTGTTTTTGTTTATGTTTCTCATGTGGGGTATCCTTGTTAATTGTAGAATCTCAAAAGCCGGGGTAGTCTACAATTACTAAAGCACAGGTGGGCGACGTTCTCCCTAGACATTAGAAATGTCATCAATGAAGTCAGCTTCCAAACCTTTTTCCAAACTCTTTTGGATTACGACATTACTAAATATAAGGATCTTCAACTACTTGTCGCATTGTCTAAGCGATTCTGGGATACCACTTGTACCTTTCATTTTCCCAGCATTGGAGGGGTGATGTTGACACCATATGACTTCTCAGCCATTACTGGCTTAAAATTGGGTGGTGAGAGAATTGAGGGTAATGATTTCATTTCACCAGTGGAGATTAGGAGTCTTTTGGGTGTGATCCCTCCACAAGTTAGGAGTAAAAATGTGCCCTTGATGTGGCTGTATACCAATATTGACAAGTGCAAGACTGTGGCAACTGGCAGCCAGATGTTTATGCTTCTTTTCATTGGGACTGTCTTGTGTCCTGACTTGGGGAGCACGATGAGTTTACGTTACTTATGGAGTTTGAGGGACATCAATCGAATCAAAAATTATGATTGGGGCAGCATGGCTTATGCGACCCTCTTGCACTTTATGACTCAGCTTTCTCGACGTAGTCTTTCAAGGTTAGAAGGTGCGCCCTTTGTTTGGCAGGTGAGATTTAAATTCTTCGTCAAGTGTATTTTGCAAAGGTTATCTGTGTTGTTGTGTTGTTGTTGATGTGTGCTAATTTTTTTTTAGGTCTGGATGTATGAATATTTTGGTGTTGGTCCACAACTTTTGGAAGATGTTGATGATATGTTTCCAAGATTTCTTCGCTAGCTGCCTAAGTATCGTATGTCAGCTCTCCCCAAGCGTTCTTTGCAGGCTTGGTGAATGGCGATTGACGGCTTAGATACCGACGAGGTGAGTTTTTTTTTTTTTTTTTTTTTTTTTTTTTTTTTTTTTTTTTGCTTTTTTCTTTGTGTTTGGGTATGGCTTCTCTTCATTTTGGGTTCTTTGTGATGTTTTTTTTTTTTTTTTTTTTTTTGGGATTTTTGTGATATTTAGATGTCCTTAAATCCTTGGCTTGGATGTGAGAAGCATGATAAGTGTGCATGGGCTCAAGAGTTGAATGATTGTCAAGTGCTATTTGAATGTGGTCATAGGAGGTATTGATATCTTGGTGACTGGGTACTGGCTTAGGTTCAACACATGTACCCTCCTGAAACGATTCTTGCCCATCCTTGTCCTTCTATCCGGCTGGTAGACCTTCTAACTAATGAAGAAATTGCTCGTGCTCGGATTGGCCGCATCGTTCCTAGGATACCAGGAGACTATCTTGAATTTGTCCAGGCTCACTTGCAAGGTCGCTTAGCTGATATCTCTGGAGCATCGGTGACTTTCTTTCTTTTCCAAATCAATTTCCATCATGACTTGCATCATCATCTTTCATTTTCTTTGTTTTGCCCTTTGTGAAAATGTCTGAATGTTGCATTTTTAGGCTTCATCTTCTGGAGCTCAAAGTCTTCCTCCTAGCAATGCTGGTGGTCCTTCTAGTTCTTTTATGGAGACATATCCCCATTTCCCGGCATGGCAATATGAGATCATGAATTCTGATGGATCTTTCAACTCTGTGGATCTAGACTGGGAGTATACCCCAAATGTCCCTTGGACTGGCCTGGTACATCTCCAAATCCTTTAGTCTCCTATCTCATTCTTTGTCTATTTAGGTTTTTTTGAACTTATGGCCTTATGCTCCAGGTGGGTGTTAATCTCGTGGAAGAAAGCATGCGGATGATTGGAGGCTTGCAACTGGTGGCACGCACACAATCTTCCCAATATGTGCTTAATGAAGTGAATTGGGTAAAGGATGGCACTCCCTTACTAATTTTTGCTTGAAATTCGTAGTAATGAACTTAACACTTGTCTTTGATGATTTTTCAGAGTAATCAAATGGCGAATGCTGAGGCCAACACAAGATCCTTGGAAGAGAGAATCAGAAACCTTGAATTTCAAAACCGGCAACAAGAATCTCAGTTTTATGCAAGTTAAGAGCGAGGAGGAGACATAGAGGGTGGTTCCTCTAGGGGTGGATCTAGAAGATCTTCCTGCAAGCAGACTCAAAGTCCGAATGACGCTTGACTTGTATTTTAATTTTCCTGCAAGAGACAAAATATTCCTTAAGACAATTTGTGTTAATTTCCACTTTTAGCTCCATGTCCTTAGATGACTTTAGCCTTGCTAGAATTTAGATTAGACAAGTTTAGAATTCACCCGATGAAGCTTTGTAGTGTACCATTTGAACTTATCTGGCCACTTCTAATGTGATTATGCTCACCTGAATGAGGCACAGCCAAATGGCCCTAGTTTGAAAACATAAATGCATGATATTTTTTTTTTTTTATTTAAAAAAAAAAAAAAAAGAGATGATTGATTTGGTTTGTTTCAGAAAAGGGAATAAGGCATGGCCGAATGCCCCTAGTTTAGAAAATGAATGCAGGATTTTGAAAAATCTTGAGTTGGTTAATTTCCTCTCTTTTTGAAACAAATGATGATGATGATGATTTGATTTTTTTTGGGTTTTTTTTTGTTTTTTTTTTTAAGAATGAATGAGGCATGACCAAATGCCCCAATTTGACAATCAATATGAACTTCCAAGGAATTTTATTGCACAACTCCCTTTTGGAGTGAAAAATGGAGCCAAAACGGACCAAAAATGTGCCCAAAAACACAAAATAACTCAATTCAACCATGATGGGGCTAAATGCCAATTGGCACTTAGGGAGTGCTGATTGGCACACCCAAGTTTGCCCCGACTTTTCACGTTTTTTGATGCGTTTTCCTTATTTTTTGTTCTTTGAAAAATATTTTTATCCGTTCTGGACTATGAAACACTTTCCCAGTTAATTTCAAACTCTCTAAACTTATTTAAACATGGTTAGAGACTAGGAGAACCTATCTTAGCATTAAACCTGCAAACAAATCTCTGCATCAAAGCTATCAAAAAAAAAAACAGCAATCATATACAACAATTATTCATGGCCAATAATCAAAATCATCCTCATTCAATCACACATGATATCAATAGATGGGTTCGTAGCTTTGATTTTGTCACCAAGACCAATTTCACTACCTACAAGCTAAAGGGGATCAAGGCTCTAAGGAATGTCAAGATCAAGTGGGATTTTCTTCGTGCCGCCATGAAGTTCTGGGATATCGAAGACCATGTATTCCAATTTAACATTGCTGAACTTTGTCCTACAATCAAAGAATTTTCTACTATTCTGGGTTATGAGTGTGGCAAAAAATCTGTAGCAGTTTCTTGTGATCCCAAGCATAGGGAGATTTTATCTAACACCCTAGGCCTTTCTACTTCAATTACTAGTAGCATGATTGAAGGCCACATGGTGAATCTTCATGCAGTTGTCACAAGGCTTATTGATAAACGTATTCATGGTCTGTTTGACAACATGCAGAAAAATTTTGGCTTAGCACTTTGCTTCATGGGAGAACTCTTGCTTTGCTTTAGAAAACTTGGCTTTGTAGATGCTCGAGCTATAGGTATTGTGAGTCAGGTTAAGGATGGTGATAATCTTGCTTCTCTGATCTTGGCAGAAACTCTTTTAGGGCTGGACTCTATTTTTCTTAGTGGAGAATCACAACCATTCCTAGGGAGTCCCTTGACTTTGTAGATATGGTTGATGGAAAGACTGTACATGATAGCTACACCCACTGTTGCCAATTATGGTCCTCGTCATTTCCCTAGCAGGGCTATCCTCAAGACCAAGTGTCAGACTGAAAGCGACTGGGTGAAATTTTTGGACAAGAAACCCAATATCTCAATTCATTAGGATTGTTATTGGTGGAAGTGCCCACCTCCTCTATTGTGATCACCGAGATCAGATCATATCTTCTTGGTTGGCTTAAGGAGGGCGACTTTCTATAAGGCTGATAGACTCTTGAGACAATTCCAGTATGAGCAAGGGATGCGTGGTGGTAGAGGAAGAAAACCTTTTATTCCTGTGGACACAACTCCTTCTTCTATAAGGAACATGCTGTTGGGCTTGGACATGGATAGCCAAGTAGATCAATCTTTTGTTAAGGTTTAATTTCACTAGATGACCATGGAATACTCTAACTGGCTAGTGGGCAAGATTAGGGATAAAGAGACTGTTGGAGCATTTTAATATTAAATAATTAAAATGAATAAATGTTATAACATAAATGTAAAGATATGGGAGTGAATATGGAAGATGAGGAGTTAGTGAAAATATTTAATCCCACATTGAAAAGGAGAGTGACTATTTTATTCTTTTTAATTGTGGTGATTAATGGGCTAACATGAATTGACCTAAATATTGGGTTAGATACATGCGCAAGGGGGAAGTGAAGGGTGGAGGTATCAAAATTGGAAATGAATCAGCCTCTTGGATCCTCCTACTTGACAGCCCATTCAGAGTAATTACCATATCCGTTGGTGAGTAAATGGCCCGAATTAATACTCCATTTTTATTATGGACAATGAAGAGCCATTAACCCACTTAATGGACTATCCGTTTGGGCCTTTTCATTCTTCAAAAACTCCTTATCTCACCATTAATTGTGTAACTCCAGCCCATCAGATTAATATCCAACAATTAATCTTGTAACACCCACTACATCAGAATAATGAACCTAATTAATCAGATTAATTTGGGTAGTAATTTCGTGAGGCCCATTGAGCCTATAAATAGACTCATTCATACACAATCCAAGTTACTGCAATATACAATATACACACAAAAAATAGAGAGGTTCTTGGCAAAGAAAGGTGCTCTTTCTGGTGGAGTTTTGGGCTTGAACACTTTGTGCAGAGGTTGTTCTAGTCATACGACACTTGTTGGGCTGTTGTATCCTGGGGGAGATAAGTCAGAGAAGGTCTGCACCAATTACAAAGTTCAGCCAACCAAGGGCTTGAATCTCCTTAAAGAAAGCGAGTGCTGCGCCTCAGTCCAAATAGTGTTGTGTAATTTTTCTTTCTTTAAATTAATAATATTCAGAAGTACTATTCAATTTCTCGTTGTGTTATTTCCATTATTATTGTATTTGCACCAACAGAGACTAACATGGCTTCTATGAGAAAACAGTTTCTTGAAGATAACCAAGGCAAGCAAGGGGATAACAACTATGAGTTCAAAATGAGAGACAAAGATGACAGGGCACTTACTACAGATGGAACTAATGAACAATCAAAGAAGAAAAGCTGAAGAAGACCTGATTCTCTTATTTTTGGCATTGAACATGTTAATTAAAAAATTAGTTTGAAACTTTTAGCTTTAGGGTTTCGTTTAGGGTTTGCTTTGTTTAGGGTTTGGTTTATGTTTAGACTTTATGTTTGTGTTTAAGGTTTATGTAATGGCATGGTTTGTGTTAATGGAATGGTTGATTCTTGGTAAAAATTCTTGATGGGTGAATGGTGGGTTTGGGTAAGTTGTGACCGGACCAATATATGGTTGCCTACGTACCTCTTTGCTAGAAGGATCAGGTCATCACTTAGTTCATTTTATTTGCCTTAATTTTTGCCTAGGCCGCCTTTTCGAGTTTTCAACCTAGCAGGCTCTCTCACTCTCTTTTTTTTTTACTCTACTTTTGCGTAGATCGCTCTTTCGGATTTTCAATCTACCATTTTTAGCCTTAATTTTTGCCTAGGCCACACTTTCGGGTTTTCAACCTAGCAGGTCATTTTTTTTTTTTTTTACCGAACCTAAGAAAAAAAATGACATAATCTACAACCACTTCAGACGTGGCCTCAGACTACCACTTGAGTCGTGGTATTTCTTCAATTGATCCATATTAGTTGGCTCAGTAAAAGGGTTTGCATCTAAGTCCATCAACCTTACTGCTCCCCCAGAGTATATATGCTTGATGATATATGGACCTGCCCAATTCTGCTTAAATTTCCCATTTGTTTCCTAAATGGGGGCTCGAATCTCCTTCAGCACTAGATCTCCTATCTTCAAATCTCTAGCTCTTACTTTCTTGTCAAAGGCTTTTCTGAGTCTCCTTTGGTAACCTTGAATTTGATACAAGGCTTTGAGCCTCTTCTCATCCATCATGCATAACTAGTCATACATACTCTACAACCAATCCACTTCTGGGATTTCACTCTCCAACACTGTTCTTAATGAACGAACACCCATCTCAATGGGAAAGACTGCCTCCATCCCATACACCAATGAATAAGGAGTGGCTCTTGTGGATGACCGAATTGATGTCATATACCCCCAAAGTGCATAGGGTAATTATAAATGCCAATCCTTGTAATTCTTTGTACTTTTCTTCAAAATCTGCCCTATGTTCTTATTTACAGCCTTAACTATTCCATTCGTTTGAGGACGGTAGGGTGATGATTTGTGGTGCTAGATATTGAACTCTCGAAGTAGCTTCTCCATTTCTCTCGTGAAGTGTAGCCCGTTATCTGAGATAATTTCATGTGGTACCCCATATCGGCAAATGATATTAGTCTGAATAAATTGAGCAACTTTCTTCGAGTTCAACACCCTATACGAGGCAGCTTCCACCCATTTAGTAAAGTAATCAATAGCTACCAGTATGAATCCATGACCATTTTAAGCTATTGGGTGAATCTTCCCAATAGTGTCTATCCCCTATGTAGAGAACGACCAGAGTGAAGTCATGGTGTGTAATGGCATTGGCAGCATGTGCTTCAGATCTCCATGGACTTGGCACTAATGACATTTTTGAACATGAGCCGCGTAATCTGCTTCCATAGTAGTCCAATAATAACCCTGTCTCATTATCTTCCGTGACAGCATGTGTGCATTCATATGTGGCCCATAACTTGACTCATGGACCTCTTTAATTATTTGTTATGCTTCCTTGGCAGTCATGCAAAGGAGATGAATTCCATCATATGACCTTCTATACAGCCTTTCACCATAAATAATGTAATTAGTGGACAACCTTCTGATAGTCAATTGGTCATTCTTATCCACAGACTTCGGGTATGTCCCATCCTTGAGGTACTGTAAGATGTCTAAATACCATTCGCCTTCCCTACTTATTTCTTTGTCTCCTTCTATCGACATGCAATAAGTCGGCTCTTCTTTCTGTTCCACCACTATTGGCCGAACTTGGTCTTCCTTGGGCCCATCCATCATGGATGCCATTGTTGCTAAAGCATCTGTAATCTGATTCTACATTCGCGGCATATATGGGTATTAAATCTTTCCAAACTTCAATGTCAATTTTTGAAGACATTCATGATAAGGTATTAGCTTTTCTTCCTTAATCTTCCACCTGTTTTGAATCTGAGAAATTATTAAGGTTGAGTCACCATACACTTCCAACTCTTCCACTCCAAGACTAAGGGCTGCTTGTAATCCCATAATGCAAGCTTCATATTCAGTGGCATTATTAGTGGCAGGAAAGTTGAGCCTACCAGAGAATGGGATGTGTGTCCCTTTTAGAGAAATTAGGAGAACTCCAATGCCACTTCTATTCTGATTAGTTGCTCCATCTAAATACATCTTCCATGGTTCTAACTCTATCCCCATGATATCCGCATCCGAAAAAGTCCCCTTGGATTTCTTCGGCTTCTTTGGGTGAACAATGGGCTAAGTGATTGGCAATTGCTCTTCCCTTTTCAAACTTCTGGGTCACATATTTGATATCAAATTCTGACAAAAGCAGAACCCATTTAACTGTCTTCCCATCTTGCATCGGCTTCTCCATTAGATATTTCAAAGGATCCATTCTTGCAATCAACAAGACCTTGAAAGCAAGCATGTAATGTCTGAGTTTTCGGGTAGCCCATACAAGCGCTACACAAGTCTTCTCAAGTTCTGTATATTTATCTTCATAAGCCAAAATCTTCTTGTTAATATAATAAATTGCATTCTCTTTTCTAGACTCCTCTAGATATTAAGCAAGCAAAGCCCCCATTACTGTATTCGTGGTTGTGAGATTTAGCAATAATGGCTTTTCAGGTACTGGTGGAACCAGTATCGGTGGCTTCATCAAATAACTCTTAATCTTTTCAAAGGCTTCTTGGCATTGTTCATTCCACACCGTGGGAACTTCTATCTTAAGCAAATGAAAAAGTGGTTCACATGTCATGGTAAGTTGGGCTATGAACCTGCTTATGTATTGTATCCTTCCTAATATCCCTCGGATCTCCTTCTCAATCCTTAGAGGCTTCATCTTTACAATTTCCTTGATCTTCTCGGGATCCACCTCAATTCCTCTCTAACTTACCATAAACCCCAACAATTTTCCAGATGTCACACCGAAAGTGCACTTCTTCGAATTCAACCGCAACTTATAAAATCGGATTCTTTCAAAGAAATTTTGTAAAGCCGGTATGTGCCCTTCATGGTCTTTGGACTTCACTATCATGTCATCCATATAAACTTCTACTTCCTTGTGTATCAAATCATGCAATAAAGTAGTGGCTACTTGTTGGAAAGTGGCATCAGCATTCTTAAGGCCAAATGGCATGACCTTGTAGCAATAGGTCCCTTATGGAGTAATGAAAGATGTCTTCTCCATATCTTCTGAAGCCATCTTTATCTGATTGTATCCCGAAAAGCCATCCATGAATGACAGCAATGCATGTCCTGCTGTATTGTCAACCAAGATATCAATATGAGGCAAGGAAAAATCATCCTTTGGGCTAGCCTTATTAAGGTCTCTGAAGTCTACACACATTCTCACCTTCCCATCCTTCTTCGGTACCGAAACCACATTAGCTAACCATTCTGGGTAGTTTACCACCCTTAAGAATCCCGCATTATACTATTTCTCGACTTCTTCCTTGATCTTATGAGTCCACTCTAGCTTCATTCTTCTCAGCTTCTACTTGACTGGCTTCATGGCTAGGTCTATTGGAATGCAATGTTGCACTATATCTGTATCAATCCCGAGCATATCCTTGTATGACCATGCAAACACCTCTTTGAATTCCTTCAGTAGTATGACTAATGCATCCTTCTCAGAGGAGGTTAAGGTGTTACCAATTTGGACCATCTTAGGTTCATCATCAGTTCCCAGGTTAACAGATTGGGTTTCTTCTTTTATGGGTTCTACATGTCCTTGTTTTAATTTGTCATTATTAAAAGTTTCTTTACTAATTTCTGAAATAAAAACATTCAAAGCCAATAAATAAGCAAAATCAGAAATTATATTATAAGGAGTAGAGTTCTTAACAGACTCAACAGGAATTAACTCTATAGGAATAGAAACACGATCACAAACAGACTCAACAGGAATAGCAATACTAGTAGAAATAGATTCAATGGGGATAGAAACAATGTTTTTGGCAAGAGTGAATGACTCGATGGTCTTAATCTTCTCTAGAGGGTCTTCCATGGGGTGGGCAGCTCCCTCCCATGCCCAGTTCTTCAACTCAGTTGTGGCTTCGACGATGGAAGCTGGCTCCTAGTGAGTTCCTTCTTCCTTCAACATCAGCACTCTGGGGTCTTCATCCATATAATCTGGGCTTTCACTATCAACTTCCATACTTTTCAAATGCATAGCCATCCAGGCGCTCTATACTATCTATCTACTCCCCAAATAAATCTTGCCTCCCTTTGTTGCTTAGGCGGACATATTGGGGGAAGTACTCTGACTCGCTCCTTTGCATTCTCTCATCTTCATCTTCAAAATCCTCCAAAGTTAAGTTTCTGAAGCTGTGGATCATTAGATTTCTATCCAATGTCGCCAATTTTGCATCTATGTCATCTTCTTCATCAGTGTATGCAGTCAATGAGCCAAACTCTAAATGATAAAATGAACCAAGCTCGGGAATCTTCCTACCATGCTTATCATATCGAGGGCTTGATTCTGAACTAGCATCTATAATGCAACTCCAATCCGAAGGTCGCCCATAAGGGTATTCATCATAGTCTCCACCTACAACTTCTGCATCATCTTCTATTTCTCCATCATAATAGTCCACATCATCATAAGAATTGTCTTCGTAGAAAGCTCCTGCATCTTCATCCTCTCTATCACTAGGGGTTTACCCCTATCATTACCGCTATCACGGCTATCATAGTCTTCACTACCACTTCCTTCACTATCATTATCATCACTGCTATTGTCTCCACCATCACTGTCTTCATTATCATCACTATCTCTATCACTATTATTATCATCTTCACTACTGATACCTTCATCATCATCACTAAGGGCTTCTCCCTCTTCATCATTTTCGTCATCCATTCTTACTTCGTATAGGTTCTTCAATGCGTGTTGGCAAGCCTCCCAGTACTCTTCCTCTTCCATGTTGAAGATAGCATCTCCCAACAGTGTAGTCACTACAACAGGATCCATGTAATCTGCCCAATCAGTCGGGACCCAATTTGTATCTTTCTCCCTCAGTTCTGGAAGCTTATTGTTGCAATCAAGAAATTATTCAAATCCAGGTGCCATTGTTTTTTACTCAGGATCATATCTCAGTTCAGGAAATCCCCAGTAACGCTAACTCTCTCCAGCTTTGACAAACTTCCCATTCAGTGTAAGAGTGTATGGCTTTAAGGGTTCCGGGGGACTAGGAAGTCCCTTTACTTTAGCCTTTGCGTGGGCCATCCTCCTCACTTTCGTCTCTAATAAGTCATCATCCGTAGGTTTATAATTTAACCCGAAAGGTGCTGTGCCCGTGGGAATTGTCGGAACTCTAACAGCTACCTCTTTCACGATCTTCCCTAGGCTCATCCCTGGAAAATAACTCATATTCCTCATCATTGCTACCACATTGTTATTGCTACAGGGATCAAAATCCATAGGGATCTTTTCAACCTCTTCTTCCCTTCTTTCAAAACCAAACTTCTCAATCTCAAAACCATCTAAGGTTACTAGCTCCTTCTCAAAATCGATACCAAAAATGGGCTTTGGTACAATTAAAGTGTCACCATATATAGTAACTATAGCTCCTTCATGTGGAAACCGAACCTTTTGGTACAGCGATGAAGGTACGGCCTCTGTATCATGAATCCATGGTCACCTTAAAAGCATGTTGAAGCATGAAGCTATGTTCAGTACTTGAAATTCCACTTTTCTTATCATTGGCCCTATGGTGAGCTCCAATGTCACTGTTCCTAAAACCTCCCTTCTTCTATTGTCATATGCTCTTACATGCTAATTAGATGGCACAAAATCTTCAATTCTCAAGCCTAGGCAACTCACAATTTTTAAAGGACACATATTCAAAGCACTTCCATCATCAATTAAGACCATTGGTATCCTCTTGCCTTTGGTATCTACAGTAATGTGCAATGGGTCATTATGGCACTTCCCCTTTTTAGTCAAATCTTTGTCGGAGTAGGAAATAGTAAGCTCCCTACTTATAGACCCAATCATAGCATTCAAACCTTAAGAAGTAGTTGTTGTAGGGACTTGGATTTGATTGAGAAGGTCCACCAGATTCTAACAGTGCTTGTATGAGGCCATGAGTAAACCCTATAAGGATATGTTGGCTTGCATCTTCTGCAGCTGCTTAAGGACCTCATCCTCTTCATTGGGTGTTTGTTGGGTTGCCTTGTTCAGGGCTTCTACCAGGTTTTTTGTCTCCAAATGTGGGGGTTTGAAGTGTCTCCCCCCCCCTCCCTTATGATGTGGGCAATTTTTTATAGGTCATTTGATTCAATGTCTTGGGGTTTGAAGTGTCTCCCCCCATGTGTGGATATTGGGTTATCTGTTTGGGGTTTGAAGTGTCTCCCCCCATATGTGGATGTTGGGTAATTTAGGATTTCTGCAGTATCTTCACTCCATATATCGTATCCTTTTGTAGACGTCATACCCATTAGTTCTTCCCAAGTCATCATAAAGCATTCAGGTAGGTAATAGATCAACTCAGACAAGTCCTCTTCTCCTTCCTCCTCAGAAATCAAACAGTTGTTCCTTGGTCCTCTCCCAAAATTGTGGTTGGGCAAGGGATTGTTGGTCATATTAGGCCTTGCAGGCAGTGCAATCACCTTGGTGTCTATTAAATCTTGGATTGCATGACAAAGATTATAAAACATGTCAGTGTCATGGCCTGGGCCTTTACGCACACCTTTTACTCACATCAAACTTTGCAGGTAATGGATTTGGTACTGGTTTTGGGTCTAAGGGTTTAAGTAACCCTTTTTCTTTAAGCTTTTCAAATACTTGACTCATCAGCATATAAAGTTCATGAAACTCCCTCCTAAGCCTTAGAGGTGGCCCTTGTGACATTTGCAGTGGGGCAATAAGTTGGTATGGATCAGTTTTTATATATATTAGATACTTCTGCAGTTTTAGAGCTAGAAGGCCCAAAATTCCTTTTAAATTTAGGTGCATCCTTATTCTTTATGGTCCCATTATTTATTGCATCCTCAATCTGAGTACCAACAGCTATTAAAGCTTTGAAATTTGGAAAGTACTGAGCAAACAAATATTTATGGTGTACAGGTAACAAGTTTTTTACAACCATGGTTAATTGCTCTTCTTCATTTGGCCTATTCATCATATGTGCGGCTTTGGACCTCCACTTGGTAATAAAGGCGGAAAAGGACTCCTTCAGCTCTTATTAAATGGTCTCCAAGTCTCTTCTTGTCACGTCCACTTCTATATTGTACTTGTACTAGTTATGGAACTCCCTACAAATGTCTTCCCAGTTTCTAGCTCTATTATCTTCCACGTTGAGGAACCACCTGAAAGCGGCTTTAGTCAAGGTGTTTTGGAACAGTTGTGCCAACATTTCTTCAATAGCTCCCAGAGGCTGCATAGCCATCATGTACATCTTTAGGTGGGATTTGGGGCAACCGGTGCCATCAAACTTGTCCAAGACCGGCATCTTGTACTTTAGAGGCAATCTTACGTCTAGGAAAAGAGAGAGCGATTGATAATCCATGAGGTCTTCCATCCTGTGCGCCCTTTTGATCATATTCTCCATCTTACTTATCTTCTCATTAATCTTCTTCTCACTCTCTGAGATAAGGGAAGTTTGATCGGTCTTGTTTTCCTCTTGGCTACCTTTCAAATTCTGAAACTACGTACCATGAGGTTCATGTCTTCTCTTAATTGAATTTGGCTTGCCACCATGGTGTTTAGTAGCTCTTAAATGCTCATTGGCTCTTCAATGTTTTGATGCTCCTCTCCCTCTACCATGGTGACAGAGTCTTCAAATTTCTTGTGGCTTGGGTTGTCTTGCAAGTCGAACACGAGATTGAGGTGTTGTAACTGTGGGGTGCCTTCTATACTCAAGGGCTTCAATACCGTGATAGGCTTGGAACTAGAACGGCTAGCTTGGCTGTCGTTCTTGGATTCTCTTTGGAGTCTTCCCTCTAATCTTGACCAAATTCTCCCCTAAGAAAAGGCTTGGTTGAGTTAAACAAAGCTAGGTCCCCATCTATGTCAATCTATCAACTAAACAAACACACACAGAATGCAATGCAATTTTAACATGGACCGGCCTAAGGATAGGTTCTAAGTCATTACATTGTAGGGTGGGTTTGTTGTTTTATTGTTTCCCATAGCTAGGACTAATACCTCCCAACTTGTAATGTAATGAACATTATGTTGGTCCAAACAGCATGGTCTATCCTTTTTAGTCAACAAGAAATGATCCAATGACTTTAGGTTATGAGATTGTGAGTTTACCACTGGGTACCTGAATCTAATGAAGACCGGTGATCCATGGTTACTACCACCATATGTTGAGATGGGTACATGCATATTTTTTGTTTGATGGCACACACTATGACAATTAGAGAAAGCTTTTAACAACCAACATGGCAATTTCAAATAGAATATTATACAAACAATATGCAAACATAAGCAATACCAAACATACAAAAAATATCATACAAAAACTAGGGTATTTAATTGGTCATTTAAAGTCTAATGTGAAGCTTAGCCTTCGACATCCCCAATGGAGTCGCCACTGTGAAAGGCCGGGAAATTTGGTTGCTCTCAAAAAAGGGTGTAGGCGTCGGCACCTTCCCTTTTTAGAATTATATGGAGTTGCCACTTATTTTATAAGTAAAATAAGAAAAATATACAAATTACAACATGTCTTGAATAATAACCTTCTCATTAATTGAAAATAATTACATCTTGGTAGAAAGAATTTTACATGGCTTTGTTTCCTAGTTACAATCTAGTAACAAAAAATACAAGGCTTTGTTTCCTAGTTGCATTCTACCCAAAATAAAATAAGACACTAAATCTACCAACCTAAGATTCTAAGATTTGGCGGCTAGGTTACAAGATGGGAAGGTGTTAGGCACCCATCCTGCCCAGACAAAATTTGGTCTTCTAGACTTTAAATGACCTTTTAAATACCCATTAAAAATTATATGAAAATTAATGTATCAATATTCCTAGATCTAAATTGGTTAATGTGCAAAATACTAGATCTGTTGCATTTATGCACAAAGAAATCACATCTAAATTTTATTTGTATGAAAAGAAAGATTTTTTATGAGAAGTTTCAAATTAAGCAAAATGAATTTTTTTCATAAAAATTCAGATCTGATTTTTTAAATAACAAAAAATGGATATTTTGAAAAGTTCTCAAACCTAATTTCTTAATTAAATAATAGAATGGATCTCCAAAAGGAAAATCCAAATCTAATTGTTTAATTAAGAAACAGAATAGTTTTTAAAAGAAATTTCAGATCTGATTTTTTAAAAGTGAAAGGAATGAATTTTTAAAATAAATTTAGATCTGGTTTTTCAAAGTAAAAAAGGATGAATTTTAAGAATAAAATTCAAATCTGAATGGTGATTTTGGAAAACAATGAGGATTTGAGAAAAATATTCAGATCTAATTTTTGGTTTTGGAAAACAGTAAGGATTTGAGAAAAATATTCAGATATGATTTTTGGTTTTGGAAAACAATGAGTTTTTGAGAAAAATGTTCAGATCTGATTTTTGGTTTTGGAGGACAATGAGTTTTTGAGAAAAATATTCAGATCTGATTTTTGGTTTTGGAAAACAATGAGGATTTGAGAAAAATATTCAGATTTGATTTTTAATTACACAAAGCAACATATCTAGGATTCAATCATATGCCTTACATAATTATATGAACAAAACACATATGCAAAAATGAACATTCATCATATAATCTTTAGAAAGAAAAATCAACACAAATAAAAGAAAGAGCATGTTATAAACAGCATGGAGAATTGAATTTCATGGAAATAGAAATGTAGAAACTTACCTGCATGAACGTTTTCCACAAGCAGAGAATTATCCTAGAGATCAAGGAGAATGATTTTCTAAGGATTTAAGTGAGGCCACTTAACAGAAAAGAAATTCCTAAAGCAAAGCTTCCAGAATTTCTTTTACGTAAGGGGAGAGAGAAGTCAGAAAAAGGGTCCTGATTTCTAATTTTAATTCCCTATTTATAGAGGTTTGGTGCTTAAAAAATAAGCTAGGTTGGATCAGATACGAATTAGGTTGAATTCTTATCCCTAAAAATTCGAAATGGATGTGTTTTATCTTGATCAGAACGTTTCTGGGCCGGGCCTTGAAGCTATGCCAATTGGCACTAGGGAAGTGCCGATCGGCACTTGCCATGTGTCGATCGGCACTCTAAGAGTGCCAATTGGCACTCTCAAGTGCTGAGCCCAATTCCCAACTTTGGTTTGATCTGGACTCTTTTTTAGGGACTTTCTGAGTCGAGAATTGCATTTGGACGCATTTTTTACTTGTATTCTAAAATAAATCCCTTTTATTTTGATAATCAGGTCCTTAAAACAATAATTATCTGACAGATAATTATTCTAAAAATACTTAATTATCAACAATTCCCTTATTATCTGATTATCCATTTTATTCCTATGCAATCAAGCTTATTTCTGATAAAAACCAACAACCAATCACACAATTATTTAATTAATTTCAATTAATCACACATGATTGGCTTTACCCCCATACAATGCATGCAGACCATGAAAACTTGATCTTGTGTTATTTTTCAATCCGACGGTCCGATTTGGGAATTGGGCATACCGTCGCAACCATTAGAATCTCAAGACCATTTTTATGATATGCAATGAATGATTTAATGCATGTAATGCAACTATGATTTTTGGGTATTTGAAATTGCCATTTTAGTCATCTTCCAAAACTAAATTATGGGTGCAAAATCGAGTGTCTATACTTTGAATGATTAAATTTGTAAAAATGTAATTTTTTTTTTCGAATCTGTGCTAAAGGATGCGTACGCATCTTTAAGTATGCGCACGCATGGTTGAGTATGCATACGCACCCCGAACCCTGAACCCAGATTAGGGCAAAATCTTGTTTTTATTTGTTTTAATCATTTTTCACATAATCTTTGATTCTGTTTTACTCTGTTTTAGGTTAATTATTTAGGTTTAATTATTTTCCATGTTTGTTTTAGTATTTTTGCCATGTTTAGTCTATTTGATATTATTTCCTTGTGTTTTTTATTTAATTGTCAACTTGTCGTGTTTAATTTATTTTGTTTGACTATGTTTTATTTATTTCCTTTTATATTGTGATATTTTTTAACATGTTGTATGCACTATTTTTATTTAAATTGCATGATGTATGTTTAAGTTAATGATTAGAACTCTCTTAATAAACTCTTTAATTATATATGGCCTAGCAACACATAATGGAGGTCGACCCACAAGCCGGACGGTCTTGGGTGCCTAACACCTTCCCAAGCCGTACCCAAACTCCAAACCTATAATCTAGTATGTGGATTAATGTGTGTAAGTGATTGGCCCAAAGGGCCCAATATGGTTCCTAGACCTAATCTAGGTGGCAACCTCATTAATCCACAACTCTGCATCATGATGCTCCTTTTGTGATAACAAGACATCATACAACGCCTTTTAGAATGACAAGTTGGTGTTGATAGCATCATCTTTTGTTGATTTGACATCTTTAGAGATATAATTCCTCTTGTTTCAGCTGCTTGACTCCCCAGCGAAGTATCCAAAATGTCAGGGACGTTTTGCGACAAGGGCCAAAAATGCAAGATTAGCCCAAATCTCCCCTTGGGTTCTTTAGAAGTGTTTATTTATGGAGAATCAAGCTCAAAATTCCAAATGTATAATGAACAAAGGCTAACGGTGCTTTAACAAGAGAAAAATCAAAATGCCATAACTGAAATACAAGAAAATGCAGAAAAAGTACATAAGTCCAAAACTTTGACCCACAGTCAGCGAGAAAAGGAAATTAAGAGAGGTTGTGAGGAAGAGAGGGAAGGTTCCCCTGTATCCATATTTCTACCCCTAAACTTCTGAATTGTGAGAATGTTGGCTGGCTAAATGGGTTTTCTCTCTAAAGTTTCAACTATGTGGGTAAAACATGGTTAGTTGGTTTTTGAGCTGAAGAAAGAGTTTTATATTGAGTTAAAGGTTCTGCTAACTGTGGACTAATGGAGTTGCCACCTAGATTAAGTCTAGGAACCATATTGAGCCTTTTGGGCCAATCACTTACACATATGGGTCCACGTACCAAATTATGGGTTCGGAGTTTGGGTACGGCTTGGGAAGGTGTTAGTCACCCAAGATCGCCCGACCTGTAGGCCAGCCTCCACTATGTGTTGCTAGGCCATATCTAATCCTTATCCTAAACATACATCATGCACTTAAGGAAATAACACACATGACATGTTAGAAACATATCACAATATAAAAGGAAACAAATCAAACACAAACAAACAAAATAAAATAAACATGGCAAGTTGACAATTAAATAAAACACACAAGGAAAGAAAATCAAATAAACTAAACGTGGCAAAAAATACTCAAACAACATGGAAAATAATAAGACGCCAATAATTAAATATCACACCACAATATAAAAGGAAACAAATAAAACACAAGTCAATCATATTAAACTAAAAAGGAAGAAGATAACAATTAAAACATACACATAAGGAAAGGTTATAAAATAAGTTAAACATGGCAAAAGATTCAAACAAACATGGAAAGCAATTAAACCTAAATAATTAACTTAAAATAAAGTCAAACAGAATCAAATATCATATGGAAAATGATCAAAGATAATAAAAACAAGATTTTACCCTAATCTGGATTCGGGGTGAGTGCGCATACTCAAGTATGCGTACACGTACTCAAGTATGCATACGCGGCCTTTAATACAGATTCGGGAAAAAAAAAAAAAAACTACATTTTTAGAGATTTAATCAAACAAACATATAACATATGAGATCAAACAAGCCTGTTAGAAACCCTAAAAAACTAAACTAAAACCTAAAACAAAAACATAAAACATTAACATAAACAACAAAACATGAAACAAAACAAACAATTAAACTAAACTACATTAAATCAATAAACATGTTAAACTAAACCTAGGGATTGCAATAACAATATAAGAACAAGAAGAACATATTATAAACAACCTAAAATCATATTAATACATATCAAACATAATCATGAACATCAAACAAATCAAATAAAACAAATATAAAAAATATGTTAAGAAACTCATGTGAATCTTATTGAACAAAGAAAGAGTTCATGAAAAGAAAACTCACCTTACTTTAGATTATGAGTTTAGAGTTTGTTTAACAGACCCCTCAGTGCCTACAACACAAAGATTAGATTGATAGGACAAGAATAATTAAAAGAATACAATAGTTTAGGTAACCACAACTCAAGAACAAACTTTAATTGAAAAAGGTTTTTGAGAAATCAATTTTGGAAAATAGTTTCTACCTTAGAACTAACTGAAGAGAAGTTTTAATTTTGTAAAAAGCATTCTAAGGTGCTATCCTTGGGTTTTGAAAAGAGAAAAAAGGTTTTAAAGAATATGGAGACCAAAAAATCACTCTCTCTAGCTAGGGTTTTGATTGGAGACATAAGGTGTGATGCCCCAATTTGATTGATTGTGTGATGTGTGTGGGTGTGTGATGAGTCCCACATCGGGTATTTATTGGGTAGATCTGAGTTTTATTAACAACTACAAAGAGTCTCAATTGTGACTAGTCCTTTTGAAGTATAGCGTAAATGTGGCTAGCGCTTTTCCTTAGGTCGTTACATATGGTATTAGAGCCGGCCTGGTAACCCCATGTGGGTTTAGAGACACTACCCCACAAAGTGGGCCCTAACGAGGACGTTAGGGATTTAAGTAAGGGAGATTATGATGCCCCAATTTGATTGATTGTGTGATGTGTGTAGGTGTGTGATGAGTCCCACATCGGGTATTTACTAGGTTGAACTGGGATTTATTAACAACTGCAAAGAGCCTCAATTGTGACTAGTCCTTTTAAGGTATAGCGTAGATGTGGGTAACGCTTTTCCTTGGGTCGTTACATAAGGTGAGTATTTATAAGTTAAAATTAGGGTTTTTAGGGTTTTTTAATGATCTCTAGACGTTCTCAAGGGTCTATGGGCCGGCCCACATCAAATAATGATGTTTTGGGCCCTTAAAAGGAAGTTTTAAACCCAAAAAATCGGACTGCCCAATTGGCCCAACTTCAAATAGTCATAACACACTCAATATAAGTCCAAATTAGGAAAAATTTATGTTCAAATTGAAGCGTAGGATGTCTACTTTCCAATGAAACAAACTTTACCCAAAAATTCTTTGTGGATCAAAAGTTATGGTCAAAACAGTGAGAAAATGTCATTTTTCAATATTGATTTAAAAGCGATTTGAGCACTTTTGAGTTGTGATTACTTCTAAACTATTGTAAATTCTTTAATTACCCTTAATTGACATATGTCAAACTTATCATTGGGGCCAGGGACCAAAATTTATTAACAGGTACAAAATATGATGTCTACACTAATGACTGGTTTTTGGGTAGTAGAAGATATTTTTATTCCCCATGACACTAATTTGATGTCTTGCCTTGGGTTGCTTTTGTTTAGGGAAAAGTTTGACATGCTATTAGCATGATTTGGGAAATAAAGTTATTTGCTCTAAATAGCTACTACTTCTGGTCGTTGTAGGGTCTTAGCAGCTACAAATGTTGGCTACAATGGGCTAGATTGCCTAGTTTTAGGGCCAACTATGTTTTTGTGTGGAAAATGGAGTTGGGTCGAAAATTAGGGGCACAGTCAGCCAGAGCATGGAGCGTTTTCTTGGTGAAAATTTTAGGTACAAGACCTCACCCATAAGGCTAAGGTGCTACCAATGTCCCTTTTCCACTTGGTATTACGCATGGGCTAAGCTCATGCATAAAGTCCAAAAGAAACTAACCTATACCCTTCAAACCATACTTCCTCAATTTTTTCCTAATATGTTACACGGGCTTGGGTCATACTTAAAATTAAAAAATATATATATATTTTATACAATGAATTGGGCTTTGCCAAAAAAAGGTATCGCGAAAATGGGTATCAACCATCTATAACTAAGTTTGCTTGCTAAAAAAAAAAAAAAACCTAATGAGGAAAAGGAACCAACGATGGTGAACAAGGCAAAAACGCAGCGCTTTGGTTTTGGGTGATCACCCTCACAGAAGTCTTGTATCTCGGTCTCGGAATCGGAGCAAATGCAGTGGTATCTGGTGGCGTCTCTGCTGACCATTCTGACCAGCTCTCAGGTCTTCTCTTCTCTTATTAGCAAATGTCTTCATTCATTCTGACTGATTTAACATGGATTGTTTTTATATATTTGTAAGAGTGTGTCTCCAAAAATGAGCAACTTTTCCCATAACCAACCAAATTTTGAGATTACAGATTACAGCACCAAAATATAAATATCTTCTTGTTCCACAGGGAATTTTGACGACGCTTTCAAAGACCAATGGCAGATATAGGTATGACTACGCAACTGTTCCCTTTCTGGCCGAAGTTTTTAAGGTACTTTTTTTACTGTCTGTGCTTGCCTTGGTCTTCTGTAGAGTCAAATTGAAATACTTATACTTCACTCAAAAAGAATGCGAAGAATGAAAATTACTGTCAAAGAGAAGAATCGGAGAAATAAATACTTTTGTATAGGATTATCATAGTGAATGTAATCTAGAAGCACGGACCGACATTTCATTTGGGCTGTTGTCCCTATTGTGTCATGTTGTAAATTTTCAGAAATTGCTCGTGTTGCCGTGTCGTACTCATACTCGTCCGTGCTTCCTAGATTTTAATCCATCTTCACAATAAATAATAAATATTTGTTACATATTTTCCGTGGATTTTCAGACTAGAAACGTATTGTCTACACTGTCAAACTAATTCATTGCCTGTTAATATTTCAGCTTCTAGTATCGAGTTTTCTTCTTTGGAAAGAGATCCAAAAGTCACCACCTCCAAAGATGACTACAGATTGGAAGAGTGTCCGTTTGTTCCCTATTCCTTCAATCATATACCTGATCCACAACAATGTTCAGTTTGCTACCCTAGTATATGTGGATGCTTCCACATATCAAATCATGGGAAATCTCAAGATTGTCACAACTGGAATATTGTTCAGGTGCTTCTCTAGTCTTTTAAGGAGCTACAACTCATCAACTATTTTTGCTATTCAAATTGTCTTCATTTATTGATCATTGAGATTACTTTAAAGGCAAAATTACCATTTTTGGTCCCTACATTATGGGATCACTATCAATTTGATTCTTACATTTTGGTAACAGTCAATTTAGTCCCTATTATCTTCAACTTGTAGTTAATTTGGTAGAGTCCCTATTATTTTCAACTTGTAGTCTGAAAGCTCAAATTCACAACTTTACAATGTCAATTTGGTCTCTACTGTCAACTCACTAACGGAAATTGACTGTAAATTGAAAATAATAGGACCAAATTGACTGCTACCAAAATATAAGGACCAAATTTACAGTGATCCCCAAAATGGTTTTTTGCCTACTTCAAATTTATTGTAGTTTTTTTCTTTCTGATGTTGATCTAATTTCACAAATTAGCAAATATTTTTATTTCCTGTTATAGGCTATTCCTGAGGAGAAAGATTTCTAATTTGCAGTGGATGGCAATTGTTCTATTGGCCGTTGGAACAACTATGAGCCAGGTGCTGCTAAATCATTTGTGTGCATCCTTAATTTTCTGGTTTATATTGTAATTGCCTTTAATCTGATCTGCCCCTTATTGATTTTGTCTTAAACTATATATTATAGATGCTCAAGGTGTCCATGAATATTAGTATGCTTGAAATTTCTATTTCACATGTTACCTGCATACCTGCAGTCATTATTGTTTTTGCAAAGCAGCTATCCTATTACAGTAGTTGATCTGACCATCTAATTGTAGCTCTACAATCAATAGTGTTTATATTGAGAAACATTTTGACTGTTATGAAATTGTAATAAGAACTAAAAGAGAATTGATGACTTCAATTCACCAAGGTGTCAATCAACTCTTGTATATCACCTTGTAACCAAGTTATGAAATTGGAAAGTGTTATGTTTCCGTGCCTATAATTATTGGCTTGCTCTCATTCAATAATCAAAAATAGCTCCAAGATGACAATTAGTAAGATTGGGTAATTAGGGATGGACATAAAAAAGAATTAGGGCATGTTTGGTTGACTGTAATAGGCACTGTAATGTAATAGTTATTTCTAAGGTTTAGCTATTCTATAGTTTGGTTATGTTTTTATTACAAGAAATAGTCATTTCTTATGAATAAATATTCTTTTAAAATGAGGAGTATTTATTTATCTTTAAAAGAATTATAATAGCTATTCCTTAATAAGTGTAATAATTTCTAAAATTAATATATTTCCAAATAAACAAACTTTCCATATACAAATAACAATTATGAAAATAAAAAAAAATCATCAAAAAATAAGTCATCTCTCTCAAATTCAAAAAATATTATTTTTTAGAAAATATAATTGTATGAGTAGAATATTTCCTAAAATAGATCATAAGTTTTATTCTAATGTTACAATTTACAACCAAACATATGAATACATTTAGATATTCCATTACAACACATTTTCCCCATAATAAAGATTACCATCCTATTGTAATCCTCATTTAGTGTGCCAAACATGCCCTAAATGTACCACATGATACCTAAATTCCAAATAAGAGTTTGTGAGAAGCATACAGAGATGCCTAGTAATTGGGAACAAGCTCATATAGTGCAATAAATAAAGGTATACTTTGCAAATGTGATAAACAATGCTTAAAATAAATTTTTGCCTTTCAATTTTATTTTTTCCTTTTGGGGAATGTAGGCTTTTATAATTGAGAATGTGATATAATATCTAATCTGACTACTGATTAATGCATAGCAATCTATCAATACCAGTATCGAGTTTGTTTGGTATGGATCACGATGTTTGTTGATACATAGAATACTCTACATGCAGCAGTTATAGCATAGTTTTGGACCAATCAGACCTGATCTTGAGCTATGCTGTGATTTCTATTTAGCAATTCCAATATATTTGCACTTGTTTACTTTGACTGCTATCTCACTTTTTAAATAATTTAGTGTATGTTATCCCCTACATGTGAATATTGCCTTCAAAAAGAACTTTTTGTATTCTCTTAATCAAGGTCAAAGGCTGTGGAGAGGCTTCATGTGACTCCCTTTTCTCAGCGCCAATTCAGGGATACATGTTCGGAATTCTGTCTGCTTGTCTTTCAGCATTAGCTGGCATATACACAGAGTTTTTGATGAAGAAGAATGATGATACTTTATACTGGCAGAATGTACAATTATACACGTAGGTGGCCTTTCTTTGCATACTGCTGATAAACTCTCGGTTTTAAGAGAACAGAGTATATATATAACCAAAACTATGCATGTATTTTAATGATGGATTCTTGAAAGTTCTTTTTTGTAAGTAGATTTTACCTGCCTCCTTTGTTGCCTATGTGATTAGTTGCACAAAATTCTTGAAAGTTGGTTATTTATTTTGTATTTTTTTTACTCCAGGTGGAGGTTACTAATTGTAAATAATTACTTAATAATAATGATAAAAAGTATAGAGAACAATTAAAAACCTTCAGGCAGAACAGCTTACAGTGTCCATAGATTGAAAAACTGGAATTGTGTGGTCCTTGCGGCTTATTAAGTTTGTACCTAAAAGATTGGATTTGTGTTTGATCTTTACAACAATATTAAGATTTAGCAGTGTCCTCATAAGTACTCCACGTATATTTCTGCATGAGTTTTCCTTAGGTATCAATTTAAATGATCAGGTGATGTTTGCAAGATGTTTTTCAAAACAACAATGGGTAATACAGATCTTCCCTGCAAAATGTTTTTCAAAACACATAGTGTGGCATTCTGATGCCAATTTCTAAAATTGCAGAAAATAATAAAACTATTATTTTCCCTTGCAGAAAATTAAATATACTTGTTTTGGAAACATCAGATTATGTTACATGGTCACTTGTCAACTAAAATGTTACGACTTACAAGCTTGTGAAAGGTGATTATCATGAGCAAAATGCCTGTAGTTATTAGAAGCTTTGGGCTAGAAATAATTCAGAATGGTACATATTTTTCCAGATTTGGGGCTATTTTCAATATGGCACGGCTTCTCTTGGATGATTTCAGAAATGAATTTGAGAAAGGGCCATGGTGGCAACGCCTTTTCAATGGATACAGTTTCACAACCTGGCTGGTGGTGTTAAATCTAGGTTCAACAGGACTTTTGGTTTCTTGGTTAATGAAATATGCTGACAATATTGTAAAGGTGACTCCTTTCACCTGTTTGCAGTTTCTGTGCTTTTGTCTGTTTCTCCATAAGTTTATATTGAGTGCCCATTTGGCTTGCACTAGTCTCATTGATACATTTTACTTGTGATAACTAGGAATGTATGGTATTTTTATTTGGGTACTTGGGATAAAACAACTCATTATTCTCTTGCATTCCTCTTAATTGTTGTTTTATTTTTGCTTTTGCTTTTGCTTTAGGTGTATTCCACATCAATGGCAATGCCACTGACGACGGTTCTGTCTCTATTCCTCTTTGATTTCAGGCCAACGTTGCAGGTAAGATTCCATGCGTATGAAATTGGTTTCTTCTGCATTTCCTATAATTTTCTTATTTCGTAGTAAGCATTTGAGTACTATAACTGGATTGAAATTGTTTTATGTTCTATAGAAATTTTTAAATCAATGTTTTGCCACTCTTTAGGACTAGTTAATGCCCTTAAATGCTATGAAAACATATAATTGGTTAGAAGTTTCAATTCATATCTTCGCCATTCATGGATAACAAGATCCTTGTAAAACTTGACTGTTTATCTGGTGCTCCTTATGTCATATTCATTTCCCATTTCATCTGGCAATTGCCAAATAATAAGTTTTTTTTTTTCTTGTGCTGCCGCAGCTTTTCTTGGGTATTGTTGTTTGCATGATGTCACTACACATGTATTTTGCCCCTCCAAGAATGCTAATCGATTTGCCAAAGATGCTAAATGAAGATTCAGAAAGTCTTCTTGAAGTTTATGTTGATCGAAGAACAGATTCATGATGATAATTTATCTCTAAGTGGAGTGCAACATTCTCTGGTATCTCTTTCTTGAAGGGAATATATATATATATATATATATCATTTTTGTCTTTTACTGTTTTACATTGCCTATTAAGATGTCTGAGTTTAGAAGATTTAGATGGAGGGAATCCTAAAAAATGTCCATTAACATGTAACTGGTCTTCTGTATTTTTTTTTATTATTTTTTTTTTATACAAGATAGAATTTATACTCTAGCCTAATATAAGTGTATATGTGTGTGAAGCTCCCTCTTAGAGACTTGAACCCCAACCCTTACCCTCTCACGCCCCACAAGCATCTATTTTTGTGAAGTGACCACCGCACCAAGGGTGCACAGTGCCTGTATTTCTTTCTTTTTTTTATAGGTAAAAAGAATATTATTAAAACAAACTGAAAAAATAGCTGTAAGCCAATACAAGGTGTTCATGATAGTGAACACAAGGAAAAGCAACAAACAAACAAAAACAGCAACATAGAACAAGAAAAACTTAAAGTGCAATACTAAGAGAAGAAATAAACTCGAAGATAGTGGAGCAATCCGAGAAGCCCCAACACCTAGACCAATCAAATAAAGTCTTCTGGCATAGAGCTTGTAAATGAACCAAGGATTTCTCAGTATCCTCAAAAGAACGTCGATTTCTTTGCGTCCAAACAATCCATATCAAACAGCCAGAGGAACCATATTCCAAATATCTGAATTAAATTTTCCCAACCAAAAACTCCAACAATACACCAAGCTTTCCACAGAGCTTGGCATGACCCATTGTATCCCAAAGATCTGAAACATATAAACCCACAAAGAGTGAGCTATCGGACAATGGAGGAGAAGATGATCCACATTTTCCTCATTCCGATGGCACATACAACACCTATTCACCAAAATGCGCCCCCTAAGCATAAGATTGTCCAATGTAAGGATCTGCCCATGAACCGCTGTCCACACAAAAAATGCCACCCTCCTAGGGATCTTAGCTTTCCAAACACCCTTCCACGGAAAATTGAGGCAACTGCACCCCTAATGATATTGTAATAGGACCGGATATCAAACTTGCCATTCCCTTTGAGACACCAATGAGAAGTGTCACTCCCACCACCCTAGGGATCCGAGATTGAATGAACTCAAGGAAAGAGCAGGCAGCCTCTAATTCTCTTTCATGAAAATCCCTATGAAATCTCAAATTCCAGATTCTATTGTTACCACCCTCCTGGTAGCATATTACATCAGAAATGCAAGCTTCCTTATCATTAGAACACACATACAACTGAGGATAGAGTCTTTTAAGTGAGTTATCTCCAACCCACTTATCATGCCAAAAAAGAGTACGACTGCCATCACTCACCACTAAGGCCACATGGTTGGAGAACCTCTTCCAACCATCATGAATACCCCGCCATGGACCACATCCGTGGGCCCTTCTACATATTTTAGTAGTCCACCCCCCTTGACCCTCTCCATATTTAGATGCAATAACCCTCTTCCAAAGATGGGTGCCTTCTCGCCCAAACCTCCATAACCATTTCCCTAACAAGGCTTTATTAAAATGCACTAACTTCCTGATCCCCAAACCACCCAAATCTATCAGTAAACACACCTTCTCCCAAGCCACCAATGGATATTTGAAACACTCCTCTGAAGAGCCCCATAAAAAATTTCTCTGAATATGCTCCAATCTATTTGCCACAGCTACAGGAATGACAAATAATGATAGATAGTACGTAGGAAGGCTAGAAAGAGTACTCTTCACCAGGGTAATTCTACCCCCCTTTGATAAATAAAGACGCTTCCAACCTGAGAGTTTCTTCTCCATCCTCTCTAAAATAGGATTCCACACAGATGCTGTTTTGTATGAGATGCCCAACGGCATACCCAAGTATTTCATAGGTAGACTACCCACTACATGCAAAGAACTTTAAAATGTCATGCTCAGATACATTGAATGCTTTTCTTAAAAGTAAAGCTCAATCAAGACTATAAGAAATACAGACACTAAGAAAAGAAATTACTCTGCTTGTTCACCTTAGCACTCACTCTCTCTTTTTCTGAAAAACCTAAGATTCTATACCACAAGGCATGGCTAACAATAATTGAAGCATTCTGAAAAACCTAAGATTCTGCAGTCAAGTATTCTATAAAAAAAAAGTTTAAGAATATGTCTCAGCCAACATCCCTCCCTACCCTTCGTCCCCCCCCCCCCCCTCCATCCCTACCTCTCAGCCAACATCCTTCCCTCCTCTACTCCCCTCTTTACCACAGCCTCACAACCAGTCACCTCCTCAATTCCCAGGATTCTTTCCATTGCAGTTCCCATCACCTTTTGGTTTTTTGCCATACCACCCTATATGTCCACCTTTTACTCCTTCACTGACCACCCCACCTTCCTCTGTCTTGTCGTTACAACCACCTTTTTTGCCTAGACCAACCACTACCATTTCACCCACTCCTCTTCCTAACATTGCGCCTCTTCCTAACTCTGCTCCTAAACCTTCTCCTCAGGTCAGAGGGGGTAGTAAAGGTTCTTTTCGCATAGATTCCAAAACCTTTTCATTCTCTTTTGACGACAGGCGGGCTGATTCTTATGCTATTCTCGAAAGTCGTCGGAATTATAAAAGTTCCGTTTGCCTGAGTCGTAAGGGAATGATATGGATTCTCTCATATTTTGCTGATATTCGTGATTGGGTACCAAGAAAGGATTTGTTGTACAAACGATATAGAGAAAACAATAAGTTTTTCGAATTCCGGGGAAGGTCGAATAAGGTTGGTATTTTTGCAGATATAGCTGTGTTTTTTGGTGGAGCTCGATGTGGTTGTGTTATGGTACCTGCGAGTTCAAACCGGGCTGGGTGGTACTTGTTCTCTAAAGAATTAGATAGTTTCCTATCAAGTTCTAACACTGTTGGGGGGGGGGGGGGGGGGAAGGGTGGACTTCCAGTGGAGCTGCTGGTGGTGGTCATACGGATGGCAGGGGACATGATGGGAAGAAAATTTTCAAAACTGGCAACCAGCGGAAGTTAAGGAAATTTGAAAATTCTAGAGCTATTTTGGGACATAACGTGTTCAAGGGTGAAACTGCTGTTGTTACAGTTTCTAAAAAAAATGGCAGACCCACGCGTGATTTCATGTTTAAGGTGACTACTGACACCTTGGCGCTGAGGGTGTCTTTTTTTGAAGGGGGTAAAAAGGTGGTATCTTGGATGAACCCACTGGATTCTCACAAGTCCAGTATAAGTGGGAACCCAGATGGAGGCAAACGAGTTGTCTCTTGGGTGGATCATGGGAAGTCTCAAAAGCCTGTTGCAGAGGGGCCTGTGGTTACTCAGACCCAAGCCCAAGCCCAAGCCCAAGCCCGAGCCCGAGCCCGAGCCCCCTTAGCTTTCCCGTTAAAAAATAAAACCAATTTAGAGGCAGAACATACCTTCGTTCCAAATGGGGTGAACGAGTTTTTGGTCTGCATTCAGGACACGATTGGGTCAGGCAAGTCCTCGACGGAGCCCGGGGTAGCGGCGGAGGCGCCAATGGTGGGTTCTGAGGCTCCGATGAGGGCGAATCTCCTTTCTAGCCCAGTTCCGAAGGGTCGCGCTCCTTTCTTGGCGGCTTCCCTGTCAGATCGGGAGCAAGAGGCAGCGGCGGAGGCAGCGGCGGTGGGTTCTGAGGCTCCGATGGGGGTGAATCTCCTTTCTAGCCCAGTTTCGGTGGTTCACACCCCTACCTCGGTGGCTTCCCAGTCAGATCAGGAGGTTGAGAGGCAGATTGGGGTGTCAAATCAGTTTTCTCCATTGAACAATGTGGGTAGGGAGGGGGATCCTTGGTTTGAGGAGGTGGAGGACGTATTTTCAGAGTTATTAAGCATAAGTGACAATGAGGGGTGTGACTCCCATACAGGTTTGACAGCTGCGTATGTCGACGGTATTAGGGAGAACAACTGTAGTCCACTTGAGTGTGTTCCGTTGTCTTTTTGGGTCCCTAGGGTAGTTGAAGATTTGGTGTTGAGTACGGTGGCTGAGGAAGGTGAGGTTGATGCATCAAAGGTGGAACACTCGAAATGGGTGTCTACAATGATGAAGAGCTTCTACAAGATGGTGGGCTTTCCTATTGTTAAACATGAAGCTCATTGTGTGGCTTTATTTCGTTTATTAGAACAAGAGTGTCTTAAGGTAGTCAAAGATGGTTGTATTCGGCCACCTGTTAAAGCTGGTCAGAAAGGTCTAAGGGAATTGCGGGGTCTGATTTCTTCAGTAAATTATGATGGGACCTTCTCTCAGAACAAAGGTTCGTCGTTTGGTCTAAGGGCTATTGGTAGTTATTAATGTCTTTAAGACTTCTTTCTTGGAATGTTAGGGGGTTAAATAACCCTCAGAAGAGGGAGGTTTGTAAGAATCTGTTGAAGGAATGGAGATGTGATGTTGTTTGTTTGCAGGAAACTAAACTTGCTTCTTTTAATTCTGCTCTTATGCGGAGCTTATGGGGTAGTCCCTTCGTTGATTGGGCTGCACTAGATGCGGTTCAAACATCTGGGGGGGGGGGGGGGTTTGCTGATTTAGGATAAACGGGTGGTCGAGAAAATTGATGTATCTATTGGTCAATTCTCTGTTAGTGTTCTTCTTGGGGGAGTTTTGGACAGTTTTGAATGGGTCTGCACTGGTCTTTATGGTCCCAATGCTGATCATCATAGGGCTGCTTTGCGGGAGGAGCTGTCCAGGGTGCGTGTCAGGTGGAACACAACTTGGTTTTTATTTGGTGATTTTAATATTATTAGATACCCTTGCGAGAGGCTTGGTTGTGACTCCTTTAGCCCAGCCATGTTTGCATTCTCAGACTTTATTGAGAATAATTATCTAGTGGATTTACCATTGGATGGGGCTGCTTTCACCTGGGTTAGAGATGCTGAGCCGCAAGCTATGTCCCGTATTGACAGGACTCTAGTTTCTGTGGATTGGGTGGATCATTTCGGTATTGTGTCTCAAAGGGTGCTCCCTCGTGTTATTTCCGATCATTGTCCGCTCTTGGTGGAAGCTGGCGAAGTGGGTAGGGGTCGCTGTGCTTTTAAGTTTGAGAGTATGTGGCTCAGAGTTGAGGGTTTTGTCAAGAGAGTTAAACAATGGTGGGAGGGGTATAGCTTCTTGGGCTCCCCAAGTTTCGTTCTAGCTCAGAACTTAAAGGCTCTGAAAGATGATCTTAAGAAGTGGAATAAGGAGGAATTTGGAGATTTGGCATTTAGGAAGAAGTGTTTGTTGTCTAAATTAATGGGTCTAGATGCTAAGGAAGAATTGTCGGGCCTCTCTAATGAGGAAGAATCCCGCCGAACTCAGGTTAAAGGTGATATTGCAGCTTTAGCCGCTCTAGAAGAGACTTTTTGGAGACAAAAGTCTCGTGCTTTGTATGTGAAGGAGGGAGATAACAACACTAAGTTCTTTCATAGACTAGCGAACTCTCATAGAAGAGCTAATCACATTAGAAGCATCGTGGTTGATGGTGTCTTATATGAGGATGGACCTACTGTACAATCTCAGGTGGTTCAGTTCTATCAAAATCTCTACACAGAGACAGATATGTGGTGTCCAACTGTGGATGGACTGGATTTTGCTTGCATTGGAGAGGATGAAAGGTTGGCCTTGGAGAGGGAGTTCTCTAAAGAAGAGGTGACCCAGGTTTTGATGGAGATGGAGGGGGATAAAGCACCTAGACCAGATGGCTTCACCATGGCTTTTTTTCAAAAATGTTGGAGTGTGGTGGAGGTGGATGTCATGGCTGTTTTTGAGCACTTTCACAGGTATTCAGTGTTTGAAAGGTCTTTAAATGCCTCGTTTCTCACTCTAATTCCCAAGAAAAATAATGCTATTGATGTTAAGAATTTTAGGCCTATTAGTTTGGTAAGGAGTGTGTATAAGCTGCTGTCTAAGGTGTTGGCAAATAGATTGAGGGTTGTGCTAGATTGTCTCATCTCTGAGTCTCAAAATGCTTTTGTTGGTGGGAGACAAATTTTGGATTCAGTGCTTATCGCTAATGAGTGCCTAGACAGCAGATTGAAGAGTCTTGTTCCTGGGGTGGCTTGCAAATTGGACATTGAGAAAGCTTATGACCATGTGAATTGGGATGCATTGTTCTATCTGTTGCATAGGATGAGTTTTGGGGTGAGATGGAGGGGGTGGATTAGGGCTTGCATAACTACTGTTTGCTTCTCTAATATTGTGAATGGATCTCCGGTTGGCTTTTTTGGAAGCTCTCGTGGGTTGAGACAAGGTGATCCACTGTCACCTCTTCTCTTCCTTCTTATTATGGAAGTACTAAGTAGGATGTTGAAGAAAACAGAGGATTGTGGTCTGCTTCGTGGTTTTCATGTGGGGCCAACTAACTCTATAGGGGTACGCATTTCACACTTGCTGTTTGCAGGTGATACCATATTGTTTTGTGATGCGTCTAGAGATCAGTTGTTGTCCATTAGGCTGGCTTTGACTTGCTTCCAAGCATTTACTGGTTTGAAAGTTAATGTGGGGAAGAGTGAGGCTGTGGTAAAGAGGGGAGCAGAGGAGGGAAGGATGTTGGCTGAGAGGTAGGGATGGAGAGGGGGGGGACGAAGGGGAGGGAGGGATGTTGGCTGAGACATATTCTTAAACTTTTTTTTTTTATAGAATACTTGACTGCAATGCTTCAATTATTGTTAGCCATGCCTTGTGGTATAGAATCTTAGGTTTTTCAGAAAAAGAGAGAGTGACTGCTAAGGTGAACAAGCAGAGTAATTTCTTTTCTTAGTGTCTGTATTTCTTATAGTCTTGATTGAGCTTTACTTTTAAGAAAAGCATTCAATGTATCTGAGCATAACATTTTAAAGTTCTTTGCATGTAGTGTGATGTAGCACAACATTCTAAAAGAAATTTGTAGGGACAATGAAACAGAAAAAATATAAATAAATAAATAAAAAAGAGGGATGAATAAGCCTGAGAATCAAAACCTTAAGATTGTTTAGAACCAGCATCAAGCGGGGAAAAGAAAATAAAACATTGGAGTTAGCATCTAGGGCTGCCTGAAGTCAACGTCAAGCCTTTGGAGAAAATTCCAACAGTTCTTTTTATTAATCAAGTGAAGAAACCAATACTAAGTTTTGGGGCCTTTAAATAGGACTCCCAAATTTCATCAGGAAAGGAACTAACTTGCTAACCAAGCAGGGAAGGGAAATGATACTTTGTTAACCAAGTAAGAAAGGAAATAACTCTTTAAGTAATTAAAATTAAAATTTAAGTAATTACATAAAATCCAATAACATTAAAATTCCAAATTAAACAGGATTTATTCAGTCAATTGGGCCTAATTAACAGCAGGCATCCATTGTTTAGCCATGTGATTAGGGACCTGCATCTGGTGTATGTGCCAACTACCTCAAAGTGAGAGAAACTCAACTCTGTCAAGTGTTGCTCTTTGGTGGTTTTAGTATCACTCCAAGAGTTCAAGGTCTAGTTGTTATGGCTCCTCTCTGGTGATCCAAGTGCAATCTAAGTTTGGTCATCTCTTCCAACGAACTAGTAGTGACTGTAGCGTTGATCTCTTCTGTCCCTGGTGAAAATAATCTGTTCATCCAAAATAGTATCAATGTGTTCTTTACATTTTGATGGAAGGTTTATTGGTGCTGGATTAGGTATAAGGTTCACAATTAAGTCATGGGAAGGCTCATAAAAAAGGTCATCTAGGATAACTGCTAGACCTCTATAAGATGAAACATCAATGACATGAGCATTCGGTATGACCTGCTTCACCACTTTGAATGGTCTGGTACTACAATCTTGCAGTTTCCTAGTGGTTTCGGAGGGAACCCACTTGGGCCTAATTGGAACCATTATATTTCTCTAATTCAAATTCCATATAGCATGAATAAGCTTGACTTTTATATTGATTATCACTTGCTTAAATTTGTTTGCGGATCTCATGATGTAATAACATGTCCTGCAAATGCTCCTGCTAACTCAAATACTCTTAATATGCAGTCACATCGGGAGAATATCTGAAGGCATCCTAGAAGTATAACCAAGCATGACCTCAAAGAGACACATGCATGTAGATCTATTGATAGAACTATTGGGTGCATGTTAGGCTACATGGAGAATGGAATTTTCATTTGATGTCCCTTTTAGGCTCTTTTGGGCTTATGATGCTTAAGTTCTTTTCTTTTGTTGCCTCTATAGGATATTCTAATAAACAATTAACTAAATCCACTTTGGTATATCGAGACTACACCCTTGGTGTTCTACTTGGAAGTAATACAACTTCAATATTATGTGCCGAATGTCATCTTAGGCTCAGATTTTTTCTTTGAGGTCATTTTCTTCACCTGCATGATCTCCATCAATAATGACTTTATTGTCACATTTGGCAGCAGCATGATGAAAACCCTGGTACTGAAAGCATCGGATCGGATCTGAGAAATCAGTTTGTGGGGTTTGCTACCCCCTTTTTCCTGTGTTATCTCTACTAACTAGCACATTACCAGGTTTGGGTTTGGGTTTGGGTTTGGGTTTGGGTTATGGTGGAGCTATCAGTGTTATACTACCTAAAGGTTGAGAACTAAATGCAGGTTCGAAGCACCTCACAAACTTGGGCTTAGTGATCAGTTCATAGTTTCAGACTAAGGTGAATGCCTAATCTAAGGTGTGACCTACTGAAAACAAGCTCCTTTTTGAGGTATCAATGAGCGCTTTCCCAAACCTGTTCAAAATCATCGTCTCATCCTTAACTGCATGACTCACATCTCATTATGTAATCATCAAATTGTGCTCTGTGGTCAGTATTACACTTTTTCCCGTCCCAAACTGTTTCAATGATGTAGGTCACCTTGATAGGATTGGGAATGGGTATTTTTCATTGAGTTTTTCCTTCATTGTACCCAATCAGTTATGATGGGTTAGTTTCCTCTAGCGAGGAGTTAATTCATACTTTTTTGGCTCGAACTATGTGTTTTTTATTTTCGTAAACCTGATCTTTTCTTTTCTTTTCTTTTCTTTTTTACTAATATCAAAATATATATAATAAAAAATTAAAATTAAAAATTAAAAACTGATTTTTTTTCCCTGACAAGTTGATGCAACAAAAAATTCTTCAAAGAAATCTAGGAATCAAAACCAATGGTTGCTTAGAGTCAACACCTAGGATTGTCTAGAATCAGCACCAATCCAATGGAGAAAATTCGAACCCTAATAAAATTAGGAGAAAAGTTAACAGATGCCTCAGCGCATCCCGTTAACTGGAACTTTTACTAGTCAAGCAAAGCATACCAATTCTTAATTGTAGGGTCTTTAAATAGGTTCCCAAACGAAATGTATTTTTCAAAAAAATAAATAAATAAAATTAACTATATATTAAATAAGTCGGGCACAACTGTCCAGTCATGTGATTGGGGTCTGAATTGCACACTCTTTCACCTCTTTCACAAAAGAAAAATAAAAAACAAAAAAGAAACGTATATAAATAGGGAAATGTTGGGTATCCGTTTAAAAACTATTTTTAAAAATATTTTATAGGAAAATAATAAATTGATTAATTTTTCTGACAGTTCTTTATATTTCTCATAAAAATAATATTAAAACATTTTCTAATATGGTTTTTTAACAATTGTCCATAAAGACATCCATTAACTTGACTCATATAAATAAATAAATTACCATGCTAACGAGAGCCCTTAGGTCAATGATTAACAATCCATTTTAAGAAAGTTTTGACATCACTTTTTATGAAAAATGAAAAAAGCTGTCAAAACATTAATTTTTTTTTTTTTCTTCTCCCATAAAAACTTTCTTTAAATAGATTATTAACGATTGTCTTAAAGGCATTTGTTAACATTTCCCATAAATAAAAATAAAAGTTTAGATGCCTCTACCTATGCTGTGACTATGAGTAATGCATCACTCATTATGGTGTCTGGAATACTGTCGGGCCTGTTGTGGCCCATGCCATGCAAGTTGACAAGGAAGTGGTGGTTGTGGTTGTGATGTGGTAGCCACAAAAGGGGCTAATGATGGTTTTGGTGGTTCAGGTTGTGTACAAGTGATGGTGCTGTGTTTAATGTTTTAAGTTGCTTGACTTTTAGTCTGCTTCACAATTACTCACTTTGGGTCTGTTTAAATACCGCTTATTGTTGAAAACTAAAAACAGAAAACACTGTAGCAAAATAATTTTTAAATGTGTAAATAGTGCCGTGAGACCCAGTTTTAAAGAAAAATTTGCTGAAATTCGTACTTGCGGGTCCTGTGAACAGTACACGAGACCCACACAAAAAAACGCAGCCGCATTGAAACACGCAAAACGCGCTATCCAAACTCACACTTTATATTGTTTTTATTACAATAGAAGAGTCTAGAAGATATTAGTAATTTGAATGTAATCAGACTCTACCTACCTTGAATGTTTGACATGCTCAGGAGCTTTAGCTTCTAACTTTTATATACAACTTTTAAAAACCTTATTTTATTTATTTATTTTTTTAAAATTTTAAGGTACAAGTATACTTTTATAACACTTTCAGCAAAAAAGATTTAGCAAAAGACTAGATAAGTTGTTCTCAAACGAACACTCGATAGTGGGGTTTCTTTTTCTGATATTCTCACATTTTTGTTTAATAAATTCATTGATCCCTAATTAAAAGTTGGTAGGGGAAGTTTCTGTTACATTGATCCCTAATTAAAAGTTGGTAGCAGAAGTTTCTGCTACTATGATAGTAGAGTCAGTGTAAGTTTGGATACACGTCCACGTTGGGCATCTAGCGTTTCATGCTTTTTTTTTTCATTGAGAAACGTATTTCAGTGCTTTCCAGTGGGTCCTGTACACTGTTCACGAGACCCAAAAACTTCTTTTTTCAATAAAACTTTCATTAAAAATGGGTCCCACGACACTATTCACACATTTAAAAATTATTTTACTATAGTATTTTCAGTTTTTAGCAAAATAAGTTGTATCCAAACACACCCTCAGTGGCAGAGTCACGTTGGGTAGTGGCTCCCCTTGTTTTTAAAATTTTTTTTGTTAACTCTAGCATGAATATGCAATAAAACCACTAACTCAACAAAAATTTACTTGCGGGCTCTACTCAAATTTTAGTTAGAATTTGATTTGCTTGAATTTTTTTTTTAAAGAATTTGACCTATCAAAATGTAAAATTTAGGTCCTAAATATTTACAATTGGTCCATCAAAACTTTGAAGTAATCTAGAAAAACCCAACAATTAAATTGGTAAAAAAAAATTCAAAAAAAAATTCCCATCAGATGGCCCATTTCTTTAGCCTCATGACCTTCCAAATACTACAAAATCCAAATTCTTCTTAGACACATTTGAAACCACTCGAGATCAACACTACCGAAACAAGAAAAAAAAAATGTCTCTGTTACTCTCTCTCTCTCTCTCTCCTGCTTTTTTTTATGCAAGAAAATACTTTACTAACGAAGGAAAAAACCAAAGCTATACAAAGGAACAAGCTTCGTTCCTAATATCAGACTCAAAATAATAGGGGCATTTATCTACATTAAAAGAGCCAAAAACATTACATTTGAGAGACCATTTAGCTTCTACTAAAGAATAAATACTAAAACGAATTGAATTTAGACATTATTTTAGATTCTTTAGAACCAACCAACCAACTAAATTAGTTTTAGTTTACCATGTAATGTCAAAAATTCTTACTGTGCTCAATGCTGTGTTTGGTACAATTGTACCATCGTATCATTTTTCCAAGTTTTAAAAAAGTTTGCTAACTTTCATTTAGTGGCTTCTTTTCTAACTTACTTTAAAAAATTAATAATAAATCCGTTTACATCTCTATATTAACTTTATATAATAAAATATATAACCTTGTAATTGAGCGAACAAATAACAGTATTGTTAGGAATGAATGTCATATAATATTTTAAAAAAATAGTTTATATATATATATATATGAATGATAATCTTGTTTGTTTATTATATATTGATGTATTAATATTTGGTTTTGAGATAAAAGAGAAAAAATTGCTTATAATTGTTTGGTTTTATCTAACATATCTAAATAGTAGTTTACACTAACTTTTCACACAATTTTTCTTTATCTTTTTCAATTTGTTCTATAACTAGTTTATAAAATTTAGAAAGGGTCAACGCTTTTTTTTTTTTTTTGGTTAAGTGAAAGGGCCAAAGTCGTCAACCTAAGAATAGATATTGTTTTCTTAGAACAGGAATATGGATTATGGCAATCGATATGATATATCCCGTAAATTAATACAATGAAATTCGTCAAGCACTTCATAAATTTTGGTCCCTTTTAGAAAAAATTCATGGCTCCGCCATTGAGTAGAGTGATGTGCAAGATAAAGACATCAAAACTAAATTGTCTTTCGCATTCTTTTTTGGAAATTTGAACATTCAAAGTTGTTGCAAACTTTGTATTTTTTAGATAAGTAGATAATGGAAAAGGGAGGAGACGGGATTTAAACCTTAAATAGATGACAGGATATCATTATCACTGAACTATCACTTGAACCCAAAATTACCAAAGCTTTAGAGTTTCAACATAAACAACATACAAATTTTACCCAAGTACATGGGAAATGGAAATACATTGCAAGTAAATTGATGGATCCCTCCCTCCCCCACCAAAAAAGAAGTAATGAAAGTTGTAGGATCGCACTGGATTTTGTGTGGGGCTATGGCATCTAATGCTGGTTGTTTCCTTCTCCACCAACCGACAGCTATGACACAAGAAGTCATGCCACCACATGTGGTCTACATTTCTTTCTGGTTATGCAATTCATTCATCATCACTTGTAATTTGGGTATGGATATATATTGATAACGAAGATGACTGTTAGAATGTATAGTTTCGTACATATTGAATGCTCTCTCTGATTGACGGAGAAATTGGTTGCCATGCCTCCTACTCCACAAAGTGATTGTGTGGACAAGAAATATTGAATGAACACACTCGTATGGTTGCATTTAATAGACATAGTATGGTGGTAAAGGGTTACATCAACATTGAAAACCTTATTTTAATCGGTTCAGAAATGATAGGCAATCCTTCACGATAGCATAGGAACAATTTAATGTACATCTAATTTAGTTTGTTCACCTAAAAATGAAGGTTCCAGTACCAGCACCCAATTAGAAAATGCCAAAACAAGTTGTATGCTTTCTTTTCAGTCATTTTTTCCTATATATTTTAGGCCATAAAAGAGCTATTGCAGAGAATGATCCTTCATGGTAGATTTCATAATAATAGTTTGAATTCTTTGTCAAATGTCAACGATCTTGTTATATGTTTCTCAGAGATGCAGTACATTATATATTCTAACGCATATTTTGGATTCTAAAATACAAATAATATTATCTTTATCAAATGTTAAAGATCTTGTTATATGATTGAATTTAATTAAAAATTTTAATATTATTTTACTTTAAAATATTGCACTTAGATTTTCTCAAATCACACTGAAAAATAAAAAATAAAAATCATAAGTCAATGAGTTTAATCACTAGCAGAATGGCGTAAGATACCGCACAACTTTTGATCTTTTATTGTTTATTTGATAAGCTTCTTGAATCGAAGGCCAATGAGAGGCATGGCTTGCCTCACTGTTGCAATTTGCACCCCTTCCCTCTTTTACTTCTTAAATAAATTAATAATTAAATGGATTTTTTTTTAACCTCCCTAAAAAATTTTATAATATATACATATTATATATATATATATATTTAAAGTCTAATGATCTTGTATAATCTACATGTTTTTCTAACATTATCTTTATTTTAAGTTGTACTTTTTTAGAAATCTTTTAAAATTAATAAGAAATAATTTTGCTGGATCTCTTCTAAAATTAATACTACGATCACTCTTTGTTTTTTGGACCATCGAATTAGTACAATTGTTGGCCATGGGATCTGCTTGATTATGGTAGCATTTGCATTTCACAAGTTGCTACATGCTCTGAACTTGAAATTTGCTAATGCATGCAGTTCTCTTTTATTTTATGTATTCCAACTTCCAAAGGACTTGTAATTTTGGACTGCGTGAGGTTTAATAGTTTGAAGGTCTTAATATATATATATATATATATATATATATATATATATTTTTTTTTTTTAATTTTATTTTATGGAAGGTCTTAATAATTAAATGATGGGGAATGCAAATACAGGTAAAAATTAGTCTGGGAACACAGAGCGGGTTTTGTTAATTGAAAGACCAAGATTTAAAAAAATAACTAGTAGGTCTATTCACTTTCACTCTATTTAAGCATGGACAAGACCACCGGGATTTAGATCCTCTAGAGTTCTTAAGGTACTTTATCAAATAGATTTCTACAAATCTTTAACATTCTTTTTATGATTTAAGGGTCTAGATTTTGTGCATTCCACTAAAAATTTCTTAAAATAATAAAATAATATTGCAAACAAACAATTAGATTCTCACATTAACCTTTCCAAATGGGCAAAAAATTATATCAACCACCAAACTCCATCTCAGAAAATTTACATTGTTGAAGACTACAATCTCCAAAAAAAAAAACATCCGAGTCAACTTGTTTTAACAAATTTCTCTTTAAGATATTTATCACACAAGATATAGATATATATATATATATATAAAAGATGAACCCATAATCAAAGAAAGTTTATTTTATCCCAATCAAAGTCACCACTCTTTATCAGATGATTCAGATCCATTGAGATTGTTTTGTTCAGTACAGTAAAAATAAAATTAATAGGAACAAATGTTACAAACCCATCCCCCTGTTTGGTCCCAAGAGAACAAACGAAATTTAATGTGGTAGGTTGATTTCATTTTCCAAACTAGAAAATCTTAAAATGAGAAACAAACAGCTGAGTTTAAAAGAAATCAAAAGAAAAGGGTTTCAAAACCAAAGAAAGAAAGAATCTAGAATTTAGGGGGAAAGAGATTACAGTTGACATTAAAAATTGGAACTTTTTAAGTGAGGGGTTGAGCACAAAGCACATATGCAAGTTGCTGAAGAAAAAAATAAAAAGTCTATAATTTTGTTGGAGGTGGAAACCAAATTGGCAGATATCCATGGGGAGGGAAGGGGGTGATTTTTTTTTTTTTTTTTTTTCCTTTGCAAATGCTTTAGTTAACAATATTAGTCTTGGTTTCTGAGTTTTTTTTTTTTTTTTTGGTAATATTATTTTATTATTTTAAGAGTATTTTTAGTAGAATGCTGACATGGCAAATTTTATACCCTTAAATTATAAAAAAATTGTTAAGATTAAAAAAAATGTATTTGGTAGAGCCACCGGTTGTGTATGTAGGACTTTGGTGGAAAAGTTGGAACTTATTAAAATGCCTCGGAGAAGTTGAAAAGAAAATATCTGATGGGGGACAGTTTTTTTTTTTTTTTTTTGGTTCTCTCTCTCTAAGTAATGGTGGACAAGTATCACATTAAACATGGTGAAGCGAACCAACTCAATGTTGACTTTGCATAACTATGATTATTTCTTTTTCTTTTCTTTTTTGGTAAGTCAATATGATTATTTCTGTTAACGTGTATAGTATTATGGGCTTTAGGCCCAAACTAGATTACTTGTATAGCACACATTCTTGTACTACACTCTTACTTGTACTGCACTCATATGCCTCCTATATAAAGGCACTTATGTGTATTCTTTTACTGTGAAATACAATACAATCATTCAGTATTTCTAACATGGTATCAGAGCCATTGCTCTGACATTTTCTTAGCAGTCTTGTCTTTATTGGTGTTACTCCATTCTCAAAATCGCTTCCGCCATCACAACAGTCTGCAGCCTCTCGCCGTTGAACCTCCGACGTCCTCCAGCCGTTGTCTTTGGGTTCCGGACCTGCAGCCGCTGTCATTGAGGAGTCCTACACCGCACAGATCACTGCACGTGTCATCAACGCCGCGAATATTGCTCCGATCAGATTTCTGGAGGCACCACTGAGATCGTCTTGAGCCGATCTACCTGCCGGTGAAAGCCTCGCAGTCATCGGAGACCGCACGCGCCCTCACGCGCCGCCTGAATATTCAGCGTCAAAGCTCACGCGCCCACGCGCCTCCACGCGCCGACTCCCTTCTACACGCGCCTCCACGCGCCAGATCTGCACCTGCTGACGTCAGCCCTAGGTGACGTCATCACTGCCACGTCATCTGCTGACTCTTCTGCTGACGTCACCCGCCACGTCAGCTGACGTCATCGTTGACCAGGCCGTTTGACCCGCGTTGACTTTACCGTTGACTTGCGACCGTGGTTGACTTTGACCGTTGACTTTCTTCAGAGTTGACTTTTTGCAGTCCAGGTGCTTCTTACCCAGTTTTTCGCGTAGATTTCATTTTTGCAGTCCGTTTTTGCATATATTGCTTCTAAATGAAGAATAAGGACAGGTCTTCTTCTCGTTGCAATAAGCGTCGCCAACAATCCAGCAAACGTTTTTGCAATTTTTGCAAGCGTTTTGGCCACAATTTTGAGACTTGCTATCATCGCAACAATTCAGCTGTTTCAATTTCTGCTGCTACAGTTGCTAACACTGAGAGTGTCCAACCAAAGGCTTCCGTCTCTGCACAGTCTAAGTCTTCTGGTCGCACTTTCACCATGTCCATAGATGACCTTAAAAACATTATCGCTAATGTCATTCGTATGGTTGGTAATGCATCTTATTCCTCTTCTCTCTCAGTTTTATCTGGTATGTCTCCTTCCTCTTGGCTTATGGATTCTGCTTGTTGCAATCACATGACACCTCACTCGTCCTTATTTTCTGAACTTAAACCTGCACCACACCCTCTTAATATTCGCACAGCAAATGGTTCTACAATGTCTGGTCATAATATAGGTTCCGTTTCGACCTCCAACCTTTCAGTTCCTGGGGTCTTTAATGTTCCTGACCTTTCTTACAATTTATTTTCTGTGGGACAATTAGCTGAGTTAGGTTATCGCATTATCTTTGATTATTCTGGATGTATTGTGCAGGATCCAAGGACGGGGCAGGAGCTTGGGACCGGTCCCAGAGTTGGGCGTATGTTTCCCGTGGACAACCTTCGTCTTCCACTTGTTGCTCCTGTTTCTGTTGCTGCAGCTGCTGCAGTTTCTTCTATTCCTTCCCTTGCACTTTGGCATGCTCGACTTGGTCACGCATCTTCTTCCCGGGTACAACAATTGGCTTCTAGAGGTTTGTTAGGTTCAGTGTCTACAGAAAATTTTGATTGTGTTTCATGTCAGTTAGGAAAACAACCAGCTTTGCCCTTCAACACTAGTGAGTCAATATCCACTGATATCTTTGACCTTATTCATTCTGATGTTTGGGGGCCTTCCTCTGTCTCTAGTATTGGTGGATCTCGATATTTTGTTGTCTTTGTTGATGATTACTCTCGCTATAGCTGGATTTTTAATATGAAACATCGTTCTGAATTATTGCAAGTATATTCTAATTTTGCAAAAATGGTTGAAACTCAATTTTCCAAACGTATCAAAATTTTTCGATCTGATAATGCTCTTGAGTACACTCAATATGCTTTCCAAGCTGTTTTGCATTCCTATGGCACTGTTCATCAACTAACTTGTCCAGGTACCTCTCAGCAAAATGGTAGAGCCGAACGAAAACTTCGTCATATTCTTGACACTGTTCGTGCTCTCCTTCTCTCTGCCAAAGTTCCTGCTCCTTTTTGGGGCGAAGCTGCTCTTCATGCTGTTCATGCTATTAATCGCATTCCAAGTCCTGTCATCCAAAATCAAACTCCATATGAACGCCTTTTTGGGTCACCTCCAGACTATCACCACCTTCGCTCCTTCGGTTCTGCTTGTTTCGTTCTTCTTCAGCCACATGAGCATAACAAACTTGAGCCTCGATCAAGGCTTTGTTGTTTTCTTGGCTATGGCGAAACTCAAAAGGGATATCGGTGTTATGATCCTGTTTCTCATCGTCTTCGTATCTCCCGCAATGTTGTCTTTTGGGAACATCGCCTCTTTGTTGAGCTCTCTCACTTCCGTGCCTCCCTATCTTCCTCCTCTGTCTTAGATCTTTTTCCAGATGAGGCACATATTCCTCCTGTAGCTGCTCCTGATCCTCCTGTAGTTACTCATGATTCTCCTGTAGACTTCTCTATCCAACCACCAGATATCCTTGATCCCTTTCCTAGTTCACCCTTTAATGAACAGGTGGAAGATGAACAGGTTGAAGACGAACTACCCAACCCTGAGCTTGGGTCCCCTGCTCCTGTTCCGCCTGAAGATCTTGCACAAGACATTCCACCTCGTCACTCAACTCGGGTAAAATCCATTCCTACACATTTACTTGACTATCATTGTTACACTGCCCTTGCTACACTGCACGAGCCTCACACTTATCGTGAGGCTTCCACTGACCCTTTATGGCAGATTGCAATGAAAGAGGAACTTGATGCATTATCTAAAAACCATACTTGGGACTTGGTGACTCTCCCTCTTGGGAAATCTGTGGTTGGTTGTAAGTGGATCTACAAGATTAAGACTCGCTCTGATGGGTCCATTGAGCGCTACAAAGCTCGTCTTGTTGCAAAAGGTTTTACACAGGAGTATGGGATTGATTATGAAGAGACCTTTGCTCCGGTTGCTCGAATCTCATCTGTTCGTGCCCTCTTAGCTGTTGCTGCTGCCAGTAAATGGGACCTTTTTCAGATGGATGTTAAAAATGCATTCCTTAATGGGGACTTAAGCGAAGAAGTTTATATGCAACCTCCTCCTGGTCTCTCTGTTGAATCAAACAAGGTTTGTTACCTTCGACGTGCACTTTATGGCCTTAAACAAGCTCCACGAGCTTGGTTTGCCAAATTCAGTTCTACCATTTCTCGCTTGGGTTACATGGCCAGTCATTATGATTCTGCCTTATTTCTTCGTCGCACTGACAAAGGCACTATTTTACTTCTCCTGT